>JARQOD010000001.1:192237357-192253385 GCA_033576555.1 Oophaga sylvatica
CTTTTTTTCTTCTTTTTCAGGTGAATGGGGGGCTTATCTACACATTCAAAAATGTTTAAAATAAGCCCCTGATGGCGGGGCCGCATCTCTAGGCAAAATGGGGTGACAGTTTCCCTTTAAGAAAGTGGTCAAAAAAAAGCCTATAGGGGGAAAACCAAGTGCGAAAAGGAACCATTTGAACTCTTTTGGAATTTTTTTTTTTTTTTTGTAAAATGCAAAAAAATTTTACAACAACGCCATTTTTTTGGTTTGATAAAGTCAATTCTTTTCGTATATTTTTACAATTTTACAAACTTTGAATCTTGTCAACGACCCAAGCAACCCTGATTTTTTGGATTCGTCGATGCTCCGTCGCCCCCCCTCTTTGAAACATACTTTATTTGTTGAAAGTTAGGGCAGATGGAGGAGAAGAGCGAAGATCGGTGCCGGGGGTTTTTTTCGACGCCAAACCTGATGGGGGGAAAACTGTCGGTGCACGCCCTTCCCCACTTATGAGGCCCTGCTTTATCCTTTCGCAGGGTGGAAAAAATCATGTTTTTTTTTTAAAAAAAAAAAAAATCGGATTTTTTTGTTTAAATGGGTTTTTTTTTGATTTAAATAGGATTTTTAATCGTTGTCCCAAAACCCAAAATTTGTCTTTTAAAAATAAAATTATTTTACACAAATAAAAAATTAAAACAGTTGATGATTATGAAACCTAATAATTTTTATTTGCACTATTAAACAATCAGAATTGAACTACAGAGAGTAAGTACTTTTTAACAATAGCCTATCTCTAACGTTTGAAGTAAGCAAACATCTTCAGTGAATACATCAGTCCTTTAAGCCTACTGTTTATTTAGGACTTTTAATAGGAAAACTAGTTGTCCTGCTTTAGCAGTTCCTAAGCGGTTTCGGACTGTTGTGTGCACAAAACCAAATGAAGAAAACAATCTCTCTACTCCTGCCGATGAAGCCGATGCAGTCAGTAGCTGAGTAGCTACATTTATTATCTTCGCTGGAAGAACAAGTGATTGCGACTTCCACCAGTCCAGTGGTTTTAGTTCATTAACGACGTTATCTGCAAACATGTATTTTTGAAATGGTGCAGATTCACACTTCAATTTCAGCACAGTTGCCACAATGTCATGGTTAGTATTGGCGAGCCACTCCATTGCAGAGTTGATTTCCGCCTCAGATAGTTTTTTCCCTCTGTAGATGGGATGCAAGATATTGGCTAAATAGTGTTCTTCTTTTAATGCTTGGTCCTTGCGGTGGTGTATTGCAACCTTTACATTGTTTGAGAGGTTCAAGCGATCTAGCGAACCTTCTAAATCTTTCCAAACTTCTGTGGCATCAGCTATGGTTGCAGTATCTTTCTGCATTTTATCCAACGCAATAGATATTGGCTTTAACCTTTCCAAAAGGTCCTCGGCATTTCTCTTGACACCAAGATTTAATACTTTGCTTCGTATATTAGCATCAATTTTATCCCGATGTGTTTCGCAAATGGACACTAATTTTGACCAGTTGTTAATAAACAGTTCCAAGCATTCAGCCAAGGTATTCCATCTAACATCTTGTGGTAGAACCAACTTCAGTCCTCCCATTTCCTTGTAGGTTGCATGTGCAAAATGATTATTGCGGAAATATTTAACAATTTCTACAACATGTTCCTTGACACCCGAAATATGCAGGTCTTTTGCCAAAAGATGCAACAAATGGGCAGAACAACCGTATGTAATGACATTTGTGTCATCGTCATGTGCCAGTTCCGCTCGCATTTTTGCCACATTGCTTGCGTTATCAGTAACTAAGCTCCTTACTTTACATCCAAACTGTTCTTGGCATTGGTGAATTGAGTTCTTAGCAATTTCAAGTAAATATTCAGCAGTATGTGAATTTCCAGATGTGTCGATTGTGTCTGTAAGGTAAGTTTCACCATCTTCTGTTCTGACACAAGTGCAAATTATGGGGTCGTTGTGGATGTTGCTCCAACCATCCAAGCTCATGTTAACAACTTTGTCTTTCAAATATTTTGTACAAGCCGCTCTTTCTTTGTCGTATACAGCCTGAAGATGTTTTCCTGAGATATCAAATCTACTTGGTGGTTTGTAGCCTGGTCTTATTCCTTCGATCATTTGTATAAACAATGGGTGTTCAACTAGTCGGAAAGAAGAATTGGTTGCAAATATGAATTTAGCAATTAATTCATCAAAATGTTCTTTCTGGCTCGTCGTAGTCTTTAAGAGGAATTTTTCTACACTTTGCACGCAAAGTTTTTTGTTGGGCTGCTTTGTTGAAGTTGTACCCAGATATTGATTGTCACGTGCAGCACAAGCCATATTTGACCTGAAAGCACAGTAATTAAAAATATAATTCGACTGCGTATTTGAAGAAATATAACGAAAATATTTTGAAACAAACTTTTTGAACAATGTAATGGTCCTCGTCCTATAAGGGCTGTCTCAAAAGTTATGCTACTCAAGTTTCCGGTGAAGTTGCTGTAATACTAGTAATATCAGAGCAACTGAAAAAAATTATGTCACAAAAGTTTTAAAAATGTTTTTTTAAAAAAATGGTCAATTTGGCAGACTTCAAAAGTGAATTGTAGCCTACAATAAAAAAAAAAAAATGGCGTATACACACTCTTTTATTTTTACTTAACGTTAATCTTCTGTGAAATATTGCCTTAACATAAATTTAAATTCTATACTCCAGAACTAGTGCTAGAAATTTTTCTTTTCATAGACTTTAACCATCCCAGTAAAACGTCTGTTAAAATAGGTTGTAATTGCCAGACTTACCACTAGTGCTAGGGTCCTGGTGCATAAGAAGCTGTGGGGGTTCATTGACATTAGTTGTATCACTATCAACATCTTCATTTCCCTTCTGGTTGCAGTTTTCATAATGTGATTTCAAACGGCAAACAAGTCCTTGGATATCCTTTTGACAGTATTTGCACTTTGCTCTCCCACCTTTCTTTCCAAGCTCTGCTGGCATCTCAACAAAATGAACCCAAATAGGGTCTCTCTTACGACCTGCCATGGCTCACGCAGATCACTTCTGAAGTTTGATTGTTACTACAGCCAAGTACTGCTGACTAACTATCCAACAAGTTTGGGCATGTCAACTGAATGGAAAAAGAAACTGAAACCAAGCTACAGAAAGTGAAACCAAGCTAGAAGTGTGGAGTTAATTGAACAATGATTGAAAGTTTTAGATTTTAATCGTGATTTATATTAAAAAAATCTTTTGATTTAAATCAGTGATTTAAATCATGATTAAAATCACGATTTAAATCGATCTGATTTAAATAGAAAAAAATAATTTGATTTAAATCATGATTTAAATCGTTGATTTAAATCGGCGTGATTTAAATCAATCCACCCTGCCTTATCCTGAGGGATAATCCTTTAATCTGTGATAGTATATAGATATATACTATCTATTTTGTATTATATATGTACTGATAATTTTGTTTATGTGACGGTGCATTTACACTGGTTGATAACCACAAAAGTTCCTAGGAACGCTCGTTTCCGGATAATCGGCCAGTGTAAACAGGCTGCCAATAACCTGACAAATGAGCAATGTGCTCAAACACCGTGTGAAATGATTTTAAAGCTTTCTTAAAATATACTGTTCTCTGCAGCACATGTCCTATATAAACTAGATATTTGCTGCTGAGAATGACAGTGTTTGCACGCAGACGCAGAACGATCTATTACTTATTGTTGTGTACACAATAAATGACGGACGATTGTCAAACATGAAGCCAATCAGCGGTCCTCTAATGCCACAAGTCATTTGGTGTACATGTGCCCCATTTTGTAGGTTTTTGAATGATAGGAAACAAAAAAGGCCAAAAGACAAGCTACAAAATATGTCTGACATCGTCAATTGCAATCAAAGATTGTCTTTCTATAAACGTTGCTGGCTTATATAATGATAACCCATAAGAAGCCTTCATACTTTTCTGACCTGTCAAAACTGTGAAGAACATTCTTTTTTCTCCCTTTTGCAATTTCTTTAAATACCTATTGTTATCTTAGTCAGGATAGAGGTGGGTGGGAACTTTTGTGTTCATCATATTTCCTTTGGCTAAAAGACAAAAGAAAAAGAGCAGCTTGCCACTGACTTCAACAGCCTGAGCGATCAGCTTGTTAATAGTGAGGGAGTTTCAGATCAATTGTCAGCCAAGAAAAACATTTTAAATTATTCTGAAGACAGACAAAGGGAAGGGAATGCATGCATGTTCCAGATTGTATTCAGGTACTGCCCATCTTCTATCCATCCATCTTACTATGATGTTTATTACATTTAAGACAGGTGCATACAAGGAATTGTGACACAGTGTAATATTGGGGATAAACCCACCAGAAAAAATAAATCTCAATACATATAGAAAGCCGCACATCCAAAATAGAAAATCACACATTATTCACATATAAGTACCCCAAATACATGAACATCTAAAAGCATTTAAAGTGTAACTGTACCATCAAGTACATCAGAATTCTGGCATAAATGCTTAGAAAAGTTGCTAAATTGTTCAACTTTCTGTCAAAAGTCACACATGGACATTCAGGATGTGGGATCCCGGCATTCAGAGTCGGATCTTATAACTTTCCACGTCAGCTCGAACAGTGAAAGTGACCGGCACCATCCTTAGAGCGGTCACCACTTGGTGAATGATGCGGCAGCGCTGGGATAGTGCAAAGTGTGAGTTCTTACACTTTCACTGGAGGGTTTGGGATCCCACTCTGTTTCCTGGGATCCAACAACTTTAGGAGAACATTAGGGATTGTACTGCACACTTTTGTCAATTTCTTTATTTGGAAAAATCACCAGTCTGGGGTTGCCCACTCTTCTATTAAATAAAAAGTCAGCCCAAGATTGGTGATAATTACTCTTTAGGATCTTGAAACACTGAAAACCCCCATACGTATTAGATTTAATATATCAGTGGGATTCACCAACAGTCTAGTGTGTATGGGGGCCTTACAGCTGATAGATATCAGTAGTAGAAGGATCACCAGGTTAGATTCCCATTGGAAGCCCAACAACCAACCTTTTGTTAGACCTGGAGAAAAGCTGCTGCCAGAGGAGTCTGACAGCTGCTCTTATAAACAGGAGCATTTGGCTGAGCCAAGTGTTCCTATGTATTAGATAGCTTTTGGCATTTGGCTGAGCCGAGTGTTCCTATGTATTAGATAGCTATCAGGTACGTGAACTATCTGTTGGCTGACAGCTATCCAATGTGTATGGGAGTCTTTAGACCTCTTGCACACAGCTGTATTATTGCTCTGTTTTGTACATAATCATTCCAGATGGTTTTTGTATGAAGACTATGGGGGCAATTCATCAAGACCAGCCATGTTCTCACCATTCTTGAGGGGGCATTTTGGAGCAGACACTCCTGATTCATTAAGAGACATAGTTGAGTAGTGGTGTGCGCCTCGGCACAAATCTCACGTTAGATTTTGCTGGAGTAAGATTTGTGGCTTAGGGGATTCCACCGCTCACCATGAATTTGATGAGCAGGGGTCATCACATCCCGCCCCTAGTCTGCCCACCTTGTCGAGGCTGGGTGAGAACACTGTGAACCTTTATTTTATATATGATTACAACATCAAAAAATATATTGCTACTATTCCGTATATGCCTTATTGCAAAGCTTTTTCCCCATTGGAGCGTTAGTGGAGAATACCTCTGACCTTCAATACTTGACCGATCATCATAGATCTGCTGCGGAGCCTCCTGCACCTCCTCAGTGTGCAGGGGCCCTTATACTTAGGTCCATAGCAAAAGAACGATGGTAAAATATTTCATTTTTTCCTTTTCTTGCTGGAAAGGTCTGCCGAATGATTAGAGTCGTAGTCTTTTTTAAAGAGACCACAATTTCAATACATTAACTTTGTCCAGTTCTTCTGTGAGGTTGACAGAAAGGTCTAATTGAGCTGTAAGCAGCACATTATCCCTGCCTGAAACTATCAGGTGGAGGGACAAAACGCCATTAACACAGTGGGACATATTTACAAAAGTAGTATGTGTTAAAGTGAAGCAAAAAACTGCGGGATTGTTTTCAATTGTAAACCAGAAAAAAATTGTGCTACTAAAGAAATAATGTCTCACTCACAAAAGCTATTTATTACCCAAAAGTCTACGTACAACTACTGTGTGCTCACATTAACTTATCAGCCTCAGCTTATGACTTTCCACTTAGAAACCGGTATGGGCATTGCTCCCTATGAGATCAGTAATCATCAGAGTGGTCATTTCATTATTAGGGTCGGTTTTATGTTGTTATTTAACTCTTAAAGTAGCGCAAAAGGAAATATAGTGTTGCGGAATTTCAAAAATATAAGGCGTCGCATGGTTTGATAATCAAGGGAGGGGGACAGGGTTAAATGGATCAGCAAGATGATTACTTATTTGACCTAAAGTGATGCAATGGCCTTTTATCGCATGATAAGAATAAAATAATATATGTAAAGCACATACCATGTATCTAAATGTTGTAACTAAACAATGGCCAAACCTGGGACCAGACACTTATATGTCTAGATGCCTACTGGCGATCACTTGAGTAGGATTTGGCATTTGGATTTCAAGACCCCTTCATTTTTGGCCTATACTGGCTGTAAGGATTGCAGGGGGCACTAAAGTGCCCAAATATTCTCAAAGCAGCATGAAACGTGGAAGTAAATTATGTAAGCGAGCACAAGGCAGAATTTTATGGCTTGTCAGTCTGAAGGATGTAGAAATCCTATAGAACACAAGGGTAACTTTTTCAAGAACTCTCCATAAGGAAGTAGGACATCGTAGGTATTTGTCAGAAGTGTTCACCAATATATACTCTAGAAGGAAGTATGCCACTATATATCCACTCAGTGATTTAGATTGTGCATTGACAGCAATTTTTTTAAGTATATACTGTATACATACAGTCGCATGTAAAAGTTTGGGCATCCCTGGTCAAAATTACTGTTATTGTGAACAGTTAAGCAAGTTGAAGATGAAATGATCTCTAAAAGGCCTAAAGTTAAAGATGACACATTTCCTTTGTATTTTAGGCAACAAATATATATGTATTTGCATTTTTAAAATTTTTAAAATTACAAAGAGGAAAATTGGCCTGTGCAAACATTTGACCGATACAATAGTTAGTACCTTGTAGCACCCCCTTTACACAGCTTGTAAACGTTTTTTTCGCTTGAGAGATTTCATCCATTTTTGGAAAATTCTTCAAGTTCTCTGAGATTCCTGTGTTGTCTTGCATGCAGTGCTATTTTGATGTCTAAACACAGATTTTCAATGATTTTCAGATTAGGGGACTGTGTGGGTCATTGTAAAATCTTCAGCTTGCGCTTTTTGAGGTAGCCTATTATGGATTTTGACATGTATTTAAGATTATTATCCATTTGTAGAAGCCATCCTCTTTTCTACTTCACCCTTTTTACAGATGGTTTTATGTTTGCATCAAGAATTTGTTGAAATTTCATTGAATCCATTCTTCCGTCTACCCATGAAATATTTCCCTTGCCATTGGCTGCAACACAACCCCAAAGCATGATTGATCCACACCATGCTTAATGGTTGACAAGATGTTCTTTTCCTGAAATTCTGTGCCCTTGTTTATTCGTACATGTCTTTGATCATTGTGGCCAAAGAGTTCTATTTTAACCTCATCGTTCCACAGGTCAAAATCCATTAGGCTTCTTTAGATGTTCTGTTGCATATTTCTAACTATGAATTTTATAGTGAGCATGCAGAAGAGGTTTTCTTCCGATGACTCTTCCATGAAGGCCATATTTGTGCAGGTGTCTCTGAACAGTAGAACAATGTACCAAAACTCCAGAGTCTGCTGCTAAATCTTTCTGAAGGTCTTTTGCAATCAAACGGGGGTTCTGATTTGCCTCTCAAGCAATCCTCACTGAAATGTTGCTTGATCTTCCAGACCTTATTTTGACCTCCATTGTTCATGTTAACTGCCATTTCTTAATTACATTTTGAACTGAGGAATGGGCAACTTGAAAACGCTTTACTATCTTCTAATAGCCTTCTCCTGCTTTGTAGACCTCCACCATTTTCATTTTCAGAGTGCTGGGCAGCTGCTTGGAAGAACCCATGGCTGTTTTTTGGCACAAGGTTAGAGGAGGCTGGGTTTTTTTAAAGCTGGGAAATTTGCATCACCTGGCCTTTCTAAAGGATGATAGGGAACAAGCCATAACCCTAACAGGCTAATTAAGGTCTGAAACCTTGGTAAAAGTTATCTGAGCACACAAATCTGCAAGGGTGGCCAAACTTTTACATCGGCCCATTTTCCTTTTTGTAATTTTTAAAAAGTAAAAAATGACTATTTTTTTTTCTTGCCTAAAATGCAAAGTAAATGTGTCATCTTTAACTTTAGGCCTTTTAGAGATCATTTAATCTTCAACATGCTTAACTGTTCACAATAACAGTAATTTTGACAAGGGGTGGCCAAACTTTTACATGCCACTGTGTGGCATATATACTGTATGGTGGTCCACTGTTTTGGTAAGGGATTTCCTTTATTTTAAAGTCATATTTATAATATCTCTCCATAAGGCCGGGTTCATCTGAAAAATTGTTAGTTTTTAATTAAAAAGGTACCATTTCCATCTGTATACCATTCATGTGTAATACACATGTAAATTTCTTAAAAAATGTTATGACCTGCGTACGGTATCTGTTTTTTATACATCAATATTTAAAGCATCATGTGATATCCAATTTTAACATGAACATAATACGGTTGTGTGAACGAGTCCTTAACCTCTATTTAAATGCTTATTAATTTTCCTTTAGTCACATTCCCTTTGCTTTAGGCAGATTTCCTTGTTAGTCTTTGACTCATCAGTGTCCGCTGTGCTCCAGGCTGGTGTCAGACGTTTATCACCGACAGCCATACCTTCCCAATGTAATGTAGACATGATTGCTAGCCAGCTCCAGTTATTGCAGGGCATTGGCTAGACAGCTAAGGAGGAACCCTTCTGCTAATATGCTAAAGAGAACATAAATCTTGTGAATAATTCATGTGGAGACACTTCTTGGAAAATGCTGGGCGGACTGTCGTCGTCTCACTCCGATGATCACTCTGGGGTTAATGGAACTGGAGTGTAAACATGAGCTGCTTGAGAAACCAAATTAGAAACAGGAAGGAAGTGTAGCTTGAAAGGAAGCGTCTTTCCATCTTTGTTCTCATGCTGTGTCTTGTTTCATGTGATATTGAAAACAAATGATATGCCATTTTGCAGTTGAAGTCAATTATTCGGTGTACATGAAATTTAGTTCATTATGTGATGTTTCCTATAGGAGATGGTGTGGCAGTCATTGCCAATCTAGTAGTAGTTATAGAAACATTAACCATGGGTTTGCTTTTATAAAAGGGCCTTCAGACTATTATTTTTAGTAGAAATCTGGGAGTATACCTAGAATATAGATTCGTGGGCCTAATTCTGCCTGCTATTGCATTCTGGGTGGCCACGGCCATCTGGTCACAGGCCTTCATGTATTGCTTTCTCTGGGTCCCCCAGAAATCGGCAGAATAAGGGTCTCCTAACTTCCATGTAGTAATCCAGAAAGAAGTAGATGAGGTGGAATGATGGCCTTGATATGTTCATTATAGCTTATGACATTAATGAAATAATAATAATAATAATCTTTATTTATATAGCGCCAACATATTCCGCAGCGCTTTACAGTTTAACAGTTTCAAAACACAAGTCATAAGTAACAACGTTAACAATACAATAATTAAAGCAAAATAAGCCGCCCCTGCTCGTGAGAGCTTACAATCTACAATGAGGTGGGGGAGATACAAAGTACAGGTGTGTATATACAATGGTGCATTTACAATGATGGTCCAGCCATCTTGGGGGAGTGAGGGATGGATGGAGATAGTGAATGGGCTACACACACACACATAGAATGACTTTGATTAGTGAATGTGATAGGCCGCTCTGAACAGATGTGTTTTGAGGGAGCGCCTGAAACCATGCAAATTGTGGATAGTCGTAATTTCTTGGGGTAGAGCATTCCAGAGGATTGGCGCAGCGTGGGAGAAGTCTTGGAGTCGGGAGTGGGAGGTACGGATTAGTGCAGAGGTTAGTCGAAAGTCGTTTGCAGAGCACAGCAGTCGGTTAGGCCGATAGATAGAAATGAGGGAGGAGATGTAGGGGGGTGCTGCACTGTGGAGAGAAACACTTGGTTGTTCCAGCCACTCACATAAATTATATTTGTCTCTCACCATTCTGTTTAGTCTCTTACTTTCTGGAGTTTGAATGAGGGAAAAGGGGAACCCCAGTCTTCTGAGAGGTGCGGGTTGCCATGCGCTACCGTCCTACAGAGAGCTGCAGGGGCAGCCCCTGAGTCTCCACCTGTGATGCATATACCATAGCCCCTGTGTCTCTGTGATTTATATACCACAGCCTTTGTGTCTTTTCCTGTGATGTATATACTGCAGCCCAGTGTTTCCTTCTGTGGTGTATATACTCCAACCTGGTGTCTCTTCCTGTGTTACGTGTTCTACAACCCCAGTTTATCATTCGTGATGTATATACTCCAGTCCTAGTGTATCCTACGTTATGTATATACCCCAGCCCCGGTACCTCTTATGTGATGTATGCAGCACTCTCCGTGTCTCTTATGTGATGTATACACAGCAGTCTCTCAGTCTCCTATGTGATGTATGTACAGCAATCTCGGTGTCTCCTATGTGATGTATACAGCTCTCTATGTGTCTCCTATGTGATGTATATGCAGCAGTCGCAGGGTCACCTATATGATGTATACAGCTCTCTATATGTCTCCTATGTGATGTATATACAGCAGTCGCAGTGTCTCTTACGTGATGTATGCAGCTCTTTCTGTGTCTCCTATGTGATGTATATACAGCAGTCGCAGTGTCTCCTATGTCATGTATAAAGCTCTTTCTGTGTCTCCTATGTGATGTATACACTGTAGAGCTCCCGCTGCTTGAGTTCTATAAATGCAATGTGAGCAGTGATGAATTTCCCACTGTGAGGAGACTGTCAGTGTAATATACATGTGTTTGGTACAACTTACTGCTGCAAGTTGTGTACAAAACTTGTCATTACCTGCTCTCCAGACTGATGCAAACCTGGAAAAACAGCTACAAGTAGCCACATCATCCATACCACCTAACTTTACATCCGCACTAAAGAGAGGAAGCTCCAGCAATCACATTAGGAGTGAGTTAAAAGGAATCTTTCACCAGGTGTTTGCTACCCTATCTGAGAGCATCATAATATAGGAACAGAGTCCCTGATGTCAGTGATATATGACTTACTGATCTGCTTGCTGTTATTGCGATAAAATTCCTGATTTATCTGCTGCAGATCTACCAGTTCTCTAAATGCTGAGAACTGTATAACCCCGCCCACACCACTGATTGGCAGCTTTATTTCTGCCCATGCCAAGTGTACACAGAAGACTGCCAATGTGTGGTGGGGGCGGGGTTATTACAGAGCTTATGAATATGCTTGACTACCTGGCAGCAGGTATACTAGTCTCTAATGATAATCTTCTGCTGCTAAAGGGTATGCCACACTGAACAATATCGCTAACGGGATCGCTAAAAAACGTCACTATTTAGCAATCCCGTTAGCGATGTTGTTCAGTGCGGCAGCTGCCAGCGACGAGCTTCCTGCTGTGATCTCGCTCGTCGCTGGAATCGCTCCGGACCCTATTTTCTCGCTGGCGCTCCCGTGGGTAAGTATATATCGCTAGTGTGGCACCTTTTCTTAGCGATTTAGCGGTACTTTTGTACCGCTAAAGTCGTTAAGAAGATCGCTAACCGCGATAGCGTCGTTAACTATATCGCTAAATGTGGCCGCATTTAGCGATATAGAAACAATCCGCTAGCGATCGCATTAGTATGCGTCGTTATCGTGATCGCTAGCGGGATTGTTTAGTGTGGCAGTACCTTAAAACAAGTGATCTGATGAAAACTAAAGCAATCAGCCCAATATGTGACACATTATGGGAATCAGGGTCTTTCTAACTACACCATGCTGCTCTCAGATTAGGTGACAGATTCCCTTTAATTAAATGTTTGAACAATTCTAGCAGGGTGATTCTCAAGTTGATAATTTTGTACGCCTCCAAAGGATGGCCCTTAGCAGAAAAAAGGTTCCCACCCCTGCTCTATTATATCCTCAGGTAGGTCGATTGAATCATAAGGTCCTTTATATGTAACATGCTGTTATATGAGAGCAGCTTTTGCTCCTTTTTGTAATAATACAATTTTGACATTAACATTAAGTTCTCTCAGATAACTTGTGGATGTGTGCAGTATGCATGCACTACTTTATTCCGGTTTACAGACGAGTGCATGTAATGATAGGCAGCTCCTTCACCCACCAGGCGGACAGACAGACTCACAGGTCTGAAAACGGAACCAGTCAATTTGTGGGTGTGACCTGCCTGAATTTTAAAACAGCCTGGCCTTAAGCTGCCATACACATTAACTGGCTGAGGGTTGAATGATGCTGTGGCTGACAGTCATTCAGACGACTCTCCCATACACAGGAGTTCTCGCTCTGCTTGCTGAGTGTCCTTGTGTTTTCTAGGAAAATATCAGTCGCCAGCTTATCGCAAATAATGCATCAACAGTATTATTCTTTACTAATATGTCCATGGTTTCCAAGTAAATCCACGTTCACACAGCTTAGGGCACAGTCAGACAGCCGTGTAAATCGGATCAAGATTGGAACACAGCCAGTCTGTGCACTACATTCTGATCTTGGTCCGATTTATATGTTCGTCTGACTACAGAATCTTAATTTTTTTGCCAGAAAAAAATGATGATTTTTAATCCATAGTTTACTTTTGCATCTATTTTTTACATCCATATGTGTCTTGCACATTTGTATGGCATCCATTTTTTACATGAACAATTTAATATATACAGTCTTCTATCTTAATAATTGTATTGGATCCGTGAAAAAGCATAACATTAAGATGGTAACATGCATGTAGTTAGTTTGTAGCGCACTCATTGACTCGCAAGGGGCGAGTTGATCCAAAATACAGAGCAAACTAGTGCACGCTGCGATTTCTTTTACACGTAGTCTTATCAGTCTGTGTGTAAAACGTTCATGTGAACTACTACATTGACATTGGGTCAGTGTGCTGTCAGTATGCTATCAGTTTTGCATATGGACAGCACACATGCATTTAATATCTTTGTCTGAACGAGCACTAAGGCTGGATTCACACATCCATATATTGCAGTCTATACTCAAAGTATGATGAATGGATCGGCTGTTGGTCACCTGACCTGTACTAACCAGCCTCATATATAACCATGAAGTTATCAAGTTGGTCAGGACCCACAGCCTCACAGATAACCATGAGGTTGTCTAGTTTGGGTCAGGACCCACAGCCTCATAGATGACCATGAGGTTGTCCAGTTTAGGTCAGGACCCACAGCCTCATAGATAACTATGAGATTGTAGAATTTGGGTCAGGACTCACAGCCGTATGCCGGGTCCCCACGATCTGGAAGTAGCAGTGCTTTGGACGCAGCGCATGTTCGCTGCGTCCAAAGCTCTGCCTTCTATTGAACGCAGGTGAATCTGCATGTATTCACTGAACCGTGCGGATTCACCACGTTCAATACACTCTATTGATGTAATTTGAAATTGAGATGCTGCGGTCTTGAAAGACGCGCTGCATGTCCTTCTCGCGGGTGATCCATGGGCGTCTGTAGACGCATAGTGGACATAGGATTTCGTGAAATCCATCCACTATACTGTGATGCTGCATAAGTATTCAATGTCAAACCTGCAGCAACTCCGGATTGTGGGCACATACCCTCATAGATGACCATGAGGTTGTCCAGTTTAGGTCAGGACCCACAGCCTTATAGATGAACATGAGGTTGTCGAGCTTAGGTCAGGACCCACAGCCTCATAAATGACCGGTTGTCCAGTTTGAGTCAGGACCCACAGCCTCATAGATGACCATAAGGTTGTCCAGTTTAGGTCAGCACCCACAGCCTCATAGATGACCATGAGGTTGTCCAGTTTAGGTCAGGACCCACAGCCTCATAGATGACCATGAGGTTGTCCAGTTTAGGTCAGCACCCACAGCCTCATAGATGACCATGAGGTTGTCCAGTTTAGGTCAGTACCACAGCCTCATAGATGACCTTGAGGTTGTCCAGTTTAGATCATGACCCACAGCCTCTAGATGACCATGAGGCTGTGCAGCTTAGGTCAGGACCCACAGCCTCATAGATGACCATGAAGTTGTCGAGCTTAGATCAGAACCCACAGTCTCACAGATGACCATGAGGTTGTTGAGTTTGGGTTGGTCCCGCATTGAGGTAGATGTATGGATTATGAAACAAGATGTGTGAATTGGTGAAATAGCAAGTTCAGGATATCTTTTCTTGCACCTGGCCTGTGTAGTGAGGTAGTACATATATCTCATTAATGTAGCCCATATATTTCCTAAAAGAAACCTTTGTGGCTGTCAGGATTTGGGCAAAATACACTTCAATACACTGATTAATATGGCTTGTCCTAGTGCTGTTCTTTCTGATGTACTGGAGGTTTCTGTGTTGGTAGACGGTTTGATACGAGTCCTGTGTTAGACATGGATGCATTTTCTGAGGATATGCGTCTCTGCTGCGCTGTAATGCGAGTGGTTAATTAACAAGCAGCGCACCAGCATTTCCAGGTCTGCACAGTAACTGAGCTGTGTGGTGTTTAACTTGAGGATCACCATACTGCCTGATCTAGTTCTGACTCTGCTCTGCCTCTGACTACAGGCATTGAAATGCAAATGACAGTGGTAATTGGCTAAGAGATAAATAAATCCAGAATGAGCAGTGAGCAATGCAGCAGGGAGTTAAGTGGCAGTGACAATTACTGCTCTGCATCCTACAGTATCATGAGCGGCACTATTTCTGTCCTCTGTTTGAAGGTGTTGGAGCATATTAATTGGAGAGTCTGGCTGTTAACAAGTCTCACTCAGTTGCTCATCACATTCTTCCTCCATGAACATGGCAGAGCTATCCTTATTTTCATGTAACGATTTGCCCGCGTAGTTTGATTGACGCCAGTTCTGGAGATGAAGGGGTTAACGGGCGCGTAAGCATGCCTTCAGGTTAATCCCAGGGCCTGGTACCAGAAGCTTTCCAGGCTCCTTCTGAGTGTCACGGCTCAAACATCATGTGTGGACAGGTTGTTCTGTTCATTTATAAGGCTTTGAAGTTTTCGCTTTGAGATTTCCAGCGCTACACAATTTTATGTAATGGTGAGAGAATTAATGAGGTAGAAAATGTCTCCTAATAAGGACAACCTACTGGAAAATAAAGTCATGGAACTACGACCAGAAGAGAACGTGAACTTAGATCCACTTTATATTTGTAGAACTATGTTGTTTTTCCCATAATGTCCTTCATTGGGACTTGTCTAATGTCAGTTTGCTGTCTTTACATTTCACTGTCAATCAGACATCGGGGACTGCCAGTTGCCATATTCTCACTTTGGTTGGACACACTACTCTAACATTAAGCAGATGAAATCTCAGCTGTTCTTTAAGATTAATTCTGAACATTCCCACCCATTCCCGACCCTTATATCCACATCAACCTGTCTGCTCTGCTGAGAGGCATTAGGACTGGATATTGGCAATAGAGGTGTTCCCAATGGTAGTGGGTAGTGCCGTGGGAGTCTTCGGGGGCACGCTATGCTCACGATGACACCTACGGGAGTGTGAGACCACTGTCAGATTCTTTATAATGTTCTGCATGGGAGCTGTGAGCACGAGACTCCCATAACTCGCCACCGTAATGGGTGTCTAGTCTGCTTTTATTTAAAAGGCTTTTCTAATTTTTAATTATCTACTTGCATGCCAGTGTAAAAATGTTCAAAACTTGTCATCTTCTGAGGGTCTTGAGGGAAGGGGCTGCAATGGTTATTGGTTTTTCACCTGCTGGAAGATATGGTTACTGTTATGTTTCGGTAGCTGAGGAGTGCAGGTAAAAA
>JARQOD010000001.1:192253485-192340475 GCA_033576555.1 Oophaga sylvatica
AACCACGTGCTGAAGGAACAAAGGCACCAATTCAGAGGAGGAAGGCAACTTAGGTAATGGCACAAGATGTATCATCTTGGAAAACCTATCACAAATCACCCAGATGACGTCATTCTCTGAGAAACAGGGAGGTCGGAAATGAAATCCATAGAGATATGGGTCCATGGTCTCTTGGGCACAGGTAATGGCATCAACAAACCACTAGAGCGAGAGCAAGGCTTGGAGCGAGAGCAAGTCCCGCAGGACTGCACAAATTCCCTGACATCACGAGACAAGGTAGGCCACCAAAAGGACCGACTAACCAAGTCTCTGGTACCAAAAATTCCGGGATGCCCAGCCAACGCGGAACAATGAATCTCAGACATCACACTCTTTTTCCACTGGTCCGGGACAAACAATTTTCCAACAGGGCAGCGCTCGGGCCTATCCTCCTGACACCCCTCCAGAGCAAGTCTCAAATTGGGTGAGATGGCGGAAAGAACTACCACCCTCTTTCAAAATAACAGAAGGATCAGATAACTCAGGAGAGTCCGCAAGGAAACTCCTCGAGAGGGCATCCGCCTTAACATTCTTAGTGCCAGGAAGAAAGGAAACCACAAAATTAAAACGTGTGAAAAACAAGGCCCACCTGGCCTGTCTAGGATTGAGTCGCTTGGCAGATTCCAGATAAACCAGATTCTTATGGTCCGTAAGGACCACCACCTGATGTTTGGCTCCCTCCAGCCAATGTCTCCACTCTTCAAAAGCCCACTTCATGGCCAGTAACTCCCGATTACCCACGTCATAATTACGTTCAGTAGGAGAAAATTTTCGAGAGAAAAAGGCACAAGGGTTACTTTTAGAGGTCTCTGGATCTTTTTGGGACAAAACGGCACCTGCCCCAATTTCAGAGGCATCAACCTCCACCTGAAATGGCAGAGAAACATCAGGCTGCCGTAGAACAGGAGCAGAAGTGAATCTCTGCTTAAGTTCCTGAAATGCAGAGACTGCCTCAGGAGGCCAATTCACACATCAGAACCCTTTCTGGTCAAATCAGTCAATGGTTTAACAATAACCGAGAAATTACCAATAAATTTACGATAAAAATTGGCAAAACCCAAAAATCTTTGAAGAGCCTTTAATGAAGTAGGTTGGACCCAATCACAGATGGCCTGAACCTTGACCGGGTCCATTTCAATAACAGATGGGGACAAAATGAATCCCAGAAATGAGATCCTCTGTACGCCAAAAAGACACTTTGATCCCTTCACATACAGAGCATTCTCTCTCAAAATCTGGAATACAGTTCGAACATGTTTCACATGAGAGTCCCAGTCATTAGAAAAAATCAAGATATCATCCAAATAAACAATCAGAAATTTATCCACAAAATCCCTGAAAATGTCATTCATGAAGGACTGGAAGACAGAAGGAGCATTAGTGAGCCCAAAGGGCATCACAAGGTACTCAAAATGCCCCTCAGGGGTATTGAACGCCATCTTCCATTCATCCCCGTGCTTAATGCGAATAAGGTTATATGCCCCCCTGAGGTCAAGCTTGGTAAACCAAGTAGCGTTTTTCACCCTGGAAAACAGGTCAGAAATCAAAGGTAACGGGTATTGATATTTTACAGTAATATTGTTCAAAAGACGATAATCAATACACGGCCTTAATGAACCATCCTTTTTGGCCACAAAGAAAAAACCGGCACCTAAGGGTGAAGAGGATGGTCTGATATGACCCTTCTCCAATGATTCCTTGATATAAGACCGCATAGCGTCATGTTCAGGTACAGACAAGTTAAAAAGGCGACCTTTAGGGAATTTACCAGGCACTAATTCAATAGCGCAGTCATAGCTCCTATGGGGAGGCAAGGATGAAGATTTACTTTCGCTAAACACATCAGAAAAATCAATCAAAAAGTCAGGAACATCCTGAGCCTGGGGGAGGCAGAAAAAACAGGAGTGTTGGTATTAACACATTGGCAGCCCCAACTGGTTACAGACACAGATTTCCAATCCAAAACAGGATTATGAGACTGCAACCAAGGGAAGCCCAGTACGATAATATCATGCAGATTATACAGAACCAAAAATTTACAGCACTCCTGATGATCAGGTTCAACCCTCATTATCACCTGAGTAGAGAACTGAGGTTTATTCTCAGCCAAAGGGGTAGAATCGATCCCCAGTAGGGGAATAGACTTCTGTAGGGGTATCAAGGGAAACCCACAACGTTTAGCAAAATCATAATCCATCAGGTTAATAGCTGCTCCAGAATCAACGAAAGCCTGAGCAGAAAATGAGGACAGAGAGCATATCAGAGTGACAGTTAATAAAAACTTAGTCTGAACACTACCCAAGACAACTGAGCGTGCAAAACGTCTTCCCCGCTTAGGGCAGCATGAGAGGCATCACCACAGTAGAAACATAACCCATTGCGCTTTCGAAACTCATGACGCTGTGCCCCAGACACCACTCTATCACACTGCATGGGTTCAGAAGCAGGTTCACAAGGCAACACCATTCCACGCATACTTCTCCGCTCACGCAAACGTCTGTCAATTTGAATCGCTAATGACATAGAATCATTAAGACCAGAGGGGACAGAGAATCCCACCATAACATCCTTTACATTATCTGACAGACCCTTCCGGAAAAGGGCCGCCAAAGCGTCGTCATTCCACTTGGTCAGGACTGCCCACCTATGGAATCTCTGACAGTATAACTCAGCGTCATCAAGACCCTGATTTAATGCCAACAAGGCTTTTTCAGCTTGATCAGTGACATTAGGCTCATCGTACAATAACCCCAAAGCCTGAAAAAATGCATCAACATCACTCAAAACAGGATCCCCAGGTGTCAGGGAAAAAGCCCAATCCTGAGGATCGCCGCGCAGGAGAGAGATGACAATTTGAACCTGCTGCACTGCGTTCCCTGAGGACTTAGATTTTAAGGCAAAAAACAATTTACAATTATTTTTGAAATTCTGAAACTTAGCTCGATCCCCTAAAAACAAATCTGGCATGGGAATCCTAGGTTCCACAACAGGCAACCTAGCAAGATAGGCAGCAATACTCCGAACCTCAGTGGCAAGCTGATCCACACGGCCAGACAACTGTGCAAACTCCATTGAGAGAAAAAAAAAATCCTCCCCAGCACCCAGAGATACAGAGGGGAAAAAAAAATTGCAACAAACAGAAAAATATCTCTGACAACTCTGACAACCTTTTTTCTTTCACAATATTTTTTCCCTTCTGTGAGTACCATAAAATTTTCAATTTTTAGGCCGGTGATACTGTTATGTTTCGGTAGCTGAGGAGTGCAGGTAAAAAAGGCAATACACCAGAGAAGTTGGAATCTATGAGATTGCAGTACCCTGACTAACCACCACAACTAGAGGCAGCCGTGGAGCGTTCCTACGTTGGTCCTAGACGCCTCGTCACAGCCTGAGAAACTAACTACACCTAAAGATAGAAAGAGGAAAGCTATCTGCCCCGGAGCAGATCCCCAAAGAACATAGAAAGCCCCCAAACATGTAATGGCGGTTAGACAAGATGTAATACTGACACAGACAGAAAATAGTATGAGCAAACGTTGGGGCCCAAACTACCTAAATAGAAAAGGATAGGAAGGGCACTTACTGCAATCCCAAAAAACCCTGAAAAGCACCAACTCTACTAATTTCAAAATCACCTGAGATCACACGACCTCTACCACCTAAATTAGTTCTCTGGTGTAACAAAATCAAAACAGCAGCCACTGAAAAAACTGGAAAAAGCAAAAGTACAAACATCAGTGGCTGAACTAAACTGAGAGGGCAAAAGCCCCCAGAGGGGACCCTGAAGGCCCCCACAGAAGTGCAGGACAAAATGCAAAAAGCAAGCACAAAAACAAAAAGAAGAAAATGTCTTATCTGTTAGCAGGAGATGCAGACACGACACAGCAGGCTACAAAGGAAACAGGACTCAAGGATTGAGACCAGAGCAATTGATCACCGGCAACCCTGATGGGAAGGCGACTCCCTTATATAAGACCAGTCAGTAACACCTGATTCCCACTCCTCACAATCTTCACTGGACAGTCCAGTACCGCTTGTAACCACCAGAGGGAGCCTCTGCTCAGAACTCATTTCAAGTCCATTCACAACAGGTTACATTAAATTGTTTATATCATTGTAGTGTCTGTTGTGGTGACGTGCATCACTACATCTGTGCCAACCAGTGGCAGAGACCCCACCCACATATTAGGGCAATGTTCAAGTGTCCTGAGAGGGTCCCATAGTCACTTGGTCAGTCTCAGCACAGATTTGTACCTGTCGGCGTCTCCTCGCCTGCTCATCTACACTTACAGGTCATGCTTATATGTGTATGGGGAAAGACCGGTCAGTCTGGTGAGCAGGCAGGGGAAGTCGGCAAGGTCCTGCCTCTTGGTCTTGTCATTTCATCTCCCTCCACACTTTCAGCTATACACTCAGAAACGCCACAGTGTTTGAGAGTTAGGCCTCGTGCAGTTTTATGATCACCGACTGCTGATGCGCTGACTGGTCTTCCGACCCGAGTGTGACAGCCTCATAGAGCTGCAGCCAGTCCGTTCTTTGCAATGCGAGATTGGACCAAAATCCTTGGACATCTACATAAGCACTAAAAAATATGTTTTCAAGTCAGGATCCGGTCTCTGATTCATGCTGCCCGTGGTTCAGCCTGCATGGATCAGCACACAGGTTCCATTTACAGTTTTAAGGAAAAGGAAATGCGATGTACTCTTCAAATGCAGTTTCCAAGCCCAAGACACAGATTAGAGAACACAGTTATTATTTTTAGATTTTTTTAGGTTAGATAATTTTCAAAAGTTCTATTTATGTAAGGATGTATACTAACAAATACTATTGACAACATTGAGAGAGTTTCAGTACTATACCGTGGTATAGCACAATGTATAGCGCTACCTATAAGTTACCGATATTAAAGGAGTGACCTGGAACCGCTCACTTCTCCATATGGAGGCGAGAAGCACTGCTGGGGTGGTGTCTGCTGGCTGTGGCCAGATCTCATGCATGCCCTGTAGATGACTGATAGAGGCCACAGAAGCTCGACAACCACTGGATAACCACTTTAGGATGTGTTCCCTGCAGCTGTGGCAAAATCCACCATGCTGAATACCGCTGCCAATATAGTTGTAAAAATAGTGCAGTTAAGCCACACATTTGCCCTGCAAAGGGTAAAATACGTACTGACGTCCGCAGTGGAAATTAACATGCTGAGGATTTACAATCTGCAATATGGGCCATTTCACATTGTGGATATATATTTTTCTAAGTTCTCATTCACACGTTCGTTTTTAAACACGTACATGAAGAAATGGTGCCGGTGTCATTAGGGTTGTTTTATCCGTATGTCTGTTTTTACCATCAGTGTGTCATCCGTGTGTCCGTTTTTACCATCAGTGTGTCATCCGTGTGTCCGTTTTACCATCAGTGTGTCCGTTTTTACCATCAGTGTGTCATCCGTGTGTCCAGTTTTACCATCAGTGTGTCATTAGTGTGTCCGTTTTTATCATCAATGTGTCATAAGTGTGTACGTTTTTACCATCAGTGTGTCATCAGTATGTCCATTTTAACCATCAGTGTCATCCGTGTGTCCTTTTTTACCATCAGTGTGTCTGTTTATACCATCAGTGTGTCATCAGTGTGTCCGTTTTTACCATCAATGTGTCTAGTATTACCATCAGTGTGTCTGGTTTTACCATCAGTGTGTCTGGTTTTACCATCAATGTGTCTGGTTTTACCATCAGTGTGTCCTTTTTTACCATCAGTGTGTCTGGTTTTACCATCAGTGTGTCATCACTGTGACCTTTATTACCATCAGTGTGTCATCAGTGTGTCTGGTTTTACCATCAGTGTGTCTGGTTTTACCATCAATGTGTCTGGTTTTACCATCAGTGTGTATTTTTTACCATCAGTGTGTCATCACTGTGTCCTTTTTTACCATCAGCGTGTCATCACTGTGTCCTTTTATACCATCAGTGTGTCATCAATGTGTCTAGTTTTACCATCACTGTGTCTGATTTTACCATCAGTGTGTCTGGTTTTACCATCAATGTGTCTAGTTTTACCATCAGTGTGTCTGATTTTACCATCAGTGTGTCTGGTTTTACCATCAATGTTTTCCATCAGTGTGTCCATTTTTGCCATCCGTGTGTCCATTTTTACCATCCGTGTGTCATCAGTATTTTTCACCGATGGATAAATAAATAAATTCCAGTTTTTTTTCTATACTTTGCAATGTTACATGGACAGCACACTCGTGGTACTTTGATGCCATCCGTGCGCTGTATGTGTCCAGGAGCACTTCATACCCAACCTTTTGCATATTTTAGTATGTACATTCAGGCTAAGTGCACACATTCAGGAAAAAACGCGTCAAAAACGCATGAATTAAGCATCCTATCATTTGGAATGAATTCCGCAATTTTTGTGCACATGGTGCGTTTTTTTCCGCAAAAAAAACCGCATCTCGGAAAAAGAAGCAACATGTTCATTAATTTCGCGGAATTCTAGCGTTTTTCCCGCTATATTATTGACCTAGAAAGTTCAGGAAAAAATCGAGGTAAAAACGCGCAAAAAAACGTGCGTTTTTACCGCGAAAAATTCAGGTTTTGCTCAGTAAAATTCTGCACAAATTCCTGACGTGTGCACTTAGCCTCATGTTTCTGACTTACTTTAGTTTGTATGTGATATAATTGCTGGATTATAGGCAGTAAATCCATGTAATATACCCTGCTACCTGTGCCTTTAACTAAGGAGCTGTTTTTTTCTGCATCAGTGTCTGCCAAGAAATCTATCCTCCTCCCACAGCTGGAAATGATACACAGAGCAGTGAGAGGTGCAAAAAATATATGTACATAGATTATTTGGTAAGTGACTGTACCTGGGTAGCGGCACTATTTATAGCACTGAGCACGGTGACTTCTGATACTCAGCTCCAGGAGCACTCTTAGCCAAAATGCCTTCTATTGCACAATTCAGCTGGCCAGGGGGAGAAAGCAAAATAAGTATGTCCGAATGTTCACAACAGAGCAGAACCTTCATGTATATGATGTATACTCTTCATACAGTAACTCAGGGCCGGATTAAGAACATGATGGGCCTGGAGCTGAAGGGGCGGGGCAAGGGGGGGGCCAAACACGGCAATTCACAAAGGCCAAAAATGTAACGTAAAAGATATAAACAAAGTAAATATATGATACATGCCTAATATAAATACAGTGGATATAGAAAGTCTGTTATGGTTATCACGCTGATAGTAACTTATGAGGCAAATAAGCAGGGTTATTCACTGAACGCTAAACTGTTGAAATCTCAAAGACATACTAGCATAGGCATATATAGGGAAAAGCATTTTCTGCCCAGTGTTGGGAAGATTGGCTTGGTCTCAGTCGCAAGATGAGGGTCCAACAGGATGACTCAAAACACACAGCCAAAACACCCAAGAACGGATAAGAGTAAAACATTGGCCTATCCTGAAGTGATTTGGGGGCACCTGGGCATAACAGGGACTTCAGACCCTGCAAACACCCAGATAAGTGAAGCAATTAAACCATGTCAGTCAAGGCGCATGGCAAGTTCTGTGTCTGTATGTATGTCAGCAGCCCATCTATAACATTAGTACGTACCTGCCTATATACCAGTATCACAGCCATATATACCAGTACTGTGTGTGTATATATGTCAGCAGCACATCTATGTATAACATTAGTACCTGCTTATATACCAGTACCACAGCTATACATAGCAGTAACATGTCTGTATATATGTCAGCAGCACAAGATGTATTATAATATTAGTACCTGCTCCACAGGAACACACAACTCACACCTCAGTCTGACGTCCTCCTATAGCAGTTTTTCTCAACCTTCTCAGCCTCAGGGCACCCTGGGAAAAAATTAAAGTCCGGCCGATCAGACAAGAATTTGGACAGTCTAAACGGCCCTTAATACTGCCACACATAGCCCCCTTATAGTGCCACACACAGCCCCCTTAATACTGCCACACATAGCCATCTCAATAATACTGCCATACATAGCCACATTAGTAATATTGCGTCAGAGAGGCCCCATACACAGATATATGGCAACATTGAGAGGCCCATTCTAGTATATGGTGCAGCATTGAATGTCCCATAGTAATATAGGGCAACATTGAGAGGCCCATTCTAGTATATAGCGCAGCATTGAATGGCCCATAGTATATATAGCGTAGCATAGAATGGCCCATAGTATATATAGCGCAGCATTGAGAGGCCCATAGTTGCGCAGCATTGAATGGCCCATAGTATATATAGGGCAGCATTGAGAGGGCCTCTCAATGCTGCCCTATATTACTATGGGCCATTCAATGCTACGCTATATACTATAATCGGCCTCTCAGAGGCCCATTATAGTATATACCGTAGCGTAGCATTGAATGGGGGCCATAGTATATAGGGCAGCATGCCAGCATTGAGAGGCAGAGGCCCATAATATAGCGCAGCCTCTATATTGTAATGCACTCCCCATAGGCAGTCTTATTTATAATGCACCCCATAGGCAGTCTTATTTATAATGCACCCCATAGGCAGTCTTATTTATAATGCACCCCATAGGCAGCCTTACTTATAATGCACCCCATATGCAGCCTTGCTTATAATGCACCCCATATGCAGCCTTACTTATAATGCACCCCCATATCCAGCTGTACTTACGTACTTATAATGCACTCCCCCATATGCAGCCGTACTTATAATGCACCCCATATCCAGCCGTACTTATAATGCACCCCATATCCAACCGTATTTATAATGCACCCCCATATCCAGCCGTACTTATAATGCACCCCCATATCCAGCCGTACTTATAATGCACCCCATAGGCAGCCTTACTTATAATGCACCCCCATATCCAGCCGTACTTATAATGCACCCCCATATCCAGCCGTACTTATAATGCACCCCATAGGCAGCCTTACTTATAATGCACCCCCATATCCAGCCGTACTTATAATTCACCCCATATGCAGCCTTACTTATAATGCACCCCATAGGCAGCCTCTGTACTATAATGTACCCCCTTTACAAAAATAATAAATTCTGTACTCACCTCTCTTGCTCCAGGCTCCTGCGCTGCTCACTGCTCTCCCTCTCAGCATCTGACTGCCGGCGCCGGGCAGTGACGTCATCGCGCCCGCTGTCAGACGCTGAGAGGGGGATTATGGGAGAGAAGGAGCGCTCGCTCCTTCTCTCTCAATGCGGTCAGCTGTATTGGCTGGATGCCGATACAGCTGACCCTGCGATGACGGGCGGGGGCCCACTGCTGGCACCGGGCCCCCCACCGCCTGCTCAGGGGCCCCATAGCGGCCGGGCGGCAGAGCAGGGAGATTGATTCTCCCTGCCATGCCGCAGAAAGTAACTGTGTCGGCGTGCTGTGCACGCCGATACAGTTAGGCTATGTGCACACGTTGCGGTTTTTTAGCGGTTTTGCCGCGGTTTTTCGCGGCGGAAACGCTTACACAATACAACTCATTAAGGCCTATGAGATTCCGCAATGCTGTGCACATGCTGCGGGTTTTTCCGCGGCGGAATCGCATCGCGGGAGAATCCGCAGCATGCTCATTCTTTTTTGCGGAACCGCGGCGATTCCGCCGCCATAGGAATGCATTGAACCGCTTACTTTCTGCATGTGGCTGTGCCCATCATGCGGAAAGTAAGCGGTTCATGTGCGGATGGTACCCAGGGTCTGGAGGAGAGGAGATTCTCCTCCAAGCCCTGGGTACCATATCCATGTAAAAACAATAATTAAAATAAAAAATAATGATATTCTCACCTTCCGGCGGCCCCCGCAGCTTTCCCGCCTCTCAGCGACGCTCCCGCCAATCGCGTTCCCAGGAGTGCATTGCGAGATCACCCAGATGACGTAGCGGTCTCGCGAGATGCTACGTCATCGGGATGATTGCCGCAAAGGACTCCTGGGAACGAAACTTGCCGGGAGCGTCGCTGAAGGTGGGAAAGCTGCAGGGGCCGCCGGAAGGTGAGAATATCATTATTTATTATTTTTTTTATTATTTTAACATTAGATCTTTTTACTATTGATGCGACATAGGCGGCATCAATAGTAAAAAGTTGGTCACACGAGTCAAACACTTGTTTGACTCGTGTGACCACCCTGTCAGATAGCTTGTAAAACGCTAGTGTTTAGCGGGAATACGCATACCTATAATATGCGGATTTCCCGCGGCAGGGAGGTGCGGAATTGCCGCGGAAATTTCCATGGCAATTCCGCAACGTGTGCACATAGCCTTACAGTAGCGTAGCTCCAGGTGGGCCCCCTCCGAGCGCGGGGCCCGGGGCCACCGCCCCCTCTGCCCCCCCGGTAGCTACGCTACTGGGCCTATCTCTAACAAGGGGCCTGGAGCTGCAGCTCCATCAGCCCCTACGTTAATCCGGCCCTGCAGTAACTACACACATGAGTTGATAGTCATGCACCATTAATAGCCCCAAAATACAGCAACATTCTCAATAATTGGTAACTAAAATTCAGGTGCGTGGGGGTTTCTGAGGTCATCATGGAGTCCTGGAATGAGTTTAGGTACTGTCACACTAAGCGAGATCGCTAACGAGATCGCTAAAGAGTCACCTATTTTATGACGCAGTAGCGATCTCATTAGCGACTTAGCGGTGTGTGACATGTAGCAGCGATGTGGCCCCTGCTGAGATGTCGTTGATCGCATATGAATGTTCTGAGCCATTGTTTGGTCGTTGGTGTCCCGCTGGTAAGCCTGAATCGCTGAGTGTGACACCCTTTATGAACGACTTTACCAGCGTCGCAGGCGGGACTAGGTTTTCCCAACGACCGCAGAGGTCGTTATACAGATCGCTGATCTCTGATGAGATCTTTGTGTTTGGAAGCTAACTAGCGACCACATAGCGATCGCACCAACGATCTCGCCAGGTTGTGTCGTTGTCGTGATCGCTGGTGCGATCGCTAAGGCTGCTTTCACACTTCAGGCTTTTTGTATCAGGCGCGATCCGGCGTGTTTTTAAAAAAACGCATCCGGTACCGGATGCGTTTTTTTACCATTGATTTACATTAGCGCCGGATTGCGCCTGATGTCACTGCGTTGCATCCGTTTTTGGCCGGATCCGTCGGAAATGTACATTCCGGCGGCCGGACAAGACGCTGGCTGCAACGTTTTTTTTTTTTTTCGGAGCTGCCTGACAGTGCCTGAATCGGCACTTCAGGCGGCCGGAAACAATGCAAACCTATGGAACCGGACCAGTGTTTTGACAAATCCGTCAGAAAACTGATCCGGAATCCAAGGTCTCTTCTCTCTCTCTCTCTCTCTCTCTCTCTCTCTCTCTCTCTCTCTCCTCGGTCCGAACATTGATACCTGCATTTTCAACATGGAAATTTTATCTTTCCGGGTTGAAAAGGTCAGGACGGATCCGGCAAAAAAACCTGATCAGTTGCATCAGTTTTTTAAAATCAGCGCCGGATCCGTCCTGTCAGGCATAGGACGGAATATGCCTGACACAAAAAAACCTGAAGTGTGAAAGTAGCCTAAAGGGTATGCCACACTAAACAACATCGCTAACGGGATCGCTAAAAAACGTCACTATTTAGCGATCCCGTTAGCGATGTTGTTGTGTGCGGCAGCTGCCAGCGACGAGCTTCCTGCTGTGATCTCGCTCGTCGCTGGAATCGTTCGGGACCCTATTTTATCGTCGGCGCTCCCGCTGGGTAAGTATAATCGCTAAGTGTAGCACCTTTTCTTAGCGATTTAGCGGTACTTTTGTACCGCTAAAGTCGTTAAGGAGATCGCTAACCGCGATAGCGTCCTTAACGACATCGCTAAGTTAGGTAGCTACTAGCGATATAGAAACAATCCCGCTAGCGATCTCATTAGTATGCGACGCTAACGAGATCGCTAGCGGGAAGTGTTATGGTGCCTTTAGTCTCACAATATTGAAAATATTCAGCCTCAGAGTAGTTAACCCCCTTTGACACCTCTGTTTCCTGTGCTGTTCACATGGATGTAGATCCATTGTGAAAAGTGATTACCATCCAAAGATGTACGGTAGAGTAGAGAAGTAGCATCTCTTTTAGTATCCTACTCAACTTTTCCAATAGTTTCAATCCAATCCAAGTGTGGTCAAAGCTTCAATGCAGCCAGGTCCAGGGATAATCATTGCTGTTCAGGAGACTTTTGGTATTGTTCAGTTTCTTATCAGAGAGAGGCCACCGCTTCATTACTTCCTTCACAATACAGCATAGTCTTGTCGAGAAATAGAAAACAAGAACTGAAATGTTCATTCTGTGCAGTGGCGTTGTAAGGCATCTTTGCTGAGTTTTGTCTGTTCCCTTTTTGGGTGAACTCTGGGTACACTGGCATGGCATCTTAGATTTCATTTTAGAACATGCTTACTGAAACCTAAAACTGCACATAAATGCCACTAAGATAACGTCTTATATTCTACGTAGTTTAATTTAGTTTTCCTGAAGATTTTTTTTTTTTGCTATTAAACATTGTTTTTGTTTTAGTTTTTAACCAATTTTTATTACGGCTTGTGTGTATGTATAGCAATAAGAAAAAGGAGAATACTTATGGGGTGTCCCCATTTGGAAAAGTTTTTCCTGTAAGTTCTCTTAGTAGTAAAAAATAAATAAATCGTGCTTTACTTTACCTATCTTGAGTGTTGTGCTGAGTCTTGTTGGCTACTCCAGGCGTCTGTTGTCGTCTGCTGCACTGAATTCATATCGACAGCACTGAGGTCAGCAGCTCTACCACCGTATGCGGCACGAGCCGCTGAGCTCACTGGTTGGCTGCCATTACAGTTTGTTTTTTTAGTACTAAGGGAACGTATAGGAAAAATGTTTCTTAACATGAATTCAAGTCATAAATCAAATCAGTAAAGTACAGTGGCATGTAAGAGTTTAGACACCCTTGGTCAAAATAAGCAAGTTGAGGATGAAATAATCTATAAAAGGCTTAAAGTTACAGATGACACATTTCCTTTGTATTTTAGTCAAATATATACATATATACTGTATATATATATATGTATGTATATATAGTTTTTTTTTACATTTTAAAAATTACAAAAAGGAAAATGGGCCAGTGAAAAAGTTTGGGCACCCTTGCAGATTTGTGTACTCAGATAACTTTGACCAAGGTTTCAGACCTTAATTAGCTTGTTTGGGTTATGGCTTGTCCACTATAATCATTAGGAAAGGCCAGGTGATGCAAATTTCCAAGCTTTATAAAAACACGGCCTCCTCTAATCTTGTGTCAAAAACATGGGTTCTTCGAAGCAGCTGCCCAGCACTCTGAAAATGAAAATGGAAGAGGATCACAAAGCAGGAGAGGCCTAATAAGATAGCAAATCGTTTTCAAGTTGCCCTTTCCTCAGTTTGAGATGTAATTAAGAAATGGCAGTTAACTTGAACAGTGGAGGTCAAGATAAGGTCTGGAAGACCAAGCAAAATTTCAGTGAGAGCTGCTCGTAGGATTGCTAGAGAGGTAAATCAGAACCCCTGCTTGACTGCAAAAGGCCTTCAAAAGATTTAGCAGACTCTGAAGTTGTGGTACATTGTTCTACTGTTCAGAGACACCTGCACAAATAAGGTCTTCATAGAAGAGTAATCAGAAGAAAACCTCTCCTGCATTCTCACCATAAAATTTAGCATCAGACATGTGCAAAAGAACATCTAAACAAGCCTGATGCATTTTGGAAGCAAGTCTTGTGGACCGATGAGCTTCAAATAGAACTCTTTGGCCACAATGATCAAAGGTATGTCACTTTTCTCGGCCACACATAACATTTTTATACAGGACAATGTGCTGCCGCGAACAATGATTTTATTTTTTTGTAGCCAGCTAAAAATCCTTTTACCTAATGAAGTTTTGACAGGCTGATAATTGGGAAACAAACGTTTCTAATAACTCTTGTTCCTGATTTATTGGCCCATATAAGTCACCCTTATTCCTCAGTATAAAGTGTTTTGCAAGAATACATCCTGTTATAAAGTTACACCCTGTATTTAGAAAAATCAAAAAAGTTTTGATACCTTGAATCCACTGTTTTGTTGTGGTCTGGGCCCCGAAAACCTCACCGATTTGCTCAAAACCTAAAAAAGGCAGAAGCACTTGAATTCTCAGAGTTGATGCATAGCGTTTTACAAAGCCCATGGCTCCAAGTAATCAAAACAATTTTGCCAGAATTCTGGCAGAAATTGTATTCAAAGTTCACAAAATTTTGGTGCAACTGTGAGTTACAGAAAAATGTGACTTTTGGCGTTTTCATCCCAGTTTGTCACAGTTCTGCCAAAATGGGTGTAACTGTGGCAGGACAGAGGTGTGACATCACAGCTCTTCCAATTTATGACCCTTCTGCCAGATATATTACTCCACCTATAGATCGGAGTAAGTCCCCAATTCATCATTGAATCTGTAAAAAGGTTTTTGCTACCTCATCTGAGAGCGGCATAATACAGGGAAAGAGACCCTGATTCCAAAGATGTATCACTTTACTTTGTGAGTTTTCTCTCTGTTGTAGATGTAGCAGAGCTCAGAAAGATAACCTTGTACACACCGTTAATTAGCCGCTTTTTATGTACATTAATTATATATTGACAGCTCCTAATCAATGCTGGGGGAGTGGCTGGACCAGAATGCACATGGAAGCAAGTCTGGCAGTGATAATATCCTGCTGACAAAACACAGTTTGTGATTAAGCAACAGCACACAGCCTAATAAGTGACACATTGTTTAAATCAGTGTCTGAGTCACAACCTTAGGCCGGGGTCACACTTGCGAGCGTGATGCGAGAAACTCGCGCATCAATACCCGGCACTGCCACCGGCACTCGTGACTGGAGTGTGCAGCTGCATGTATTTCTGTGCAGCCGCACACTCCCGTCCGAGTGCCGGGTATTGATGCGAGAGACTAGCGCGATTTTCTCGCATCACACTCCCAAGTGTGACCCCGGCCTTATACTTGCATTCAGATTACATAGCAAAAATCTGCTGACAGATTACCTTGAGGTCAACCGGACCCCCTAATATCTGCAGTATCAGCACATAGTCTGATATACAGTGGGTACGGAAAGTATTCAGACCCCTTTAAATTTTTCACTCTTTGTTTCATTGCAGACATTTGGTAAACTCAAAAAAGTTCATTTTTTTCTCATTAATGTACACTCTGCACCTCATCTTGACTAAAAAAACAGAAATGTAGAAATTTTTGCAAATTTATTAAAAAAGAAAAACTGAAATATCACATGATCATAAGTATTCAGACCCTTTGCTCAGTATTAAGTAGAAGCACCCTTTTCAGCTAGTACAGCCATGCGTAGTGTTGAGCGATACGATAATGCAAATATCGGCTATCGGCCGATATTAGCTCTATCGGCCTTTCGATAATTTGTTTCGATATTTTCGTCTTATCGAATACCGGAATCGGATTTGTCACTGTCACTGTGAGTGTCCGTCGGTCGGGTCTGTCAGGAGTCAGCGGCACTTACCTGGCAGAAGATCTCCGGCGGTCACGTCCTGGACTGCTTGATGGCCGCCATTATCTTCTCCCTGGCGGTCACATGCAGTTTTTTCGCGATAACTGCAGTGACTGCAGGGTAATCCCGGCCGTAAACCAGTCCGATGACGTCACCGCCGGGGAAGCAGGTAATCAGCTGTGCTGCGCCGGGATTCTGATGTAGCAGAGCTGGATCGTCGTGGGACACTCGTTACTATGGACTGCGTCGGTCAGGTGGTATAATTTTTTTTTTTTTTCATTTTTTTATAGGAGATCGATGGCGTCGCAGGATGAGACTGTAATAAAAGTAATGAAAACTGTGTTTTGTTTTTTTTTATTAAATTAAAAAACTTTTTTATAAACATTCACCCGTCTGGGTACATAAACAATTTAACTATTTACATACAGGGACCCTGTCCGGGTTATTTATAATTCTTTGGCAGGGTGTTCCAGGTACCACCTGGTACTCTTCTGATGCTTGCCAAACATCCGAGGCACCAAGGACCACCAGGACCTGATGACGTCGTGTGGCCTGTACAGTCAAGTCGTGACCCGCTATCTGGGTCTGTGTGGCCACCTCTTTCATCTCCCTCCGGGTCTGGAACCCTATGTCCCGGACTGAACGAACCCCAGGGGGCCTAACAGGCGCCGGGTACGGGCCAGCTATACTTATCATGTCCATAGCTGGGGCTGCTGAGGAGACCACTGAGGGAGGCTTGGGAGATTTGCGGCGTGGGGTGGGCACTTTTGCAGAGGCCTGGATGTGGGAGGCTGAAGGCTCCAAGGGTCTCACAGGTTCCTGACACACTGGGGAGTAGGGGTCGCACCTGGTAACATTTAGGGCGTACCATCCATTGTAACCCCAGTGTCGGGTGTAAGTCACCAAGTCTCCTGGCAACAGGTCCCTCCCCGGGTGTCCTTCTGGGAGGTGAGCCTCCACGTCCCGCCGGTTCACAAAAACTTCTAAATAAAGTCCAGGCTCCTTGATGAAGCCCCAACCACCTTTCAATTTAAAGCTCCGTACTGCACCCTTACGCCGCGGCTCACACAGGGTTCCTTTATCCTTTCTCATCCGGTCCTTATCTGCCCGGTCCTTCTCCAGGTTACGTTGCCGAAGTTTTTGGGATTCTCGCTGCTCCCTTTGTCGCTCTGCTTCCCGCTCCCAACGTCTCCACTCTTCCTCCTGACGCCGGTTGTAATTCTCCACCAGCTGCTCCATGTCTCCACCATCAAACTGCAGCTTACAGTGTCCGGTTTGCGGCAGCTCTCCTGGCGCCCCCCAGTCCTGGCGGCGCTCACCTGCGGAGGAAGCAGCCGGCTCTGGAACAGATGACAGTCGGGGCTCCGGTACAGGCAGGTAGTGCTCTGGTGCCTGCGCGGCCTCCTCCATGAGGACGGGTGTCGCTTCTTCTGTCTCAGCGACGGGGGCAGACAGCGGAATCTGGGGTGCTGCCGGTGCAGCGTTTTTTGCACGAACGGGTGCCTCCACTGCGACAACGTCAACCGGATCACATTGCAAGGACTCCTCTACTAGAACGGGTGCCTCACCTTCCGGTACAGACACTTCAGGTAAGAGGGATTGGCGCCGCTCCAAGTTTAGTTTTAGGGCACGCCAGCTCGCTTCCATCCTGGCGACCTCCTCCCGGTGCCGGGCCAGGCCTCTTAGGGTATCCGCCGCTTCTTGCAGCGTAGGAGGGTTTCCAGGCCGGGTGCCCAACGGTGTTTCCGTGGGGATCGGGTCGCTTCCGTGGGGGGAGAGCTCTGACTGCTCCATCCCTTCACACTTCTGCTCGTGTCCATTAGCCATCTCTGCCAAGTCACATGTGTCATTAGCATCTGGAGAGGGCCCCTCTTTTGTAGGGAGGCGGGACCTTCGTGTTAGTTTCCGCCCACTGAGGAGGATGAGGAGGCGGAACTGAAGAGCTGTGGGGCACGATCTTACATTGCAGTACCATTTAGAGCCATCGTTTTCGCGTCACTGAGTGAGTGTACACCCATGAAGAGCACGCCCTTCTTCTTCACCAGTGCCTCGTCGTGACGCAGATATGGCGGAAAAATGGCAAATACATTCTCTGATGATTTTAGCAATTCTCAAGCACAAAACCAGTTCAATTCAGGCACACAGGACTCGCTTATAGCGAGCTACAGAATCCTGTTCGTGACGCCCAAGTTGAGTCGCACAGAGCCAGAGGTTTTGGGGGTACTCGGCACCGAGCCCGTCGACTTCTATGGGGTATGTCACTGCTTTACCCGGCAATTGAATCAGAGTCTATTTTACTATGTAGAAGTGTATAAACTATAAATATATGTATATATATGTCACAATGACATGTATATATATATATATATATATATGTATTCTATGTGTGTATATTTTGTGTTTACAACGTAAGAAAGGGTTTTTTTTTGTTGCGATATTTTGTTCCCATAGACTTACATGGGACTTCCGCTATCGAAATCGGATATCGACGATATTTAGTGCTATCGGCGATACAATTTCGATACAATATTTTTAGATATCGAGCACTATCGCTCAACACTAGCCATGAGTCTTCTTGGGAATAATGCAACAAGTTTTTCACACCTGGATTTGGGGATCCTCTGCCATTCTTCCTTGCAGATCCTCTCCAGTTCCGTCAGGTTGGATGGTGAACGTTGGTGGACAGCCATTTTCAGGTCTCTCCAGAGATGCTGAATTGGGTTTAGGTCAGGGCTCTGGCTGGGTCAGTCAAGAATGGTCACAGAGTTGTTCTGAAGCCACTCCTTTGTTATTTTAGCTGTGTGCTTGGGGTCATTGTCTTGTTGGAAGGTGAACCTTCGGCCAAGTCTGAGGTCCAGAGCACTCTGGAAGAGGTTTTCATCCAGGATATCTCTGAACTTGGCCGCATTCATGTTTCCTTCAATTACAACCAGTCATCCTGTCCCTGCAGCTGAAAACACCCCTATAGCATGATGCTGCCACCACCATGTCTCACTGTTGGGATTGTATTGGGCAGGTGATGAGTAGTGCCTGGTTTTCTCCAGACATAGAGTGAAAAATTTAAAGGGGTCTGAATACTTTCCGTACAAACTGTATATGGGGGCCTCCCAACTCCCCCACCCGACAAATGATGTTGTAGGAGAGGATGATCCAGCCTGCTACGTTTCCACATCCAATCCTTTTGTTTGGCACAGCATCTCTCACAGGGTCAGGTGGTCCTGTGTATGGGGGAGTCAGCAGAGCACCTGTCGGCCAAGCCAACTGTTCAGCCTTCAGCTAGCTAATGTGTATGGTGGCTTTACATGTTCAGCCTTCAGCTAGCTAATGTGTATGGTGGCTTTACATGTTCAGCCTTCAGCTAGCTAATGTGTATGGTGGCTTTACATGTTCAGCCTTCAGCTAGCTAATGTGTATGGTGGCTTTACATGTTCAGCCTTCAGCTAGCTAATGTGTATGGTGGCTTTACATGTTCAGCCTTCAGCTAGCTAATGTGTATGGTGGCTTTACATACAAATTGACATGTCCAATCATCCTGCAGTTGCCAATTCACTGTGTTGGGGGTATTCCTTCATTTTTAAAAACTTAAAAAGTGCTCATATTTGTGTTCTGAGAAGGTATAATATGATGGCGCTATATCAGCAAAGCATTATAATAGTAAAGCACCCTGATGTTTGGTCCCAGGATATTGTTGTCATAAGCTGTAATGCAGCTCTCATAAAAATCCTTGGGGCCATTCTGCACTTTAGTGACTGTCACATACAGGGGAATATAGTTTTTTTTCCTATCACGTTTTGTGGAAAAAAATAGTAACATGTCACATGAGTGAAATAATGCTGTCCCCACTACCGTCAACCATGTGCAAACCGTAATGGCAGCATTATGCCACAGCAAGCCAACATTCGCTTTACAAGTAAATGAGTAGAGACAATTATTAAAATGAATATATGCTAGGTATGAAATGTGGCTGTCGGGAGGAACATATGGCGGTCGGAGGAGCCTATTCCAGTCTTCACGAGCCCTGCACAGTTCCGAAAGAGGGTCTGAGCTGACTGGATGGAGCGAGTTCAGGGCAGTAGTGGCCTGTGTCCATGGCTTGCACTGCAGTGTGTATGCATCTTCGCCTGAACAACAATGTGCGAGTGCCTCAGCCAATGGCATAAAAAGCTTCAGCGAGTGAAAGCAATGGGGATTAAAAAAAGAAAAAGAGAGAGCTTTTGTTTCCTCTGCAGATGCGTTTAAAGATGCTGAATCGCTGCTTTGATAAAGCGTCGTTCTGCATTGCCAAAAGTTTGGCTGCGGTCATGTAAAAGACAGAGGAAGAAAGCTGGGCTGCAGCCAAAGCATGCCGCTAATGCCGGGTGTCAAGGAGACGAGCAGTCCCTCACCACGTGCACATTATTCTGGTGTGACTGCCACCGAGCATTAGCAATGGGAGCTTTTGTCTGAAGGCCTTGTTTAAAAGTTAATAAGATGTAAAAGTCGCTTGGCGTTGGGGCCGTCCCCTTGACATTAGCTGACATTACTCAGAGGGGAAGCCGTGTTTCACCGAGCTCTCAGAGTCCAGAGTTCAGACCTAGAAAACGGAGCTGTGTGTTCTTCTGTAGCCGTAATTAAAGGAAATGTCCAACTGCAAATATATATTATTAAAGCAGTCAGGAGTCCCGACACTGTGCTGCATGGACCGCCTGCATCAACTTTACACGTGAGTTATATGGGCCAAAAAAGATGTCAGCGCCTCAAGCCCTTCCCATCAGCTACCTCATCTGTAGGGGCCAATGGGGAGAAAATGTAACAGTACGTGGTGGTCATGGAAGACAGATCATTCACCAGATTTCACAGTACAAACTGCATATATTATTAAACTGATCTCTTAAACCTGATAAGGCAGGTGTACTTACAAAAAACAAAAATCACGTCTTCCCCCTTGATATTAAAAAAAGCATTTTATGAGTTCACATTTAAATTAGTCTCAGGATTGCACAGCCATTCTGACATAGATTTTTGAGGAACAAAAGTACAAAAGTCCCATCAGGTCTAAGAGATGTTCCTGTTTTTCCTCAAGTGTCTTTTCTGACTTCTCCTCTGACGCCTCTTACGGCAGCTTTGCTTCTGTTTTATTTTTTAACCTTCTGTATGAATAGTGAGCGGCTTCCAAGCTTAAGCTGGAAAAAGAATGGTCAGCTCACTTGGTGTTTTTTTAGCGCTTTTTCAGGAAGGTTCCAGACTCCACCTGAAGAATACATTGCGCCCACATACCCTCAGGAATGTGCTGCATGACACGTCAGCGTCTCTTGTCCTTTTCAATTTGTTTTTATTTGTTGGTATTTTTATTTTATATTTTGATGTAAACTATTTCTTTTAGCCACTTCATGCTCTTAAAAGCCTGAAGTGGTTAAAAAAAGGCTCCAAAATACTCAATGGACGTGAATACTCTCTTGCCATAGTCATAAACTCGAGACACTGGCCTTTCTTGGAAAATCAGAGACTATTCCATCATATTTCTGGTTACTTTTGGACTTTTTTCTTCTACTTCTACACCTTTCTCTGGCTCTGGTTTTGTGCTTAATCCAGGGAGCTCTTTAAAGGAACCTGTCACCAGAAAATCAACGCTATTTACCTACAAATATGGGGTTAATCTGCAGGTTAATAGCGTTATTAACCTGCCCGGCACCTGCACGTATCCAAACATTGCGGGGAGAAAATGCACTTTATACCCCGCTGCCCCATTCAGGTTTCAGTCACCGGCAGCTGTAACCACACACACTGCACTGACTTAAGGGGCCTTTACACATAGCGAGATCGCTAGCAATATCGCTCAAGCATCACCGATATTGTGACGCAACAGCGTTATCGCTAGCGATCTCGCTGCGTGTGAAATGTAGCGGCGACAGCCCCCCCCGCTGGCTATCGCTGATCGTGCTTAAATGCGCTGGTCCATTTTTCCATCGTTGGCGTCCTGCTGGCCATCACTAATCGCTGTGTTTGAAGCTTAAAAACGACGAGCGACCTCGTTAGCGACGCAGAGCTCAGTGATGCAGGCGTGACAAAGCTATGTTACCGGTCACACCCCCTCTGCCCCTATTGGTGAGTACAGCGCTCCCAATGTGTGAAAATTGGGCGACACAACGCTGTAGCGCCTCCTTCCATTCTTTGTTCCTGTGCAGTGGATGGTATTAACCGGTTTGCCTTCTGCGTTCCCGTGTGAGTCGCTATAGCGTTGATATTTTAACGGATATCACACCGCGGTTGCTTCAGCGTCCCTGTCTGAATCACTATTGCGCTGTTATTCGTGGATTCATTTTATTCATCAAAGGACTGCTCTGTCTGCTGAAGCACGCCCACCGAGGTCGGAATCGGTGACAATAAAGTAGTGTGACAAGGACTCAACGACCTGCGAGGTCGTTATGCAAATCGCTGATCTGTCTTGCATCGTCTTGCGACTGTTTGAAAGCTAATTAGCGATCATGTAACAACGCACCAGCGATCTTTGCCTGGTCGGATCGTTATCGTGATCGCTGGTGTGTCGCTATGTGTGAAGGGGCCTTTACACTGGCTCTGCATTGGGACCGGCTGTTAGTCAGTGGTGGGGGCGCGGTTACAGCCGCTGTCCTGCATACTCAGAGCAGTGACTAAACTGGCGCCGCCCCGTGACTGACCACCGACCCCAATGCTGAGCAGGAGTCAGGGCCGAGTGCGCGGTTAAAGTCGCCGTCCTGTATACTCAGAGCAGTGACTGAAGCGGCGCCACCCCTGTGACTGACAGCCTGCCCCAGTGCAGAGCGAGTGTCAGTCAGGTCCTTGGGCATGGTTACTTCCCATGACTGAAACCGTAAGGGCTCATGCTCACTTGTGATGAAATCGGACGAATTCAATCCAATAAAAAATCGGATTGAATTCGGACCAATATTAATCTATGATGGTGTCTTCATTTGCGTTTTTTTTTCCAGCTCGGATCGTATCAAGATCGGGCTGGAAAAAAATTCACAGCATGCTGCGATTGTAATCACAAATCGGATCGCATCGGATACCCGCAATAGAAGTCATTGGGTGCGAAAAAAAAATCGCACAGCACTCGCACCATGCGAGTGCTGTCCGATTTTAACACACCGGTGTCCTTTGAAAAGCCGGCAATTCATATGCGGTTATACAGTAAAATAACACTGACAGGTTAGAATAGAATAGATATATACACATAGAATAGGTGTCTATATATGTAATTGACACACATATAAATATATATATTTATATATATTTATATTTCATAGAGAGAGAGATAGCAGAATTGTCGGCTACTGTAAAATCATTGCAGAACCCGACAGGATATGACACATGGTTTACATACAGTAAACCATTGCATATCATTTTGATTTATATGTGTCCCTAACTACTAATGTTAGCAGTGTATGTGAGTAAAAATTTGGAGATGTAGGTGTTAAATTAAAGTGTTTATTCATGGAAAAAAATTGTGCGAGCTCCCACTCAATTTTCTTCGCCAGAGAGGGAAAGCCAGTGACTGAGGGCAGATATTAAAAGTCTAGAAAAGGACCATTGTTATTGCCCCCCGGCTAAAACATCTGTCCCCAACCACCCCAATTCTGGCACTTACCTCTCTCTTCCCATTGCCTTGTAGTGGTGGCCTATGGGTTAATAAGGGATTAATGTCACCTTGCTATTGTAAGGTGACATTAAGCCAAGTTAATATTGGAGAGGTGTCAATAAGACTCCTATCCATTATTAATCTTACAGTTTGAAAGGGTTAAAAAAACACACATTAAGAATAAAGTCTTTTAATGAAATAATAAAACACACAGGTTTTCCATCTTTATTAAACTCCCAATCCATTTGAAGCCATCGTTATCCTGTAAAAATACAAAATAAAAAAGCAACAATATCCCATACCTGTCCGCCGTACAGTCAAGTCCCACGCCGCAATCCAAATCAAGGGGTTAAATAGTTTACATATATATTATATACCGTATATACTCGTGTATAAGCCGAGATTTTCAGCCCATTTTTTAGGGCTGAAAGTCCCCCTCTCGGCTTATACGCGGGTCATATACGGGGGTCGGCGGGGGAGGGGGAGCGGGGGTGTCGGATTATACTCACCCCTCCGCCGGCGCGGTCTCTGCAGCCCCCCTGCTTCTCCCACGATCTCCGGCTCCTTCCTGCAGCGGTCACATGGCACCGCTCATTAAAGTCATGAATATGCACATATTCATGACTTTAATGAGCGGTACCATGTGACCGCTGTAGGAAGGAAGCGCTGTGGAGAGCGCCGGGAGAAGAGGAGAGGCTGCAGGGACGCGTGGCGGAGGGGTGAGTACAGCGATATTTACCTGTTCCTCGGTCCACCGCAGCTCTGCTCCCTGACTCCTCTGGCTGTGAATGTTCAGGCAGAGGCACGATGACGTCGTTAGTGAGCGCCGCGCCCCCTGCCTGATCATTCACTGCTGAGGACCAGGAAGAGGGAGCAGCGCTGCGGTGCAGAGAGGACAGGTAAATATCTCAGGTGCCGGGGTCCTGAGCGATCGGTGACACCGGCACCTGTCCCCCAGCGACGAGAGGTGAGTATGTCATTTTTTTTTTTTTCTTGCAGCAGCATATGGGGCATAATCTGGAGCATATGGGGGCATAATATGGAGCATATGGGGCATAAACTGTGGAACATATGGGGCATAATCTGGAGCATATGGGGCATAAGCTGTGGAATATATGGGGGCATAATATGGAGCATATGGTGGCATAAGCTGTGGAACATATGGGGGCATAATCTGGAGCATATGGGGGCATAATATGGAGCATATGGGGGCATAATATGGAGCATATGGGGGCATAAGCTGTGGAACATATGGGGGCATAATATGGGGGCATAAACTGTGGAACATCTGGGGGCATAATCTGGAGCATATGGGGGCATAATATGGAGCATATGGGGGCATAAGCTGTGGAACATATGGGGGCATAATATGGAGCATAGGGGGCATTAGCTGTGGAACATATGGGGGCATAATCTGTGGAATATATGGGGGCATAATCTGGAGCATATGGGGGCATAATCTCTGAAGCATATTGGGCATAATCTGGAGCATATGGGGGCATAATCTGGAGCATATAGGGGCATAATCTGTGGAGCATATTGGGCATAATCTGTGGAGCATCATATGGGGGCATAATCATTTTTCACCCTAGGCTTATACGCGAGTCAATAAGTTTTCCCAGTTTTTTGTGGCAAAATTAGGGGGGTCAGCTTATACACAGGTCGGCTTATACATGAGTATATACGGTATATGAGTGTTTTGAATATTTTTTGGTTTTAAAACGATGTGTACACTTGTGTATTACAATGCGATTTTTACATGACCTTTTACATACAGAGGACTGTTCTTTGTAAAATCTCATGTTAAAATCGCATTGCAGTCGGATAGCAATCGCACTGCATTAGTATGTAAATCGGATGCTAGGTGTGAAAAATCAGATTGCACAAAAAACGCATAACAATTGCATTACACTCGTCCGATTCTCCATCAAAATCGGACGATTTTTTAATCGCTGTTGTGTCTCTGCCCTAACGCTGCTGGGAGAATAAAGTTAATTTTCTCCCTGCAGCATTCAGCTAAGTGCGTGTGCCAGGCAGTATAATGACGCTATTAACCTGCAGATTAACCCCATATTTGCAGGTAAATAGTGTTTTTCTTGTGACAGGTTCCCTTTAAGGAACTGTTTAGGGAGCTAATTACTTTTGACCAACATGTGGGATTCTTCAAATTAGGCCGGCTGTAGACAAGTGTATGAAAAACCATAAAACTCGGACGATTTTCTTCTGATTGTCATCCGATTTATATCCATGTGTCTGTTTTTTTACATCCGTGTTCGATCCATTTCATACAACCGCATTAAATGATGTACAAGAAAAATCGTTCATCTGAACAGTTCGATTGAGTAACATGGGTCAGCACACGTCCGATGAATAGACTTGTCTGCATGAGCCGTTATACTGATAGGATCAGGCACTTATATAGTTTTATGTAACTGTGTGTTATCATTTTGTAGTAAGAGAATCTCGTATCTTTTCTTTTTTTCCTCTTTAATGTTCTGGTAACGTTAGATATAAAATTAGATACAATGTATGCCGTCCAAGTTGAAATCTTCTATTGTATTACACAGTTATACAGTGTTTTTTTGTCTTCATAAAAACTTTGAAACAGAATAAGCTCAAAAAGACGTAACATGAAGTGGTCTGACATTGCAATGCATGCAGGGTGGATAAAAATCAATGATTTTTTTAAAAAATCAAAAAAATCGGATTTTTTTGATTTAAATCAGATTTTTTTGATTTAAATCGGATTTTTTTCAATAAACTGCTTTTTGAGGAAAATATTTTACCATCCAAAGGTTCTTCCATCATGAGATAAAGCTGAGTTGTTTAACTCAGTAGAATAAAGGCTGTATATGTGTAACATTCACAATGCCATGCTCTTCCAGAGGTTTCTGTAGGATTAGTGCCAGTGGGCAGTTTCTCTCCTATATTATCACAGACGCTCGCTTTACTTACGCAGTTCTCAAAACTGAATTTGACTCCGCAGAGGTCCCAGCCTCTTCTTCACGGCAAAATTGTTACAACATGAACAGAGTTGAGAAAAAGACCTTAATCCTATTGTTCTACAAACCTATATGAATACAGAATCAACCCCTTCAGTGCCAAGTCCAAGAAGTTAGACAATATGTTTCTGATTGTTTGGAGTGGAATAGATCTGCACAACACAAGAAGAATGTGAATCTAAGTGTGAGGAGGAGGAAGGGCAAGCAGACAAGAAAATGAAAGTGAAACTTTGAGTACAATACTGCAGCATAGCCACAGACAGACAAGTCAGGTCAGGATTATTTTTCTCCTTCCTAAGTACAACAGAACAGTGGTGTCCAAATATGAATGATTAACCCATTAAACTGGGGAGAAAAAAGTAATATAAAAAGTGATTCTAAAAATCTTCATCTACTTGCATGTTAAAGTAGCAAGAACTAGTTTAGGAAGAAACTTTGATTTAAATCACTGATTTAAATCAAGCCTTACTGACTAGTGATTTAAATCGTGATTTAAATCGTGATTTAAATCAGTTTGATTTAAATCAAATCCACCCTGAATGCATGTGGCCATTCTTTTTAGCATTTTTTAAGACTTCATGTGCATACACTCTTAGGGTATGATTATTATACACAGTTTTTATTTACGTTTTTGGAGCTGATTGTGCTCAAAAATCCACATGAATAAACTTCTAATACTCCTGGAATAAGCTTTCATTCATTCCGTTCAATATGAAAACATGCCTACAGTGCATGCAGCGTGAAAAAGAAAACGTCACAAAATGTAGGTTCACATGGGCGTATGAAAAAATCTTCATCATTTCATCCAGAAAAGTGGGATGATTTTTTTTTCATTTACAGCTTCGTACGTTACAAAAATGTATCCGTAAAAATCGGATGTCATACTGTGGCTCGGTATGGGATCCGATTTTCTGGTTAGTGCATGCTGCAAATTTATTTCACATGGAAACAACACCAGGTTGCGTAGTGGCTGCAAAAAAAATTGTGCAAGAGAAACCGAAAACAGGGAAATAACCAACTCCATAGCAATCAATGAATGAGGAGAAGGAGGGAGTTTCATGGTTAAAAAAGTAATAGTTTTATTAAATACAAGTAATATAAGTACTACAAAATGCAAAAGGTTAATAGTAAGATGCACAAGGACAGAAACAAAGGACCACCGGTGCCAACCAACAACCTAAAATCCTGTGTTATGAACAGGCTGGCCATAGCTCAATTAATTAAACAGTGTCGAAAAATATTAAGTCATAACATGTAAAAAGTTATTTAGAGCGGCGCATACCAGTGTAGATAGGGAGTTGGAGGCACCGGGCTGGATCCTATAAACCTCAACGCGCGTTTCGCTTTTTTACAAAGTGCTTTCTCAAGGGGGTGTTTAGTGTTTCCCCCTATTTTTCGATACTGTTAAATTAATTGAGCTACGTCCAGCCTGTTCATAACACAGGATTTTAAGTTGTTGGTTGGCATCGGTGGTCCTTTGTTTCTGTCCTTGTGCATCTTGCTATTACCCTTTTGTATTTTGTAGTACTTATATTACTTGTATTTAAGTAAACTATTACTTTTTTAACCATGAAACTCCTTCCTTCCCCTCATTCATAAATTATTTCACATACAGATTTGCTTGCAGTCTGATAACCTCGGACACAGACAATGGAGAATATGGGGAAATTACTTGCGAGAGCATTGTAACACACTAAGGTGACACTCAGCTCAAATTCTGTTAGAGTTTCGCCTGAGTGATATTAGCATAATTGGCCCAATTCTCTCTCATGATGAGAATCGATGGCCATGTGATCCTGGCCTTTAAATCACACTGTCATGCTCCTTAATATTAAGTTAGTGTATGTAATAATCAAATGTAAAAATGTTTAAATGTCTTGTGTCCATATTAGTGCCCTAGTTGCCTTCTATAGACAGAAAAATATTTGAAATAAATGCAGATTTTAGATTATGATCATTATGAAATAGAAGCCAAACCATTGTTAAATTGGAATGTTTTATGGATATGACATTTTGGTTTGTTGTGGTGATGAAACATTTTACAGTACTGTGTTTGTTGAGAAGACCATATAATTTGAAGAATGATATGATTAATCATTTTAATACCCAGTGACAGCGATATTTTATTGGTGGTATTACTGATATGCTGCATTGCTATTTCTGGGTTTCTGCTTTATTATTGTCAAAAATGCATAAAGTGCACCAATGGCGCCACGCTGCCCCTACTGGCAATAACGTCATGATGTCCAGCATGTTACCGGGCAATATAGCGTGGCATGATGCTCTGATTTGTCGGGTATTTTGGGACAGATTGCGGATGTGAACGGAGCCGGCGTTGTAAGAAAGGGGCACCTGAGCTAGCTCGCTTTGTGGTGGTAGTGATATGATGAGTATAAGTCTAGAAATGTCTATCTGGCTAGAATGGTACAGAACATCTCTGTCCTGATGGCAAAGTTATCCCAATGCAGTTTCAAAATGTGAAGTGTTTTTCAATTACAGTTTGCCAGCTGTGCATGTCATGTTTTCTCAAATTGATTCTCATGGCTTAGCATCCTGTTTACGAGTTATGACCATGAAGTACTTGATTCTCGTGGGGAGAGCAAATGTGCTGCATGCAGACACCAGGTTATGTGCTTTGCATATAATTTTCTCAGATAAATGGTAGATTAGTATGGCGAACCTTGTTATTATGTCCATCATCATCACTCAGACAAACCAAACTTTCCCACTTTCTCATACTGACAGTCTCAAAGATCCATCATGGCGCACATTAGACTGCTGCGGGCACATTTATCCAAGGGCAAATGTGCACATTAATGAAGATACTGCATTTGAGAGAAGTTGGTGGGACTGACTATCACATACCAAAGGCCTCCTGACTCTCTCCCGATTGATGATATCAGGGACAAAAAAGGATGGGCATGCAGAACTTCAGCCCTAAACCCTTGTCCTTCTCTCCACATTGAAAACACATGTAAACTCATCCCTCTATTGGACGTGGAGTCGGGAGAGTCATCTAAGGTGGATGGTCACCCTTAGACATCTCTATTTCTCCACTGCCTCTTTTACTATCAGTCACTCTACCTGTCTATAGCCCAAGAAATATGCATCATATTGAACACTCAGAGCATTTTTCACCGACTACTTTTTCACATTTTATCCTCCATGATTTCCTCTGTGCCACCCCCTTATTCCTTATCACAGACCATCTCGTTCTCTTCATGTCTTACAACCTTACACAAGCTATTTTGCAACATGTCATCTTAGCATCTCCACTTTCTACCAGATGTCATACTGCAATTCTTAACTCCTTTCCCTATTTGGACCTACACCTACATCCTAGGGATGTTCTTCCTTCCAGAATACTGTACATGTATGACCTGGTGATCTCGTTCCATCCTGGGGTGTCTGTCAATGATGGTCCAATCCACCAATTCCTATACCCACCATCTAACCTGTCGTTATAAATAATCCAGCGATTGATGAGTAACTTGTGTAGTAAGGTTGAACTTAATGGACCTGTGTCTTCTTTCAACCTATATAACTATATGTAACCTTTAGGAACATCGACAAAACAGTAGTTATCTGACAATCTCGCTTTGGTCTATAAAGTGAAACGTGACCCCAAGACAGGACTGTTTCCAATGATTGCCTTAGTTAATTTTTTGGGGTTTCCAATTAATTTATTTTGTCACACAAGCTCTAGTTATATCTCACTTTCACTTTTTCTTTAAACTGATAAATCTATCGGCCCTGGATCATTTCTCTTTGCTGTGTGGTACATAATGAGTCCAAAGTTTCAGAGAGCTGAACTCTGCTCTGCCGGCCCTGGTAACACAGGTTCTTCCTGTTATAATAGGTTATACCAAATAACATCTGTAGTCATGAGAAAAACACCCTTTGATTTTTATGGTTTTAATTAAAATGCCTCTTAAAATTAGGTAAATACAACCTCGAATTAACAACACATAACAAATTATTAAATGTCGTTATTTATTTTAAAAAAGTAGTCCAAAACGCAGACCCTATGTGTGAAAAATGGAGTCCACCCCATGAACTGCTAGACTATCCACCTTTAGCAGTGATAGCTGGAAGTCATTATTTTCTGTATAACGTTATCAGTTTCTCACATCGTCTTGGAAGTATTTTGGAGTGCTCTTCTTTACATTCTTTAATGTCAGTGAGGCATTAGGGCAGGCCTTTATATGCAGCTCTCTTAAGGTCCCCCCATGGCATTTCAGTAGGGTTGAGGTCTGGACTTTGACTGAACTATTGAAACCATGATTGTTTTCTTTTTCACCCATTGTGATGTAGATTTGCTGGGGAGCTTGGGCTCACAAGCTTTAGCTTTTGGATAGATGGCCTCACATTTGACTGTTCTAGTACACAGAGGAGTTCATGATCGATTAAATGACTGCAAGGCGCCCAGGTCCTGTGGTTACAAAAAAAGCCCAAATCACCACCACCACGGTATGTGACAGTTGGTATCAGGTGTTTGTGCTGACATATTATGTTTAGTTTTCGCTAAAAAGGGGTCACTTTGGTCAAACATCTCCATTTTGGTATTGTCTGTCCCAAGAACAATGCTCGAGAAGTCTTGTGGTTTGTTCAGTTGTTCTTTTTAGAAACCCTTCCAAAGAAGCCATACTTGTTCAGTCTTTTTGTAATTGTACTGTAAGTAGTGAAGGACAGCCATATAAAAGATAACAACGTTTCGACCTATCAAAAAGGTCTCTATCAAGTGCTTGATACAGAGCTCTTTGATAGGTCGTAATGTTACCTTCTATAAGGCAGAATAAATTTTGTTTTATTTTTTCACCCGGCACTTGGACGCTGTCTTTCACTACTTACTGGATTATCTTCAAGTCGGTTCCTTGGAGCTTTTGACTTTGCGTTCATTGATAGTGCTGCTGGTTGCTTTTTTCATTCCTTTTTCTAATTTCACTTTCATGAGCTTGAGCATATAACATGATAATTAAGGTAATTAGCTTTTGAGCTGTATGTAGCTCTTGTTTTTTTATGATTTTTTTTATTTCTTGGAGCATTGCATTTTTCTAAGGACCTGATTTTTTTTTATTAGGCACTAATTTTAAGCGGTGGTCTGTTTTTAAAAATAATCTTCAAATATTACATTAGAGCATCCTGATTAAGGCCTCATTCAGACATCAGTGGGGTTTCTCATACCCAAAAATGGTCCAAGTTTCATCAGTTTTTTTATCACATTTTTGGTCAGTTTTTAACTTCAGAGTTTGGTCAGTGTTTCACACATAAACAATTATGGTGGTTTTTCAAGATTCTCCAATCAAACAGTCCATGAAAAACAGACAGCACAAGGATGACATCTCACCGCTGTCCGATTTACAAGGACTCGTAGACTTGCATTTGTGAATTTAGTCTGCGACTGATCAAAATCGGACATGTCTCAGTGATTTTGTGTAGACAGCTTGGTCCATAAAAATACATGGACACGTGAAGAGCCCAATAAACTGTAATGGGACCTGTGAGACAGTGACCGGTGTTATTGTGAATGGCCGGTATGTGTCGCAGAGGCGGAGGTCCTCTGTGCTGTAAGCCTGGAATGTTGCTCTGGGACCTGTAGTTCCACAAGCCTTGCTTAGTTTATGTGGGCTGGGCTTGCAGGTTACACGGAGAGCTGGGCGGGTCGGGGTAACCACCTACCTCCCATTAATGGGTGTGTCTCATGGGATATAATAAGACTGTTGTTTAGTCACATGGTCTCTGGAAGGTCCTGGAAGAGAACAGGGTTTTCTGGAGAGCACATGGAAAAGGTCCTGTGCCTGCAGAGTCCGTGATGGCTACCTGAGTTGGGAAAAGCTAGCGTCCTTCTGAGGGTCTGGAACTGACAGGATGGAGCTTGTCGAGCAAGTTATAGTACGGGTCAGTGATCCCAGTAAGGCAGCTTCCCTGGAAGTCAGGACTGACAAGAAGTCAGCGTGTGGAGCGGAGCTCCTGGAAGTAAAATGGACTGTACTTTATGCCGTTTATGCTGTGTCTAAATAAACCGGAAGGACTGTTTGAGTGGAAAACCATTCCTGTGTGCCTTAATCCAAGTGAGTGTCCCCCAACACATCCAGTGAGCGCTATCTTACAGACCATAATATTAATTCTCCATGGAAAAGATGGATAGAAGTTCCACATTCAGGAACTAGAGTTCAGTGAATGTGTTCGGATTCAGTCACCGAATATGAATTTGCTATAATCTTGCCATATTGGTACCCTATTCGTGCCGAATTTATGTTTGATGATCGGTTCCGAACATATTCATTCATTTCTTCTCCCATTGACCCCAATGACGTTCGGCTGTGTTCGGCAAATATTGCAAAAACAATATTCGCTTCCGATCGTAATCGGAACCGAATTTTGAAAACTTCGCTCATCTCTATTCAGGACTCTTCTCTATTATTTAGGGTGCAGAGCAAAAAAAAATAATGTCTTGTTCATGCATTACACAGATGATTCATTGATCTACATGAAAACTTATTTTATCCTGAGGTTCTACTGCAAGCTAAGCCAGCCCCTTTCCCTCTGTATACTTTAGCCAGAGAAGGGGGCTGACTTAGCTATTGAAATGAGCCAGTGAGCCAGCATCCTGCACTCATGAAGTGCTACATTTTTAGTTTTTTGCTGTCTACATTTAGGAAAGTATGAATAAATTTGTCCTAATAATTCAAAGAATTTTTATTTTTTGCTATACTGATTTTCAAGAGCTATGTAAAGACTCGGCACAGGGTGAGATAGGTATACCTGCACCAATGGTATTTACACTACAACCACACTTGTTACTGTTACTCACTCTGAGAGCATATACAACGTACCTCGTTTTGCTTTTACTTTTCCTTGTTCTTCCGACCATACTATGGGGTTCATCGTGTCATTGCAGGTGGATGTATTATTTATTATATTTTGCTTGTATGAGGTATAGCGCCATTAATTCCAAAACGCTTTACAGACATCATCATCACTGTCCCTATTAGGGCTCACAATCTAAGTCCCCTATTAGTACGTCTTCGGAATGTGGGAGGAAACTGGAGAACCCGAAGGAAACCCACGCAAACACGGGGAGAACATACAAACTCCTTGCAGATGTTGTTCTTGGTGGGATTTGAACCCAGGATCCCAAACTTGTATGTCACCGTACTGCCCCACATGTGGGATACTCCATGCTATGACAGGACTTGATGTTGGCAATGAAGCTGCTATAAAGTTTTATGTAAATAAGCTTTTATATAAGCTCACCTAACTGAGCAATTAATATGACATCATATTATGATCATATTTTTATGTCAAAATTGTATTCAGCATGTCCAATAAGATTATGTGCCCCTGCCCTGATTTCTCTCTGACAACTTGTTCCCGCAGGTTGTAGCTAGCTGACGGCGTGACCTTTGTCTAGCCTTGTTCCTCTACACCTTGTTTTGTTGTTGGCACTTGGTCCTGCTAATTTTCTGTATGTGGTACAGTTCCTGAACAGGTTGATGTGGCGGTAATCTGTGAGAGGATTGTCTGGTTGATGACATTTTATGGGTAATAGTGCAAGCACAATATTCACTATGTCATAAGTTACATTGCGAAAGTGACTTCTGGTATAAACTTAAGACGCGGTGTGAGCCGTCTTATCTGGATCATGTGGCTCAGAGTCAGAAAAGGACCAGAATGTTGCTGGGAACAGAAGAAGATGGGGATCTCTAAATATTCAAACACAACCACATTACACGTCCTATATGTTGTTACGAGTTTAGAGAATAAGATACATGTATCTGTGACCCAAAATTTCAGCTAGGCATGCCATATACCGTACTCGCTCATCTTTTAGTCTCCCATGGGACTAAAATAGCATTTGTTTTTCCAACAATGATATGTATTTACCGCATATAAGGTTTTAGTAGTTCAGAAGTGGTTCTGCCTTTCTGGTGTTAATACCCCACTTTACATTACTGGTGGCTCTGCCTAGGAGCACTCTACCTACCCAATTATTTTCTTATCCCCCCGGTGGAGTTCCCACTTTCTCTAGTTCCTTCCAGTAGAAACGTTGCCTATTCCAGAACCTCTGACTACCACAACACATAGTGCAGCAACGTGCAGTCCGATACACAAATTACACAATAGTTACCCTCTCCTAGTGTATCCTCACCCATCCCCTGTAGACAGTGAGCCCCGCGGGCAGGGTCCTCTCTCCTTCTGTACTTGTGTGTGCCATGTATTGCTCATGTTTATTGTACTTGTCTTTGTATGCCCCTTTTTCACATGTAAAGCGCCATGGAATAAATGTCGCTATAAAAATGAATAATAATAATAATAATAAAATAGTTGCCTCGTACAACCCCCATGTTCCCAGTATGGCAAGAATCGGGCCGTTAAATCATACATTTCAGATGATTTTCCAGTTTCTGGGAAGACCTGATGAGGGTAATCCGCCTGCCCTGCCCTAAAGCATGTGAAAATATTTTTTTGATATTACAACGTTAATGACCCTATTAATAATTAGGTGTTCATGTTTTTGCCTGTGTGCTTCTCTTTCTGACTCAATCTACAATAGTTTTTTTGTTCTTTTTTTTTTTTGTACTTAAGATAAGGCCGTGCCGGTATTCCATGAAGCTGACTCCGTACAATATAATTATACCTGTACGCTGGTCTAGTAGACACGCCAAAGCCGCTTGTGTGACCTATCCCTTAGTAATGAAAGTAAATGAGTGCAGAGCAGAATAATTTCCGCCTGTGCGGCCTGTGAAGAGGATTACCAGATAGGATAGAAGTGTGACGCCTGATGTTCCTAGCCTGTGTGAGGAGGGAGTATCGCATTTCTGCTCTTACATGACGGCACACCGGGCTGAGCTTATTTTAGAAGTGGTGTGTGCTGGGGAGGAGAAGAGAAGGCTTTTTACATCACCATGGGGCTGAAATTGTTGTTTCAGAAGAGAAAGCAGCTATTAGCAGTGTGGTAGACGTTCATTGGAGGCGAGATGCTAATTAAATTGTGCCTTCATGTCTCTGTCTTACTCCAAGTTTCCAGTATAAATCATTTTCATTTGCTATTTAGTATTCTTGCAAGTCACGATTATGAGTTTAGTGCCGTAGTCTGTTCTTATGGCCTCAGCCATGTTTTTATTGATTGTTTAGTCAGATAGCTTTTCAGTTTTGTGAGGAGCGTTAACAACGTAAGCTTGGTGCCGGCCTTGCTTTATAGTACTTCTAATTGTCTCGTTCCTGAAATTCCTGCATTTTTTCTTAAATTTACATATTTTAGCAATGAAAAGTAGCTCTCCCCCCAGAAGCAAAGATAACGATATTGATAGTGCCGTCTATATTCGGCTGGAGACCCAGCTCCCACCACTGAAGCTGCATCAGGTACATTTCAGCAGGCCAAATCCTGCTCTGTACCGGCAAGGGACAAGCACTTAGATGGGAGATTGACGTGACTAATATCTCTAGACATTGATCTACAGGGTAGCTTCCATTAATAAGTGGCACTTTAAGTCAGTTTTTCTTCCGTCTGGTAGAAGGCTAATTTACCTGTTTTTCCCATCGAGCATTGCCAATAAGACTCCATATTCTGCCGTTCTTCTTAAAACCGGATTACTGCCTTTGTTTTATTATATAAATGATATTATGGATACTAGTTTTATAGTAGTAGTGTGTCAAGTTTTTGTCTAAGGGATTACTGCTGGTGCTTTCTATACGGGTGTGGGCTGAGCTATAAGGGGTGCAAAAGTAAAAGTCACACAGAGACCTTGGTGCCTGAGAGGGCCTGAAGGTCCCAATACAACATAAGAAGACAGCAATAATGTAAATTTTATAACAAATGCTTCAAGTTACTACTCTGTCTATAGGCATAATACAGGGGTCTCAAACTCAATTTACCCGGAGGCCGCTGGAGGTAGAATCTGGGTGAGGCTGGGCCGCATCAGGTTTTCCACAAGAAAAGCTCTTACAAAAACATTCCAATGTTATCAAATGTCCCAATGGGGACAGTGTTGATGATGTATGTATAGTGCTGTGGAGTTAATAGCGCAATATCAATGAATAAATATTATCCTTAATATTAAGTTACAATACCAGGATCTGAGGATTTTCTGTTTCGAGGTCAAGAGCTCTCTGATGTGATGTTGCTGCCTGTCTCGCTGTCTTCCTCTTTTGACACTGCAGTGTGGTGGACAATTAAACATTAACTGGTTAACAGCAAGAAGTCATTCCCCCCAGCGCTCATTCTCCCCCAGCGCTCATCCTCCCCAGCGCTATCCTCCCAGCTCACCTCCCAGCGCTCATTCTCCCCAGAGTCATCCTCCCCCAGCGCTCATTCTCCCCAGAGCTCATCCTCCCAGCGCTCATCCTCCCCCAGCGTTCATCCTCCCCCAGCGCTCATTCCCCCCCATTGCCTTTTCCCCATCACTCCCATCATTGCTTTTCCCTCATCACTCCCATCATTGCTTTTCCCCATCACTCACATCATTGCTTTTGCCCATTGCATTTTCCCCCCATTACTCCCATCATTGCTTTTCCCATCACTGTTTTCCCCATTGCTTTTCCCCATTACTGCCATCATTGCTTTTCCCCATTGCTTTTTCCCCATTACTGACATCATTGCTTTTCCCCATTGCTTCCCATCATTGCTTTTCCCCATTGCTTTTCCCCATTACTGACATCATTGCTTTTCCCACATCTGCTTTTCCCCATTACTGCCATCATTGCTTTTCCCCATTACTGCCATCATTGCTTTTCCCCATTACTGCCATCATTGCTTTTCCCCATTACTCCCATCATTCATTGCTTTTCCCCTTTCATTACTCCCATCATTCTTTTCCCATCACTGTTTCCCCCATCTTTCCCACCAATTACTGCTATCATTGCTTTCTCCCATCGCTCTCCTACACACACACACACACACACACACACACACACACACCACCTCTCACCTGTCCACACACACACACACACCACCTCTCACCTGTCCGCAGCATCACCGCCGGTGCCTGCGCTTCCTCGCTCTGACAGAGCAGGCCGCTGAATGATGACGTCATTCAGCGGCGCTGCTCTGTGTCAGAGACAGGAAGCGCGGGCAGCAGCAGGAGATGAGGTGAGTATGCCCGACGCCACCATCTTTCTGTAGTATCGCTCATTAAGCTTATGAATATGGGCGGCACGCCTATGAGAGGAGTGGCGTCCATATTCATGACCTTAATGAGCGGTACGAGTGACTGGGATTTCACATGCGGTGTTTCTCGCATGTGAGATCCCAGCCGAGGGCCGCAAAGTATATACCGAGGGCCCATGAGGTGGGGGCCCAAACTTGTGTCCCGAGGGCCGCAGTTGGCCCGCGGGCCGCGAGTTTGAGACCCCTGGCATAATATAAAGAAAAAAAGTACAGTTCTGCATCAGAGTTGGTGTGAATTGATTCGCAGGACCGTATCTAGCAGCCCGATCACTAATCTCTGGCCGGTGGATGGGAGCCTTCAGAACTACTGCATTCGTGGCACTTCTTTTCATTATTGTAATGCCGCATTGATGACGTCATGCCAGATTGAATAATCAGAAGAAGACCCGCAGATGCCGGTAAGCAGATCTCAGGACTCCTGTCCAGCGACCAGAGACTACAGACCTGGCTACTGGGCTGGGTTCTGCAAATCGATTCGTACCAACAAACATGTTTCATGTTTTGCTGTGGTTCTACCCTTATCCACCACTTCTTATACAATCCGCCCATTTCTGATGAAGGTCCAGATACAGGACAAAATGTCAAAATTATTTTCCGATTGTATAAATCATTATTACCCTTTTGTTTTCTCATGTACAGTACAGACCAAAAGTTTGGACACACCTTCTCATTCAAAGATTTTTCTGTATTTTCATGACTATGAAAATTGTAGAATCACACTGAAGGCATCAAAACTATGAATTAACACATGTGGAATTATACATTACACTTTACAAAAAAGTGTGAAACAACTGAAAATATGTCTTATATTCTAGGTTCTTCAAAGTAGCCACCTTTTACTTTGATTACTGCTTTGCACGCAGAAAAGGTGAATGGATGGACTCTACATGCCTAGTTCCCACCGTGAAGCATGGAGGAGGTGGTGTGATGGTGTGGGGGTACTTTGCTGGTGACACTGTTGGGGATTTATTCAAAATTGAAGCGGTGAGCGGTCCAGCTCACCCCAAACCATCTCGATTGGGTTCAGGTCTGGTGACTGTGGAGGCCAGGTCATCAGGTGTAGCACCCCCACAACACTCTCCTTCTTGGTCAAATAGCCCTTACACAGCCTGGAGGTGTGTTTGGGGTCATTGTCCTGTTGAAAAATAAATGATGGTCCAACTAAACGCAAACCAGATGGAATATCATGCTGCTGCAAGATGCTGTGTAGCCATGCTGGTTCAGTATGCCTTCAATTTTGAATAAATCCCCAACAGTGTCACCAGCAAAGCACCCCACACATCACACCACCTCCTCCATGCTTCACGATGGGAACTAGGCATGTAGAGTCCATCCGTTCTCCTTTTCTGCGTGCAAAGCAGTAATCAAAGCAAAAGGTGGCTACTTTGAAGAACCTAGAATATAAGACATATTTTCAGTTGTTTCACACTTTTTTGTAAAGTGTAATGTATAATTCCACATGTGATGATAATTCATAGTTTTGATGCCTTCAGTGTGATTCCACAATTTTCATAGTCATGAAAATACAGAAAAATCATTGAATGAGAATGTGTGTCCAAACTTTTGGTCTGTACTGTACCTGAGTGCCAAGTTTTCATCTATACACATTCACGGATTGGAATTCTACTCGGGCACCTGCAAATACTCTCGTAGTGCTGTGTAATTAATCACCAGGATATTCTGCTGTGGTTACAATACGTGAAGCTATCACTAGATTTTCATCTCAGTATTTTGACAATTATCACCTTTAAAGTGGTGGAAGGCATAGTGGCATACCTATACAGTAATATGCTACTGGCAGACACAAACCAAAAATGCTCCCTGTACCAAGAAAAGTTTATGAGCCCTTTCCAGTGCAGTAGTTCATCATGTTGCAAAATGTCACCTGCTATGGAGGTGGAAATGGGTCCCCTTACCTCTCGGGTCCCAGTGCGGCTGCTCAGGTTGCACCAATGATATGTCCGTCTCTGGAATATACAATAAATATGTTACATACAGCTCTTTATCCTGGCAGGCAGTATGAATGATAGCATAAATTAATAGTCTAGTATATTCCTTAGTAGTGATCCCGGATTGCATAGTGTAGAAATTTGTCAGGCAGTATTGTGTTGTAAGAGAATTATATCATGTGTATAAACTAAGAGCTCAGAGTTTTCTGCTGCCGGCTTCTGGGACTATTTAGTTAGATTATCAAATAGACACAAACATAGGAGTGATACGGTTATCCGGCATGTCACTGCCAGTTTATTGTATTTCAAAATAATATTATGTGAAATTGTCCTCCTGAGAGGTGCCAGCATTGATCTGACATCAGGGTCAGGTCTCTTTTGCACTGAGGGAGGGCAATTAAGGCAACAGTTTAGTTTTCTACAACACTTCAGAATATTGCTCAGTGTAAATGGCCATGCTAGCTTGCATTTCATGCTTATATAGCGTTACTGACATACAATAATAGATAAAGGAACAAAGGTAAAAACCTTGCAGAATCAATCAATGTATGGTTCGTAAATAATAGTACCTTTGCTTTGTTTCCTCTCCACTGTAGTAGAGAAGCCGTTGAAGTAGCTGAAAGTACCTTTTTAAATTACGTTTATCAGGGTCGGCAAAGCAAAAGACACTTTTTGCGACTCCGTATAGGAAGCAGTTACCTTTGTGGGAAAACTCCCTTTATCATGATCCTAAATCAGAATTACCTAGTTGGTTATCTGACTATAATAACTCTATAGCTTGGCATACATGCAACAGCCATTAACATTTTCCACTTTATAAGTTGATAGGTAGGGGATAACTTCCTGATGCTGGGGGTCTAACCGCTAGAACCCTGATCAATTCCAAGAACCGAGGCTCTGAAGAGCCCCTTGTGAATGGAACGGTGTTTGACCGTGCACGCTGCCACTCCAATCATTCTAATGGAAATGCCGAAGACCAGTTTAGCATAATGCTGACTGTCCTATTAAGAATGGAGTGACACTGTGTATGATTGACCATCACTCCTAGCACACTGGGCCCTTCAGAGCCCTGGTTCTCTGGATCAGAGGGAGTCCCAGCAGTCAGACCCTAGCAATTGGGAAGAAATCACCTACAGTGGAAATTAAGTATTGATACACAGCTGATTTTGCTAGTTTTGTGACCTGCAAAGAATGGAAAGAGTTTTGTAAATTTTATCATAGTTACATTTCAACTGGTTAAGACAGAATCTAATAATAAAAAACAGAAAATCAATTAAATTGCATTTTATTGCATAAAATAAGTATTTGATCACCTACTGACCAGCAAGAATTCCGGCTCTCATAGATAGACCTGTTTTTCTTTAAGAAGCCCTCCTACTCTGCACTCATTACCTGTATTAATTGCACCTGTTTGAACTCTTTACCTGTGTAAAAGACACCTGTCCACACACTCAATCACACTCCAGCCTCTCCACCATGGCCAAGATCAAAGAGCTGTCTAAGGACACCAGGGACAAAATTTTAGACCTGCATAAGGCTGGGATGGGCTACAGGACAATAAGCAAGCAGCTTGGTGAGAAGGAAACAACTGTTGGCACAATTATGAGCTTATGGAAGAAGCACAAGATGACTGTCAATCTTGCTCGGTCTGTGGTTCCATGCAAGATCTCGTCCCGTGGGGGAAGGATGAGTCTGAGAAAGGTCAGGAATCAGCCCAGAACTACATGAGAGGACCTGGTCAATGACCTGAAGAGAGCTGGGACCACAGTCTCAAACATTACGCAGTCATGGATTAAAATCCTGCAGGGCATGCAATATCCCCCTTCTCATGCCAGCACATGTCCAGGCCCATTTGAAGTTCACCAGTGACCACCTGGATGATCCAGAGGAGGCATGGGAGAAGGTCATGTGGTCAGATGAGACCAAAATCAACTCCATCTGCCGTGTTTGGAGGAAGAAGAAGGATGAGTGCCACCCCAAGAACACCGTCCCATCCGTGAAGCATGGTGGGGAAAACATCATACTTTGGGGGTGCATTTCTGCATAGGGGACAGGATGACTGCACCACATTAAAGGGAGGATGGATGGGGTCATGTATCGTGAGATGTGGGCCAACAACTTCCCTCAGTGTGTGCAAACATAATCAATTAACTACAAGAAACATGTGACCTCTGTAATTGCAAACAAAGGTTTCTGTACCAAATATTAAGTTCTGTTTTTCTGTTGTATCAATATATTTTTCTTGTAATGAAATGCAAATTAATTATATAAAAATCATACAATGTAATTTTCTGGAGTTTTTTAAAGATTCTCTCACATTTGAAGTGTACCTGCGATAAAAATCTGCAGTGTATCAAATACTTATTTTCCCTGCTCTCATTGCTAGGGAATAACTTCCAAACTTGAAAATACACCTTTAAGGTATAAAAAATAGCCTTCATCAGTTTTTTATGTTTTTTTTTTCATACAAATGACTTCATGTAAAGTATTTTAATAATGAACTCTCATAAACTAATTATGGTAATAAGTATACACTAGAGGGAAAAACATTGCATTTCATTATAGTTGGACACGCATTGAACAATATTACATAGTGTGATGTATGCTCGTTTTCTACAAGTATAGTGTTTTTTTCCTTCCTCAGGCGAGTATCAGTCTGCTCACATTTCCTGCCCGTCACTTTACATACATGATCGTTGCTGGTGAAGGTAGTGTAAAAGGATCACAATATAAGACGTTTAGGAATTGTTGAATGTCTTTAACATATAAATTTGTCTATAACAACAAAAAAGTCTTCTATTCGAATGCGCTCTCTTGTTCCTGCTCCGAAAATCAGAAAATCTCATTGCAGGTTTCAGGAAATACCAGCAGGAAAAGGCAACAAGTTAATCCCTTAATGACCGGTGTAGCCTTGCAAGATAACCCTTGTAGCATTGCCTTATGGCTCCTGCATGTATTAGAGCCCTAGCAGCTGAAAATCCTGGTGGTGGGATCATCTGTAATCCCCTTGCAATTCTAGGTTAGTGGCTTATGTACATATACATGGTTAACCTTTTATTAACACCGTATTTCCGTGCTTACAACAAACATATTGACAGGATCCATATTTCCCAGCAGCAGAGACTTATGTCCCTATTGATAGGCTGAGTTTGCAGTGTCACAGATTTGCTGTGCATTATCTGCCTGCATCCCTCCTCCTCCTCTCCCTCCTCCTCCTCCTCCTCTGCAGATGGCTGTCATGTTGGAGGGATTACACAGGTTAATGTGCCGCCCTAAGTAGTGTCTATAGGCTCAGCTCCATGATATCAAACATTCGCAATCCAGATCTGTGTGATCAGGGCTGAGCAATAACCACACTCTCCGGTCAATGTGATTTGACAGCGCAGGTCTTGTTTGATTTTTTTTGTAATTCCCCATAAAGGGTTCTTATCTTATAATATAGGTAGTGTCAATAATGATGATGACGCAAAGACAAACCGCCAAGACCGTAGTACCACACTGATTGAGTGGGCTGTCCCTTAAAGATCCTACAAGCTATTCATTATTTGCTGTAATGATGCAAGGTAATTAATATTGACTTTATATAAAGAGATTTATAATATTAATATAAAAACGATCAATTACTATGAGGAGGACAGGAACAAAAGCAAACAGTGTCAAATGAAGAACTCCAGCTCTCCGGAGGACTTCTGCTGTTCTGATGGAGACTGTAGATATGTGAAGTATAGCTGCCCGGCTCACTTTCTACCTATCATTCTCTTAATCTTAGGGGACTCTCTGGCAAATGAATGCTGCATTCTAATAAGTATTTAATCTTCATTAGCCAGGACAGTACAACTGATGCCTGTATGAAAAGTCGCATCTGTATGAGTATCCGTTCAATGCAAGTCAACTGCAATTTTAGAAGGTTTAAAACCCCCACTTTGAAAACAAGAATGGAAATAATCAGTAGGTGACCTCTTCACAAGCCTCATTTATGACCAATAGCAGAGCGTAGAAACAATAACCGTCGTCTTCTATTCCTGTTGATTTAAATTGAGACTCTGTCATGCTTTATTTCACTAGTAAAGGTGCTGCAGGGAAATTAAAGGTGTTAACTGGGCCTTTTTTTATTTTCCATATGGAGCTAAGCACTTATCGGCAGGTAGTTGCTAACTTCCTGCCTGTTCTGCCCTGCAACAATCTCTCTCTGCTCAGAGCGGTCAAAGGCCTCTTCTGCCAGGAATTTTTTAGCTTCCTGTGACGTCACGTCAGCAGAGCAGTCCCTTCGCTTCCACTTCGCTCCGTCTACATCATTGTTTTACAGCCATCTCAGCCGAATACAGCAGGAAGCGGCCGTCAATGTACATGACGTTGGCAGTGACGCCTCAATGACAGAGCAGAGAGGAAGAGAAGGAACTGATCTGTCGACATGACATCACAGGAGCAGGAAAAGCACCAGGAGAGATCATCACAGGGCAGCGTTGGTAGGTAATTAGCAACCTACAGACAGTGTCAGGTCGGTGCCATTATACTGATTAAAATTATACCTGGTGATGGAATTCGTCTTTTGGTTGTTGTTTAATCTTTATTTTCAATTTTGAGTTAATGATGTGCTTGTGCCCCAGGTTGGCCTGTGGGGGGTCTTCATGTGGTGCTCTGATTAGGTATTCATGTGTATGGCTTCTGACAGGTCACTTATCCCTCACTGACCTGCCCTCTAGTTTACATAATGAATATTATATATATATATATGTATATATATATATATTATTGAAAAAAAATCCCCTTCTGCAGGCAGGCAGCCTGGCCTGCAGCATGATGGCATCTATAATGTGTATTTAATTCTTTTTTTTTTTTTATGGTATCCATAAATTCATTAAAAAAAATCGGTTTCAAAATGGCGCCGGCGATCCGATAGCTGCTACTGCGCAGACGAGAGTGGCGCAATCTTGTTAGAGAAAAAGCCATTGTCTCCACTAAGATGGCGCCAGCGGCACCATCTTGGAGGAGCCAATTCTTTTTCTCCAACAAGATGGTGCCGCCGGCAATCCGATAGATGCTGCTGCGCCATCTTGGAGGAGGCAATTATTTTTTTCTCTCTCAATATGGAGCCGTCGGCGCCTGCACAGTAGCAGCTATTGTATCGCCTGCTACTGCTCAGGCTCTGCCAGCGCCATTTTGACACTGTCTGTAGTTTACTCAGCACAATCCTGCTGACAGGTTCCCTTTAAGGATTACGAGATCTTTATTGAAATAAATGGAAAAAGGTCCATTGTTGTTGCCAGATACCAGCAATCTTTTAGACAAAAGGGCCAGAGAAAGTTATCTAATGTACAGTGCTCAGAATAAATGAGTACACGCTCTTTGAAAAGTAAAATTTTAAGCAATATCTCAATGAATAATTTACAAAATTTTGAATTCTTGTTATAATATAAATAAATTAGAATGTTGTAACCTAAACTTGAGCTTTGCTCCTAAGACTTTAATTGGGTTGTACTCATTTTTGCAACATTGTCTTGGGTGTGTAAAATAACAAATCTTGTTTGCAATAAATGGCCCACAATTCTGAGGTGTACTCATTTATGAGCACTGTAGAAAAAAAAGCACCACGTTGTAAATCCTTACATGCAGGTAAAATTATTCTCTTAGAAAATTATTAACCTTATTAATATGCACTTTGCTGCTAAATATGCATGAACGCACCTGCAAGTTAGTTGCAGTACGACGTGATAATTAGACAACTCATCTCCTGATGTGTAGTAACCATAAATCTTATTTTGTAAACTCAGGATCTAAGCAACTTCATGAAACAGATTTCAATAGTTTTACTGCTTTTACAGTAAATAACCCTTTTTATCATCAAGAAGGAAGCTCATTTTCTCTCGGCATATTAGATTCTCTTTTCAGACGTCATTCACACATTGGCTTAAAATCAAACATGTATTTCCGCTTCAGAATCTGAGGCTAACTCTTAAGTACTGCCACACTGAGCTATCCGCTAGCGATCTCATTAGCGTTGCATACTAATGAGATCGCTAGCGGGATTGTTTCTATATCGCTAAATGCTGCCGCATTTAGCGATATAGTTAACGACGCTATCGCCGTTAGCGATCTTCTTAACGACTTAGCGTACAAAAGTACCGCTAAATCGCTAAGAAAAGGTGCCACACAGCGATTAGATACTTACCAGCGGAGCGCCAGCGATGAAATAGGTCCGGAGCGATTCCAGCGACGAGCGAGATCACAGCAGGAAGCTCGTCGCTGGAAGCTGCCGCACTGACACATCGCTAACGGGATCGCTAAATAGTGACGTTTTTAGCGATCCCGTTAGCGATATTGTTTAGTGTGCATACCTTTAGATTTGTGCTGCAGTTTTGCTGTGGATACTCTGCTGCTGCATTAGCTATGTGCGGATTCTAGTGGTTTGCGGAAACGCTGCGAAAACGCGGCAAAAACGCTTACACAACACAACTCATTATATCCTATGGGATTCCGCAATGCTGTGCACATGCTGCGTGTTTTTCCCGGCAGAATCGCATCGCGGAAGAATCCGCAGCATGCTCATTCTTTTTGCAGAATCGCGGTGATTCTGCCGCCATAGGAATGCATTGAACCGCTTATTTTCCGCATGTGGCTATGCCCACCATGCGCAAAGTAAGCGGTTCAAGTGCGGATGGTACCCTGGGTCTGGAGGAGAGAAGACTCTCCTCCAGGCCCTGGGTACCATATCCCTGTAAAAATAATAATTAAAATAAAAAATAGTGATATCCTCACCTTCCGGCGGCCCCCGCAGCCTTCCTGCCTCCCAGTGACGCTCCCGGCCAATGCCGTTCCCAGTGATGCATTGCGAGAATCACCCCAGATGACGTAGCGGTCTCGCGTGATGCCACGTCATCTGGGGTCATTGTTGCAATGCATCCCTGGGAACAAGATTGGCCGGGAGTGTCACTGAGAGGCGGGAAGACTGCGGGGACGCCAGAAGGTGAGAATATCACGATTTATTATTTTTTTTATTATTTTTAACATTAGATCCTTTTACTATTGATGCGGCATAGGCGTCATCAATAGTAAAAAGTTGGTCACACTTGTCAAACACTTGTTTGACTCGTGTGACCAACCTGTTTTCCAAGAGATGCTACAGATCGCTTGGAAAACGCTAGCATTCTGCAAGCTAATTACGCTTGCAAAATTCTAGTTTTTAGCGGGAATACGCATACCTATAATATGCGTATTTTCCGCGGCAGGGAGGTGTGGAATTGCCGCGGAAATTTCCACGGCAATTCCGCAACATGTGCACATAGCCTTATTTAGGAATTAAATTGGTTGTCCACTACTAGAACAACCCCTTCTTAAACTAAATGCCCCGATAAAATAATAAAGATTAAACTCCCCTCCCGGATCCGTCCCCGCAGTGTCGGCACTCGCTGTCCCCGGGCTGTGATGTGGAATGACACGTGATACCCGGCGCCCAATCAGCACTGACGTCACTGTCCACGCATTTGTACAAACAACATAAAGAGGAAGTCAGAGCTGCAGCTGATCCCGGACTTCCTCTTCATGTTCAGTTTGTCTGAAGGCGGGGACAGTGACGCCATTGCTTATTGGGCACCAGGCATCACGTGTCAGCTCACCGCATCACATACCGGTACCGGGGCCTGCGAGTGCCAACACTGCTGGAATGGCGCCAGCACAGGAGGCGAGTATAGGCACTACTATTTTAATCAGGGCCAAACATTTAGTTTAAGAAGGGGTTGTCCTAGTAATGGATGACCCTTTTAGAGAGTGTTTCTTTTACATGTAAACAAAAGTGGAAAACACTTGTATTCACATGCATAGAATGCAGATTGTTGTCGAGTTTAATATAGATTTTGGCATGAAATTCACTTTCCACTTACACCCCTGGTAAACAAGAGGTTTTCTTTTTGCTTTGTAGCTGGATGAGTTTATAGGCCCTAATTTATCATTGGCTGGTTGTTTGTCAGTTTTCTTTTTTGTTTTGTTGTATTCTTTGACATTTGTTTTGCAGCAAATTCTTCAAAATGGTGCACGCGGTTCATGAATTTTGCTAAAAATGGTCAATATTTTTACCTTCAACCCTTTATTCAACTTTTTAACTCAAGAAGTGACACGTTTCGCAAAATGGCGCAAATATTGCACAAAAATAATTTGGCATACATGAAATTGCTTTAGAGGGGACGGCAGTACAGTTGTGCAAAAAAAAAAAAAAATGTTTTTAAAAAGTCGGAAATGATGAATCAGGCGAAAACATCTGGAAAGCCTACACTCTGCCCGCAATAGCGAGCATGTATAAAAAAAAACAAGTGAATACATATAAAATAGACTGAAAAAAAGGTGCAAATAGATTAAGATGGCGCAAAAATAAAAAAGGTATAAAACACAAAAAAAAAAACACGCATGTAATATTGAATAATAATGAATGTAATATTGAATCATTGTTTAGTATATATTTGCCTAGAAAGACACTCAGGACTCCATTCATTACTTGTGAGTTTTGTTATTTTAAAGTCACTTTTCTTTTTTGTCTTGTGGTATTCATTGCCATTTTTGTTTACAAATTCTTTAAAATTGTACAAAGTAAATTCAGTCTTTAGTTTTGCCTTAAGCCTTTTTGTAAATCTTAAGCGCAAAAAACCCGCATGTATAATAAAGTCGCGCAAAAATTGTTGTGCATTAGAAGCTAAATAGAACAAATATTGTCTTTTTGAAAAGCTGCAAACGATGGATCAGCCGAAAACATTTGGATTTGTTAACCCCATCCACAATGGCGTAAAAAAGCAAAAATAGGTGAATACATATACAAAATTAACTTTAAAAAAGTGAAAATTAAAAGAAGAAAAAGACGCATTAAAAAATAAAATAAAATAATAGGTAAAAAAGGCAAAAATGAATTGGACATACAGTGTAATACTTTCACGTATGAGATATTGGGAGGATGTTCCACAAACCGGCTCCATCTCTCATGCCCATATTGCTGCAAGGTATGTTGGCACAGTGGAAGGAGCTCATAATTCTCTAATTAGCACATTCACCTCACTTAGACATTATAATAATGATTCCAGTCCCTCAAGCCTCAGAAATACATGTGCTTGTCAGTCGAGTTGTGAGAATCCGGGTGGCTTAGGAGCTCATCTAGTTGCATCGTAATCCTATGGATGGTTGAGGTTTCCATGTCATTCTCCTATGAATGCAGGAGGGTATTATACCTGCTTTACGTAAACCCAAGCTTTGATGCCGTGATATTGTGGGACTTGTTTGCTCCACATGTTCTTGATCAGGAGCTAAGTAGCTGCTTGTGGTGTGTTATGGTTATAGTATCTTCACAGTTTACGAACCCTGCTGTTCGAGGGGTCAGCATGCTTGACTAGGACAGATTGTTTTACCTGTTCTATAAGGAGGTCATAAACCATATGTCATCGAGTCATTTCTTCTTGCCGGGAGAGATGGAGGCTCTGCCTGCATAGAGTTTTGGATGTTCCTAGTATAAAATATAGATGGCACCCCAACCCTTAAACATCACGACTCGTATGTTCACAGCTAGGAAATGAATTTTAGGGTGGTCCTGCTTTCTCTCCTTGTTTTATCCTCCTACACCTTCATTTTTCAGTTTCTTTCTGTCTCGCAGGCGACTTGCTGTTTTCTCGAGCCTTTGTCAGTCTTCGCGAGTTGTATAGCGATTGGCTCAGCTTTGTCTGCGATACAGCACTGCTCACTTGGCAACAGGGAGATAGAGAGGCAAAGCAATGCCACCTGCCGTAGCTGACACCAGAGAACAGCTTTGCAGCACTATGGACAACACGCGGCGCCACTTTCCTTTAACCCTGTCGTGGCTGATTTTACCCAAGAAAAACGTGCATGCAGGGTACATGAACAGCATCATACAGAAAGCGTAGACTGCTGGCCGTGTCTCAGGGACCACACGATGCATGTAATGAGGCAGGAACATAGAATGGTGGTTGTGCTGTGTGTAAAGCAGCGGTCCAATGTGGCTTTGTCACTTATATGCTGGTTATAGAAAACTATTAGTTGTGATTGTAATATTGGAGGATCATAACGGTAAATTAGTGGGACTGTATCGTACAACCTGAGCATATATACTTTATATACTCAGTGTTTGTTGAACATCAAGCATCATAATCTCAAATAACCCAGTTTACTTCTTAGGTTGACCGTATTTTATATTATAAACCATTATTATTTTTTGTTGGTTTTGTCTGTATTTCCTTGCATATTTCAGGGGCGGACATACATTGGTGCAACCTGGGTAACAAGGGCCCGAGATGTAAGCAGGCCCATCTCCACCTCCAAAGCAGGTGGAATTGTGCATTATTGTGAGTTATTGGACTTCAAAGTGCCCATATATTGTTCTTGCAAGGGGCTATCATAGTATCATAGAATGTGAGAGTTGGAAGGGACCTCCAGGGTCATCGTGTCCAACCCCCCTGCTCAATACAGGAGTCACTAAATCATCCCAGACAGATGTCCGTCCAGCCCCTGTTATGTTTATCTCTTACGTTTATGTCCACCACTGGGGTATACATTTCATTTTTCCTTCAATTGAGGCCCGGAAATAACATAGTTATGACTATATCAACTTTTTCAATGACTTGGCAACAAGTCATCTGGTCCAATACTCATGTGTTACTGGTTATTGACTTGGCCAAATGCTCATCTGTTATTAGTTGGTGACTTGTCCGAATGCTCATCTGTTACTGGTTTTTGACTTGCCCGAATGCTCATCTGTTACTGGTTGTTGACTTGGTTGGTGACTTGACTGAATTCTCATTTGTTACTGGTTGGTGACTTGGCCGAATGCTCATCTATTACTGGTTACTGGTCAGTGACTTGGCCGAATGCTCATCTGTTACTGGTTGGTGACTTGGCCGAAGGCTCATCTGTTACTGGTTGGTGACTTGGCTGAAGGCTCATCTGTTACTTGTTGTTGACTTGGCCGAATGCTCATCTGTTACTGGTTGGTGACTTGATTGATTATACTTTGTGGCTACCAATATATTCACAGAAGCTTTTAAGAGGGATTCCACCTTGGTGTATTCTTAGAAAAGCACATTAACACCACAACCTGAGACGAGAAATGGTGTTGCTTGACTACTGCCAGGATGGTTTTCCCCATCTATTCTGCCAGCAAAGGGCTAATGTTTCTTTCAGCAAAATGTCATATGAGACAGACTAGTTGTTAGGAAAACACTACTTTACCTTAGGCTTTTACTGAGGTTGTCAGAATAATAAGAGTGACGCGATACAAGGAGAGCTGGGCCCCTTGGAGGGCTCCACTAAACAACAGCTCCACATATCGTATCTGCTATGACCTATCTAAATATGAGATGAGAACAATTCAATATTCTAATTGAAGTTGTACCTGAAATGTTAGATTTGGAGTGGAGTTTGGCTCAAAAGTCTTTTCTTCTAACATTCCTTTAAAGTGTGCCTGATAGGGAATTCATCCTGCCCAAACCACAGGCAGCATGAATCAGAGTCCAGCTGCATTATTGCAGCTGTATATGTTTTACTCTGATGACTAATCCAATATGGCCTCTCCTCTCTCTGCTCCCCTAGACAGGTCCTCCTTATACAAAACCATTGGAGAGCCAGTCAGTTTACTGGAGCGGAGCAGGGAGTAAGCCACTGGGCAGCAGCCTCTCAGACTATACATTTTGAGACGCGTTGTTCCCGGACTACTTTTCAAAGTATGTTTTCTGTGAAATGTTTCAGGGTAAAGAAACACAAGAAAATAATAATGCAGCCAGTGTCATGCTGCCTGTGGTTCGGACAATACGAGTCTCAAGTCAGGTTCCCTTTAGTCTAATACATTTCATACCACAATGTAGTGCTAGAGCACCATGAAAACTTTTACAACAGCAGCTGGTAAAAGCATAAAGTACCGTAATAATAAGTTATACTCAATCCTCTGCCGCTTCCATGCCACGCTTCTCCAGCTCCAGTGATGACCTGGCATGTCAACACTTGACCGAAGAAACCAATCACTGGCTGTAGTGACGACGTGTCGACACCACTGAGGTGGAGATGACATAACATCTCTGGATCGAGATGAACGGAGACTGGTTGGGAACCAGAGAGGATCAGCATGTAGCAGTGATTGGTAGTGATTATTTTTCCTTTTGTTTTGTTTTTATACCATTATCAGCTGTTTGTAAAATAGTTTGTAGAGGTGCAAAATGTCATTAAGGGAACCTGTCATTAGTTTTCTGTTGCTGAACAACAGAAGCATGACAGCATAGGGGAGAAGAGTTTGTGCATTGGGACAAGTGTCCTCTGGCAGGCTTCCCCCATCTGGATTGGCTGACAGGTTTCTCTCTGCATGTCAGTAGGAAGTAAACTAAATATAGTGCGGCTCCAGCCTGGTGGAGTAGTGCTGCTGACACGGTGTCCACCGCTAGTCTAGCAGTGGACACCGCGTCAGCAGCACTACTCCACTAGGCTGGAGCCGCACTATATTTGACAGAGTACCTTACTTCAACCGGTGGCCGCTTACTTGTCTGCAATTAATGGCCCCGAGTTCAGTTCAGTATCACAAACGCAACTGACGAAGGTCTGATTGTGGACCGAAACGTTTGCTGTTTGTTTGCTATACGGATGCAATAAATCACATATCTTTTGCAAGTTGAGTGCCAGATTCTTTGATTTACATAGTCCGGTGTGGGAACCTATCTTGGCACCCTCTTATATTGTAGCTGTGCACACGTTTCCATTTATTTGTAGGAAGTAAACTGTCATCCAAGAGAAGCCACTCAGATGATGCTTCTCCCGTTGCCAATTTATTTTGTTATACTACAAGTGCTTCTCGCTAAATTAGAATATCATCAAAAAGTTAATTTATTTCAGTTCTTCAATACAAAAAGTGAAACTCATATACTATATAGAGTCATTACAGAGTGATCTATTACAAGTGTTTATTTCTGTTAATGTTGATTATTATGGCTTACAGCCAATGAAAACCCAAAAGTCATTATCTCAGTAAATTAGAATAATTCACAAAAAACACTTGAAAAGGCTTCCCAAGTGTTTAAAAAAGTCCCTTAGTCTGTTTCAGTAGGCTTCACAATCATGGGGAAGACGGCTGGCTTGACAGATGTCCAGAAGGCAGTCATTGACACACTCCACAAGGAGGGGAAGCCACAAAAGGCCATTGCTACGGAAGCTGGCTGTTCAGTGCTGTATCCAAGTATATTAATGGAATGTTGAGTGGAAGGAAAAAGTGTGGTAGAAAAAAGGGCACAAGCAACTGGAATAACCGCAGCCTTGAAAGCATTGTTAAGAAAATGCCATTCACAAAATTTTGGGAGATTCACAAGGAGTGGACTGCTGCTGGAGTCATTGCTTCAAGAGCCACCACACTCAGACGTATCCAGGACATGGGCTACAAGTGTCACATTCCTTGTGTCAAGCCACTCATGATCAACAGACAACGCCAGAAGCATCTTACCTGGGCCAAGAAGAAAAAGAACTGGACTGTTGCTCAGTGACCCAATGTGTTGTTTTCAGATGAAAGTAAATTCTTCATTTTCATTTGGAAATCAAGGTCCCAGAGTCTGAAGAAAGAGTGGAGAGGCCACAATCCAAGCTGCTTGAGGTCTAGTGTGAAGTTTCCACAATCAGTCATGGTTTGGGGAGCCATGTCATCTGCTGATGTAGGTCCACTGTGTTTTATCAAGACCAAAGTCAGCGCAGCCGTCTACCAGGAAATTTTAGAGCACTTCATGCTTCCCTCTGCCGACAAGCTTTTTGGAGATGGAAATGTCATTCTCCAGCAGGACTTGGCACCTGTCCACACTGCCAAAAGTACCAATACCTGCTTTAAAAACAACAGTATCACTGTGCTTGATTGGCCAGCAAACTCGCCTGACCTTAACCCTATAGAGAATCTATGGGGTCTTGTCAAGAGGAAGGTGAGAGACACCAGACCCAACAATGCAGACCAGCTGAAGGCTGCTATCAAAGCAACCTGGGCTTCCATCACCCCTGAGCAGTGCCACAGGCTGATCGCCTCCATGCCATGCTGCATTGATGCAGTAATTGATGCAAAAGGAGCCTCGACCAAGTATTGAGTACATTTACTGAACACATATTTCAGTAAGCCAACTTTTCAGATTTTAAAATCATTTTTTCAAGCCGATGTTATAAAGTATTCTAATTTACTGAGATAATGACTTTTGGGTTTTCATTGACTGTAAGCCATAATCATCAACATTAACAGAAATAAACACATGAAATCGATCACTCTGTTTGTAATGACTCTATAATATATGAGTTTCACTTTTTGTATTGAAGAACTGAAATAAATTAACTTTTTGATGATATTCTAATTTAGTGAGAAGCACTTGTATGTGTTCTGTGAAATGGTGCTGTGTTTCAAAGTTAAACATGGTTCTCTTTAAATGGAATCTGTCACAAGGTTTTTGCTACCCATTTGATAGCAGGATAATATAGAGACAGAGCCCCTTATTCCAGTGATGTATTACTTACTGAGCTGCTTGTACAGTCTTGATAAAATCACTGTTTTATCTGTTGCAGATCTCTCAGTTCTCTGAAACCTGAGTCTGTACACCACACACCACTGATTGAAACGTTGCAATGTACGCTGTACATAGGCAGAAAGCTGCCATTCGGTGGTGGAAGCTGGGTTATACAGAGGTCATGAATGTGGCGGACTAAATGTCAGCAGGTTTCCTAGTCCTATAGTGATAATCTTCTGCTGATAAAAGTTATTTTTATAAAAACTACACGAAGCAGCACATTTCTGGCATCAGGGTCTCTATCTTTACATTATGCTGCTCTCAGATTAGATGGCACAGCTGGTGACAGGTTCCTTTTAGTGAGGGATATGATTGGGTATAATACAATAGATGACAGGTTCCTATGAAAAACTTACTTTGCCCCTTTCCTTGTTTCCCTACTGACAATATCAGGATTTAGACGTAGAGACAGTCATGATCATTCATATGGACACTTTTTAGGTACGGTTAGCCCTGTGCGAGCGGCATGTGCTATGCTATGTCTCTGTACTGCAAGCGCTGTGGGCAGCAGTGCTGAATCATGACATGATTGACAGCGTCGATGGAAAGGCGCCTCAATAGGGAGCTCAGTACAATATCAGCTTTCTAATGAGGTCACAAACAAGAAGGCTTAAAGAGACGGCAGCGAGGAATATTCTCAAAATTAGGAACTTTGCCCATTGAATTTTCTTTCTGCTTAGTTTTGCCTTAGCTGTACATTGTATTATTTCGTTGTGTGTTATGGGGGCCATTTCTCCTCAGAGAGAATTGTGAGCAGCAACCACAAAGCTTAGATTTTACTCCATTATTGATCCAGAGTTAACTGAATGAGGATAAAATGGGAACAGCGGAGCATGAAATGTGTTAATACTCAGTAATGGTGGAGCGAGAACTACAAATAGACAGCATTAACCTTGTGGAAAGTGTTGCCATACACAAGCATGAATGTGTAATCTGCTGGCTGCTTAGGGACGTCGGTGGCTTATTACACATCATGTAACAAAAGGTAACAAGTCGGCATTGGATTTACATAGTTATCAGTGCTGTGAGTCATATACGCGGAGCCCCTCCAGTCACCCCCGCTATCGCCCTCACATACAGTAACATGCCATAATGATACGGGGTGTGGGACATATTTACTGAAAAGCAGCTTTTCCCTTCACTATGGGTAGCGTGACCTGACGCAGATCTGCAGGTCGGTGGTAAGTGCCTCACGTCTCTGAGATAAGTGCTGACTGCTGTATTTATACTATGCCAGTGTATCACTACTGTATGGCCACATATTGTGGAAATATCATGGCGATAGCACCGCCAGACAGTGTAATGCTCTAATAGTTAGACATTGCAACCTTCTGCTGACGGGTGCTCCTGAAAATGGTGAAAATGATAAGGTTTGCACTTGTGTATGCCACATACTCTATACACATTTTATTGTTTTACCTCATTGAGTTACCAAAGATCAAAGTGCATGACAAGTTCACCCTATGATTTTAGCACTATGATTTACACCCTAAGAACAGCATTTAATAAAAAACAAATACATTTTACATCCGGGTGCTGTCCATATGCAAGACAGATAGCAGTCAGACAGCATTCAGCCCAGAGCAAGTCAGTAGGGTAGTTTACATGAGCCGTAAAAAAAAGGACACTACGGCACCCTTGTGTTTTTTACTGACCTATTTCAATTATTTAAGTGAACCTGATAGCTGATACATGCTGCCAATCTGTGCGCAGCTCGCGTCAGGCACTGCTGTGTGATGTCAGCCAGGTGATGTGATGTATCAGGCACTGCTGTGTGATGTCAGCCATGGTGATGTGATGTATCAGGCACTGCTGTGTGATGTCAGCCAGGTGATGTGATGTATCAGGCACTGCTGTGTGATGTCAGCCAGGTGATGTGATGTATCAGGCACTGCTGTGTGATGTCAGCCAGGTGATGTGATGTATCAGGCACTGCGGTGTGATGTCAGCCAGGTGATGTGATGTATCAGGCACTGCTGTGTGATGTCAGCCAGGTGATGTGATGTATCAGGCACTGCTGTGTGATGTCAGCCAGGTGATGTGATGTATCAGGCACTGCTGTGCGGTGTCAGCCAGGTGATGTGATGTATCAGGCACTGCGGTGTGATGTCAGCCAGGTGATGTGATGTATCAGGCACTGCTGTGTGATGTCAGCCAGGTTATGTGACGTATCAGGCACTGCTGTGTGATGTCAGCCAGGTGATGTGATGTATCAGGCACTGCTGTGTGATGTCAGCCAGGTGATGTGATGTATCAGGCACTGCGTGTGATGTCAGCCAGGTGATGTGATGTATCAGGCAATGCTGTGTGATGTCAGCCAGTGATGTGATGTATCAGGCACTGCGGTGTGATGTCAGCCATGTGATGTGATGTATCAGGCACTGCTGTGTGGTGTCAGCCAGGTGATGTGACGTATCAGGCACTGCTGTGTGATGTCAGCCAGGTTATGTGATGTATCAGGCACTGCGTGTGATGTCAGCCAGGTGATGTGATGTATCAGGCACTGCTGTGTGATGTCAGCCAGGTGATGTGATGTATCAGCACTGCGGTGTGATGTCAGCCAGGTGATGTGATTATCAGGCACTGCTGTGTGATGTCAGCCAGTGATGTGATGTATCAGGCACTGCGGTGTGATGTCAGCCGGTGATGTGATGTATCAGGCACTGCGTGTGATGTCAGCCAGGTGATGTGAGTATCAGGCACTGCGTGTGATGTCAGCAGGTGATGTGAGTATCAGCACTGCTGTGTGATGTCAGCCAGGTGATGTGATGTATCAGGCACTGCTGTGTGTGTCAGCCAGGTGATGTGATGTATCAGGCACTGCGGTGTGATGTCAGCAGGTGATGTGATGTATCAGGCACTGCTGTGTGATGTCAGCCAGGTATGTGATGTATCAGGCACTGCTGTGTGATGTCAGCCAGGTGATGTGATGTATCAGGCACTGCTGTGGTGTCAGCCAGGTATGTGATGTATCAGGCACTGCTGTGTGGTGTCAGCCAGGTGATGTGATGTATCAGGCACTGCTGTGTGATGTCAGCCAGGTGATGTGACGTATCAGGCACTGCTGTGTGATGTCAGCCAGGTGATGTGATGTATCAGGCACTGCTGTGTGGTATCAGCCAGGTGATGTGATGTATCAGGCACTGCTGTGTGATGTCAGCCATGTGATGTGATGTATCAGGCACTGCGGTGTGATGTCAGCCAGGTGATGTGATGTATCAGGCACTGCGGTGTGATGTCAGCCAGGTGATGTGATGTATCAGGCACTGCTGTGTGGTGTCAGCCAGGTTATGTGATGTATCAGGCACTGCTGTGTGATGTCAGCCAGGTGATGTGATGTATCAGGCACTGCGGTGTGATGTCAGCCATGTGATGTGATGTATCAGGCACTGCTGTGTGATGTCAGCCAGGTGATGTGATGTATCAGGCACTGCTGTGTGTGTGTCAGCCAGGTGATGTGATGTATCAGGCACTGCTGTGTGATGTCAGCCAGGTTATGTGACGTATCAGGCACTGCGGTGTGATGTCAGCCAGGTGATGTGATGTATCAGGCACTGCTGTGTGATGTCAGTCAGGTGATGTGATGTATCAGGCACTGCTGTGTGGTGTCAGCCATGTGATGTGATGTATCAGGCACTGCTGTGTGATGTCAGCCATGTGATGTGATGTATCAGGCACTGCCTGTGATGTCAGCCAGGTGATGTGATGTATCAGGCACTGCTGTGTGGTGTCAGCCATGTGATGTGATGTATCAGGCACTGCTGTGTGATGTCAGCCATGTGATGTGATGTATCAGGCACTGCGGTGTGATGTCAGCTAGGTGATGTGATGTATCAGGCACTGCTCTGTGATGTCAGCCAGGTGATGTGATGTATCAGGCACTGCTGTGTGGTGTCAGCCAGGTGATGTGATGTATCAGGCACTGCTGTGTGATGTCAGCCAGGTGATGTGATGTATCAGGCACTGCTGTGTGATGTCAGCCAGGTGATGTGATGTATCAGGCACTGCTGTGTGATGTCAGCCAGGTGATGTGATGTATCAGGCACTGCTGTGTGATGTCAGCCAGGTGATGTGATGTATCAGGCACTGCTGTGTGATGTCAGCCAGGTGATGTGATGTATCAGGCACTGCTGTGTGGTGTTAGCCAGGTATGTTTGACTTCTGCGCTTCAGAGAAAAAAAATACTTTAATAGCCGCCATGCGTGTATAGGTGGAGTCCCGACAATCCAGGGCAGAAGAAGCCGCCGGGTCCCGCCCTGTCCAGCTAGTCTCCAGCAGCTACTCACCGCCCATTGCCCTGGATTGATAGGTCTCAGCCTATCCAAATACAGCAATTTTCAAGTACCATATGTTTTTCTCTGAAACGCTGCAATGTTATTTTTTAACTTAACGATTTAATACGGATTTAAAAAACATATACAAATGACACAGAGAGCATCATATGGATGAAAAATAGCATTTATTTCTGGATGAAAAATGTAGTTTTACATATGTTCATCTGAACCTGGCCTAGGTAATCCAAGGGTTGTGCTCACTATGCTGAATGGCAAAACATGTACCTTAAGTTCCTTTGTAAATCTAGGATATGACAATTTAAAGTGTATATGGTGACGCGACTCTCCGTCGATGGTAGATGTCAACGGAAAAAAAGAATTGGGCATGTTAATTGTCATTATAGTCGAGTAGTGGCCGGACCTGTACGGCAGAGACTTATTCCTTGCTCGGTCAAGGCGAGCATTCATGTCTTTCTGTGTATCTGCAGGAAATTATTTCAATGGGACTGATATCTAAAGTATATGGCTACATTAATGGGAAACTCCCATATTAGCAAGTTATTAGCTATCCACAACATATCCTGCTGACAACGGGGTCCTACTGCTGAAACCTTCATCGATTTTGAGAATATGGTTCTGAACTGACTCAATAGACCGGAGTGGTCCTCCTCGTGCACCAATGCTCCAGCCATTGCTGTTTATAGGACTGCGGGACATAGCTCATTATAGTGCTAAGATGAGAATAACACTTTAAGACATGGTAGGTTTAAAAGGGCTTAACATTTATTGCAGAAACTATGAAAGAAAGCAGGTTTTCTGATGGTGGGCTTGATGGGCACATTCATTTTTTTTGCCCTCAAGTTATGAAAGAAAATATTTCCCCTAAAGACAATGCTGGAGGTACTTAGGTTTGAACTCTGTAGATGTTGTGTTGTTTTGTGGTGTGAAATGAGTTAATTTCTACCATGATACCAAAGAAGAACATTCAGCAATCTATTTTTACAGGTTGGTACATGCTCAAAAGCCCCATTTCTGGTCCTTTTATTTTAATACTTTAATTGCCAGCAAGCTTCATGATATATGGCTTTCAAAACATTTTAAGTGATGCTATGCAGTTAATCATAGGCCCACAGTGTTTAGGGCAGCCAACATTACCGTGTGAATTCATAATGACAATGCAAGGTCCAGGCCTGTAGATCACTGGCAGGTTCACCCCAAATTCTGAGGTGACCCTGGATATGTCTTAACCTACGATTTGTGTCAAACAACTAATGACATTGTAAAATCATATTGTACCCCACTTCTCGGGCCTATCTACTAAAATCACATTCCCCACACCCCTATATATTCACTAATATAGTACATTGAAATACATCTAAAAATAAATATAGTATGTCATATGGACAAGCTGTGCATGAATGTATGTGTTGCCACTGTAGGTCTAGCGGCTGTACACACAGATAGGAGATACAGACGGAGAGGAAGAGAGCTGCTTCTCCTGTGACGGAGGCCGAAGAGCACCAGCCGTAGCGCGCTGCCCACCCTGTCCGTGAGGACGGCACAAAAAAAAGGGGCATACCTGCTACAAAAAATAGAGAGGTATCCAAAGCGCATGCACGACCTTTTAGAAGAGAACAATAGGACAGATCTATGGGCAAAAATTTAGAAAAAGCCTGCTAAGTTTTGAGGTTAGGTATATATAGAGTGGAGATTTCTTTTGGAGATTTACACATTTATTTTAGAATTTTAAGCCACTGCGCTAGAGTTAATATTGTAGGGATTGCCCTATATGGCAGAGATTGATCCATAACTTACTATGTATGATCTACCTTATGGAAACACTGTTAAGATCTAAGGCCTCTTTCACACATCAGTTTTTTGCAATCAGGCACAATCCGTCCAATTTCTAAAAAGACGGATCCAGCGTAGATTGTAAAAAACTGATGTGCCGGATCCGGTTTTTAGCCGGATCCGTCGTGAACTTTTTAACCCCGAAAATGTATTATACGTATGTCTGGCACGGAGGAGAGAGAGAGAGACTGGTGGCCGGATCAGTCCTATCACTGATCCGGCACCCATAGACTTGTATTGTATGACCTAGCCTGATGCGCTGCTTCAGGCGCTGTCCGTTCTTTCTGGCAGAAAAAAAAACGCTACATGATGCGTCCTGTCCGGCCGCCGGAATTAAAATCTATGACGGATCCGGCAGAAAACGGACGAAGCGCAATGACATGCGGCGCGATCCGGCGCTAATGCATGTCAATGAGAAAAAAAACGGATCAGTTTTTTAAAAAACTGCCGGATCTCGCCTGACGACGAAAAAACCGATGTGTGAAAGAGGCCTAAAGTTACAGACTTTGGTGCATTGTAGCAATGCTACGATCCTGAATCTACTTGCAGTGCTATTGTCCTTACAATTAATTATATTAATTACCTTCATATACAGTAGATTGCGCAGTATTACCATGGTTTAATGTGTCATAGAGATCTTCCGTCACAGATACCTCAATAACATGCGTTCGGGTTTCGCCCACTCTTCTTAACATTAGCAACCCAGGTAACCCTCAAGTCTTCCTAGTAGCAGCAAAATAGCTAAAGTGCCCTCTGTGGAAGACATTGCAGTTAATGCTCTCATTACAGACTAATTGGCTGGAGAGACTCCTCTCATATTGCATTTAGTCCAATGGTTTTCTATCACTCAATGAAGGCAGTGGACAGCCAAGGCAATTATCAGTGCACTAGGAAGCGTGGCAGTAGGACAGGCTGAATCAGAGACCTGTAGGTAATGGTTAGTGCCAGCTGAGACCCTCTTTCTACTGAATGATGTTTTCAGGATATGCCGCTCTTTTAGGTGCTTCTGTATTATCCAGATGAACCTGATGTCGTGCTTACTTTCATTCTATAATGAAAGGACCTTAAAGCCTTTTTATAAATATAACTATTTGCTAAAATATTACTTTGATATAATGCAACTATACAATAAAGATGGATGCATGCTTCATGGGGGATGCCCACTGAGCACTGAACTAGCAGCTGCACAACTAAACTAAAAACAGTCAAACTGAATCTTAACCCTTTCACGACTTCCGCCGTACATATACGGCGCAAGTCAGTAACTCGCCCCCTTACCTAGCAGGTAATGGCTGTGTGTTACAGTCAGGACCTGCTTCTAAACACTTTGCGTCACTCGCGATTGCTATTGATCAGACTCTGACAGTGAGGCTGTGTTTCCATGATCAGGAAACACAGCGCTTTGGACGGAGCGGAAAGTCCGCTCTGCCCAAAGCCCCGCCCCCTACTGAACGCGCGGTCAATCTGGATGTGTTCATGGAACACATCCGGAATGACCGCAGGGCTACATAGCCCTGTGTTATTTCCCTTCCCAAGGAAATAGGACATGCTGCGGTCTAAAAAGACGCGCCGCATATCCGTTAACGCAGGTCTGCCGCCTGCGTGTTTTTAAGCATAGTGGAGACAAACACGCAGCAATTCCTGACTGTTTCCTGACCGTGTAAACACACCCTTACGTTAACAGCGCAACATCATGGGTGCGCGTCGTTGGTTGCTATAACACCCAGGGGTCGCTTGAAGATCTGAGTGCTTGTCATTACAGAATCCCTTAAAACCCTACCTGTGGCCGGGCTTCAAAGGAGACCGTGATTTTTACTCCATGCGATGATACTGTGGTATTGACGTATATTGTACAAACGATCAGATGATTGTATGTTCAAGTGCCCTAACATAACTAAGAAGTGCTGTGAAAGTGAAAAAAAAACGTTTTAAAACGATAAGGAAAATAAATAAAAAAAGTTCAAATCACCCCCCCCCATTTCCGCTATTAAAAATGAAGATTAAAAAAGTATACACTTATCTGATATTGTCGAGTGCAGAAAAGTCCGATCTATCAAAATATAAAAATAATTATCCCGATCGGTAAACACCCTAAGCAGAAAATAAATCAATAACGCCAATTAAGTTGTTATGGTCACTGCAATACCACAAACAATGTTGTAACAAGCGATCAAGATGTCGTATCTATCCCAAAATGGAATCAATAAAAACGTTCTCTCCCCTCAAAAAATTAGCAGCTCCGAAAAAGGAAAACGTTGAAACGTTGCGAGTCTCAGAAAAGGGTGACAAAAAAAATCATTTTTCCCAAACTTCTGATTTTTTTTTTCACCGCTAAAATAATAAAAAAAAAAAAAACTGGACATAATTGTATTGCCGCAATCGTGCTTATGAGCAGAATGTTATTGCGAGGTCACTTTTATCACACAATGTACTCCGTAAAACAACAATGTCAGAATTGCGGGGTTCTTTTCACATTTTCACCGCACATGGAATTCGGTTTCCCTTTTACAGTACACTGTGTGGTAAAATGAATGGTGTCATTCAAAAGTACAACTCGTCCCCCAAAAAACAAGATCATATACATCTTTGTGGACAGAAAAATAAAAAAAGTTATGGCTCTGGTAAGAAGGGGAGGAAAAAAACTGAAGCGCAAAAAACGAAATTGGCCATATCGGGAAGGGGTTAAAGGATTAGCAAACTTCAAATCATTTTAGACATTTGTTTCTTTCTACGGTTTTAAAAATGTATTATGTATGTCAGAAATCATTAGCGATATGTGCAAAACAGTGACAATACTGGGGTAAAAAAATCAATTCTGCACAGCATTTGCACCAATTTTTTGTTGCATTGAGCATGTTTCCAAATATATTTATGAAAAACGAAACTAACCAGATCAGAGTTTTTTCTTAAATCTATAGACCTTCTTATTTAGAGCTCCAGCATGCTAATTGTTATGATCTTTACCAAGGGGGTGTTGCTCACATGGTAATAATGCAAAGTAGTCCGAAGACGTGTCCTAAGAGCACCCGTGAGCAAAGCTCCCTTCTAATGATACGGGCCTGGTTAGTACCTAAGAAAAGGCTATGGTGCCTGATTATTTTTCCAAAAAGATGTGGATAATGGTATTGATTTAAAAGCGTTGTCTACTACTAGGACAACCCTTCTTAAACTAAATGTTCGGCCCCGATAAAATAAATAAACCTATACTCTCCTCCCGTGCAGCGTTCCAGCGGTGCCGGCACTTGCTGTGATGTGAAATGATGATCACTGTCTCCACCTTTGGACAAACTGAACATGAAGTGGAAGTCCAGGCTACAGCTGATCCCGGACTTCCACTTCATGTTCATTTCGACAGGAGGCGGAGACAGTGACGGCGGCACTGAATGGGCACCGGCATCACGTGTCATTCCACCGCATCACAGCCCCGGGCCCGTGAGTGCCAACGCCACTGAGTATAGATGAGATGAGTATAGGTTTATAGATTTTATCGGGGCTGAGCATTTAGCTTAAGAAGGGGTTGTCCTAGTAGTGGACAACCCCTTTAGTAAACTTGCACATTACAATATGTGGCAGACATTGAGGAAGAATTTAGTTCGACAGTCTCCTGGAAGCTCATGTCGTGTTTGGAGTTGTGGTGTCAGGAAGACAGCAAATGTAAGAAGCGCATCATACAAAGTGATGTTCTTCAGCGAATCAATACAGCAGAGTTAGAGGCCGCTCCGGCTCTCCAGACTTAAACAAATGCTATTTATTTACCACATCAGTGTGCCGGATCAATAGCGTTCAGTTTAGCGAGCGCAGAGCTTCAGTCACTTCACTTTCAGGAAAGAGATGAAATTTACATAGCTGCTACACTGAGAAGCAGACATTGAACGTCCATCAACTCATATTTCACCTGCCTGACTTGTCAAGGGAAATCTGGAGTAAAATGCACATCAGCAACCATTGCAATGTGGACTGTACAAGGCGGTAATTGGGCTCTCTGTATTAGAAAGTCGTATCTGAAATAAACAAGGAGCTCAATATTGTTTCCCTTTCTTTCAAAGAGTTTTTTCTTTTTTTACCATAATAATATTTGGAAAATATTCTACAATTCCTGTTTGAGCACAGCATTTCTTTTCTGCATGAGGCCTTCGCTCTACATGTCCGATCAGACGTTCCGGCTCTCTGTTGATCTGTTCCATTTCAGGAACAGACAAATGGAATGAGTGATCTATTGCATAGGGTATGCCAGCAGAAGGAAAGGGTCACATTGATACTTATGGGGTCCATTTGGGTTACGTGTTTTAGAACAGAATCAAAAGATCTGCATGCACAGCTTTCTATTGTTCTAAAAAATGGACACCAAGTGGATAAATATCAATGGGACCTTTTAGATCATTTATTCCATTTGTCTGTTCCTAAAATGGAATATGGACATGTGAACAGAGCCTACAGCTGATCAACATATGTAACCATGCAACACCATTACATCCATGAAACGCCTATCGACTAAATACTTGTTTACACAGTCAAACCAAGTAAAGGATGGTCTCTGACCCATGTATACTACATCACTCAGTGCCATAGTCCTCGGCAGTGGCAGTCTTAAGGATGGTTGTCATCTGAAACGCGTAGATCTACATTCGTTTTCTTGTATTTTTGTACATGACATTTGATGTCTAAATTTTAACCCTGGGATTTTCTACAAAATACATTTTTCTGCGCACTGTACAGCTAGAATTTTGCCTTGTTTGTTATCTACTACATCTGAACAGCATGTTTTCTTGCTCCGGAGTGTTGTAGTTCCTTTTGAGGGTGAGCTGGACTCTTTCTTATATATTACCGGTCCTGCTTATACAGGACGATGCACCGCCGAGGATGATGATCTTTTATGCTGCATAAAAGATAATTTCACCTCATTCATTACATGATCGGCAGCCTGTTCACACAGCAAAATAATCGTGAAACTAGCGTTATTACCAATACCCTTCACGATTATCTTGCAGTGTAAATCCAGCTATAAGGAACAGCCGCTGTATTCTGCAGTTGTGTAATTTATAGAAAATTGCAATTTTTTCCTTCTGCGAGGTTTCTATCTGATGTGTTACCTGTCATAGGTTTACTTCAAGCCCCTGTGATTTGGAGTTAGACTTAGCCATTTCTTCTATCAATAGTCTCATAAACTTTAGAAGAGTCCTGAGCTAGGGTTGAGCATTCCGATACTTCCGATACTCCTGAAATCCAATGTAAGTCTATGGGAACAAAATATCGGAAGTAAGTATCGGAAGTACTTCCGATATTTTGTTCCCATAGACTTACATTGGATTTCAGGTATCGGAAGTATCGGAATGCTCAAACCTAGACTCCTGACTGAAGGAATCTGACTAATGCAAGGCGTTGAGGTTGGCGAGAGATGTCAGTGCTTGGGATGTATAGGTCAGCACCATTTCTAATCATTCACTATGATTTTGTAGATGATTATGCACTGCTGGATTGTCAAATGCATTTTAATTAGATCTCAAAAATATTCTTTAATTGTTGCTTGGGGGTGTGAATAGGTGGGGCTTTCAGTAGAATATTAACTCATTAGGTACCAAGAGGACTGCAGGAAAGTGACTTTACGTAAAGCTGCTGCTTAGCCCACAAGTTCTTAGTATAATCGCACAGCACATTTATGTGTTCACTACAGGACACTTAGGAGACAACTGAAAGATGCCCAGACTATGTAGTAACCCGCCATGTTCATTAGTAGCACTGCACATTTAATTTACAGTGACCATTGAAGCATTGCCTGCGGTCTGTTCTCTCAGCCAGGACAAAAATCTATATTGGGCTCCAGTACCAAATCCCACCTTTCAGTCTTTCATGACTTGTTCTACCAGCATTTGATAAAATAATAAAAATTGTCAATGTGTGTGCTATTTAAAGGGTAGTCTCAAGTCCTCGTGATTAAAGGGAACCGGTCATCTGATTCATGCCGCCCCAACCACAGGCATAATGAATCAGATGTTGGCTGCACATCAGAGGAAATGAACTTTGCAGATCTGTCCGGGAATGATATCCGAAAGCCCAGACATGCCCGGTGTTGCCTCTTTCCAGCACTGCTTCAGGTGATTACAGGTCTCTCCCTATGTACAGGTAAAAGTCAGGAAGACATCCAGCAACCATAATAGAAAGACTATAAAAACATTATCTATTAGTAATTATTAAAATATCAAAAGGGAAGAAATTAAAATAAACACACTAGGAATACGTGTGTCGAGCACTAATATTTTTTCTTTGCCTTTGTTCTTATGCACCCGTAAGAGAGAGAGAGAGTCATGTCCATCATACACAGTAGTGTTGGGTGGAGCCGGCTAGAGGCGGAGTCAGACTAGTCTAGTCTATGTTATCTGGCTAGGGGCGGAGTCAGACTAGTTTAGTCTAGTCTATGTTATGCACTAAGGGCGGAGTCAGACTGGTCTAGTCTATGTTATCCGGCTAGGGGCAGAGTCAGACTAATCTAGTAGTCTATGTTAATCACGTTAGGGCGAGTCACGATAGTCTAGTCTTGTTATATGGCTAGTGGCGGAATCAGACTATCTAGATAGTGTTGTTATCCGGCTAGGGTGGAGTAGACTAGTCTAGTCTATGTTATCTGGCTAGGGGCGGAGTCAGACTAGTTTAGTCTAGTCTATGTTATGCACTAAGGGCGGAGTCAGACTGGTCTAGTCTATGTTATCCGGCTAGGGGCAGAGTCAGACTAATCTAGTAGTCTATGTTATCCGTCTAGGGGCGAAGTCAGACTAGTCTAGTCTATGTTATCTGGCTAGTGGCGGAATCAGACTAGTCTAGACTAGTGTATGTTATCCGGCTAGGGGTGGAGTTAGACTAGTCTAGTCTATGTTATCCGGCTAGGGGCAGAGTCAGACTAGTCTAGTCTAGTCTATGATATCCGGCTAGGGGCGAAGTCAGACTAGTCTAGTCTAGTCTATGTTATCCGGCTAGTGGCGGAGTTAAACTAGTCTAGACTAGTCTATGTTATCCAGCTAGGGGCGGAGTCAGACTAGTCTAGTCTATGTTATCCATCTAGGGGCGGAGTCAGAGTAGTCTAGTCTAGTCTATGTTATCCGGCCAGATCTGTAAAGCTTATTTTCTATGAAACGCCGAAGTGTTTCATACAATGATGTACCTGTCTGCAGTCGTGTAGCCAGGCTCTGATTCATGCTGCCTGCAGTTAGATTATGGCGCTCTGATGCTGGCCGGATTGCTGGTCCTGCCAGCCTGTGTCCCTGCGTATCTCCCATGGTGCAGAGACAAATCAGCCTCCGCCAACAGCACAAGACTATGATCAGCCTGGAACTGCCAATATTCAGAAGCCACGCACCCCAAGCAACAAGGAAACGGGATGCAGAGAGCGGTGCACTGCAGTAGAAAAGACGTTAAGATAACCTCTTTGGACTTTGTTTACACTGTATTCAGGGCGTCTGGCCTGTCCCTTTAATATGTGACTAAAACATATGTCTCAGACATGCAGTATGTAACTGTGTCTGTACAATCGTATGCATCTGCCGTTGACTGTAAAAAAAAGTATACTGCATGATATAGATTTTTTGCAGGATCTCCTTGTATTGAAAAGCATAGTCAACTACGGTGGCCTTGTTCCAGATTTTGCATTGGACCCCGATGTTGGGAACTGCTGTAAATTCCCATCCATATTTGAAGCATAATTGTAGAGGAATGCTCATTCTGGGATAGACCCCTACCTACCTCCAGGACAACAAGCCCGGTGTCGCACCACTGGAAATGGAAATGTGGTTTCACATACTTACATCTCTCTACTCCCATTGGAATTGCCAAGCACACACACTCTTATTCAATAATACTTATCATTATTGTTTTATTTCTCTTAATGTTTATAAAATTGTAATAATGAGCTTGGATTTGAAGCATTTTTATTGTCCATTTTTATTTAGTTACATACAGCACGCGAAAATAAAAAGTAAAACAAAAATCCATACCAATTCATGCTGCGCTTTGAAAAAAAAAAACCCTTATCATAAAAAACACTAAAGTTTCACAAAACAGCACGTTTTTGTGAAACTTTTAATATTTTATGATAGACTGTAAAGTAACACATTTGAAACAGCATAATAGGGTATATAAAGGCTGGTACATGGTGTAAGTCTCCGCAGTAGTGTGCAGAAGTAAACTAGCTACACTGTCTTCATTGTTGATCATCTGTATAATAGCATAATTATAGTGAATCATAGTTTTGGAAGTTTTTTTGTTAAATCTTACACAGAATGTGTATTTTCAGCTGTTAGATGCCTGACTGCTTATTTTCTGGCATGTGTATAATACCTGATACTACTCACACAATCGTAGGAAATGGCATTCAGAAATGATTATGGGTATCCATCCTCAGTGTGGGTAAGAGACGTGTAATTGTAGTGATAGATAAATGCACTGTTTTTAAATACTATTAGGCATACTAATGCAATAATGGCCACTTCTGTCTTTCTTCACCTGTTACAGTTATGTCATTTGCTATATTTATTCTATATACCGTATTTCTCCCATAAAATTATTGCAATTACACATGTTTTGTTATACATACAGTACAGACCAAAAGTTTGGACACACCTTCTCATTCAATGATTTTTCTGTATTTTCATGACTATGAAAATTGTGGAATCACACTGAAGGCATCAAAACTATGAATTATCACATGTGGAATTATACATTACACTTTACAAAAAAGTGTGAAACAACTAAAAATATGTCTTATATTCTAGGTTCTTCAAAGTAGCCACCTTTTGCTTTGATTACTGCTTTGCACGCAGAAAAGGTGAACGGATAAACTCTACATGCCTGGTTCCCACCGTGAAGCATGGAGGAGGTGGTGTGATGGTGTGATGGTGCTTTACTGGTGACACTGTTGGGGATTTATTCAAAATTGAAGCGGTGAGCGGTCCAGCTCACCCCAAACCATCTCGATTGGGTTCAGGTCTGGTGACTGTGGAGGCCAGGTCATCTGGCATAGCATCCCAACACTCTCCTTCTTGGTCAAATAGCCCTTACACAGCCTGGAGGTGTGTTTGGGGTCATTGTCCTGTTGAAAAATAAATGATGGTCCAATAAACGCAAACTGGATGAAGTAGCATGCCGCTGCAAGATGCTGTGGTAGCCATGCTGGTTCACTATGCCTTAAGTTTTGAATAAATCCCTAACAGTGTCACCAGCAAAGCACCCCCACATCATCACACCTCCTCCTCCATGCTTCACGGTGGGAACCAGGCATGTAGAGTCCATCCGTTCACCTTTTCTGCGTGCAAAGCAGTACTCAAAGCAAAAGGTGGCTACTTTGAAGAACCTAGAATATAAGACATATTTTCAGTTGTTTCACACTTTTTTGTAAAGTGTAATGTATAATTCCACATGTGTTAATTCATAGTTTTGATGCCTTCAGTGTGATTCTACAATTTTCATAGTCATGAAAATACAGAAAAATCATTGAATGAGAAGGTGTGTCCAAACTTTTGGTCTGTACTGTATGTTTATTTCATTTGTGTGTATTGGAACAACAGAAAAAAAGGCAAATCGAACATAATTTCACACAAAACCCCCAAAATGGGCCAGACAAAATTGTTGGCACCCTGAACTTAATCTTTGGTTGCACACTCTATGGAATAAATAACTGCAATCAATCACTTCCTATAACCATCAACAAGCTTCTTGCACCTCTCATCTGGTATTTTGGACCACTCTTCTTTTGCAAACTGCTCCATGTCTCTCATATTTGATGGGTGCCTTCTCCCAACAGCAATTTTATGCGGAGGGAGTCGCGGTCCGATCCGGCGCCTCCCATCTTCTAGCGAAGACGTCCTCTTCTTTGCTTCCCGTCGCGGCTCCAGCACAGGCGCACTGCTCTGCCCTGTTTGAGGGCAGAGTAAAGTAGTGCATGACCTCTGACCTTTCCCGGCGCCTGCGCACTGCAGTACTCTGCCCTCACCAAGGTAGAGCAGTGCGCCTGTGCTGGAGCCGCGACGGGAAGATGGGAGGCTCCGGACCGGACCGCGACCCCCTCCATACCGAATCTGATGCTGTACCGCCCTGGGTGAGTATAATCTAACTCGTTTTTCTTCTCTTTCAGGCAACATCGGGGGCTTATCTACAGCATTACAGAATGCTGTAGATAAGCCCCTGATGGCGGTGGCCTCATCTCATAGTCGAAAAATGGGGTGACAGAATCCCTTTAAGATCTCTCCACTGGTGTTCAGTGGGATTTAGATTCTGACTAATTGCTGCGTCCGGATCTAACTAATGTTTAGTTATCTCGTTTTATTCCTCCTTCCACGAGCCATAACTTCATTTTCCTGTACATGTAGCTGTTTGGGGGCCAGGGTTTTTTTGTGGGGACAAGTTGTAGTTTTGGATGACCTCATTCACTTCACCATATATTTTATTGGTACTGGAAGACGGGTAACAAAGTGAGATGAAATGGTGAAAAATCCACATTTCTGACATTGTTTTTTGGCTTTTTTTTCTGCTTAACTACAACATATCTGGTAAAAATCCTTATCCCTCCTATCTGCTTACTAAAAAATATGAAAGTGAGGGTCCTTTTTGATAAGTTAAGTTGCATTTACTTTCTAGGAATGGTGTCACACATGATGATCTTGCTGATCACTTAACGAACGTGCAAAACGCTTGTTCATTGGTGAAAATAATCTTTTGGTTGTCACAAAAGATTACTGTTTTTGGCAAAACATGACCTGTGCTGCAGAGAACAGTACCTTATTATTAAACGACTGCCAACCGGCAAACATGTTTCTGGTCTCCAGTTGTTTAACGCTTGCAACCGTTAAGGCCCCCATTGGACTAATGCCTGCCGAACCTGCTGATATCGACGGGTTTAACCGACAGTCAAATCTATATGAGATAAAAATATAGGGTGTCCGATTTTGGACTAATGATGCTTTTGTTCTCTAAGTTGCCTCCGGAGGTGTCTCTCTATGGCTTTCTGGAGATTGGGGAGAGATAGCTGCCAACCGAATGATGGGCCAGTGTTCATCTGACAACTTTCCACTGAAAGGGGAGCCATTGAGTTGTAGAATAATATCTAGGAGACAGGCTGCATAGTGTTGATGACATGCATCTAAACCACCGCAATTTTATTATTAATTTCCTTGGTTTGTGAAAATTAAATTTTAATTACCTCTTTTTTTCGAGGGGAGTGGGCAATCCCGTTCCGGTCCTGGTATTTGGGGCTTTCTGCAGACTTTCGGCAACCAGTAGGTATGCCAAGTGAAATCAGAAGTCTCTAGAAACAGCGTCATCAGAATTTACCATGTACAGATACAATTGTTTGGCGTCACTATTTTATGTACATGGTTGGCGTTGTTAATATTCTTATTATTCTAACTAGAAATATTGGGAGCCGAATCCCAACAACCTGCAAACAGAAATGTAAAAGAGTCGGTATGGTTTGGTATCTTTTGTACAGACATGAATGCGTAAGAAGCAGGCGCACCATCGAGATAATCTGATATTCTTGGCTGTTAGGAGTAGATGGCCGCAGAGAACGTGGGGCGCACACAGCCTTGTTGCTAGGTGACAGTTTCATATGTAAAATATTAAAATTATAAAGTGTGCCTTTAGAAATGTGACACACACCACTGTGCCTTTCCACTAACACGATTTACCAGCTGCATTGAAAAGGAAGCTAGGACAATTGGGCATGGCGGGAACAGCAGCTAGTTATGCCATGGCGGGTGTTAATTACCCGCAGACGATAGACAACTCAAGGCCCTTTGTTAAACAGACGTTTTCCTGTAGTTGCCTGCATAAATTTTCCATTGAGAAAATGTGTTACGCTGTGAATCCCATTAAACCTGCTTGATCTGTGTATGGGTTTAGGGTTAGTAAAGATTGTAAAATGTGCAGGGAGAAATAAATACAGTCTTTCTGGGATCAAACAAAATGTATATGATATAGTCATTGTAAAAAGGGATTTTATCTGAACTATACGGGGATAGACATTGCTCCTACACTGTAGTGCTGTGTTAAGGGATAGTTTGTGCCCATGTATATATGTTTTATGCAATACACCATGGTGGACAGCTAGATCGATTGATCGACAGGTGGATAGATCTATAGCATATTGATTGCTGTTCATCTAGTGCATACAGGTTAAGACATTGCATTGTATACAGGAAGAAAGAAAATAATTCGGTTCTTGGAACCTGTCATGAGTCCATCGTCTGTCTTGTTTGTAAGTTGTTAAAGGGCCTGAAGAGCAACTGCAGGAAATGTGATTCTGCCCTTCGCTAGCTAAACATCGACTATGCTTATAGCTGGATCAATTGCACTAATAAGTACTAAGAATAACTCTGTGGTTCTTCAACAAGCCTATGGTGCCCATATACCAATGGGATGTTCGGCTTTATACTACAAGTCTTGCAGACTTGTGAATCCTTACTGCACACTGTGAGTATTCTACATTGCCGGGAGCGGGCGGTCACATGACCACAAGTATGCGATTTTAATACATGCAGTCATATGCCAACTAGACGTGTGCGAGCTCTCTCAATGCCAGTGTAATGATCGAGACCGGATATGTCTAGTAAGAGTGTGGCCTCAAGTATGCAAATCTCATACTTGAGGTTACATGACTGCCTGGTGCTGGCACTGGAGAATGCTCAAAGTGCACAATGCGTGCGCTGTGAGAATTAGAGTGACTGTGGGAATTCACAAGTCTGCAGACCCATAGAATGACTGAGAATTCTCAAGTCTGCAGACACATAGATTGACAGTGGGAATTCACAAGTCTGCAGACACTGAATGACTGTGGGAATTCTCAAGTCTGCAGACACATAGATTGACTGAGAATTCTCAAGTCTGCAGACACATAGAGTGACTGTGAGAATTCACAAGTCTGCAGTCACATAGAGTGACTGGGAATTCACAAGTCTGCAGTCACATAGAGTGAGTGGGAATTCACAAGTCTGCAGTCACATAGAGTGAGCGTGAGAATTCACAAGTCTGCAGTCACATAGAGTGAGTGTGAGAATTCACAAGTCTACAGTCACATAGAGTGACTGAGAATTCACAAGTCTGCAGTCACATAGAGTGAGTGGGAATTCACAAGTCTGCAGTCACATAGAGTGAGTGTGAGAATTCACAAGTCTACAGTCACATAGAGTGACTGAGAATTCACAAGTCTGCAGACACATAGAGTGAGTGTGGCAATTCACAAGTCTGCAGTCACATAGAGTGACTGAAAATTCACAAGTCTGCAGTCACAGAGTGACTATGGCAATTCACAAGTCTGCAGTCACTTAAAAAGTGGGAATTCACAAGTCTGAGGTCAAATACAGTGACTGAGAATTCTCAAGACTGCAGTCACATAGAGTGAGTGGGAATTCACAAGTCTGCAGTCACATAGAGTGAGTGTGAGAATTCACAAGTCTACAGTCACATAGAGTGACTGAGAATTCACAAGTCTGCAGTCACATAGAGTGAGTGGGAATTCACAAGTCTGCAGTCACATAGAGTGAGTGTGAGAATTCACAAGTCTACAGTCACATAGAGTGACTGAGAATTCACAAGTCTGCAGACACATAGAGTGAGTGTGGCAATTCACAAGTCTGCAGTCACATAGAGTGACTGAAAATTCACAAGTCTACAGTCACAGAGTGACTGTGGCAATTCACAAGTTTGCAGTCACTTAAAAAGTGGGAATTCACAAGTCTGAGGTCAAATACAGTGACTGAGAATTCTCAAGACTGCAGTCACATAGAGTGACTTTGGGAATTCACAAGTCTGCAGTCACAGAGTGTCACTACAGACTTGTAACCTATGGCTGGACAACTCCTTTAACAGATACTAGCCAGACGCTTATTCAGTCAAAAAGATGAACTGCTTGACCCCTCGTACAGCTGACCATGTATGTATTTTCAATGGGGAGAGATGAGTGATCCTTTATCCATAGAGAAACAAAATACCATGTGTAAACATGCGGGATCCTTCTTTTCTCTGTCATCTGTTGGGAACGAGTCAATAGCCCCTCTTATCAACTACTGCAGCCAGTACCACCAAAATCAGCGCATTCAGATGACTTGTGAAAAGAATGGTGTTTGTCAAATTTGTAATAAAACATTATGAAATAATTCAATGTTTCACAATCTGTAACCTCAAGAAACCAATTTTGTTGTGTAGACATGTTGGCATTTTAAGCCATCTCTTGTGCAAATTGCTCTTTTCTGCAGCCTCTGAATGGTAATGTAGATTGTCAAAGTTCTGGAGAGAGGTGCTGGGCTGAAAGTGACTTTTTTCTTTTACATAGAGCTGTCATTCTTGGAAACGGTAATGAAATAAAATGAAGCATTTTGTAGAGGAAGAATCTGTTAGATGTGATATTTATCCTATTTACAATACAATTATTACACATCCTACGCTGGAAACAAACACATTTCCCAGAGGGCATCAGGTAACATTTTATCAAGTCCCAGCTCCCTTCTCCGTCTCTTGTTTCGCAGTGAGCTCTTGGGTACTGTGTGTGATGTAACCATGTTGTGGTATGGAGGTTTCTATTAATTGTAAGAACTTAGCATTTTTTATCGAATATCTCCAAAATAGTAGAACACAAACCTAGAATTCCAGAAGATAGTCAGAACAGATGATTTCCCTATTTTGTTTAAACGTTTACAAACATTAGGGAACCATATAAAACAGAAAGACATATTTATCATTGGAACCCCCCATAATCCCAGTACTGCAAGTGATAGCATCTCGACCACCAATCGCCTAACCTTGCAGTCAATCAGTGACCTCAGTAGTCTGATGACTGGTGATCGCAACATCATCACTTTGAGTGTGAAGACTTTTCATCAGTCACTTAACCGCTGCAGCCAATCAGTGGCCTCATCTGCAGGAAAAGTACTGCCAACACAAACTAATAGCAGCACCAAAGGAGATGCAAGGAAAAGATAGAAGTATAACAGTATTTCTGGACTATCTATAAAAATGATTAATGGAATAACCCTTGGCCCGTATTATACCCATGCCACCCACAAGCTAAGATGGCAGCTGGTGCTTATAACTGGGGCACATGGATTCTCATTTGTACTAGGAAGGGGGTAGATATTCATTGTCTCCCTACCAAACATATATAAATGACTAGTGAAGTGATTATGAGCCATTTATACTGGTTTCATCTGGGTTATGTCACGTGGCTTGCAGGGTCCCAGCAGTCAGACCCCACAACTCTAACATTGAACGCCTATGGAATACAGCAGCTCCTAAAACTACCTTAAAAGTGATAACTAAGCCGTCACGGATAAGAAGGATCGATTTTGCTCTACATCCTGATAATTTCATTGACTTATAATGGAACTGTCAGTTTGGATTCCCTTTTTTAATATTGGGCAACAGTAGAGGTGGTCATTGGTCGTTATAGTGTGATACCCCCCAACTTCACCTAACACCATTCTTTTGAGAAGATTGCTTTCCAATCTCCAAGTCTTATTAGCCTCGGACACAGGAAGCGGTCACGCTTTGTTATTCCGTACGCAGGGCTTCTCTTCTCTATATGCTAGGAAAGACTTTGGTTATTGAGTATCAGTAAAATGTCCTCACAGCATGTAATAGAGGCTTAAGGGAAAATTACTGAAAAATTGCAGAGTGATGGATGTGGTAAAGAAGATGGGAGTAGAAAGTCAATTTGTAAAAATAAAAAAATATATGTTTTTCAGTGGCGTAAGTGGGGACCGCTGTTAATATGATACTTTAATAATCCGGATCCGTATCTCTTGACAGGTGAAAAGAGCTTTATCTGTGAATGAAGAAACACTAGCAGTCTCTGAAGCAATCCCTTTCTCTGAGTGCTGGAGATAACAGAGACATGAAATAGAGGCTGGGTATTAAGGGATGTCCTGTGATGGTGAGGAGCAGGGAGGGGAGATATCACAGCCAGTGGGCCAGGGGTTTGCTTGCAAACCATTAGTCATTTATTTGCACAGCAAGCTTTTCCCTCAACCCATTCAGCCATCTATTACTTGCTGGCGAAAAGTCACAAAGCCCTGTCATTAGTGGAATCAATCACCAGGGGCCCACTGAGAGCCCTCCCATGGCCCCTCATTTACCCAGCTAAAGAGCAATGAATGTCTGCCCGTGGCTGACTGTCTCCCTGTGTTCCTCACCAGTATGAGCCACTCTCCGCCCCATCCTCAGAATCTGTGTCTCTTGCGACTTCTTCATACCCATTGCAATGGCTCTGTAATTACCATGTATTTCTTACAGCGGCACTGATGGTTAATATATTCAGTTTATTATCAGTGACCGAGCACGTGTAATAAGCCCTGCAATGAATATAGATTTGGTTACCTGCACTTACTGTATGCAGCAATACTAAGTTTATTGTCTCATCTGTAAAAAAATAAAAAATCTGATTTTCTACTGTGGTCCCTGAAATCTAACCCTGAGTTTGGTTAGTGCCCTTCTGACTGAGCTGCAAGTGCAGTGGGCGGGCACTGCACTTACAGATCGTCTTCTTCTCTGCCTATTCCCTACATCCTGCCTGCCTCCTGTCTCTGACTGACATGTCACTGAAACATGAGTGAACGGATAGTGTCAGTCAGAGACGGGGCATGCAGCAGGCGGGGAATATGGAGAGAGGCAGGAGATCTGTAAGTGCAGTGCCCGCCCACTGCACTTGCAGCTCATTAGCATATAGTTTCAACTAAGAATTTCTCTAAAACAACAAAATGGATTTCTATGAGAAAGGTAAGGATTTAATCAGCAATAAATCAACTTTACATATATGTCATTGGTTTGGGGTATAAAATCCTGACAATATATTCTCTTTAAAACCCCTTTTCACTAGACTAAGTTCTGGTTTTGCATAATTTCTCATGTCAGATACAATAACTATACGATGAGCAAAAAGATATGCGATACCCAGTTCCCACTCTTGGTCTGGTCCGCTGCTGAAGATTAACTTCACGTCTGTTGCCAACTTCTTTGGCCCAGGATCTCCTGGGACCTTTATTGCGTCCTAGGTTCCGCAGTATCATGACAACACATGAGTCCTAGTTATTCGTCCTTTTTTGCACTCAGCAGGTGACATCATTGGTCATCATCCATGTATTGAGCCTTTTGTTGGGCAATGCGTTGGATGTGTTTGCCATTGGAGTTTCCCTTTAAGCTGTGACATCAGATTCACTATAAAGGGTGTAATATTTCTAAGGTTGTTTTTTCCTTCCACCTTGCATATTTAGTGACACTCAACCAGGCCAAGACCGTTAGTATGTCAGTTCAAAATCAGTTCATATGTATTTTTTAAGTACGTGATTGTGTTATGACTTAGACTTTACTGTTTCACATATATTATAGTATGTTGCTCCTTGGGATTTCCAGTATTGTGTTGTTTTTTTCTGCAAGAAACGCCATATGGCATCATGAGGGAAATTACAAGATGTAAGAAATATACTGGCAATGCACATTTCCTCTGTCGATTTAGAGGAAGCGGCTTTTATGCAGTCCTCCTCCGTATAAGCAGACCTTTCCCTAACCTAATCCACATAAATTCTTATTAGACATGATCCATAACCACTTAATTGGCCTCTTAAGTGCCAGACAAGGTTGCCATCTGTCCTAGATTATGGAACATCTGCAAACAGCACTGTTTTTATACATAGGAATATATTATTTAATAGCACCGTCCCAGTGAGAGGATTAAAAATGTCTCCTATCAGGGGTGTCATACATAATCCCATTTCTTCCGTATCTTGTGTTTCTTTTCATTCAAATTATCAGTTTGTTCCAAAGTTCTTACTAAGCCAGTCAAACTTTTAGAGCATTAGTCTGTCCCTTTGCCATATATCTTGGTGCCAACCACCTGACCATCAGAATCGATCTTCATAAAACATGACCATTGCGGTTGAGCACCGTACGTTGGGCTCAGCGAGATTTCAAAACAGGGTGGATTTGATTTAAATCAAACTGATTTAAATCACGATTTAAATCACGATTTAAATCACTAGTCAGTAAGGCTTGATTTAAATCAGTGATTTAAATCAAAGTTTCTACCTAAACTAATTCTTGCTAGTTTAACATGCAAATAGATGAAGATTTTTAGAATCACTTTTTATATTACTTTTTTCTCCCCAGTTTAATGGGTTAATCATTCATATTTGGACACCACTGTTCTGTTGTACTTAGGAAGGAGAAAAATAATCCTGACTTTAATAACAATTTAAATAGATTTATTCAACTGAAACAATAACAACATTACAGCATAAGTTTTTATGATTTGGTAGCTGAGGAGTGCAGGTAAAAAAGGCAATACACCAGAGCAGTTGGAATCTATGAGATTGCAGTACCCTGACTAACCACCACAACTAGAGGCAGCCGTGGAGCGTTCCTACGTTGGTCCTAGACGCCTCGTCACAGCCTGAGAAACTAACTATACCTAAAGATAGAAAGAGGAAAGCTATCTGCCCCGGAGCAGATCCCCAAAGAACATAGAAAGCCCCCAAACATGTAATGGCGGTTAGACAAGAAGAAATACTGACACAGACAGAAAATAGTATGAGCAAACGTTGGGGCCCAAACTATCTAAATAGAAAAGGATAGGAAGGGCACTTACTGCAATCCCAAAAAACCCTGAAAAGCACCAACACTACTAATTTCAAAAACACCTGAGATCACACAACCTCTACCACCTAAATTAGTTCTCTGGTGTAACAAAATCAAAACAGCAGCCACTGAAAAAACTGGAAAAAGCAAATGTACAAAACATCAGTGGCTGAACTAAACTGAGAGGGCAAAAGCCCCCAGAGGGGACCCTGAAGGCCCCCACAGAAGTGCAGGACAAAATGCAAAAATCAAGCACAAAAACAAAAAGAAGAAAATGTCTTATCTGTTAGCAGGAGATGCAGACACGACACAGCAGGCTACAAAGGAAACAGGAATCAAGGATAGAGACCAGAACAATTGATCACCGGCAACCCTGATGGGAAGGCGAGTCCCTTAAATAAGACCAGTCAGTAACACCTGATTCCCAATCCTCACAATCTTCACTGGACAGTCCAGTACCGCTTGCAACCACCAGAGGGAGCCTCTGCTCAGAACTCATTTCAAGTCCATTCACAACAGTACCCCCCCCTTGAGGAGGGGTCACCGAACCCTCACTTGAGCAACCAGGTCGGTCAGGATGAGTTCTATGATACGCACGGATGAGTCTCCTAGCATGGATGTCCGAAGCAAACACCCAAGAATTGTCTTCCTGACCATAACCTCTCCACTTAACCAAATACTGGAGTTTCCGTCTAGAAAAATGAGAATTCAATATTTTCTCAACCACAAACTCCATATTGCCCTCAACCAGAACAGGGTCAGGAGGCAAAGCTGTAGGAACCACTAGCTCAACAAACCTCTTCAACAAGGACTTGTGGAACACGTTATGGATCTTAAATGTCCCTGGAAGAAGCAAACGAAAAGAAACAGGATTAAGAATCTCCATGATCTTATAAGGTCCAATGAACCTAGGCTTAAATTTAGGAGATGCCACTCTCATAGGAATATTTTTTGAGGACAACCAGACCAAGTCCCCCACTTTAAACCGAGGACCATCAGTCCTATGCCGGTTAGCAAACCGCTGGGCCCTCTCCTGAGAGAGGGACAACCTCTCCACTACCTGGTCCCAAATCTGTTGCATACGCTCCACAACAGAGTCAACACCTGGACAGGCAGAAGCCTCCGTCTGTCCTGAAGAAAATCGAGGGTGAAACCCAGAATTACAGAAAAATGGAGACATCAAAGTGGCAGAGCTAGCCCTATTATTAAGAGCAAACTCAGCCAAAGGCAAAAAAGAGACCCAGTCATCCTGATCAGCAGATACAAAGCATCTTAGATAAGTCTCCAATGTCTGGTTTGTTCTCTCAGTTTGACCATTGGTCTGAGCATGAAACGCCGAGGAGAAAGACAACTGAACACCAAGCTTAGAACAAAAGGTCCTCCAAAATCTGGAAACAAACTGGACTCCTCTGTCAGACACAATGTTCTCAGGAATGCCGTGTAAACGAACCACGTGCTGAAGAAACAAAGGCACCAATTCGGAGGAGGAAGGCAATTAGGTAATGGCACAAGATGTATCATCTTGGAAAACCTATCACAAATCACCCAGATGACGGTCATTCTCTGAGAAACAGGGAGGTCGGAAATGAAATCCATAGAGATATGGGTCCATGGTCTCTTGGGCACAGGCAATGGCATCAACAAACCACTAGAGCGAGAGCAAGGCTTGGAGCGAGAGCAAGTCCCGCAGGACTGCACAAATTCCCTGACATCACGAGACAAGGTAGGCCACCAAAAGGACCGACTAACCAAGTCTCTGGTACCAAAAATTCCGGGATGACCGGCCAACGCGGAACAATGAATCTCAGACATCACACTCTTTTTCCACTGGTCCGGGACAAACAATTTTCCAACAGGGCAGCGCTCGGGCCTAACCTCCTGACACCCCTCCAGAGCCAGTCTCAAATTGGGTGAGATGGCGGAAAGAACTACACCTTCTTTCAAAATAACAGAAGGATCAGATACCTCAGGAGAGTCCGCAAGGAAACTCCTCGAGAGGGCATCCGCCTTAACATTCTTAGTGCCAGGAAGAAAGGAAACCACAAAATTAAAACGTGTGAAAAACAAGGCCCACCTGGCCTGTCTAGGATTAAGTCGCTTGGCAGATTCCAGATAAACCAGATTCTTATGGTCCGTAAGGACCACCACCTGATGTTTGGCTCCCTCCAGCCAATGTCTCCACTCTTCAAAAGCCCACTTCATGGCCAATAACTCCCGATTACCCACGTCATAATTACGTTCAGTAGGAGAAAATTTTCGAGAGAAAAAGGCACAAGGGTTACTTTTAGAGGTCTCTGGATCTCTTTGGGACAAAACGGCACCTGCCCCAATTTCAGAGGCATCAACCTCCACCTGAAATGGCAGAGAAACATCAGGCTGCCGTAGAACAGGAGCAGAAGTGAATCTCTGCTTAAGTTCCTGAAATGCAGAAACTGCCTCAGGAGGCCAATTCACCACATCAGAACCCTTTTTGGTCAAATCAGTTAATGGTTTAACAATAACCGAGAAATTACCAATAAATTTACGATAAAAATTGGCAAAACCCAAAAATCTTTGAAGAGCCTTTAATGAAGTAGGTTGGACCCAATCACAGATAGCCTGAACCTTGACCGGGTCCATTTCAATAACAGATGGGGACAAAATTAATCCCAAAAATGAGATCCTCTGTACGCCAAAAAGACACTTTGATCCCTTCACATACAGAGCATTATCTCTCAAAATCTGGAATACAGTTCGAACATGTTTCACATGAGAGTCCCAGTCATTAGAAAAAATCAAGATATCATCCAAATAAACAATCAGAAATTTATCCACAAAATCCCTGAAAATATCATTCATGAAGGATTGGAAGACGGAAGGAGCATTAGTGAGCCCAAAGGGCATCACTAGGTACTCAAAATGCCCTTCAGGGGTGTTAAATGCCGTCTTCCATTCATCCCCGTGCTTAATGCGAATAAGGTTATATGCCCCCCTGAGGTCAAGCTTGGTAAACCAAGTAGCGTTTTTCACCCTGGAAAACAGGTCAGAAATCAAGGGTAACGGATATTGATATTTCACAGTAATATTGTTCAAAAGACGATAATCAATACATGGCCTTAATGAACCATCCTTTTTGGCCACAAAGAAAAAACCGGCACCCAAGGGTGAAGAGGATGGTCTGATATGACCCTTCTCCAATGACTCCTTGATATAAGACCGCATAGCGTCATGTTCAGGTACAGACAAGTTAAAAAGGCGACCTTTAGGGAATTTACTACCAGGCACTAATTCAATAGCGCAGTCATAGCTCCTATGTGGAGGCAAGGATGCAGATTTACTTTCGCTAAACACATCAGAAAAATCAATCAAAAAGTCAGGAACATCCTGAGCCTGGGGGGAGGCAGAAAAAACAGGAGTGTTGGTATTAACACATTGGCAGCCCCAACTGGTTACAGACACAGATTTCCAATCCAAAACAGGATTATGAGACTGTAACCAAGGGAAACCCAGCACGATAATGTCATGCAGATTATACAGAACCAAAAATTTGCAGCTCTCCTGATGATCAGGTTCAACCCTCATTATCACCTGAGTAGAGAACTGAGGTTTATTCTCAGCCAAAGGGGTAGAATCGATCCCCAGTAGGGGAATAGACTTCTGTAGGAGTATCAAGGGAAACCCGCAACGTTTAGCAAAATCAAAATCCATCAGGTTAATAGCTGCTCCCGAATCAACGAAAGCCTGAGCAGAAAATGAGGACAGAGAGCATATCAGAGTAACAGTTAATAAAAACTTAGTCTGAACACTACCCAAGACAACTGAGCGTGCAAAACGTCTTCCCCGCTTAGGGCAGACTGAAATAGCATGAGAGGCATCACCACAGTAGAAACATAACCCATTGCACTTTCGAAACTCATGACGGTGTGCCTCAGAAACCACTCTATCACACTGCATAGGTTCAGAAGCAGGTTCACAAGGCAACACTATTCCGCGCATACTTCTCCGCTCACGCAAACGTCTGTCAATTTGAATCGCTAATGACATAGAATCATTGAGACCAGAGGGGACAGGGAATCCCACCATAACATCCTTTACATTATCTGACAGACCCTTCCGAAAAAGGGCTGCCAAAGCGTCGTCATTCCATTTGGTCAGGACTGCCCACCTGCGGAATCTCTGACAGTATAACTCAGCGTCATCAAGCCCCTGATTTAATGCCAACAAGGCTTTTCAGCTTGATCAGTGACATTAGGCTCATCGTACAATAACCCCAAGGCCTGAAAAAATGCATCAACATCACTCAAAACAGGATCCCCAGGTGTCAGGGAAAAAGCCCAATCCTGAGGATCGCCGCGCAGGAGAGAGATGACAATTTGAACCTGCTGCGCTGCGTTCCCTGAGGACTTAGATTTTAAGGCAAAAAACAATTTACAATTATTTTTGAAATTCAAAAACTTGGCTCGATCCCCCAAAAACAAATCTGGCATGGGAATCCTAGGTTCCACAACAGGCAACCTAGCAAGATAGGTAGCAATACTCCGAACCTCAGTGGCAAGCTGATCCACACGGCCAGACAACTGTGCAAACTCCATTGAGAGAAAAAATCCCCAGCACCCAGAGATACAGAGGGAAAAAAAAAAAATGCAACAAACAGAAAAATATCTCTGACAACTCTGACAACCTTTTTTTTTTTTCTTTCACAATATTTTTCCCTTCTGTGAGTACCATATAATTTTCAGTTTTGGCCGGTGATACTGTTATGATTTGGTAGCTGAGGAGTGCAGGTAAAAAAGGCAATACACCAGAGCAGTTGGAATCTATGAGATTGCAGTACCCTGACTAACCACCACAACTAGAGGCAGCCGTGGAGCGTTCCTACGTTGGTCCTAGACGCCTCGTCACAGCCTGAGAAACTAACTATACCTAAAGATAGAAAGAGGAAAGCTATCTGCCCCGGAGCAGATCCCCAAAGAACATAGAAAGCCCCCAAACATGTAATGGCGGTTAGACAAGAAGAAATACTGACACAGACAGAAAATAGTATGAGCAAACGTTGGGGCCCAAACTATCTAAATAGAAAAGGATAGGAAGGGCACTTACTGCAATCCCAAAAAACCCTGAAAAGCACCAACACTACTAATTTCAAAAACACCTGAGATCACACGACCTCTACCACCTAAATTAATTCTCTGGTGTAACAAAATCAAAACAGCAGCCACTGAAAAAACTGGAAAAAGCAAATGTACAAAACATCAGTGGCTGAACTAAACTGAGAGGGCAAAAGCCCCCAGAGGGGACCCTGAAGGCCCCCACAGAAGTGCAGGACAAAATGCAAAAATCAAGCACAAAAACAAAAAGAAGAAAATGTCTTATCTGTTAGCAGGAGATGCAGACACGACACAGCAGGCTACAAAGGAAACAGGAATCAAGGATAGAGACCAGAACAATTGATCACCGGCAACCCTGATGGGAAGGCGAGTCCCTTAAATAAGACCAGTCAGTAACACCTGATTCCCAATCCTCACAATCTTCACTGGACAGTCCAGTACCGCTTGTAACCACCAGAGGGAGCCTCTGCTCAGAACTCATTTCAAGTCCATTCACAACAATAAGTGATTTGCTTAAACAAACATCCATGTTTGTTAACTAATTTGGCTAAACAAAATATATATATATTTTAAGAAACTTAGACTGTCAGCCCAGCCGAGACATGAAAAACTTAAATACTACTGTCCCTGCTGTCCTCTGTAGCTCACTCGTCGTCATCTTCATCATCATCTTCTTCTTTGTTCCTATTCATAATCTGGAAAAGAAAAACAAGCTTTCCTGCTTTATTGGGTCCCAACCGATTTCTCAATTTAGAATGAATGAGTCCAAAGGAAGAGAATATTCTTTCAACGCCTGCAGAAGAAGCTACTGCTGTTAAAAGTGAAATCATTACTTGAACAATCTCTAAATCCAAGCTCTTAAGTGACTTCCACCAGTTTACTGGTGTGACCTTCCTTAAAATATCTTCAGCAAACATATATTTCTTGAATGGTTCCCCCTTAGCTCTGAAGTTTATTATAGTTGGCATTAAAGATGGATGATTGCTGGAAACCCATGTCATAGCTAACTCCTCTTCCTCAGCACTTAGGTTTTGACCCTGATATTGGATATTGACAATATTTGCCAAAAAGATGAGTCAGTGCTTGTCCCATTCGTTTGTTTACTGCTTGTAATTTAATTCTGTCCATGTGTAGTTCTGTTTTTAAGTGTTCACTCAGTTCCTTCCAAATTTCAACAGCATCCGCAATAAAACAGCTATTTTTCTGTATTTTGTTTAAAGCTTGAGATATGGGTTTCAGGAAGCTCAGCATATGTTCAACATTTCTCTTAAGCCCAATGTTGAGGATTTTGGCCATGAAAGTGCCATCTATTTTATCTCGATTTTCTTCACAAAGTGTCATCAGAATAGGCCAGTTTTTGATATACTGCTCAAAACAGTCCACCACAGAGTTCCATCTAACATCTTGTGGGAGAGTTAGCTTGGTTCCACCCATCCTTTTCAGAGCTGCTGCAGCAAAATGATTATTACGGAAGTATTTAGCAATTTCAACAACATTAGCCTTTATTTCTGGAACACTTTCACTTAAGTCTTTGGCTAAGAGGTGCAGCAAATGAGCACTGCAACCATATGTTATTAGCTTTGTATTCCCTCCCTGCTCTTCTAAATTTCTTCTCATCTTGGATACGTTTGCAGCATTGTCAGTGACCAAACTGCGTACTAGACATTTGAATTTTTGTTCACATGTTGTTATAGCTTTTACTGCCACTTCTTGTAAGTATTCTGCTGTGTGTGCATTTCCTGACGTATCAGTTGTTTGTGCAAGGAAGACTTTACTTTCTTCTGTTGTTATACAAGCACATACAATAGGATCATTGTGGACATTACTCCACCCATCAATACTTAGGTTAACAATTTTACCCTCCAGAGCTGTTGCACATTGCTCCATTTCTCTGTCATACACTTGATCCAGCAGTTTCCCTGCAACATCAGCTCTGCTGGGTGGACTGTATCCTGGTCTCAGTGACTGAACCATATTAATGAAATGTGGGTTCTCAGTCAGACGGAAAGAGAGTGTCGTTGCATAAATAAACTGGGCAATTTTTTCATCAATCAACTAGTTCTTATCAAAAACCTATCTATGGTGGTTCCAGGAGGTAAAGGTTTTTTCTTCCTTTTGGGTGATGGTGATATGTGGCTGTGGGTGTCTGATGATGATGCTGCTGCTAATGAAGCACTATCCTGGATGGATAACTCTGAAACTGTAGAACAGGATGATGGTGATCTTGGAGGTGGATAGTTTCCAGAATCCATGAATTCCCCTAAACAAAAAAAGTCAATGCCGTTATTTTATTGTTTATACAATTTCTGCTTATTGTACACAACACAGCACTGCCCCAAAAGGAATATTTGTTTTTCTTCATAACTGTACCAAATGACAGTAACATGCAGTAATAATAAGAAATATAATTTTTCTCACACATGACAGTTCAGTCTTTAGAAATAGGATTCAATAAAAATGTTTACCAATCTGAAGATCCTGCCTGTTCAGAAGTGTTTCTTTGGTCATCTTCATCATCGCACTTCTCATGATGTTGCCTCATTCGCGCCACCAGGCCTTGCATCTCTTTGTTGCATCGTTTGCATTTTGCATGCATGCCTGCCTTACCGATAGGCGAAGGAGCTTCATTAAAATATTCCCAAACTGGGTCTCTTTTACGGCCTGCTGCCATTATAAGGAAAGAATGTAATAAACCTCAGATCGTACACACAAACAGATCCAGACTTGTCTGTCTGTGGCTATGCTGCAGTATTGTGCTCAAAGTTTCACTTTCATTTTCTTGTCTGCTTGCCCTTCCTCCTCCTCACACTTAGATTCACATTCTTCTTGTGTTGTGCAGATCTATTCCACTCCAAACAATCAGAAACATATTGCCTAACTTCTTGGACTTGGCACTGAAGGGGTTGATTCTGTATTCATATAGGTTTGTAGAACAATAGGATTAAGGTCTTTTTCTCAACTCTGTTCATGTTGTAACATTTTTGCCGTGAAGAAGAGGCTGGGACCTCTGCGGAGTCAAATTCAGTTTTGAGAACTGCGTAAGTAAAGCGAGCGTCTGTGATAATATAGGAGAGAAACTGCCCACTAATCCTACTGAAACCTCTGGAAGAGCATGGCATTGTGAATGTTACACATATACAGCCTTTATTCTACTGAGTTAAACAACTCAGCTTTATCTCATGATGGAAGAACCTTTGGATGGTAAAATATTTTCCTAAAAAGCAGTTTATTGAAAAAAATCCGATTTAAATAAAAAAAATCCGATTTAAATCAAAAAAATCCGATTTTTTTGATTTTTTTAAAAAAATCATTGATTTTTATCCACCCTGTTTCAAAATCTTCTCTTTGATATTATTTTAATCCCAAATTAAATTTTTGTTCCTTT
>JARQOD010000001.1:192340575-192389846 GCA_033576555.1 Oophaga sylvatica
AAAAATTAAGAGACCACTGCAAAATTTTCAGTTTGTCTGATTTTTCTCTTTATAGGTATATTTTTGAATAAAATGTAAATTGCTCTTTTATTCTATAAACTACTGACAACATGTCTCCGAATTTCCAAGCAATAAATTTTGGATTTATTTACAGAAAATGAGAAATGGTCAAATAATGCTAAGAAAACAATTTCATAATAATTTAGAAACTGCAATACTAATGTTTTAATTCAGGAAGAATTCAGAAATCAATATTTTGTGGAATAACCATAATTTTTAATCACAACTTTCATGCGTCTTGGCATGCTTTCCACCAATCTTTCACACTGCTTTTGGGTGACCTTATGCCACTCCTGGTACAAAAATTTAAGCAGTTCTTTGTTTGATGGCTTGTGACTATCCATCATCCTCTTGATTACATTCCAGAGGTTTTAATTGGGGCTCAGGTCTGGAGATTGGGTTGGCCATGACAGGGATTTGATATGGTGGTCCTTCATCCACAATTAATTGACCTAGCTGTGTGGCATGGCGCATTGTCCTGCTGGAAAAACTCACATGAGGACCGCCCCAGGAAAGGAAGACCAAGAGTCACCTCTGCTTCTGAGGATAAGTTTATCTGAGTCACCAGCCTCAGAAATCGCATGTTAACAGCAGCTCAGATTAGAGACCAGATCAATGCCACACAGAGTTCTAGCAGCAGACACATCTCTACAACAACTGTTAAGATGAGACTTTGTGCAGCAGGCCTTCAAGGTAAAATAGCTGCTAGGAAACCACTGCTAAGGACAGGCAACAAGCAGAAGAGATTTGTTTGGGCTAAAGAACACAAGGAATGGACATTAGACCAGTGGAAATCTGTGCTTTGATCTGATGAGTCCAAATTTGAGATCTTTGGTTCCAACCACCGTGTCTTTGTGAGACGCAGAAAAGTTGAACGGATGGACTCTACATGCCTGTTTCCCACCGTGAAGCAATGAGGTGGAGGTGTGATGGTGTGTGGGTGCTTTGCTGGTGACACTGTTGGGGATTTATTTAAAATTGAAGGCATACTGAACCAGCATGGCTACCACAACATCTTGCAGCAGCATGCTATTCTATCCGGTTTGCGTTTAGTTGGACCATCATTTATTTTTCAACAGGACAATGACCCCAAACACACCTCCAGACTGTGTAAGGGCTATTTGACTAAGAAGGAGAGTGATGGGGTGCTACGCCAGATGACCTGGCCTCCACAGTCACCAGACCTGAACCTAATCGAGATGGTTTGGGGTGAGCTGGAACGCAGAGTGAAGGCAAAAGGGCCAACAAGTGCTAAGCATCTCTGGGAACTCCTTCAAGACTGTTGGAAGACCATTTCCGGTGACTACCTCTTGAAGCTCATCAAGAGAATGCCAAGAGTTTGCAAAGCAAAAAGGTGGCTACTTTGAAGAACCTACAATATAAGACATATTTTCAGTTGTTTCACACTTTTTTGTTAAGTATATAATTCCACATGTGTTAATTCATAGTTTTGATGCCTTCAGTGTGAATGTACAATTTTCATAGTCATGAAAATACAGAAAAATCTTTGAATGAGGTTGTCCAAACTTTTGGTCTGTACTGTATATATTTATATATATGCATATATGTAGCTTTGTCACCATAGAAGTTGAGGGGCCCAGACACATTTCTTGGGGGCCGAAGCTGTCAGTGTCCGCCCCCGGCACCAAGGTCTAGTCAGACGATTCAGCCAATAAAGGATCACGAGCCACTGTTACTAAGGTAGGGGTCGAGCACCCTTGAATGACTAGCAGAATTACCTCACAAACATTACACCTAATGGGATAGAAAATGAGATAGAAAACTGTGACAATTATTGATTTAATAACTAGGGATCCTAAACCATAAAACTCATACTCATTTAGGTGCCACAATCGCATGTGGCCCCTTCCGTTATCCCCTCCAGGGACCTTCCAATCTAGTAGAGACTTGGGGGCCAATTCATTAAGACTAGTGGCTAGCTGGAGTATGATGTGCCTAATTCAGTAAGAGGCTCACACTGCTTAATGAACTAAGCGCATTTGCTAACTGGTGTGCGTCGTGGCCAGATATAGCGTGGTGTAACTTTTCATGAATTTGACAGGTGGGTGTAGCCATGCACCATCCCGCCCATGTGCCTCCAATGCTTCGCCCATATTTACGTAGCTCATTGAGACTGGCATGTAAAAATAATGCAACTTATTAACGTGGCGCACCCTAGAATTCTGGTGTAAACACCTTAGTGAATCATCCCCATAAAGTTTGCCACTGTAGAGTGATCCATCATTTTACATTATAAATTCTTTGTTGGATGACTATTGTCACTTGAGACCATGAATCAAAAGCCCCCAATATGAGAAAAAAATTAAGATTCTAGAAAAAATAGCTGAAAACTATTACAAAGCCACCAATTTCTATATATAACAGTAAGAATCAGCTCATCCTGCCAAAAACTGATATCTGAAAGGGAAGCCCTACCCGTAAGCCTATCATCAGCCCATAGGCTTCAGTAGTATGGCACCCAATGATTGACTATGTCCTGGCTCATTCACATTTTACCTGGTATGTGATCACCACAGCCTGTGGGATTGAATATTCAATATGGGTTAAATTTACAATGGTCCAGGAAACAAATAGCTAAATGTTTATTTCCTGTAGATTCTGGTCCCAGATTTGAGGAAATATATTTGGGGGCAACAAAAGTTCCGAACCAACATGAAAACTGTCCACATCCGGGTAGTTGTTGCATTGGTATGTAACATTGGTAAATCATTACTTGTTGGTGTGATGAGCCCCATCCTAGTCATTATAATAACACTGAATGGAAATAATTCTGCCCTCGAAACATCCAGTAAAAAATGTTTTATGAGATAAATTTACTTTTTCTTTGCATTTATCTCCGGCTAAAGAGCTCGATAATATGTAGCTCCATTTTAGAATAATGCTAATTTTCCCTCACTTTTCTGCACAGTACTTACTGAAATGAATTTTATGAAGCATGCTACATATTATCGCTTTGTCAATATTTTCCCTGCTTTATGTTCATCTCATCTTTGTGTATTTAAAAACAAATGAGAAAGAATCAATTATTGTATTCTGGGCTGCAGGAGGAAGAAGTTTGTCTTTTCTATTTATTGTGTGCGTTAGAGATTCATTGTAAGGAGAAGGGCATCAGTGATGAGACATGTATTTCCAACATCTCGTCAGCCCTTCTGCCTGAACAACGCCGCTTAGTGGTAGCACATCATTTGGTAATCACTCGGCGGTCCTGTCTTCTGGCATTGTGGGCACATGTGATGCCGTTGCTGTGGATTTTACTACTTTCATTTGATATAAAACATAGGTAAATGAGGGGGTTCAGTGTACATTTGACCGCCCACTGCTATGTGATGCTGCGTGCAGCGAATGACCGGTATACTCAAGAGAGGGATGAGAACACAGCTAGACACACTGACACTTGTATGTGTCGGTGTGGCCTGGGGACAACTCCAAATCAAGAGCTTTCAATCACCGTAAGGAGAAGTTCACAGGATAACTTAGGGGGTCAACTGAGCGCGGAGCCCTTGGCCACGTCAGTAGTGCATTGAGGCACCCCTTCATTTACATATGTAATAATTTTTTTTATATATAAAAGAAAATTAGTAAAATGTAGAGTTCAAGAATGTTTTTTCATATGATCTATTTCCCCTATATGAATGTCTAAATGGTTCAATTTGAGTTCTAGCATTTTTTTTCAGTTTCAGCGTTGGAGTGGTATAAGGTCCCTGCCCCAAGTATTGTACTTGACAGCCACTGTCTTCAGCTCTTCCCGGCACCACACCGGTCCCACTCTACCATCTTGTGACCGCGACTTCTGACTGACCTGAAGTGAGAGACATCGGTCACAACATCTCAGTGTAAGTCTGAGAGTCTCGTTCTGGCCCTCATAGACTTACGTTGACTTTGACTCCTTGATCGCCCAGTAAGCACTGGAGAGATCTGGCAGGTCGCAAAAGGCTGGAGATCGACCCAAGCGGCGCATGAAACAGATGGAGATGGTGGCTGGTAAGTATGAGACTAGGGGCAGGGAACTTAGATTAGTGTCACCACTCCACGGGTAAAATAAAAAACACTGAAGTGGTGCTTTAAGGTATATATAATTATACCAGGAACATATTTAATAATGCGCTTGTAGTGGAAAAGCTCCACAAGCTCTACAAGCTTGTGTCACCTACTCCCTGCCCTTGGCGGCATATACAGAGAAGAGGACTGGCTTAGCTATTGAAACAAGCTAACAGCCAGCCCCCTTTACACACAGCAATGATGACGTGCCGACAACCGGCAATCCTTTGGTATTTCGAGAACAGTGCCAAAAATGAGACTGCTGAGATCCTGAAGGGCATTGGAAAGAGGATATCGGTGGAGTTTTGCCACTAGTACGCTCATTATATATAATTACACCAGTTTTAAATGTATTTTTTTTGTGAACCCCTTTAAGTTTATGGCTTGCATTTTTTTTTCAGTGTCCTACCACTTGACTTGCTAATCTATTTATCATCACATATTTTCTAGATGATATATGCATTTATTTAGTGCCAAGTCTATTACTGTTGGTGTCTATTAATTGGTGCCAGAGCTGATTTGTACAGAATTAGCTGGAATTTCCCAGTCTTGATGCCTCCAGCATGTAGCAAGGCACACAACTTCAGGCAAGTAATGGCCGTTTCTTTGGAATAATATTTTTTTTCCATGAGAAATATCTTTTTTTTTTGTTGCTATACCTCTATGATTATTTTGAGTTAGTGGAAGTAGATAACCTTTTGAGTCATGGCCTCTCATTTTACAAGTCTCAGGTGTTAAAGAGAATGGCAATTCGCTCACACCTGATCTTATAAATATGCCACCCTCTAGGGCATCAGTTTTCTGTAAATGGTTTCTTTCACACGCTACCCTTTTGCTCATAAAGAAGCTAGTGCCGGTGAACACACACTTTGGTTTCCTTCCTCCATTACTACAACTGTACATGTTGATTTTTGCTCCTATGCTTCCTGCTATCAGAATAAGGCCTCATTCACACATCAGTATTTTTGATCAGTATTTCATCAGTATTTGTATGCCAAAACCAGGAGTGTCTCCAAAACACAGAACAGATGTCAGTCTTTCAGTTATAGTTTTTCTCTGTAAGGTCCACTCCTGGTTTTGGCATACAAATACTGATGAAATACTGATCAAATACTGATGTGTGAATGAGGCCTCACAGTGACAGAGATTAGCTGATCGTTGGTAAATTACAGCTATATTAATTGCTTTTCATCGCTTAACTTGTGTAACAGCTTTATTAATTCACACTTCAAAGTATTAGCATGATGAATAAAATAATGGCACCATTACTGTGTGGCTGGTGCCTGGTAATACAGAGCCAGCCTGGTCATATAGGCATTTTCTATAACCATGGCATAGAGGATATAAAATATGGATTTCCTGTCTGATATATATATATATGTTTATATATTTTTTTTTTACATCTGTTGCAAAAAATTACAACAAAACATTTTTATGGCAAATTGCAGGTTTGAAAGAAAATTTACATGTTTAGATTAGAAGATTCACCAATACACATAGGCCCCTATGCAGTTTTTGACAGAACTCTGGCATAAAAGTGAAATGTCGCAAAAAAAATTTGTGCAACTCATAATTGTGCAAAAAATGTTGTGACTTTTTCAGTCTTTGCTTTTTGAATACTAAGCAGAGCTTCGTCATAAGGGGTGAGACTGAACATCATGGGCAAATAATTTGTAATAAATTACGCCACATTACTGTGGAAGCTAACTGGGATACATCTTTTGCGATGGCGCACAACAGCTGAGAGATGCATCAAATTCATTCACTTAATGAATTTGATGCATTTTATTCCTGGTGAATATACAGTGTCTTGTGAAAGTATTCGGCCCCCTAGAAATTTTCAACCTTTTCTCACATATCATGCTTCAAACATAAAGATACCAAATGTAATTTTTTGGTGAAGAATCAACAACAAGTGGGACACAATTGTGAAGTTGAACGAAATGTATTGGCTATTTAAAATTTTTGTGGAAATACAAAAACTGAAAAGTGGGCTGTGCAATATTATTCGGTCCCTTTAACTTAATACTTTGTTGCGCCACCTTTTGCTGCAATTACAGCTGCAAGTCGCTTGGGGTATGTCTCTATCAGTTTTGTACATCGAGAGATTGAAATTATTGCCCATTCTTCCTTGGCAAACAGCTCGAGCTCAGTGAGGTTGGATGGAGATCGTTTGTGAACAGCAGTTTTCAGCTCTTTCCACAGAATCTCGATTGGATTCAGGTCTGGACTTTGACTTGGCCATTCTAACACCTGAATAAGTTTATTTGTGAACCTTTCCATTGTAGATTTTGCTTTATGTTTGGGATCATTGTCTTGTTGGAAGACAAATCTACGTCCCAGTCTCAGGTCTTTTGCAGACTCCCAACAGGTTTTCTTCAACAATGGTCCTGTATTTGGCTCCATCCATCTTGCCATCAATTTTAACCATCTTCCCTGTCCCTGCTGAAGAAAAGCAGGCCCAAACCATGATGCTGCCACCACCATGTTTGACAGTGGGGATGGTGTGTTCAGGGTGATGAACTGTGTTGCCTTTACGCCACACATATCATTTGGCATTGTTGCCAAAGTTCGATTTTAGTTTCATCTGACCAGAGGACATTCTTCCACATGTTTGGTGTGTCTCCCAGGTGGCTTGTTGCAAACTTTAAACAACACTTTTTATAGATATCTTTGAGAAATGTCTTTCTTCTTGCCACTCTTCCATAAAGACCAGATTTGTGCAGTGTACGACTGAATGTTGTCCTATGGACAGACTGTCCCACCTCAGATGTAGATCTCTGCAGTTCATCCAGAGTGATCATGGGCCTCTTGGCTGCATCTCTAATCAGTCTTCTGCTTGTTTGAGATGAAAGTTTAGAGGGACGGCTGGGTCTTGGTAGATTTGCACTGGTATGATACTCCTTCCATTTCAATATGATCGCTTGCACAGTGCTCCTTGGGATGTTTAAAGTTTGGAAATCATTATGTGTCCAAATCCGGCTTTAAACTTCTCCACAACAGTATCACGGACCTGCTGTTGTGTTCCTTGGTCTTCATGATGCTCTCTGTGCTTCAAACAGAACCCTGAGACTATCACAGAGCAGGGGAATTTATATGGAGACTTGACTACACACAGATGGATTATATTTATCATCAGTAGTTATTTAGGACAATATTGGATCATTCAGAGATCCACAATGAACTTCTGCAGTGAGTTTGCTGCACTGAAAGTAAAGAAGCCAAATAATATTGCACGCCCCACTTTTCAGTTTTTGTATTTCCACAAAAATTTGAAAAAAACAATAAATTTCGTTTAACTTCACAATTTTTTCCCACTTGTTGTTGATTCTTCACCAAAAATTTACATTTAGTATCTTTATGTTTGAAGCATGGTATGTGGGAAAAGGTTGAAAAGTTCCAGGGGGCCGAATACTTTCGCAAGGCACTGTAGTTCACAGTTCAAGAGAAGAATAGGAAGAGGCTCTTCTTTGTGCCTGATCATTACCAGTCCTATAAGGCCTCTTTCACATTTCCGGCGGGCGCCTGGCGGCGCCCCCGGCATTTTGCCGCAGCGCCGCATGTGAAAACCTTTCACACTTCCGGCGGCCAAAATGCGTTTTTTTGCCAGATGGTTTCTGATGCTTGGAGAGATAAGAAACCATCCGGCAAAAACAAAAAACGTTACATGCAGCGTTTTTTCCGGACGCTGCAATGTACATTTGCGCCGCATCCGGACAAAACCGCATGCAACGCATTGACATGCGGCGCCATCCGGCGCTAATGCATGTCAATGCGAAAAAAGCCGCATGTGGCGCATCAGATTTTCAGATGCGGCGCTGCGGCAAAATGCCGGGGGCGCCGCCAGGCGCCCGCCGGAAATGTGAAAGAGGCCTAAACCAGTTGACAGTAGGATGTAGAGGGATTTACAGTTGTGCTCAAAAGTTTACATACATCGGCAGAATTTTTGCTTTCTTGGCCTTTTTTCAGTGAATATGAATGATAACACCAAAACTCCACTCATGGTTAGTGGTTGGGTGAAGCCATTTATTGTCAAACTACTGTGTTTTCTCTTTTTAAATCATAATGACAACCCAAACATCCAAATGACCCTAATCAAAAATTTACCTACCCCATTTCTTAATACCGTGTATTGCCCCTCTAACATCAATGACAACTTGAATTCTTTTGTGGTAGTTGTGGATGAGGTTCATTATTTTTTCAGATGGTAAAGCGCTCACTCTTCTTGGCAAAAAGCCTCCAGTTCCTGTAAATTCCCGGGCTGTCTAGCATGAACTGTGCGCTTGAGATGTCCCCAGAGTGGTTCAATGATATTGAGGTCAGGAGACTGAGATGGCCACTCCAGAACCTTCACTTTGTTCTGCTGTAGCCAATGACAGGTCGACTTGGCCTTGTGTTTTGGACCATTGTCATGTTGGAACGTCCAAGTATGTCCCATGCACAGCAGTATTTGCTGACAATGTGCTGCATTCATTTTTCCTTCAACTTTGACAAAGTTTCCTGTGCCTTTGTAGCTCACACATCCCCAAAACATCAGCGATCCACCTCCGTGCTTTACAGTAGGAATGGTGTTCCTTTCATCATATGCCTTGTTGACCTCTCTCCAAATGTAACGATTATGGTTGTGGCCAAAAAGTTCAATTTTGGTCTCCTTACTTAAAATTACCTTGTTTCAGAAGTTTTGAGGATTGTCTCTGTGCTGTTTTGCGTATTGTAGGCGAGCTACTTTATGGCATTTGCGCGGTAATGGTTTTCTTCTGGCGACTCAACCATGCAGCCCATTTTTCTTCAAGTGCCTGCCAATTGTGCATCTTGAAACTGCCACACCACTAATTTTCAGAGAGTCCAGTATTTCAGCTAATGTTATTTGTGGGTTTTTCTTTGCATCCGAACAATTTTCATGGCAGTTGTAGACAAAATTTTTGTTGGTTTACCTGACCATAATTTGTTTTTAACCCTTCACCCCAAGGGTGGTTTGCACGTTAATGACCGGGCCAATTTTTACAATTCTGACCACTGTCTCTTTATGAGGTTATAACTCTGGAACGCTTCAACGGATCTTCGCGATTCTGAGATTGTTTTCTCGTGACATATTGTACTTCACGTTAGAAGTATAATTTCTTCGATATAACTTGCGTTTATTTTCAAACTTTGAATTTTTTTTCCCTTAAAACAGAGAAATATGTCACGCAAAATAGTTAAGAAATAACATTTCCCACATGTCTACTTTACATCAGCACAATTTTGGAAACAAAATTTTTTTTTGTTAGGAAATTATAAGGGTTAAAAGTTGACCAGTGATTTCTCATTTTTACAACAAAATTTACAAAGCCATTTTTTTAGGGACCATCTCATATTTGAAGTCACTTTGACGGGTCTATATAGCAGAAAATACCAAAAAGTGACACCATTCTAAAAAAACTGCACCCTCAAGGTACTCAAAACCACATTCAAGAAGTTTAATAACCCTTCAGGTGCTTCACAGGAGCTGAAGCAATGTGGAAGGAAAAAATTAATATTTAACTTTTTAGCCACAAAAATGATCTTTTACAAACTTTTTTTTATTTTGACAAGGGTAAAAGGAGAAATTGGGCAGATAAAGTTGTTGTGCAATTTCTCCTGAGTACGCCAATACCCTATATGTGGGGGAAAACCACTGTTTGGGCACACGGCAGAGCTCGTAAGGGAAGGAGCGCCGTTTGACTTTTTCAAACTAAAATTGGCTGGAGTTGAGATTGGACGCCATGTCGTGTTTGGAGAGCCCCTGATGCGCCTAAACAGTGGAGACCCCCCACAAGTGAAACCATTTTGGAAACTAGACCCCTAAGGAACTTATCTAGATCTGTTGTGAGCACTTTGAACCCCAAAGTGTTTCACAAAAGTTTATAATGCCTGGGTGTGAAAAAAAAAAAAAAAACAATTTTCCACAAAAATGATTTTTTAGTCCCAAATTTTTGATTTTTCCCAAGTAAATTGGACCCCAAAAGTTGTTGTCCATTTTGTCCTGAGTACGCTGATACCCCATATGTGGGGGGGGGGGAACTGTTTGGGCGCACGGCAGGGCTTGGAAAGGAAGCAGTAACGTTTTGGAATGCAAACATTGATGGGGGTCATGTTCCGTTTGTAGTGCCCCAGATGAGCCTAAACAGTGGAAACCCCCACAAGTGACCCCATTTTGGAAGCTAGACCCCCTAAGGAACTTATCTAGATCTTTGGTGAGCACTTTGAACCCCCAAGTGCTTCACACAAGTTTATAATGCCCGGGCATGAAAATAAAAAATTCTATTTTGTTCCCACAAAAATTATCTCTTAGTCACTAATTTTTTATTTTCCCATAGGTAACAGGAGAAATTGGACCTCAAAAGTTGTTGTCCAATTTGTCCTGAGTACGCTGATACCCCATATGTGGGTGGGAACCACTGTTTGGGCGCATGGCAGAGCTCGGAATGGAAGGAGCACCATTTGACTTTTTCCAACCAAAATTGGCTGGAATTGAGATTGCACGCCATGTTGCATTTGGAGAGTCCCTGATGTGCCTAACCAGTGGAAACCCCCACAAGTGACCCCATTTGGGAAACTAGACTCCCTAAGGAACTTATCTAGATCTTTGGTGAGCAATTTTAACCCCCAAGTGCTTCACACAAGTTTATAACGTAGAGCCGTAAAATTAAAAAATCATATTTTTTCCACAAAATTGATCTTTTCACCCCAATTTTTATTTTCCCAAAGGTAACAAGACTCCAAAAGTTATTGTGCAATTTGTCCTGAGTACGCTGATACCCCATATGTGGGGGTAAACCACTGTTTGGGTGCATGGCAGAAGGGAAGGAGCGCCGTTTGACTTTTTCAATGCAGAATTGGCTGGATGCCATGTCGTGTTTGGAGAGCTCCTGATCTGCCTAAACAGTGGAAACCCCCCACAAATGACACCATTTTGGAAACTAGACCCCTCAAGGAACTTATCTAGATGTGTGGTGAGCACTTTGAACCCCAAAGTGCTTCACAGAAGTTTATAACGTACAGCCGTAAAAAAAAAAATCTTTTTTTTTTTTTACAAAAATGATTTTTTCGCCCCCAATATTTTATTTTCACAAGGGTAACAGGAGAAATTGGACCCCAAAAGTTGTTGTCCAATTTGTCCTGAGTACGCTGATACCCAATATGTGGGAGTAACTACTGTATGGGCGCACGTCGGGGCTCGGAAGGGAAGTAGTGACGTTTTGGATTGCAGACTTTGATGGAATGGTCTGGTGGCGTCATGTCGCATTTGGAGAGCCCCTGATGTGCCTAAACAGTGGAAACCCCCCACAAGTGACCCCATTTTGGAAAATAGACCCCCTCTGAGGGTCTCAGGGGAGCGCGCAGGGAGCCCCCACCCTGCGCGATCCTCCCCTGTGCCCCGGGTACACCGCGATCATGTTTGATCGCGGTGTGCCAGGGGTTAATGTGCCGGGAGCGGTCCGTGACCGCTCCTGACACATAGTGCTGGTTGTCAGCTGTGATATACAGCTGACACCCGGCCGCGATCAGCTACGCTCCCCCCGGGAACGCAGCTGATCGCCCATGACGTACTATTCCATCCATGGGAATTAGGTCCAGGGTCACATGGACGGAATAGTACGTCTGATGGCAGAGAGGGGTTAAAGAGCTACTTATTTTGGTAATCACAGTTTGAACGCTGCTAACTGGCATTATCAATTCCTTGGATATCTTTTTGTATCTCTTTTCTATTTTATACAGTTCAACTACCTTTTCCCGTAGATCAGTTAACAATTCTTTTGCTTTCCCCATGACTCACAATCCAGAAACTCACTCAGCTTTTATGCACACACAATGATTACAAGCAAACAGGTCACATGTGAGGATGTTACCTTTAGTAGCCAGTCAAACCCATTTGTGTCAACTTCTGTGCATGTTATCGGGCCAAAATCACCAGAGCATGTGAACTTTTGATCAGAGTCATTTAGATGTTTTGGGTTGTCAGTATGATTTAAAAGAGAATTATGCAAATTGTCTCTTCAGAGAGGAAGAGAGCTAGAACTCTAGTGCCACCTTTTGGAAGGTAGCAATCCTACAAGTCAATGTCGACCCTTTAACGAGCCTTATCACATGACCTAGGATAATAGCCAAACCAGAATCTCAATTTGCAGACACTGTGTTTCGGGGTTCAGCCCCTCGTCAGTGCAAAGCGGTGATCTGGTTTGGCTGTGTGAGAGGCGTCAGACCATTGTCCAAGAAATATCGTCACTCCTTGCGGAGATCAACATGCTAAGCATGCCGAGATGAGGAGACTTAAAGCCACAATGCTCCTCTGGTAAATTTGCATAATTAGCATATTTCCCAGAGGAGCATTGTGGCTTTAAGTCTCCTCATCTCGGCATGCTTAGCATGTTGATCTCCGCAAGGAGTGACGATATTTCTTAAAAAGAGAAAACACAGTAGTTTTACAATAAATGGCTTCACCCAACCACTAACCATGAGTGGAGAAAAAGTTTTGGTGTTATCATTCATATTCTCTGAAAAAAGCCAAGAAAGTAAAAATTCTGCCGGGGTATGTAAATTTTTGAGCACAACTGTATCTAATTCACGTTCAGAAGCTTAACACTTTCGGACTCACCATGAAAGATCAGCCATGTTGGATTAATTCTGTGTATAAATTATTTCTGGTGTGTGTGTGTGTGTGTGTGTATGTTCCAAGCCACAGGAGAATTCTCCGGTGGGCCACCATCCTCTTACATGAGCAGTACTTGGCACACTATACAGTACTTGAATCACTATATATACACAGATACAACATCTTATTCATTTAACAATCTGTCCAGTTTATCCCAATTCAAATAACCCCCAAAAGCCATGTATTGAGGATTTCCTAAGTGAGTCTTCTCATATTGTAGCTGATCGCGTAACGAAGCTCAGCTCATCTGCATCGGGCTCATGTCTGTATGATTATGAAACAAAATTGTGCATCGTCGTGGAGAATGTTGTTTTGACCGCATGGGCACAGGCACTGTATTTTTTTCTATGGTAAATCCGCAAGTCTTCCTTAGACCATCTATTCTAAGTTTACAATATCTATTGCAGGGGTCGACAAAGTTGTTCAGAATCTAGGAGCCAGCCAAAAAATTTAGGAGCCAGAATTTTTTTTTCATTTCATCATCATCATTGCCTCCTCCTCATCATCATCATTGCCTCCCCATCATAATCATGGCTTCCCCATCATCATCAATGCCTGCCCATCATCATCATCGCCTCCTCATCATATCATCGCCTCCCATCATATCATCGCCTCCCCATCATCAATGCCTGCCCATCATCATCATCGCCTCCTCATCATATCATCGCCTCCCCATCATATCATCGCCTCCCCATCATCATCATCGCCTCCCCATCATCAATGCCTGCCCATCATCATCATCGCCTGCCCATCATCATCATCGCCTCCCCATCATCATCATCGCCTCCCCATCATCATCATCGCCTCCCCATCATCATCAATGCCTCCCCATTATCATCAGTGCCTCCCCATTATCATCAGTGCCTCCCCATCATCATCAATGCTTCCCCATCATCATCAATGCCTCCCCATTATCATCAATGTCTCCCCATTATCATCAATGCTTCCCCATCATCATCATCACTGCCCTCCCCCCACCACCATCACACAGACAGCACCGCAGCACACAAGCACTCTCTCACATACACACACAAAGCACAGCACTACATACACACACACACTGTAATGTAAGTAGTACAGTTCATATAGTGTCTTGTGCTTGGGTGCGATGAAAACACAGGAGTCACAGGTTTGATATAGAAGGTCTTGTATTACTTCATACAAGTGGCAATAATAGTCACACAGTTTGCAGATACAAAAGCAGGAGACACAGCAGGCCAGAGTAACTTAAGCTCAGCAATCACTCTCCACAACAGGTTCAGGATCTCTTCTCTGTTACCGTAAGTCCATGCAAACGTGGATTTATCAAATAGCAAGGTTCCAAAGTCCACGAGTGTTCCAAAGTTCCACAATAGGAAATAACTGGAGTACAAGTCCAAGGCTTCCAGGAGTCAGGTCACAGGTTCACTGCAGGCTTGATTCTGAAGCACTGATTGCTCAGCTGTGGCTGCTTAAGAAGCAAGAGGAGAGAATCAGGGCGGGAACATGCAAGCTGGAAACTCCATATTGACTGAGGGCAAGATAGCTGCAGCAAGACAGAAAGTAAAATGGCTGACGAAAAAACTGAGTTTCAGGAACATGTACACAGAACCTTACACACACTGATACACACACACACACATCTCACCTGTCCGGCGTCCGCGCGCTCTCTTCCACAGCCGGCCGCTGAATGATGACGTCATTCAGCGGCGCTGCTGTGAGAGGAAGCGCAGGCGCCCCCTGGAGCTGCGGCAGCGGAGGCACGCCAGGCATGATTTTCTAGGCGCCAGTGGCGTCCTGGCGCCCGCGTTTGTCGAACCCATTGTATTGGCTTCCTTTCTGTCAGAAGTTTTTTGGCACGCCATGGTGCAGGGACCACACCCTGTCATACTAAACTTTGCCCCTTTTCAATAAAATGAGGCCCCTTGTTAGTCTAGGTGCAGAACATGTCTAAAACAGAAAAAAAATATTGCAAGTGAAAAAGACAGCAAATTCCTCCATAATACAGCACATTTAGCTGAATAAATCTCCTGGCTGTGTGTAAAGATACCGTTCAGGCAGCATTTTGTCAGCTAGTAATGATGAGCGAGTATACTCGTTGCTCGAGTTTTCCCGAGCATGCTCGGGTGGTCTCCGAGTATTTTGGAGTGCTCGGAGATTTAGTTTCTGTTGCCGCAGCTGCATGATTTATGGCTGCTGGACAGCTTGAATACATGTGAGGATTGCCTGTTTGTTAAGGAATCCCCACATGTATTCAGGCTGTCTAGTAGCCACAAATCATGCGGCAACAGAAACTAAATCTCCGAGCACTTCCAAACACTCGGAGCAACGAGTAACGAGTATACTCGCTCATCACTCACATTTTGATCATATAAAGTAATACAGGGAAATTTTTTTACTAGGGGATTTGCAGCCCTTTTTGCAGAGGCTGAGTGAAGCATCGGCGCACATTGTGGGTCCTGCTACAAATATCATTCATATATGAGATTTGGGAATGAAATATTATCTTCAAATATATGAGCAGGATTTCCCTGTGCTTTGTATGACAGTTGCTGTGTTTTATTCACTCTTTTTCAGCCTGCCTTCATAATGATGCATACGGCATTGCTGAATGGAGAAGCCTGTGCCATTCTCCAGAGTCCATTCATTGAAGTGTGCCAACTCAGCTCACTACGGATCATAGTAACCAGAGAGGCTTTTCGCTGGAATAAAAAAAGAAACACTTCAGTTCTCATCATGTACGCGCTCTCCAATCCTTATCATACGTCCATTAGTGGAGATAATTATTGTTATTAATACAAAGCCCTGACTAATAGCTGTTTTAGACAGTATTTCATAAAAATGGGCTAGGATAGGATTTTTTGAATAGAGGTTTTTGGCTGCTGTGAAGCTGCTCGTGTATAGATGTATGGATGTACTCTGAGAGGAGCGCTAGCCTCACTTATCTTTGTATTGTTGTCAGGTTCTGATAGAAGAATATGATGTGGAGATAAATATTTCTTATAGATCAGACATTATACATTTCCATGTGTGTTACATATTTATGATGGAGAATACTGTAATACCTAATACACAGCCATAGTTATATTCACATAAGTCTCTCTCTAAATAAGAAACATTCTTTTTTGGGTTTGTTTGCATGTAGACATTCAGTAAAGGTGCGTACACTTGTATAAGCACTGTAGGACCTGTCTGTACAATGCAATCTGTGCTTTATTCCTAAGGATAAAATTCTCCTAGGGGCTGACATATCGCATTTGCAGCCAGTTCAATTGCACAGGGGCCTATAGGGGAGAGCGGCCTTGTATCACTGCCAGTTTCTCAGATATTGCTGTGATTATTCACTTTTTTCTCCTACTCTGGTGACATTGGTGGAAGGTGTCTCATTATGCTCAGTTTAGGTTGATTAAAGAGATGGTCCAGTGCCTAAAATGTCCTTTTGATGTATCTACTACTTTTACATTTTAAGCACTTTTGTAATTAGCTTTATTATAGAATGCCCTACACTTCTCCCTAGCCTGCTAATCCCTAAATGTGTTTTCTTTACTTCACTTTCTGTGATGTTTTGTCTGAAACCTGACGTCACAGGAGGCCGGGGCTGCACTCACTTCCGCGCAGCGTCTATCACTGACATTATAATGGAGCAGTGCTGCAGTTATTTACTACAGTTTCTTGCATCGCTGCTCTGTGAAGATGTGCTGGATTCATGATGATAGAATCTGTAGGAGATGTGAGTGCAGCGCCTGTTCTATCTCCACTGCCACATCTTCTATTTATGAAAAAGGATGTTGTCAGTGGACGCTGTGGGTGGGTGAGTGCAGCCCCAGCCTCCTGTGACGTTCTGTTTGAGAATCCTTTCAAAAGAAACGTCACAGGAAGTGCATTTAGGCATTGTCGAGATAGGGAGAATTGTACTGAATTTTCTAATAAAGCTAATTATAAAAGTGTGTAGGTGTAAAGATAGATATTTAACAAGGACATTTTAGGAATCGGACTACACTTTAATTATTTGCTTTGTTTGTAGTGCAGTCTGTCCCAAGATTTACACTCAGGACTTTAAGCATGGCGGGGGCTTTAGCAGTGAGCCACAGGCTGTCCTACTAAGCAACAGCGTATTTTCTCTGCCTAAATAGCTAAATAGTATTCTGCATATTTTACTAGTATATAGAGATATAGCTCTATATCTTGTTATACCAGTACACCCTTATGTACCTGTATATTAGAGGTTAAATAAATGACAACATTTTTCTTTCTTCAAAATTACTAAAAAAACAAAAATAATCCTCAATAGCTGGGAGGCATCTTGAATAAAGGGCATATTCCCTAATAGGGAGGTGCTTAAAGGGAATCTGTCACCCCATTTTTGGACTATGAGATGTGACCACCGCCATCAGGGGCTTATCTACAGCATTCTGTAATGCTGTAGATAAGCCCCCGATGTCACCTGAAAGAGAAGAAAAACGAGTTATATTATACTCACCCAGGGGCGGTCCGCCGTCCGGTCCGGTCTGTTGGGCGTCGCGGTCCGGTTCGGCGCCTCCCATCTTCTAGCGAAGCCGGCCTCTTCTTTGTGTCCCGTCGCGGCTCCTGCCGGTTCGGCGCCTCCCATCTTCTAGCGAAGCCGACCTCTTCTTTGCGTCCCGTCGCGGCTCCTGCTGGGAAAGGTCAGAGAGGTCTGGCGCCTCACCAGGACAGAGTAGTGTGCCTGCGCCGGAGCCGCGACGGAAAGCTAAGAAGAGGAGGGCTTCGCTAGAAGATGGGAGGCGTCGAACCGGACCGCGACGCCCATCGGACCGGACGGCGGAACGCCCCTGGGTATAATATAACTAGTTTTTCTTCTCTTTCAGGTGACATCGGGGGCTTATCTACAGCATTCCAGAATGCTGTAGATAAGCCCCTGATGGCGGTGGTCGCATCTCATAGTCCAAAAATGGGGTGACAGATTCCCTTTAAGCAATGTGTATTCATTAGTTAGAGTTGAACTAGTGAGTTGTTAGGTCCCCTGGTCCTTGTGTGGCCAGTGACTGAACCACTGATCCCCAGGCACACACTGATCCCCGTGAGTCCCAATCTGGTGCCTACCAGGTCCTCGGTGGTTTGTGCTTTCTGTTCCTGTCGTCAACATTAGACATAGCTGGAAATATTCAGTGAGCCAATCTTTGGCCACAGAGTGGTCTTCCTTAGCCAGCGATTGGCTGAGCATGCAATTTTGTTGTGTTTCCAGGAGCAAGATGCACAGAAAAACAGGGACTGTGCAAGCATTGAAAGGCAAGTGGCAGTGCTTTGGCATAGGTGATTATTATTACCTTTATGGACTATTATTATCTTTATTTTCTTTAACGTGATTGCCCTGGGCGCAGTTTGTTATAAAATAAGAAACTACGCTTTAATCACCATCTCCTGGTCCACTTCTGAGTTTCCACCACTGATCCAAGTGTCTGATATTGGCTGATTCATTTTTTTGTGGCAGTTTTTCTGGTGATTTTTGCCTTTTTCTTAATTTGAAATAAAAACCTTGTAGCCATATGTTTTCTGTGGGCTATAGAAATATCGGAAATGCTATACAAATGTTGTATGTTTATGGTATTGCATTTTTTCACACGTTGCTGTTTTTGGGTCCATCAAACATGCTCAGCAACAATGGGACCCGAGCATCCTTTATACAACGGTAAATGAATGAAAACAATGAAAAAGTCTGACACGTTCTATAATGAGCCTGATGAACGGCTTTCCTATTGCTTATTTTCAACGTTTAAGAGTCGCAGAAGATAATCTCCAACATCTGCTTTATATTTTACCAGTCACAGTACTAAGTCACAGAGGATCTGAGCACCGCAAATCTGCGGCCGTGCTCCGAGAAGTACCGTGGATGCGATTTTCTCTTTGTTAAACATGATTATTCTGGAAGATTTGAGTTGAGCACAGAGGAAAAATGTTTCAATGCAAAGCCAATAAAATATGCAGAAACCCCATTGGAGTTAATTATTTTTCATGCTCCAGGTGAACAATTCTTAAGATTATTGACACCTTGTTATTTCAATGTGGAAACGCGTGGAGGAATAAGCCATACATACATACAGGGCAGATGGCAGTAAAATAATGTTATTTAACACTCCGGTATTAATCATGAGCAGAAAGGAATAACAGGCCTGACAGTTATTAAAGAACATAAGAGAACTCTAAATCCTCTGTTACATAGTGGTAAGTTATGTCCGCCACTCGTTTACATGGGCGTCTTTTAGCGCTCCCCAGTAGTGTGTTCCCATTATTTTACCCTGTGATCAACACTGATGATCCCTTACCGCTGACACTGAAACGTTCCTCCAAGAAGAACAGGCGATCACATCTAAGGCCGAATTCTGATGACTGTGAAACACAGTCCGAGTACAGACGGCGACATCCGGAGCATCAGCGACTTTACCAAATTATGGTTACTGAACTCCCATAGACTTCAATAGAAAACAGGTCAAAATGGAAGAAGTCAGGCCCGTTGACTACCTGACTACTCTGCCCAGCCCTGCCCTATCACGTAGGCTTTATTCTGCGATTAGTTTTCATCACTGTATTTCTCTGCCTGGAAACTGCAGCCTAAATTACGTGTTTTTTCTGCTAAACCATTTTGATCCCAATGGGAAAAAAAAACTGCAGTAAAAATTCTGAAGGAATTTCAACCTGCTTTTAAAAAAAATGCACCACAGGTCAAAAAACAGTGTGAATGAGATTTTGCTGTGACTATAAAACTCAGTTTGTTTGATTATTTTTCACACAAAGAAACGTACATCAAAAATGCTGGGTGTGAACAAGCCTATAGGGTCGGCACTTAGTGCCCAGGTTGGCCGTACAGGCCAGGTTATACTTGCATCTGCGGTCACTTTTGATAACTTGAGATATCCTCTAGATTGAGCATTTTCATTTATATTACCTTAAAGTGCTAAGATCACCCCAGCATAAAGCCAGTAGACATTCAGATCTTTCCACACCGCTGATTGATGGCCTCTATACATTCAGGCTTTAAGCTGAGCAGTTTGTTTCCCTGAGACAGAGCCCGTGTGATCTTCTCTATTAACTGGGGGGTTATGTCAGAAAGGAAATAGGGTTTTTTGTCACTTAACTAAAATCATATCCTTAACATCCATTATAATGCGTCATATAGTCCTATATCCAGACGAACGCAGATTCACTATTAATTGTAGTTTCATCAAAACTATATGTAAATGAGTAAAATAAATTTAAAAAAAATCTTCTCGATCGTGGACCAAAGTGGTACCATAGCCAGGCCCAACATTATTCTGGTAGTCAGTACAGCTGCCCGGAGACATTATTCCACTCTATTATTCAAGTAGGGGCTAAAATAAGCAGAGCACAGATAATCCTGCTATAGTAGAGACTGCCTCTGCTAGTTGCACCAGGCATGCTGAGCAGTAGCTGTCTAGTCAGTCATAACTATCAGGGCCCTAACTACAATGGCTGCAAGGGGAAATTGGAGCCAGGCCCTATAGTCTGTGGAGGCCCAAAACATCCCTTTAGCTCATATGGGAAGACCAGTACTACTGAAGACCTGTGACGGTTGGGGGCCCCGCACACTGCAAGCCAGTTCTGTGGCTGTCTGAGAGAACTGGTCAGCAATTAAAGGGATACTGACAGCACAGAATGACTATTCAAACCAAGTACAGGCACTCGGTGCACCCTTGGCAAACATTGGCAAACATTTAGGCGCACCTTCCCACTTGCTTGTTTTCCCTTTACCGCCATCTCCCTTTTTCTTGATTGACAGCTCTGGCTTCATTGAGTCAAAGATGGGCGGAGATAGATGGAAACCAAGCAGGTGGGAAGGTGTCGTTAAATGTTTGGCTCCTGCCAAGGGTGCACTGAGCGCCTGGACTTGGTTTGAACAGTCATTCAGTTTATTCATCTTCTTCTGCTGTGCGCTGAAAGCAACTAAGGAAATAAACATGACAATGGCAAAAGAGGAAGTATGTGTGGTATATGCAACAACAAAAAAAGAACATACATCAAACAGTTTGCACCAGAAAACTGGCATAAAATTGTTGTAAATGTTACAAACGGGTAGTTGTGGAGATATTTTGCGCCTTTTTTCGTTCAGCTCCTCTAACTTTTTGAACAGTAGAGCTCAGCGGGAAGGTGGTGGTTTAGCGTGGTTCAAAAACTTATCTGTTCAATCCATGTTTTACACAGATTAAACACATATACCAATTAAAGTCTATGGTGCTGTACATATCTCTGTGTTTTTCTGCAGACCAAGTGGTCTGTTTTTGAATCCGAGTCACAGATCAAAGTTGCCCATAGAAAATCCATTCAAGTCTATGGGTTTGTGAAAATCAAGGATCACACGGATGGCATCAGCGTGTAATCCTTGTGTTGTCTGTGATTAACACTGTAACAGATAGGAGAAGCTTTGTCATTTATTTATATTTTTTCATATGTGAAAATCAGTGATCCAGAAACCTTAGACCATTTTTTTTTTTAATACGTGAGAAATCATGAATGAGGAGTAAGACAGTCTAGTCTAAGTGTCTCAGGTTTAGAAGACTAGAAGACCGCGGTGTATGATTTATCGTACTCCTGCACTGATTAGCAGCACTACATTATCATATTAAACCGTGCAAGTTTCTGGTAGCAGTGCAGGGGGGTAATCTGTTCTGTTGAGAGCTCCTGGAGCTTTCCTGCTTTGATAGTCTTAGCTGTTCAGTTTTGGCCACTCCCCTCTGCTATATATATATTCGCCTCTGGCAATCAGAGATTGCCAGTGGTCATTTCATACTGCCTGGTTCTGGAGTTAGAGTTGTTGGTTGTTTGAGGAGGTGTTTAGAGTGTTGTTCTGAAGACTGTTGCTTGGTGATTTGTCTGTGTGCATATTCTCATCCTCTCCTATTCGGTTTTTCCTTGCTTTACTTTCCGGTCTTCCAATCTGTTGTTTGTGAGTGCATATTTGTATGATTGGTATTTTCATTTATCCCTGTACGTCTTCCCTTGTTAGTCTATTTTGTGTATTCTTATACACTTCAACTCCCTAATTCCCTGTGTGAGGGAGGGGACTGATAAGGGTTGATTTATGAGCTCAGCAAGTCACCATCAGAAGTATTCTAGGGAGCAGGGTTAGCTAGGGCACCCCTAGCTTTAGGGATAGGGACGGAACCCCTAGCCCTGGGATATCCTGCAAAAGTTCCGTGACACTAAGTTTACTCTGTTGAGAAAATTTTAGTAAATCTGCCCCAATTTGCTACTTTAAATAGACTTTTTTCACCCCATAACGGCTAAGCACTTTGTAGTACTTTGAGGCTCGGACTGGCACAAAAGAGAACAGAGGAATCCTCCAGTAGGCCCCTGTGGAGGAGTGCTAATGAGTAATGCTATTACTCTTGATTCACAATTTGCAGAAAAAGGTATCAGCTAATCATTCATTAAACAAGCTAGCCAAATTAATATTACATAGAAGTAAAAGTAAATTTGTGTACTAGGATCAGGTTAATTTTTGCATGTAGCTTGGAGTGGGCCCCAACAATCAATGTTACCAGTGGGCCTTTGCCAACCGAGTCCGACACTGAGTACTTTTGTAGTATTTTTGAAAGCGGTCAGCAGTGGGACGTAGCAGGCAAAGTGCAGCCTTTGCTGTCAGTACCATGCAGTTGGTTACTGGTAAATGACAAATGCAATTGAGCACATTAGTTTTTCAAAGTGACTATAGCCATCTATCATATAACACACCTGTGCCCGGAAACCCTAATAGCCTCCTGCTTTTATAACGGGTTACAATGCTAAAAGATCACATAATTGCCTGGCACAGCCTTGTTTCCTGGCCCTAATGGATGCTTGTTTAAACACTGGAGGTGTTTGCATTGCTGTGGCTCACTGCACGTTAAACACAGGCCTCTGAAGCAGTACGCCAATCCAATAAAGGTATCAGCAGTTCAGCGTTGGGAGGCAATTACTACAAGGTCCCAAGTGTGCCTTCTAAGCTCTAGGAAGGAAAATTTGATCGAACTGACTAAAAGGAAAATCTGATTCTGCTCAGCGTCACGTGGAGGACACAAGGCTTAAACTGCAGCCGGGTCTGAGGCGGGTAGCAGAAAATCAATACTCCAGCGAGTGAGAGCAAGTGCGCTTTGTTAAGGGGAGGCCTGCAGACAGCCTGTTAGTAGTCGCAGAAATCGGATCACATGTCCCCCCCTCCATTCCTTCTGCGTCCTCCGTACATGCTACATTATACATGCATCACAGACACAGGCTGCCATACGGACTCACCCATCAAGTCTTTGCCACTCAAAACTATAAAATTAACTGACCTGAAAATGCACTGGGAGGACCCGCGAAATAAGTACTGGCGGTTAAAAAACTGATGTATAGCAAAAACAGTAATAAATGTGAACCACCCATTGTATTTTAGCGTCCAGAATGCCAGAGGGAGGTGTATACCGGACACTGACATACATGTACAGTGAAGGAAATAATTATTTGATCCCTTGCTGATTTTGTAAGTTTGCTCACTGACAAACACATAAACAGTTTATAATTTTAAGGGTAGGTTAATTTTAACATTGAGAGATAGAATATCAAAAATACAATCCAGAAAATCACATTGTATAAATTATATACATTTATTTACGTTTTGCAGTGAGAAATAATTATTTGATCCCCTACCAACCATTAAGAGTTCTGGCTCCCACAGATCTTTTATTGATTTCTGACCGATGAGAGACAGATCAGGCTTGGTTAGTGTGAGAATGGTAACTATTGTGGTCAATTGAAATTTGTGCCATCTGACAAAATTGATCCAAGGGGCCTCTCCCCCCCTTGCGCATTAGGCTAATAACAGCTGACCCCGCCAATATTGACGGGTTAGGACAAGAATCTAATGTGTATGGTGGCACTGGTCAACTGGTTGTCAGGGGAGATGTCGATTCATTATATCCAATTTCGGGCTGCCGATTGCATTGTTCTCCCAGAGATGAGCCGCCAACCAATATAAGAGCCAGTGTCATTGTTATACAGGAGCGCTCGGTCAGGCAAGTGTACAAGAGTCAGCTGAACAGTCGGCAAAGGCATTGTTTGGCCGACTGCCGTCTAATGTGTATTGGAGTCTTAAGCCGATCACAATGATTGCAGTGTGTTAATAGCATCTGACAGATATATGAAAGACAACTACATTATTGGGAATAGAACTTCTGGACAACCATTCAATCTAACAAAATATCTGTAGGAATAAATGTCTAAATTGGACCAATCTGATAATTTGTAAGATCAATCATATCTGGACAAAAATATAGAAAGCTTAACTTATGGTTTGCAGATACATAGACTCATATGTCAGGGATTTTAATTATCTGCGATGGCGGAGGAAGCGCATAAGTGCCATCTAGAGTTTGCTTAACGGCCCCAGCAAGGGATTTCTGTTCCCTATGGCTTTCCCTTTTATTGCTTCAGACCTATTGTATGCGGCAGACGTTCTTTTACTGGGAGGATATCAGGAAATCACCTATAATAAGATCTCCTAATATAGGAACCCATTTACCTCCAAACCACATCTTTGTAGTGAGTATTTGCTTCCTACAGAAATTGAAAAGACATACAGTATTTATGAGAAATCAAAGGATATAAAACATGATAGATGCTGCGATGTACAACAAAGACCCTCCCAATGCCAAGGTTAGGCTTGTAATGTGCATTCTGGATGGTTGAATTACACTGGAGAGAAATGCAAAGCTTTTGAAAAGAAATATAATAGTAGTAGCAGTAGAAAAGTTCACTTATTACTAATGCAACATATGGATAATATAAGGGTACTCTAGTGGAAATGGCTACTGTGGTGGGGTCCAGCACGCAATCCTCAACAATTGCCAAGACAGAGGTCCTGCGCCCTCAGTTTGAACGGAACGGTGATTATGCATTCGCACGAATGCGCCATTGAATTTTTATGGGACTGATGGAGATCGCCAAGTGCTGTAAACTGGTCAATTTGTTATAGCACTCTCAGATTAGGCGTACATTTTCAATGATTATGTATGGTTTATCTAAATGAGCTTCCATGTCTGGTAATGAAAAATGAGGACCAAAAACAGTGTGTTATCAGACAATCCTGCAAGTGTTCAAGTATCAGCCCTCGTGGGCTCCACTTTACAGTGTCCTACTGGGTTAGATCTTATCACTTTTATACAACCCTTCTGTGCACCTTATCATTTGATACAACCTCTTTCCAAACTCGTAGGACCATGTACATCTCAGGGTAACGTGTACGAAAAAAATCTTGATGGTTGGCACAATAATGGAACGTAAGTCTAGATTTCTGAAGAAGAATGAGACTTAGTGACTTGTCAAAGCATTTTGAAATGTTACCTATCTGCTATCCATCGGTACAATCTAAAAACTCGTGGAAAAAGTCAATATAACTCATTCTTTTGTATGAGAAGTTTCCGGCCACAGAGATGGTTCTAATATACCCCAAATATAGTAGCTTGCTAGTAAGCGATTTATATGGCAGGTAGTGCCTACAGCTGTTACAGTTGTGGAGAAGGCTCCAGATATTGTGTTTTCTAACATTTGTGTATTCTTTAGGCATCTTTAGCTGTGAATTCATCCGTCAGTGCATTTGGCAGTGAACTTGACTGGCTGTTCAGAAGCAAAGCCTTTCATTAGAGTTAATTACAGTGATGATGATGAGATCGAGTCACTATGTGGCACTACCAGCCTACTGGCATTGAATAAGTTAAGAAATTATAGTCTGTGTTGAATGACTCATGCCCGCTCTGTTCCTCACGTAAGTGAGATAATTTACCTGAAAGTGTACTCTTCCGATATATACAGTGGAGAGAATCACGCTTTCTGCTTTGCCATTGTTAGAGAACGGCCGCTGTTCACACCATGCTTCCTGTAGCGTCGTAAACCTATAAGGCACTTATCCAATGTGCTGGGTTGCACTAACCAACAGATCTGTAATACCGCATATAATGTTATAATTATTCTGTTAGAGGGGGTTCTCCATGTATAATTATTTTGTGCTGATGTGCCTCCTGTAGGTGACAGTAATAAATGGAACTGTTAGGGCTCATGCAGATGTCAGTGGCAATCGGCGTGAGCACAGACTGCCACTATATGGTCTGGGTGCTGGACTCCTGACCAGAGTGTGACAACTTCAAGTATTCCATGAGGCTCTCACGCTTGGATAGGTTGGCCCGTGACCAGTCCGTGCATTGTGGTCTGAGACCCACGGATGTTTTCATGAGCCCTAACTCATCTTCACACTCTCCAATAACTTCCATCTTTGTTGATAGGCTGCAATGGTGAAATCACGATTACAGCACAAATGACCCCTACAGTCATGCTAAGGATAGGTCTTCAGTTTTGGAAAACCCCTTTAACATTAGAGACTGGCAACCAATTTATGGAACGTTTATTGGGAAGGGGGTTTTGCTCTTATACTTGGTTCGTGTATGTTAGGAAAATGCATTATCAGCAAACTGAGAAAGGTCAGGGCAGCGACAGAGCATTTCTATTTTAATGGCTTCCCTTCTGGCATCTTTAGCAAAATTCTATTTGGGCTGCATATGACATGAAGCGTCCTTACTTACAAAACCCATAGCTATTGTAGCTGTGCACTCTGCATGAGGACTTGTGATTGTTGTGCGATTTCCGTGTGGCTCTAGATTTTTTTCTTCTTTCTTGGCTGCCAAAAAGACAAAACTCCGACACTATCCATGCACCTCGAGAATACCCTGCAACGGAGCGGTGAGCCGACATAACATGGTTATTTGTCTCTATGTAGGCAGCACAGAAATGTATCTGCTCTCCATTCACAATTATGCCTGGATTCTGCTGATAGTATTGGGAAGGAAATGGTATTAGCAATGGATTCCCCACATCTATCTACCTTGCACTTTTATTTATCTGTACAAAGCTAGTGATTCTGGTAGATCTGCAGCAGGGGTCTCATACTCAGCTGAGTATATGGGCCGCACATAGAAAAAAAAAAAGAATTTTGGGGGCGCATTCTTTGCAGGATAAAGTGACATTTTTACTTATGCCATTTTTTCTGTACACCCTTTCTATACACCCTTTAGATTTTTTTAATTTTGGCATGTTTATTTTTTAAATGGCATTCATCATGTGGGTTGTGGTGCAGTTTTATAGATTGGGTCGTTATGGATGTGGCAATAACAAACATGCACTTTTTGTTTACTTTAGTTTAAGTATAAAACAGCATTTTTAGTAGCAAAATATTTTTTCAGGCTTTATTTTGACATTTTTTTTTACATCTTTACAAATTTGATTCCCCTAATTGGACACATATAGTAATATAGTCTTACAATTAGCAACATATATTAATTATGAAAAACATGTGCCCAATCTTGGTCCCCATCTTGTAGTAACGTCCCATCCTGGTCCCCTTCTTGTAGTAATGTCCCCATCTTGATCTGCATATTGTAGTAATGCCCCATCCTGGTCCTCATCTTGGAGTAATGTCCCCATCTTGATCTTCATTTTGTAGTAATGAATAATTCTGATCCCCTTCTTATAGTAATACCCCATCCTGGTCCCCTTCTTATAGTAATACCCCATCCTGTTCCCCTTCTTATAGTAATACCCCATCCTGTTCCCCTTCTTTTAGTAATGCCCTATCCTGGTCCCCTTCTTATAGTAATGCTCCATCCTGGTCCCCTTCTTATAGTAATATCCCATTCTGGTCCTCATATTGTTGTAATGTTCCCTATTGTGCTGGTCTTGACATACACATAAAACAAAAAAAATATCTTCTCACCTGTCCTCCATTCTCTCGGCATCCTTTCTGCACATGTGGCCAGCAGGCACTCTAGACCCCTTGACGATCGCAGCCCAATCCAGCTCTCTTTATTTCAGTTGAATGTGCCTCTCTGGGTGCACATTCAGTTGAAATGTAAAGACAAGCTTTCTGCACAGCAATACCAATGCCAACCACCGGCCAATCAGAGGCCAGCAGCTGACATTGGCATGCTGGCCCAGAGTCTTATGACGTCACTGCCATGCGTTGCACGCCGATGTCAGCTGCTGGCCTCTGATTGGCTGGTTGTTGGCATTGGTATTGCTGCGCGGATAACTTTTCTCTGCTCGGGAATGCATTCCAATATAATCTGTGTCCAATGACGCACATTCAACTCAAATAAAGCTCTGATGTCGGCGGCCCATGTACCGGTCCGCGATCGTCAAGGTGTCTACAGTGCCTGCGGGCCGCATGAAGCAGCCTCAGGGGCCGCATGTGGCCTATGTGTTTGAGACCCCTGATCTACAGTAAATGGGGAATTACCAATATTGGATTCTCTAATACACAGTAAGCTTGAAAGTTAGAATTGAGAGATATTCACTGGCCAGTCTCAATCATTATATCTGAAGTTTTGGAACACTCCACTTATAAAATAGAAAAAAGTTGTAGAATGAGAACTAAATATGAATGACATTTCATTAAATTACATATTATTACAAAAAAGAGCTGAGAACCGCAATCTCACCCTACACAGATCCTTCCGTACATACTATTAGCATATCAAATGGGAGGAAAGGCCTGAAAGAAGCGCAGCCGTCAGGCAGCCGTGCACAGGAACTGAGAAGAAGAGAAGGAGCCATCTTTATCTGGAACAAAGCCCTTATGTATGATTAGAGAGGTGAATATTTCAGGGTAAGCAGTCTTCCCGCGTGCACATAGGCAGGAAGTCACGCCACTGCCCAAGCTTTACACTTGGAATAAGAGGCACGCGGATCCGGATGTGTCAGATATTGGGGACGTCTCACCAAAGCAGGCAGCAGCTTCCAAGTCATCTGCCCTAGTTTCCAGGGTTGTTTCTGCCTTATTAAGGACCGAGAGTTCAGTTTGTCGGAGCCCCTCACTGGTGACACAAGTGGGGAAAACTGATTTATTTGCCGAATAACCTGACTGGATGATTGATATTACATTTGCATCTGATGGGTCTTCTGGTGAAAAGTTCCCTGTGCAAGACGCGCTGAAACGGTAGCATTCACATATATTTTTTAGCGTTCTTCAGAATAAAACATTTCTATGCCTTAAGCACATCTGAGGGGGTTTTTGCCAATTACAGAGGTGCAAAATACAGACAGGCAAAACATCTCTTAACAGTTATTTTTTTATTTCCTCAAGTTTCGACAAGAAAATAATATTATTTGATTATATGATGGTTATTGATTTTTAGTGATCTGTTCTGCAATGTAACTGGAGAAAGTATTGTAACTGAAAAAGGGCTGGAAACTGGGGCTTTTCCCAGAGGCCATGTTTTCTTATAGAGACAGAGGCAAATTAAACCCACCCAATGTTATCCAGTAGTCTTTGGAATTGAGTTCTGGTATCTTCCAGGAAATAAATGTCATTATTATGTAATCTGTTTAGAATAGAATTATTCAGATGCGGCATTTTTTTTAAGCACTGTATGGTGGAATTATGTGGGATGTATTGGCTGAAATTATAAGGAATCACTCATGCTCTCGTTAACGGGATTACTAATAAAACAGTGAATAAATGGCTGACAAATTTAAGTGATAAAATGACATTTAGAGCCACATATTGTGTGTGGGATATTGACATTTCCCATTCATCGCTATGTCAGAAGCCAAGTTCACACAAAGCCACACCACAACCACAGTGGGAAAACTAAAATTCTAAGAAAAAAGTGTAGGTACAGTAACAGAATCAGATTGACTGCAAAACTACACAGTTTTTCACACACTTTCCATTGAACTAAAGGGGTTGTCTCAAGCACTTTAATAGGAGCACACTGCTCCCCTGCCTCCCAAATTCCTGTTTTCAGCGAGCGGTATGCTCCTGTTTGCTCGACATGTCAGATGCTGACCCACACTGTGCGCTATCCAATGCCGCAAGCAGAGGCAGATTTGGCTGGATCTAGTTATCTGTCCTGCTTGCTGTCCAGCAGTGCTTACAAGCTCTATAGCAAAGAGCATGTAAGCACTGTGCTCCTTGCCTAGTGGAATGGCCACCGCTGTTAAACTGTAGGGGAGGCTGCTAATTAGACAACACGAAGTATACATTCAAATAAAAAAATCCCTCCGTTACTGAGAATGGAAAGGATTTTTAATAACGGGTAAATTGTAAAGCTGCTTCTAATTACGAGCACTTTACAATATTGCTAACTAAAAATGAGGAGACAACCCCTTCAATGGGAACTTGAGCCAAACTTCCCATTTGTAAAGCAAATCCCAAAATACATTTTTTTAATGCACTGGAAAACATCACGTCTCAGACCGCCATCTCTGTTACGTTCTGACATGACTAAATGGCGGTCCTGAAATTTGCAGAAATTTGTATGTTTAGGGCAAAGCAATCCCATTTAGATGAATGGAACTGATGTTAAATCATTGCAATGTCTGCAACAAATTTGCTATTTGTGAATGTACGACTATGAAAGAAGGTAAAAGCATGGATATTTTGGATGAGGACAACTTTTAATTACACCTATTATTTGGATTAGTGCAAAACCCTCATATCAATATAGCATTTGGTACATGGGATGTAATATGCCTAATCATTAATTTTCACTGTTTTATCTCTAGGCTTTATCGTAATTCCTTTCATTAATCATTGGATAATACTTTTCTTTATTAACAAGTGTAAGTTTTCAATTACATAGCGCCTGAGAAGGGCAACATTCGCTGTCGGATTTGTACAGAGGTACGCGGAGGTGTGATATGAAGCTCCTGGCCCCAATGCAAAACCTATAACTAGGCTTATGTCATCAGTGTATGATACTGGTGTCTTCCTATGTGGCAGAGAGGTCTTTAGGACCCTCAAGGTAGTTGGGCTCAGGTGCGACTGCTACCTTTGAACCACCTATAACTACATTTCTGGAGGTACAGTTGAGCCTACATAGGTCTTTACATGGAGGGTCTGTAATATGTTCACTGCACGAGATCTCTGTGTCACGGCATGCTCAGGTGTCATATCATGACTGTCATACATACCGTAGCTACTTTTGGCTCCTATACACATCATTTGAAAGCCATCATCATTTTAATGAATGATTGTTGGCTGCCTTGTCAAGGCGAATCATTGTTCATTTCAACCGATAGCCTGTCAAAGAGCGTTCGTTATCATTGAAAACACCGATCTGGTGCGTTAGACATTTACAGCCAATCATAAGCACAAGCTGTATAAACTGCCCAAAAAATCTAACAATGCAGATGAGATGGTTTTGTTAACACACCTGTGTCATGTGCAACATAGAAGAAAAAGATGGAAGTCACTCACCGGGTAAAATTCAATCCTTTATTCAGACATGCGCGGCGGGAGAACGGGAGCTGGGGAGTAGCAACGTGACGACGATCGTTTCACGCAGCAGCCTGCTTTGTGACCTGTGGAAGCGCAGTGTGTGCGAAACGATCGTCGTCACGTTGCTACTCCCCAGCTCCCGTTCTCCCGCCGCGCATGTCTGAATAAAGGATTGAATTTTACCCGATGAGTGCTTTCCATCTTTTTCTTCTATGTTGCATTTGGATTTCTTGTTTTTTGGATAAGCACCCGTGGGTTTTGGACTTTGGATCCGGCTGCAGCTCCTGCAGAGTTTGCCTGATGGCACAGGTGGTGTGAGCAGTGCCGACTGCTTTTCTTTGTGAGTGACACCTGTGTCATGTGTATGGCGGCCTTTACGGTACTGTTGTGAATGGGTTTGAGATGAGTTCTGAGCAGAGGCTTCCTCTGGTGGTTACAAGCGGTGCTGGTCTGTCCAGTGAAGATTGTGAGGACTGGGAATCAGGTGTTACTGACTGGTCTTATATAAGGGAGTCACCTTCCCATCAGGGTTGCCGGTGATCAATTGTTCTGGTCTGAATCCTTCATTCCTGTTTCCCTTGTAGCCTGCTGTGTCGTGTCTGCATCTCCTGCTAACAGATAAGACATTTTCTTCTTTTTGTTTTTGTGCTATATTTTTGCATTTTTGTCCTGCACTTCTGTGGGGGCCTTCTGGGTCCCCTCCGGGGGCTTTTGCCCTCTCAGTTTAGTTCAGCCACTTATGTATGTACTTTTGCTTTTTCCAGTTTTTTCAGTGGCTGCTGTTTTGATTTTGTTACACCAGAGAACTAATTTAGGTGGTAGAGGTCGTGTGATCTCAGGTGTTTTTGAAATTAGTGGTGTTGGTGCTTTTCAGGGTTTTCTGGGATTGCAGTAAGTACCCTTCCTATCCTTTTCTATTTAGTTAGTTTGGGCCCCAGCGTTTGCTCATACTATTTTCTTTCTGTGTCAGTATTTCATCTTGTCTAACCGCCATTACATGTTTGGGGGCTTTCTATTGTCTTTGGGGTTCTGCTCCGGGGCAGATAGCTTTCCTATATCTATCTTTAGGTGTAGTTGTGTAGCCCTGGTGTTAGGCACACGCAGTACCCTGGAGAGTGTGTGGCGAGACAGCAGTTTAATGCTAAATATCCATTCACTCAACATATACTAGACACACCCTTAGGGTAGTGGAGTTTACTCGTGAGGGAGTGGTCAAGGTATGTGTTGGAGTGATTTAGTGAGTCTAGTTCCTGTCTTCGGACAGAGAAGACGTCTGGAGTTTAGTTCCTGACTTCAGAGAGAGAAGATGTCTGGAGGGAGGAAGCAGTCCAGATTGCTCTATCATCAGTTCGGAAAGTGGAGTCTAGTATAGGTGCTTTAATTCACCTTAGCCTAGTCAGAGCTGTACCTCATCAGCATACACTGGAAGGAAAGAAGAAGTTTAGTGCAGAAAGTCTTCAGTATCCTGTCTAAAGGACGGTATAAGGTTCAGAGACGTGCTCCTGCCTATTGAAAACTGAGCATCTGTAACTAACTTTGAAGTGAAGGAAAAGAAAGAAGTGACTACTCGACCCTTGGCTAGTGTGAGTGCTTATGTTACCAGCGAGGACAAGGCGAAAGGCACAGTGGTTTATTGGAATAGTGCTTACGGATTGAAGAAGTCCTGCACATTGCTACCGGTCACTGGGGACCGAAGGATCACTACTGTTTCAAGCATAGTGATAAGAAAACCAGGAATTTACCGGACCTTAGGTCGCGGCAAACAAGCCCCTTATAGTCAGTACGTAACTGGGGTCAGGGGGAGTGAAGACTTTGAATCAGTGCACGATAAGATAAGAATTCAGCTCCCTCGCAGGAAGGCTCCTAACACTAAACTGACTGGGTGGTACAGCTATAGATTAGCTGGAGATATTGAGGGAACTACGCTTCAGGCTGGTTGTACTCATTGTATTGGAAGTAAAGGAGGCCCCTAACTTGTCCAGCTGCTGTCTCAAGATACACTCTCCTTGGATCAGCCTCCCTGGGACCTGCCTGAACATCTTACAAGTAAAGGTATGGAAAGACGCTGACCGTGTGAGACTGTGTTATTTACCTGCACCCGACTTCACTAACTTCATAGACTTTGAGGGACCAGTCCCACTTGTAGGGGACCTGACATCTAGCTGCATCACCATCCCCTCAGAGATCTACAGCAGCGCTGGTACTAATTACCAGAAGACTACAGGTGGCGTCACGAACTGTACATAAATCAATCCCCTGTAAATATATCCCCAACATACGCCAGACCGCCCGGGCCACAGACCGAGCCACAGCTACCTGTGACAATCCCCATAGACTTCTACGGGCTCGGCTCTGAGTACCCCATTGCCCTGGTAACCCACAATTGTGGTGGCGGGTCGACACACAAACTTGGCGTCACGAACAGGATGCGAAACTCGCAGAATTGCGAGCCCTGTGTGCCTAAGGAATTGTTTTGGTGAAAAAGGACTGTTTGCACTTTTGGCGCCAAAATCGCCATTTTTGTCGCCATATTCGCGCCCTCAGGCGCTGGAGAAGAAGGTGGGCGTACCTTCGTGGGCGTCTACCCCCCTGTGGCACGAAGAAAATGCCTGCCCTCTCAAAGTGCTATTACAACATGCGATCCTGCCCTACAGCAAAGGAGGTCCGCCTCCTCTTCACCTTCCCTGCGAGGAGGAAGAGACGCAAACCCCACCTCCACGGAAGAGATCGGATGTCTCCGCAGAAAGAAGAAAGAATCTTCTGGAACATCATGGAGGCAGGACGTGTGCAGCCGAGCTGGGAAGCGGAGGAAGGCAGGCCCCGTGCCCCAGCCAAGCTGCCACCAGCACCGGAGTTATCCGTGGTCCTGCACCTGCAGCAGGCGTTGCTAGAGATTCGAGAAGAAAATGCACGCCTGAAGAAGATGGTCCAGCACCAACCTGGATTTGAAGAGATCGAGAGACGCCGGCGTACCCTGGAACAGCGGAGGCTGTGGGACACGGTGATCTCTCCCCTCAACGACCCCCCACGATTCCAGATACCGAAGAGTCTGCTGCCCAAGGCGAAGGAGCAACCGGAGGCTGCCCCCGAAAGTACCGATCCCGATCCCACCGGTGAAGCGGTGGAAGCGAAGGAGGTTGAGGAGGTACAGCCAATCCCGGAACGCCCGCCCGGCCAAGAGGCCGCAGCAGATGATCGGTCCCCGGCAGGGACACCGGAGGGGTCCTGTCCGTCACTACCAGATGTGGACTGGGACGAAATGGCGCGCCTGGATGACGTCGCCTATACCGCCCAGTGGGAACAGGAATGGCAGAGTCGTGAGGAGAAGAAGAAACGCCAGCAGGAGGAAGAGCGGGAAACTCAGAGGAACCGTCAGCAACAATATGCAGAGCTGATCGCGGACAAAGAAAGTGTCCGGAGAGATAAAGGTACCCTGAGGGAACCGCGGCGGCAGGGGTGTGTGACTGAGTTCCAGCTCCGGAAGGGCTGGGGCTTTATCCGTGAACCGGGCCTCTACCCGGGGGTCTTTGTCAGCAGGCGTGACGTAGAATCTCACCTGCCGCAAGGCCATCCCGGGAGGGACTTAGTAAATGGAGACCTCGTCACGTACACACGGCATTGGGGAATGAAGGGATGGTATGCCCTTAACGTCACCATCGTCCGTGACCCCGTCCCCGATGCAGGTAACGTCACTATGACCGCAGCGTCCCCGTCTCTAGATCAAGCAGTAACTGGCCGTGCCCCAGCATCGCCCCCTGCAAATTCATCGCAACTAGCGACCCAGAGTTCATCGCAAAAGAAAGTTATATCTTCATCGCAACAAGCGACCCAGTCTAAATCGCAATCTATGACACGGTCCATATCCTTAACTGTGATTGAAACGCAATCGGTGTCACGTGAAGAGAATGTACCCATTGCGCCCCTAGAGGTTCGCACAAGAACTGTGGCGACCCAGACCCTAATCGCAGCGCATGATTTGCTAGTCCTGGGATCTAGGGCCCATTGCATTGTTCCAGCCCCCGGGGTGGAAAATGTATTGGAAAGTGTATTATTTGAAAATGAATAGATAGAAAAGAAGAATCGGTGAGATCCCTATAGGATCTACCATAAGTAGAAAGTTTGAGAAATGTTTTATAAAGTTTAGCACCAGTTGAAGAGTATATATATATAATGCATATATATTTGCTAACCGTAGAATGCCCGGCTGGGTAAACGGTAAACAGTAACCAGAAAAAGTTTTTGCACTTTAGTATTATGTGATATTATATAATATGTCTTCGTTTAACAATGGACTCAGAGGCTGAGGACTGAGCCAGCCCAAAAACTGTATCCTGTAAATAGTTGCACTAAAGTGCCTTTTTAATGGTTTCACATGAAACCTTGAACTACCTCTGAAAACAAAACCCGTGTGGTGTGGCACTGAGTGAGGTCTGCAATTGGATGTCCTGCAGCCCACCCAGGACCCACGTTGAAGGTTTGGTGCGGGTCCTTCACAAGTATATTGTATATTTATTGAATGCTATTTAATACTTTTGTATTTCTATATATAATGTTATTGTTTGCAACGTTCAAGATTTTCTCACCTCCCGGATGGGACAAACCAATGTTTATTGTTTAATGTTTTTCATGCATAAACAAAATGTCTCTTTTGTATTTTACAGCCCGGGAGTGCTGTCTTTTACCATGGGGGAATGTGTAGCCCTGGTGTTAGGCACACGCAGTACCCTGGAGAGTGTGTGGCGAGACAGCAGTTTAATGCTAAATATCCATTCACTCAACATATACTAGACACACCCTTAGGGTAGTGGAGTTTACTCGTGAGGGAGTGGTCAAGGTATGTGTTGGAGTGATTTAGTGAGTCTAGTTCCTGTCTTCGGACAGAGAAGACGTCTGGAGTTTAGTTCCTGACTTCAGAGAGAGAAGATGTCTGGAGGGAGGAAGCAGTCCAGATTGCTCTATCATCAGTTCGGAAAGTGGAGTCTAGTATAGGTGCTTTAATTCACCTTAGCCTAGTCAGAGCTGTACCTCATCAGCATACACTGGAAGGAAAGAAGAAGTTTAGTGCAGAAAGTCTTCAGTATCCTGTCTAAAGGACGGTATAAGGTTCAGAGACGTGCTCCTGCCTATTGAAAACTGAGCATCTGTAACTAACTTTGAAGTGAAGGAAAAGAAAGAAGTGACTACTCGACCCTTGGCTAGTGTGAGTGCTTATGTTACCAGCGAGGACAAGGCGAAAGGCACAGTGGTTTATTGGAATAGTGCTTACGGATTGAAGAAGTCCTGCACATTGCTACCGGTCACTGGGGACCGAAGGATCACTACTGTTTCAAGCATAGTGATAAGAAAACCAGGAATTTACCGGACCTTAGGTCGCGGCAAACAAGCCCCTTATAGTCAGTACGTAACTGGGGTCAGGGGGAGTGAAGACTTTGAATCAGTGCACGATAAGATAAGAATTCAGCTCCCTCGCAGGAAGGCTCCTAACACTAAACTGACTGGGTGGTACAGCTATAGATTAGCTGGAGATATTGAGGGAACTACGCTTCAGGCTGGTTGTACTCATTGTATTGGAAGTAAAGGAGGCCCCTAACTTGTCCAGCTGCTGTCTCAAGATACACTCTCCTTGGATCAGCCTCCCTGGGACCTGCCTGAACATCTTACAAGTAAAGGTATGGAAAGACGCTGACCGTGTGAGACTGTGTTATTTACCTGCACCCGACTTCACTAACTTCATAGACTTTGAGGGACCAGTCCCACCTGTAGGGGACCTGACATCTAGCTGCATCACCATCCCCTCAGAGATCTACAGCAGCGCTGGTACTAATTACCAGAAGACTACAGGTGGCGTCACGAACTGTACATAAATCAATCCCCTGTAAATATATCCCCAATATACGCCAGACCGCCCGGGCCACAGACCGAGCCACAGCTACCTGTGACAATCCCCATAGACTTCTACGGGCTCGGCTCTGAGTACCCCATTGCCCTGGTAACCCACAATTGTGGTGGCGGGTCGACACATAGTTAGTTTCTCAGGCTGTGACGAGGCGTCTAGGACCAACGTAGGAACGCTCCACGGCTGCCTCTAGTTGTGGTGGTTAGTCAGGGTACTGCAATCTCATAGTTTCCAACTGCTCTGGTGTATTGCCTTTTTTTTACCTGCACTCCTCAGCTACCAAATCATAACAGTATCACCGGCCATAACTGAAAATTGTGTGGTACTCACAGAAGGGAAAAATATTGTGAAAGAAAAAAAAAAAAGGTTGTCAGAGTTGTCAGAGATATTTTTCTGTTTGTTGCATTTTTTTTTTTCCCTCTGTATCTCTGGATGCTGGGGATGATCTTTTCTCTCAATGGAGTTTGCACAGTTGTCTGGCCGTGTGGATCAGCTTGCCACTGAGGTTCAGAGTATTGCTACCTATCTTGCTAGGTTGCCTGTTGTGGAACCTAGGATTCCCATGCCAGATTTGTTTTTAGGGGATCGAGCTAAGTTTCAGAATTTCAAAAATAATTGTAAATTGTTTTTTGCCTTAAAATCTAAGTCCTCAGGGAACGCAGCGCAGCAGGTTCAAATTATCATCTCTCTCCTGCACGGTGATCCTCAGAATTGGGCTTTTTCCCTGACACCTGGGGATCCTGTTTTGAGTGATGTTGATGCATTTTTTCAGGCTTTGGGGTTATTGTACGATGAGCCTAGTGTCACTGATCAAGCTGAAAAAGCCTTGTTGGCATTAAATCAGGGGCTTGATGACGCTGAGTTGTACTGTCAGAGATTCCGTAGGTGGGCAGTCCTGACCAAATGGAATGACGACGCTTTGGCAGCCCTTTTCCGGAAGGGTCTGTCAGATAATGTAAAGGATGTTATGGTGGGATTCCCTGTCCCCTCTGGTCTCAATGATTCTATGTCATTAGCGATTCAAATTGACAGACGTTTGCGTGAGCGGAGAAGTATGCGTGGAATGGTGTTGCCTTGTGAACCAGCTTCTGAACCCATGCAGTGTGATAGAGTGGTGTCTGGGGCACAGCGTCATGAGTTTCGAAAGCGCAATGGGTTATGTTTCTACTGTGGTGATTCCTCTCATGCTATTTCAGTCTGCCCTAAGCGGGGAAGACGTTTTGCACGCTCAGTTGTCTTGGGTAGTGTTCAGACTAAGTTTTTATTAACTGTCACTCTGATATGCTTTCTGTCCTCATTTTCTGCTCAGGCTTTCGTTGATTCTGGAGCAGCTATTAACCTGATGGATTATGATTTTGCTAAACGTTGTGGGTTTCCCTTGATACCCCTACAGAAGTCTATTCCCCTACTGGGGGTCGATTCTACCCCTTTGGCTGAGAATAAACCCCAGTTTTCTACTCAGGTGATAATGAGGGTTGAACCTGATCACCAGGAGTGCTGCAAATTTTTGGTTCTGTATAATCTGCATGACATTATCGTGCTGGGTTTCCCTTGGTTACAGTCTCATAATCCTGTTTTGGATTGGAAATCTGTGTCTGTAACCAGTTGGGACTGCCAATGTGTTAATACCAACACTCCTGTTTTTTCTGCCTCCCCCCAGGCTCAGGATGTTCCTGACTTTTTGATTGATTTTTCTGATGTGTTTAGCGAAAGTAAATCTGCATCCTTGCCTCCCCATAGGAGCTATGACTGCGCTATTGAATTAGTGCCGGGTAGTAAATTCCCTAAGGGTCGCCTTTTTAACTTGTCTGTACCTGAACATGACGCTATGCGGTCTTATATCAAGGAATCATTGGAGAAGGGTCATATCAGACCATCCTCTTCACCCTTAGGTGCCGGTTTTTTCTTTGTGGCCAAAAAGGATGGTTCATTGAGGCCGTGTATTGATTATCGTCTCTTGAACAATATTACTGTGAAATATCAATACCCGTTACCCTTGATTTCTGACCTGTTTTCCAGGGTGAAAAACGCTACTTGGTTTACCAAGCTTGACCTCAGGGGGGCGTATAACCTTATTCGCATTAAGCACGGGGATGAATGGAAGACGGCATTCAATACCCCTGAAGGGCATTTTGAGTACCTGGTGATGCCCTTTGGGCTCACTAATGCTCCTTCCGTCTTCCAGTCCTTCATGAATGACATTTTCAGGGATTTTGTGGACAAATTTCTGATTGTTTATTTGGATGATATCTTGATTTTTTCTAATGACTGGGACTCTCATGTGAAACATGTTTGAACTGTATTCCAGATTTTGAGAGAGAATGCTCTGTATGTGAAGGGATCAAAGTGTCTTTTTGGCATCTCATTTCTGGGATTCATTTTGTCCCCATCTGTTATTGAAATGGACCCGGTCAAGGTTCAGGCCATCTGTGATTGGGTCCAACCTACTTCATTAAAGGCTCTTCAGAGATTTTTGGGTTTTGCCAATTTTTATCGTAAATTTATTGGTAATTTCTCGGTTATTGTTAAACCATTAACTGATTTGACCAGAAAGGGTTCTGATGTGGTGAATTGGCCTCCTGAGGCAGTCTCTGCATTTCAGGAACTTAAGCAGAGATTCACTTCTGCTCCTGTTCTACGGCAGCCTGATGTTTCTATTTAGGTAGTTTGGGCCCCAACGTTTGCTCATACTATTTTCTGTCTGTGTCAGTATTTCATCTTGTCTAACCGCCATTACATGTTTGGGGCTTTCTATTGTCTTTGGGGTTCTGCTCCGGGGCAGATAGCTTTCCTATATCTATCTTTAGGTGTAGTTAGTTTCTCAGGCTGTGACGAGGCGTCTAGGACCAACGTAGGAACGCTCCACGGCTGCCTCTAGTTGTGGTGGTTAGTCAGGGTACTGCAATCTCATAGTTTCCAACTGCTCTGGTGTATTGCCTTTTTTTTACCTGCACTCCTCAGCTACCAAATCATAACAGGTACACTACAGACACATATTGTATCTGTCCTTGAAAAATGAAATATGATTTCTGGCAATGAACATGGATTTTGCAATGCCAATAGATAAGTCACTTCTGTACACAATGGCACACTGAGAAGAAGCAGGGCCGTTTCACCTCACTGTTGTATGGACATCCTGGTCCTATGACGGCTGAACTCCAGACTGGGTTTTATTGGCGATGCAGAAAATAATTAGCAAAAATAAAGTGAAATAGATCAATTTCCCTCCAGTGTGACTTGGGATTTGGACGTTTTTCTGCTATGCCATATCTAAAATGGATATTAGGAGGATTCTGTTTATTTCCTATTTTATGTGCAACCAAATCTGCAGCCAGAGAACCATTCAGAGCTCATTAATATCTCATTATGTTCATAGGAGTATCACAGCTGATGTAATTTAACACATTGTGTGCCACTGAGTCCAGGGCACAGACTGGAGCCATTCGCTTCCTTATGTTTTATTGGAGATAAATAGATTTTCAGCTTTGGTTCTGCTTGTGTAAGCCACTGAGTAAAGGATTGTCAGGAACTGATCCTCATTACCACAGACAGAAAATCATTGACAACAAGAATTCTGATGTATGTTCCTGTGTCTCCGGTACACTCCAGCCCACCTTTCTCTGTGTGATGCACTATAGACGAGCCTTTTGTATGAGTAAGCACCAACGTCAATGGGAAACTAGTGAGACCATATCTATGAAGGGTACAGAGGTAGAAACTTGTGCCCGAGTACCAGGACATCAGTGTCAGAAATGACGCATGGTACTTGTTATCTGTCTACTGTACTGGTGTAGAAGTTTCCAGTTATGTCTCCGACATTGGGATTATGAGTGACGTCTCTTGAACCACCTCCTTAGTTCCCTACCTTGTGTATGCAGAGTTTATGTTTCTTCTGGAATAACTCCAATGCTATTCTGTTCTGGCACTGTTAGTACATTTGAAGTAATTTTAGTACATTGGTTGGATTTTGGATACCGTAATTTGGCATTATATAAATGTCAGATGGTGAGAAGTTTTATCAAAATAAATATTGCCGGATATACATGCTTCATCCCCAACACAGAAGGAAGGGAGGTACCTCCAAATATTGTATGGATTTAAGTTTCTCTTTTGGTCATTCACTTTGCATTTTGTCAACTGATAAAAATAAACCATTAGTAAATGTTATGAAATCATCCTTCTCTTTGCATTTCTTCCACCCCTACCTAAAACTTTTGTACAGTTCTGTAGCGCCTTGAAAGATGAACCATTCTGGACCTTGATTTATAAAGTCAGCCTCTCCATAGGGAAAAAAAATCGACACTTTGATCCATATGCAAAATTAGGCTGAAGTGCTCTGAGCTTAATCGGAGCACTTTGCAAGCCTTTACCTCCCCAGCTCTTTTCCTGCCTTGCCTGAGGCTCACTGGCTGGACCACGCAGTATACCCATGACTGTTCTATGTCCTAGTAATGGTGTAGTTCCCTCTATTGCAGGGGTGTACTACCTTTTCTGAACCAATGGCTACATTATTACCGTATATTGAATCAGTCCTAAGCGTTGCAATAAAACTTAAATGAATGTTAGCATTCAAGATGTTTCTGGCACATCAGAAGTATACCCCATAAATGTCTGATAGAATTGTAGAAAATGGAACCTGTGCCTATAACAAGGATGGCAATCCCCTTCTCCCACAGGTAGCACTCTCATAGAGGTCAAGGCCATGTGGCTCTTCCCATTTTAAACTCCACTGCCACAAACTCCAATGTAGAGTCCAATGCATAGACGCAGTGGTGGGCACAGACAGAAGAAGACCCCTGTGCAAGAACAATATATGGGCCCTCTGCAGTCCAATAGCTCCTCATTATTTACAATCTCATCCGCTTTGGTGGTGAAGGTGGCCCCCCTACTTTTTAGGCACCTGTGCGGCTGCACAGATTGCAATACATCAATGATATGTCCTCCCCTGCATAGCCCTTCACCTGTCAAAGACCCAATTGACAGCTGACTACAAAAGTGAGCAATATGGTGATATCTCAAACATCAGACTTCTTTTTGGAGCAGCTTCCAAGCAGAGTTGCCAACTTGACGTGTTATTTTTTCTGGACAACGTATCAAAAAATTACGGACAGACAATATTTTTTATGAACACAGTGAAAAACCTTAATACATCATTATGATTATAAGTGATTCATGTCTACAGACCATAATTCTCATATGAGCCATCAGCTGCATTCACGCCAAACTATAAAATGATGATAATTACAGTCTATAATCTGTGCAAATTTCTTCAGTTTCAAAAAAATTCATTGACGCCTCAAGTTTTTTTACGGAGAGGGCAAAAAAGCGCTCTATTTTTGCAGAATTTCTGGACGGTTGGCCACCCCGCCGCTTCTAGGTTACTTTATTTAAGGGCAGGGTACGATAGAGGAGAAGTGATGACCTTTGTAATGTGTAGTTTTCTAGGATTTACCGTAATTTATTGTTACATAGCTGTATTGTACAAATGTTGTTGTGATACAGGAGAACTCCGTGGTAATGATCTGTTTCTTATCGTTATGCCTTACTAATTCAGCCATTTGTGGTTTTTGGACATAATTTTGGCCATTCATTAGACTCCATGAACCACCTGATCATTGCAGTCAAAATGAGGTTTCGATATCACACATATTTGAAAGTTACATTAGCAAAGTCTTTGATCACAATTCGCCATTGATTTCCAGAATGAAAGGGCTTTAAAAGAGGACGAACTCATTGGCGCTTCACATAGAGTTGTGTTTTTTCGGTCGTCTGACCCAACAATTGATTTGATTGTCTCTTTAGATGTTGCTGAATTTCCCACTTTTATGAAATCCGGTCTTTGTAGAAATAACTACCTAGTTGGATTTCCTTTCTCCTCCTTCATGGCAGCTATTCAGCATATTTTATGGATAAACCCATGGCATTATTGGATGAGCATTTGGCAGTCGCTAAGTACAGTCATTTTGCAATACCACAAGATAATTCTCAGTACATAACATTTTGTGTCTTTGTAAAATATTCTGACAAGCTGGAATTTCTTTACCTCGTACAATTAAAAGTTGCTTAAAAAGTAGAATAAAAAAAAAATTGAAATCATGGCACCAACACAATCACACAAAAGCAGTGTGTATTGAAGAATTTTGAATACTATGTTATCATGTACGGCAAAATGACATTATAATACTGTCTGTTGTGACCAATATTTTCACGGTGTACGACTTGGAGAAATCTGGCCTTTCTATTACATTCCTAAATGTAAAACATATTTAACACCTGTAACGGGTCTGGGAGGCGGAACCTCTGAGCTTTATTATACAAGGAGGCTTTCCTTGTAAAGGAGCGGGTAGCACCGGGGAGACGGACAGGAAGTCACTGCAAGTGACAGGGGCAGTCTCTGGACAGACAGGTGGGAGGTCACGGCAAGTGACCGGGGCAGTCTCTGGATAGACAGGTGGGAGGTCACGGCAAGTGACCGGGGAAGTCTCTGGATAAACAGGCGGGTAGTCACGGCAAGTGACCGGGGCAGTCTCTGGGTAGACAGGCAGGTAGTCACGGCAAGTGAACGGGGCAGTCTCTGGATAAGCAGGCAGGCAAGGGGCCGGGGCAGTCTCTGAATGGACAGGTATATACGACCTGAGATGGTGGAGCCTCCCGGTAGGCTAGCAGGCAGATGACAGATGAGCGCCCCCAAGTGAGCAGGCGAGAGTCTCTGGAATAGCCGATGGACACCGCAGGTGATGGCCGAACCTCCAGGTAGGCTTGCAGGCAGATGGCAGATGAGCGCCCCCAAGTGAGCAGGCGAGAGTCTCTGGAATTGCCGATGGTCACCGCATGTGACGGCCGAACCTCCAGGCAGGCTTGCAGGCAGATGGCAGATGAGCGCCCCCAAGTGAGCAGGCGAGAGTCTCTGGAATTGCCGATGGTCACCGCATGTGACGGCCGAACCTCCAGGCAGGCTAGCGGGCAGGTAGCAGAAAGCAAACTGGCAGGAAACAGGCAGGTAACTGGTAACGGACCCTGAGGGCTGAAGCAGAGTTAAACAGTGCAACAACAACATTGCTCGGGCACCTCCATTAGGGAGGAAGTACTTTATATAGGGTGGAGTCCTCCGGCATTGGCCGGGGACCTTTTCGAAAAATGCGCGCGGCCCCTTTAAGAGCGGGGAAGCGCGCGGGCGCGCGCCCTAAGTCCAGAAGCAGGGAAGGAGCGCGCGGCCCCAGCAGGGCGGAAGGAGGACGCTGAGCGCGGGTAAGGGGACCGGCGTCCCTGCCTGGTAGAGGACGCTGTCGCAGGGGAACAGCGTCCCTGCCTGGCAGAGGGCAGGGACGCCGACGCTACAGTACCCCCCCCTCTAGGCCCCCCTTTTTAGGCCAGAAAGAAATTTAGCTAGGATGAGAGGGGCATGAATGTTCTCCCGAGGCTCCCACGTTCTCTCCTCAGGACCAAACCCCTTCCAATCCACCAGAAAATAGGTCTTTCTGCCTACCCTTTTGGTGGCCAGAATGTTCTCTACCTCAAATTCGTCTTCAGCAGACACTGGAGCAGGAGGTGTACCTGTAGACTTGACAAAAGAGTTAAATACCACCGGTTTGAGGAGAGATACATGGAAGGAGTTAGGAATCCGCAAATTGGCCGGGAGTTTCAATTTATAGGACACCGGGTTGATCTGACTGATGATCTCAAAAGGACCGATGAACCGAGGACCTAACTTGTAGGAAGGAATCTTGAGCCGGACATACTTGGACGAAAGCCAGACCTTATCTCCAGGACGGAATTGAGGAGGATCCAAACGTCTTTTGTCAGCATGTTTCTTCATGCGCTCGGATGACAGAATGAGTGCGGACCGGGTACTCTCCCATATGGAGGAAAATTCGTTAACCAGAGATTCCGCAGCTGGATTGTCCACAGAGATGGAGTCAGGAACAGGGATCCGAGGGTGTTGACCGAAGACTACAAAAAACGGAGATTTGGAGGAAGATTCGCTCTCGTGATTGTTGTAAGAGAATTCGGCCCAAGGCAGGAGATCCACCCAGTCAGAATGGTGGGCATTAACGAAGTGCCGGAGATAACTGGTCAGATTCTGATTGATTCGCTCGACTTGTCCATTGGACTGCGGGTGGTAAGCGGAGGAGAAATCCAAGGTGACGTCTAGCAACTTACAAGTGGCTCTCCAGAAACGTGAGGTGAACTGTACCCCACGATCCGACACAATGTGACGAGGCAGACCATGAAGACGGAAGATGTGGCGGATAAAGTCTTTAGCCAACTCGGGTGCAGACGGAAGTCCTGGCAGGGGAATGAAGTGAGCCATCTTGGAAAATCGGTCAACGACCACCCAAATGACCGTACAACCGGCAGAGACGGGCAGATCTGTTATGAAGTCCATGGCTATATGCTGCCAGGGAGCAGCGGGTACAGGAAGCGGAAGAAGACGGCCGGCAGGCAGGTGTCTCGGAACTTTGTTGCGGGCACAGGAGACACAGGCAGAAACAAAGTCTATTACGTCCTTGTGAAGGGTAGGCCACCAGTAATGCCGAGTAATGAGCTGGAGGGTCTTTTTCTGACCAGCGTGGCCAGCTAGTTTAGATGAATGACCCCAGTGTAGGATTCTCTCCCGATCAGTTACCGATACGAACGTCTTGCCAGGAGGGAGACGATTTAGACTCACAGGAGCCACCTGCATCACTCTGGCGGGATCGATGATATGTTTAGGTTCATCCTCGAGATCCGACACCAGGAAGGACTGGGATAAGGCGTCCGCCTTGATGTTCTTGTCGGCCGGGCGAAAATGTAAGAGAAAATCAAAGCGGGCAAAAAACAAGGACCACCGGGCTTGGCGAGGGTTAAGTCTCTGGGCATGCTGGAGGTAAGCCAGATTTTTGTGGTCAGTGTAAATGATTACCGGATGAAGAGCCCCCTCGAGTAGGTAACGCCACTCCTCCAATGCCAGCTTGATGGCCAATAACTCTCGGTCTCCTATGGAGTAATTGCGCTCAGAAGAGGAGAAGAGTTTGGAGAAGATGCCGCAAGATACCATCCTCCCGGATTAAGATTTTTGAGTAAGTACCGCTCCGGCTCCAGAAGAGGAAGCGTCCACCTCCAGGAAGAACTGCTTGTTGCCGTCCGGGCGATGCAGCACTGGAGCGGAAGAGAAGGCCTGTTTTAAAGAAAGAAAGGCCTCCTCTGCTTCGGGCGTCCACTGTTTGGGATTAGCATCCTTGCGGGTGAGCGCGGAGATTGGAGCAGTCCGGGAAGAGAAGTGCGGTATGAAAAGACGGTAATAATTGGCGAATCCCAGGAACCGCTGAATGGCCTTCAACCCCTCCAGTCGGGGCCATTTCTCAATGGCAGACAGTTTCTCCGGATCCATTCGTAGGCCTGTTTGAGAAATGATGTAGCCCAAAAATGGAAGCGAGGTCTGCTCAAAGAGGCACTTCTCATATTTGGCGAAGAGGTGATTCTGCCTGAGCCTGAGCAGAACCTGACGAACATCCCTCCGGTGAGACTGGAGATCCGGAGAGAAGACCAAGATATCGTCTAGGTACACCACAACGCAGGAGTAGAGAAGGTCCCGGAAGATGTCATTGACCAACTCCTGAAAGACTGCTGGAGCATTACAGAGACCAAAGGGCATCACCAAATACTCATAGTGGCCGTCCCGGGTGTTGAATGCCGTCTTCCATTCATCTCCCCGACGGATACGGACCAGGTTATATGCCCCACGAAGATCCAGTTTGGTGAAGATTCTAGCCCCCCTCAGACGATCAAACAATTCTGGAATGAGCGGAAGAGGGTACTTATTCTTCACCGTGATCAAATTTAGGCCTCTGTAGTCAATACAGGGACGGAGAGAGCCGTCTTTCTTTTTTACGAAGAAGAAACCTGCTCCCGCTGGGGAGGTGGATTTCCGGATGAATCCCTTGGCCAAATTCTCCTCGATATATTCGGACATCGACCTGGTCTCAGCAGCGGACAATGGGTAAATACGCCCACGGGGAGGCGTAGTACCGGGTAGCAGGTCAATCGGGCAATCATACGGTCTGTGAGGGGGTAATGTCTCTGCTTCCTTTTTATTAAAGACATCAGCGAATAACCAATATGGAATCGGGAGCCCTGGTAGATTAGTTGGTGTAGGAGAAGGACGGACGGGATGAACAGGAACCAAACAAGTTTTATGACAGTCCTGTCCCCAGCGAAGGATCTCTCCAGTCTGCCAGTCGAGCACGGGTGCATGCTTTTGGAGCCAAGGCAGACCTAGTAAGAAAGCGTGCGAGAGTCCAGGCAGAACATGAAACGAAATGCTCTCAGAATGCAGCATTCCCACCTGCAGGGTTATGGCTTCAGTGATTAGTTGGATGGGACGTGGTAGGAGACCCCCATCCACAGCAGCAACAGATACTGGTTCAACCAGAGGTTTGGTAGGAATGCGATATTTCTCCACTAGAGCCTGTGAAACAAGATTCCCGGCTGCTGCAGAATCAAGTTGGGCTAGTTCGAAATAACGGTTCTCACCGAGGAGAATTGAGACTGACAACAGCAGAGATGAAGAGGGTTTATTTTTGTCTAGGTGGACCTCTCCGAGCGAACCTAGACACAGGCGTTTCCCGACCTCTCTGGGCAGGTACGGATCCAGTGCTCCTTACTGCCACAGAAGAAGCAACTCCCCTCGGTACGGCGTAAGTCCTGACGGGCTTTGACCATCTTGGTCTGGTCGACTTGCATAGGCTCAGACGAGTGTACCTGAGGAGAAACGGAAGGAGTTACAGGTCTCTGAAAAGAAGGAGCTAGACGAGGAAACCTTCTCTCACGGGTGACCTCTTTAGCACGCTCCTGGAACCGCAGATCAATTCGATTGGCAAGAGTTATTAGGTCATCGAGAGAGGTTGGAATGTCCCGACCAGCAAGTTCATCTTTAATACGGCCGGATAGACCCTCCCAGAAGACAGAAATCAGAGCGTCATTATCCCAAGCCAACTCCGAGGCAAGGGTACGGAACCGTATGGCATATTGACCCACGGTGAGACTTCCCTGACGGAGACGTAGCAGAGATGATGCAGAGGAGGTCTTCCGTCCGGGTTCGTCGAATACCTTCCGGAAGGCTGAGAGAAAAGCAGACAGGTCAGACACCAGAGGATCCTCTCTCTCCCAAAGAGGATTTAGCCAGGCCAGGGCCTCTCCGGTGAGATGGGACATGATGAAGGCAATTTTGGCCCGGTCGGAGTTAAACTGGTGTGCCAGGAGTTCAAAATGCAGGGTGCACTGGTCAATGAAACCCCGAGCCAGAGCAGGGTCGCCTCCAAACCGAGGAGGAGCTGAAAGTCGAGGTCCGAGGAAACGGAATTGGTAAGCAGCGGAACTGCCGGATTGCGAGTCATGGCGCCCGCGGTGGTTGCTGGTGAAGTAGTCAGGGTGTCCAGGCGGGAATTAACATTCCGCAGGTGACCCAGGATGGACTCCTGTTGAGACCTCTGACGAGACAGTTCATGACACAGGTCAGAGAGCGAGGGAGTTTGGGTGCCACCGGGTTCCATGGCCCGAGCAAACTGTAACGGGTCTGGGAGGCGGAACCTCTGAGCTTTATTATACAAGGAGGCTTTCCTTGTAAAGGAGCGGGTAGCACCCGGGAGACGGACAGGAAGTCACTGCAAGTGACAGGGGCAGTCTCTGGACAGACAGGTGGGAGGTCACGGCAAGTGACCGGGGCAGTCTCTGGATAGACAGGTGGGAGGTCACGGCAAGTGACCGGGGCAGTCTCTGGATAAACAGGCGGGTAGTCACGGCAAGTGACCGGGGCAGTCTCTGGGTAGACAGGCAGGTAGTCACGGCAAGTGACCGGGGCAGTCTCTGGATAAGCAGGCAGGCAAGGGGCCGGGGCAGTCTCTGAATGGACAGGTATATACGACCTGAGATGGTGGAGCCTCCCGGTAGGCTAGCAGGCAGATGACAGATGAGCGCCCCAAGTGAGCAGGCGAGAGTCTCTGGAATAGCCGATGGACACCGCAGGTGATGGCCGAACCTCCAGGTAGGCTTGCAGGCAGATGGCAGATGAGCGCCCCAAGTGAGCAGGCGAGAGTCTCTGGAATTGCCGATGGTCACCGCATGTGACGGCCGAACCTCCAGGCAGGCTTGCAGGCAGATGGCAGATGAGCGCCCCCAAGTGAGCAGGCGAGAGTCTCTGGAATTGCCGATGGTCACCGCATGTGACGGCCGAACCTCCAGGCAGGCTAGCGGGCAGGTAGCAGAAAGCAAACTGGCAGGAAACAGGCAGGTAACTGGTAACGGACCCTGAGGGCTGAAGCAGAGTTAAACAGTGCAACAACAACATT
>JARQOD010000001.1:192389946-192432531 GCA_033576555.1 Oophaga sylvatica
AATGACTGACCCATCAGATCTCTACACATTGACTTGTAATGACTGACCCATCAGATTTCTACACATTGATTTGTAATGACTGACACATCACATCTCTACACATTGACTTGTAATGACTGACCCATCACATCTCTACACATTGATTTGTAATGACTGACCCATCAGATCTCTACACATTGACTTGTAATGACTGACCCATCAGATCTCTATACACTGATTTGTAATGACTGACCCATCAGATCTCTATCACTGATTTGTAATGACTGACCCATCAGATCTCTATACACTGATTTGTAATGACTGACCCATCAGATCTCTACACATTGATTTGTAATGACTGACCCATCACATCTCTACACATTGATCTGTAATGACTGACCCATCAGATCTCTACACATTGATTTGTAATGACTGACCCATCAGATCTCTACACATTGACTTGTAATGACTGACCCATCACATCTCTACACATTGATCTGTAATGACTGACCCATCAATCTCTATACATTGACTTGTAATGACTGACCCATCAATCTCTACACATTGACTTGTAATGACTGACACATCAGATCTCTAACATTGACTTGTAATGACTGACCCATCAGATCTCTACACATGATTTGTAATGACTGACCATCAGATCTCTACACATTGACTTGTAATGACTGACCATCAATCTCTAACACTGATTTGTAATGACTGACCCATCAGATCTCTATACACTGATTGTAATGACTGACCCATCAGATCTCTACACATGATTTGTAATGACTGACCCATCACATCTCTACACACTGATTGTAATGAATGACCCATCAGATCTCTACACATGATTTGTAATGACTGACCCATCAGATCTCTACACATGATTTGTAATGACTGACCCATCAATCTCTACACATGATTTGTAATGATGACCCATCACATCTCTACACATGATTTGTAATGACTGACCCATCAGATCTCTACACATGATTGTAATGACTGACACATCACATCTCTACACATTGACTTGTAATGACTGACCCATCAATCTCTATACATTGATTGTAATGACTGACCATCAGATCTCTACACATTGACTTGTAATGACTGACACATCACATCTCTACACATTGACTTGTAATGACTGACCCATCAGATCTCTATACATTGACTTGTAATGACTGACCCATCAATCTCTACACATGATTGTAATGTCTGACCCATCAGATCTCTACACACTGATTTGTAATGATGACTCATCAGATCTCTACACATTGACTTTGTAATGACTGACTCATCAGATCTCTACACATGATTTGTAATGACTGACCATCAGATCTCTACACATTGATTTGTAATGAATGACCCATCAGATCTCTACACATGATTTGTAATGACTGACCATCAGATCTCTACACATTGATTGTAATGACTGACTCATCAATCTCTACACATTGACTTGTAATGACTGACTCATCAGATCTCTAACATTGATTGTAATGACTGACCCATCAGATCTCTAACACTGATTTGTAATGACTGACCCATCAGATCTCTACACATTGATTGTAATGACTGACCCATCAGATCTCTACACATGATTTGTAATGACTGACACATCAGATCTCTACACACTGATTTGTAATGACTGACCCATCAGATCTCTACACACTGATTTGTAATGACTGACCCATCAGATCTCTACACATTGATTTGTAATGACTGACACATCAGATCTCTAGAATTAGAAGAAAAATGGTGTGCACACAGTCCACAAGGTCGAGGTGCGAGTGCAACGGAACTGATCCTAATATAAAGTAATACAATGCACTGCACACTCTGGGGGAATTCTATGCAAAATATTTAGTGAATTTATTAACACAACCAATAGAAAAAGAGGCATACAATAAACATAAGTGACAGGCAAATCATTTGACGTTTCGACTCTCCCGAGTCTTAATCATAAGTCGCTATAAGATAAAAGATAACAGAATGAGTAACAAGGCATAAATAACATGTTGTAATAATGAATCTATACAGGAAAAATGGAAAATAAAAATAAAACACCAAAATAACAAAATTTCTATAACACCATAGAGACTAACAAGCACCAACTGGTCATACAAATACATATTAAAACAAGGTGAAAAATTTTTTTTTTATAGGGAAGTAGTGGTGACTACGAACCAAAACCCAATAAAGGTAATATGAGGTAAGAGGACAAAAAACAGGGGAGAAGGAAGAAAAAAAGGAAAAAAACATTTTTGAAAAAGATACCTGCAATGCAGTGAGTCAAAAATAAGAAGATCATGAAATTTGACTGTATAATGAGGAATGAAGAAAAAAGAGAGAGAGGTCATTCCCTATAATGAGACTATTAGCGTATTATGAGACACAATCTGATTGAAAAAGTTGGACTACTACCTGTAGATTTGTATGGGAAATTGCATGGCCATATGCTTAATGTATATAATGGTATGAGACCTAGAGAGAAATGAATTTGCAAGGCCACAAATTAATAAAGTAAGCCCCGAAGTGCAAAATTACCTCTCTGGTTGTTGCTATAGTGAACAGATCTCTACACATTTATTGGGGAACAAGCGTTACTTACCAATGCCTGTCTTCTGTTTCTCTTCTGTCCAAGAGGGACATGCATAAAGTTTGCGGCAGGCATCTGATTGGTCAATGCCTTCCAGGCAAGTCCAGAAATGGAAGAACCGTCACATATAATGTTAGCTTATGGTACAGCATATGTATACATAAACAAAAATCAAGTGGACGGCGGCTAGAAGGTGAGCCACTGCCTTAGGACACACTGTGAGCGGTTTATTAAAAAAGCATAAACAGTGAATACGCTATGTAAGCATTCAGTAGTCATAACACAACTACATTTTTTTTTACAGCTAACCTTTAAAAGGTTGTTTGGACACAGTTAATGATGAACTCTATCCACAGGGTAAGACATAACTGGAAGATGATTGGGAGCCAGAGACCCAGACAGCCCACCAGTTAGCTGTTTTTTTGCTGCAGCGGCTGCCAAGTGTAAACATTTTGAACGGAGCTGCTGAGTGCAGCTTTATTCAACCTTTAGCAGCCGCTACCTGATACTGTAGAACAGCTCCTATTCTTTTGTTTTAAATGGTATTCCCATCTGCAACATCTTATCCCAATATGTAGTAGGGTTAATAATAATAATATTAGCAAACACCTCCAATTAGAAATGCAGTATAGTTCATCTGATTAGCTATGTTTCGTACCCCATGTGCAGGACATTGCTGTAGTTTAGCTTAGATATCCATGGTTACGACCATTAACAGCTAACTAACTTTCACTACGAGTGGTCGCACCCCTTTGAATCCAGCAGCAACCAGAGCAAATAGCAGCTTATCGGTTGGTGTGCCAGATTTCAGACCTTCACTAATCAGAAACTGAATACTTATCCCAACCCTTTAAGTTCCAAAAAGTTCCAAATGGGTAAAATCCATCAATCCAGGGGCGTATATAGAAATCATGGGGCCCCGTAGCAGAAGTTCTAATTGCCCCCCCCCCAAAAAAAAAAAATTTATCGGGGTCACAACTTTCCAGCCTTTACATATAGGAAAGATGTGTATCTTCGTACCGTGTTAGCCAGTAGATAGAAAAATATTTAGACTTGAGAGTCCTCAGTGGTTGATACCTTTTAATGGCTAACTGAAAAGATGGTAACAAATTGCAAGCTTTCAAGACTACTCCGGTCTCTTCATCAGGCAAAGACTAAAACAAAAACTGAAGAATCACATATATATATATACACAAGAGGACACAGGAATAGTGCAATAGGTAAGACAAGTGACGTGAAGCAGAACTGTCATTATGGCAGAGGAATGAACATAAATATTGGAACAGATCATAGATAAGGAGAGAGTTTTATTACCCTCTGATTGGGGTCTGGTGTTGTGTTTTGATGCCCCTAGAAGGTCAGAGACGCAGATTCCTTAATTGATATAGAATGACATGAATCCATGTGACACGTTCATTCCAGCACTAAGAGTGTCAAAGGTCATCATAAGTTTGTATTCCCAAACCTTTCTATCTTTCTCAGATTTGAAGTTAGACTACAATATCCCAGGTACTTTCAGCTGCATCACATCTAATGTGGTGTACCTAATTATATGTACTAAATGTCCAACTGGGGTCTGTATGTGGGGAGACCGGGCAAAAACTGAGAACAAGGATGAATTCTCATCGCCACACGATAAGAGAAAAAAGAATGGATTTACCTGTGGCAAAACACTTTTGTATGCCCGGTCATAGCATAATGGATATGGAATTACTGGTATTAAAATCTAACTTCAAATCTGAGAAAGATAGAAAGGTTTGGGAATACAAACTTATGATGACCTTTGACACTCTTAGTGCTGGAATGAACGTGTCACATGGATTCATGTCATTCTATATCAATTAAGGAATCTGCGTCTCTGACCTTCTAGGGGCATCAAAACACAACACCAGACCCCAATCAGAGGGTAATAAAACTCTCTCCTTATCTATGATCTGTTCCAATATTTATGTTCATTCCTCTGCCATAATGACAGTTCTGCTTCACGTCACTTGTCTTACCTATTTCACTATTCCTGTGTCCTCTTGTGTATATATATATATATATATATATATATATATGCAGGGTGGATTTGATTTAAATCAAACTGATTTAAATCACGATTTAAATCACGATTTAAATCACTAGTCAGTAAGGCTTGATTTAAATCAGTGATTTAAATCAAAGTTTCTACCAGACCGGTATACCTAATTTCATCATGTGCGATACGCCCCAGACCGGTGTATCTAATTTCATCATGCGCGATATGCCCCAGACCGGTGTATCTAATCCCATAATGCGATACACTACACTCAGCCCTGTATCTAGATACATGCAGTGTGTCATGTGCTGTGAATAATCCCAGTGTGTGATACTCTCCACGTATCTGTGCTCAGTTTATAATACAGCGAGCAGCATGAACTAACAGAATAGATGCTGCCGGTCGTCCTCAGTGACAGCCTACTTGTCAGTATCACTGGCAGTCCCCAACAAAATGGCTCCGCTCTGTGAGCCTAAACTACATCCTCTGTTATTACAAACACCTAGTAACGGAGAAGAGAAGTCACACGTGATCAGACCCCGCCTGCATTTACTACTGTCGCAATACGAGCTAGCAGTTTATATTTCAGCAGCTGCTCTGCCTAGTGCTTAAAAGTGGAAATACCAAACATTTTAAAATTATTTTTCAGATTTTATTTCTCGATCACCGGCAGTAGTTCTTGCTACTTTAACATGCAAGTAGATGAAGATTTTTAGAATCACTTTTTATATTACTTTTTTCTCCCCAGTTTAATGGGTTAATCATTCATATTTGGACACCACTGTTCTGTTGTACTTAGGAAGGAGAAAAATAATCCTGACCTTAATAACAATTTAAATAGATTTATTCAACTGAAATAATAACAACATTACAGTATAAGTTATTTGCTTAAACAAACATCCATGTTTGTTAACTAATTTGGCTAAACAAAATATATATATATTTTAAGAAACTTAGACTGTCAGCCCAGCCGACACATGAAAAACTTAAATACTACTGTCCCTGCTGTCCTCTGTAGCTCACTCGTCGTCATCTTCATCATCAATGTGATAATATAGGAGAGAAACTGCCCACTAATCCTACAGAAACCTCTGGAAGAGCATGGCATTGTGAATGTACACATATACAGCCTTTATTCTACTGAGTTAAACAACTCAGCTTTATCTCATGATGGAAGAACCTTTGGATGGTAAAATATTTTCCTCAAAAAGCAGTTTATTGAAAAAAATCCGATTTAAATCAAAAAAATCTGATTTAAATCAAAAAAATCCGATTTAAATCAAAAAAATCCGATTTTTTTGATTTTTTTAAAAAAATCATTGATTTTTATCCACCCTGTATATATGTGATTCTTCAGTTTTTGTTTTAGTCTTTGCCTGATGAAGAGACCGGAGTAGTCTCGAAAGCTTGCAATTTGTTACCATCTTTTCAGTTAGCCTTTAAAAGGTATCAACCACTGAGGACTCTCAAGTCTAAATATTTTTCTAGCCTTTACATAGTAATTTTCCTCATGCTGAAGTCCTAGATTCCTCTTTCATTGCCATCATTAAGTGAGATGCTAACAAAAGTGCCCCCCAAACACAGTATGATACCCCCATGGTGAATTCCTCCACATGCACAGTATAATGACCTCACCTCTCAAGGCAAAGTATGGTAACTTCAACATAGTGTGATGCCCAAACTGTGACCTCCACGCAGTCCTCCATGCAGTATAATGGGCCTACATAGTATAATGGCCCCATACCTCTCCACACTGTATAATGGCCCGCACTAGCCCTCCAAACAGTATAATGGCCTCCACACAGTGTTATTTACCCCACACAAACCTTCACACTGTATAATTACTTGCATTCAGTATAGTAGCATCCACATACAGTGGGGAAATAATTATTTGATCCTTTGCTGATTTTGTAAGTTTGCCCACTGACAATGACATGCACAGTCTATAATTTTAAGTGTAGGTTAATTTTAACATTGAGAGATAGAATATCAAAAATACAATCCAGAAAATGACATTGTATAAATTTTATAAATTTATTCCATTTTGCAGTGAGAAATAAGTATTTGATCCCCTACAACCATTAAGAGTTCTGGCTCCTACAGACCAGTTAGACGCTCCTAGTCAACTCGTTACCTGCATTAGACAGCTGTCTCACATAGTCACCTATATAAAAGACTCCTGTCCACAGACTGAATTAATCAGTCAGACTCTAACCTAACCTCTACAACATGGGCAACACCAAAGAGCTTTTCTTAGGATGTCAGGGACAAGATCACAGACCTGCAGAAAGCTGGAAAGCGCTACAAAACCATAAGTAAGACGCTGGGTGGGAAGAAGACAACTGTTGATGCAATAGTAAGAAAATGGAAGAAATACAAAATGACTGTCAGTCAATCAACATTGATCTGGGGCACCATGCAAAATCTCACCTCGTGGGGTATCCTTGGTCATGAGGAAGGTGAGAGATCAGCCTAAAACTACACGGAGGGAACTTTTTAATGATCTCAAGGCAGCTGGGACCACAGTCACCAAGAAAACCATTGGTAACACATTACGCCGTAAAGGTTTAAAATCCTCCAGTGCCCGCAAGGTTCCTCTGCTCAAAAGGGCACATGTGCAGGCCTGTCTGAAGTTTACCAATGAACATCTGGATGATTCTGTGAGTGATTGGGAGAAGGTGCTGTGGTCAGATGAGACAAAAATTGAGCTCGCCGTGTTTGGAGGAAGAGAAATGCTGCCTTTGACCCAAAGAACACCGTCCCCACTGTCAAGCATGGAGGTGGAAACATTATGTTTTAGGGGTGTTTCTCTGCTAAGGGCACAGGACTACTTAACCGCATCAATGGGAGAATGGATGGAGCCATGTACCGTAAAATTCTGAGTGACAACCTCCTACCCTCCGCCAGGACATTAAAAATGAATCATGGCTGGGTCTTCCTGCAAGACAATGACCCAAAACATACAGCCAAGGCAACAAAGGATTGGCTAAAAAAGAAGCACATTAAGGTCATGGAGTGGCCTAGCCAGTCTCCAGACCTTAATCCCATAGAAAACTTATGGAGGGAGATGAAGCTCTGAGTTTCCAAGCGACAGCCTCAAAATTTTAATGATTTAGAGATGATCTACAAAGAGGAGTGGACCAAATTCCTCCTGACATGTGTGCAAACCTTACCATCAACTACAAAAAACGTCTGACTGCTGTGCTTGCCAACAAGGGTTTTGCCATCAAGTATTAATTCTTGCTTGTCAGAGGGATCTAATACTTATTTCTCACTGCAAAATGCAAATAAATTTATACATTGTGATTTTCTGGATTTTATTTTTTATATTCTATCTCTCAATGTTAAAATTAACCTACCCTTAAAATTATAGACTGTTCATGTCTTTGTCAGTGGGCAAACATAAAATCAGCAAGGGATCAAATACTTATTTCACCACTGTAGCTCTCCAAATATTGTACTGGCCCCACATAGCTTTCCATATAGTATAATGTGCCCCCTATAATCCTCCATATAGTATAATGTGCTTCCCATGGTCCTCCATACAATATAATGCACCCCCATGGTCCTCCATACTATACAATGCACCCTCCATAATATATATGTAATGCACCCATGGTCCTCCATACTATGCACCTCCATGGTCCTTCATACTATATAATGCACCCCCATGGTCCAACATACTATACAATGCACCTCCATGGTCCTCCATACTATACAATACACCCCCATGGTCCTCCATACTATATAATGCACCCCCATATTCCTCCATACTATATAATGCACCCCCATGGTCCTCCATACTATATAATGCATCTCCATAGTCCTCCATAATATATAGTGCACCCCTCATGGTCCTTCGTACTATATAATGCACCCCCATGGTCCTCCATACTATATAATGCACCCCTATGGTCCTATATACTATGTAATGCACCTCTCATGGTCCTCCATGCTATATAATGCACCCCCATAGTCCTCCATACTACATAATGCACCCCCATGGTCCTCCATACTATATAATGCACCCCCCATGGTCCTCCATACTATATAATGCACCCCCATAGTCCTCCATACTATATAATGCACCCCCATGGTCCTCCATACTATATAATGCATCCCCATGGTCCTCCATACAATATAATGCACTCTCATGGTCCTCCATACTATATAATGCACACCCCATGGTCTACCTCTTGAAGCTCATCAAGAGAATGGCAAGAGTGTGCAAAGCAGTCATCAAAGCAAAAGGTGGCTACTTTGAAGAACCTAGAATATAAGACATATTTTCAGTTGTTTCACACTTTTTTGTTAAGTATATAATACCACATGTGTTAATTCATAATTTTGATGCTTTCAGTGTGAATGTACAATTTTCATAGTCATGAAAATACAGAAAAATCTTTAACCCCTTTACGACCAAGCCATTTTGTAGGTTAATGACCGGGCCAATTTTTACAATTCTGACCACTGTCACTTTATGTGCTTATAACTCTGGAACGCTTCAACGGATCTTGGCGATTCTGAGATTGTTTTCTCGTGACATATTGTACTTCATGATAGTGGTAAAATTTCTTCAATATAACTTGCGTTTATTTATGAAAAAAATGGAAATATGGCAAAAATTTTGAAAATTTTGCAATTTTCAAACTTTAAATTTTTATGTTATTAAAAATATGTCAGAGATATGTCACAAAAAATAGTTAATAAATAACATTTCCTACATGTCTTACTTTACATCAGCACAATTTTGGAACCAAAATTTTTTTTGTTAGGAAGTTATAAGTGTTAAAAGTTGACCAGCAATTTCTCATTTTTCCAACAAAATTTACAAAACCATTTTTTTAGGGACCACCTCACATGGTCAGAAAATACCCAAAAGTGACACCATTCTAAAAACTGCACCCCTCAAGGTGTTCAAAGCCACATTCAAGAAGTTTATTAACCTTTTAGGTACTTCACAAGAATTGAAGCAATGTGGAAGGAAAAAATGAACATTTAACTTTTTTTCCCAAAATTTTTCTTTCGACACAATTTATTAAATTTTGTCAAGGGTATCAGTAGAAAATGAACCAAAATATTTGTTGTAAAATTTCTCCTGAGTACACCGTTACCCCATGTGTGGGGGAAAACCAATCGTTAGGCACACGGCAGTGCTCAGAAGGGAAGGAGCATCATTTGAGATTTTGAATGTCAAATTGGCTGGAATCGAGAGCGGACACCATGTGGCGTTTGGAGAGTCCTTGATGTACCTAAACAGTGGAAACTAGACCCCCCCAAGGAACTTATCTAGATCTGTGGTGGTGAGCACTTTGAACCCCCAAGGGCTTCACAGAAGGTTATAACGTAGAGCCGTAAATTTAAAAAATCATATTTTTTCCACAAAAATGATCTTTTCATCCCAATTTTTATTTTCCAAAGGATAAAAGGACCCCAAAAGTTATTGTGCAATTTTTCCTGAGTACGCTGATACCCCATATGTGGGGGTAAACCACTATTTGGGCGCATGGCGGAGCTCGGAAGGGAAGCAGCGCCATTTGACTTTTTTGGCTGGAATTGAGATTGGACGCCATGTCACATTTGGAGAGTCCCTGTGTGCCTAAACAGTGGAAACCCCCACAAGTGACCCCATTTTGAAAACTAGACCCCCCAAGGAACTTATCTAAATGTGTTGTGAGAGTTTTGAACCCCCAAGGGCTTCATAGAAGGTTATAACGTAGAGCCGTAAAATTAAAAAATCATATATTTTCCACAAAAATGATCTTTTCATCCCAATTTTTATTTTCCAAAGGATAAAAGGACCCCAAAAGTTATTGTGCAATTTGTCCTGAGTACGCTGATACCCCATATGTGGGGGTAAACCACTATTTTGGCGCATGGCAGAGCTCGGAAGGGAAGCAGCGCCATTTGACTTTTTTTGGCTGGAATTGAGATTGGACGCCATGTCACATTTGGAGAGTTCCTGTGTGCCTAAACAGTGGAAACCCCCCACAAGTGACCCCATTTTGGAAACTAGACCCCCAAGGAACTTATCTAGATGTGTGGTGAGAGCTTTGAACCCCAAGGGCTTCACAAAAGGTTATAACGTAGAGCTGTAAAATTAAAAAATCATATCTTTTCCACAATGATCTTTCCACCCCCAATTTTTATTTTCCAAAGGGTAACAAGACCCCAAAAGTTATTGTGCAATTTGTCCTGAGTACGCTGATACCCCATATGTGGGGATAAACCACTATTTCGACGCATGGCAGAGCTCGGAAGGGAAGGAGCGCCTTTTTCAAATGCAGACTTTGATGGAATGGTCTGCGGGTGTCATGTCACGTTTGGAGAGCCCCTGATGTGCCTAAACAGTAGAAACCCCCACAAGTGACTCCATTTTGGAAACTAGACCCCCCAAGGAACTTATCTAGATGTGTGGTGAGCACTTTGAACCCCCAAGTGCTTCACAGAAGTTTATAACGTAGAGCCGTGAAAATAAAAAAAACATATTTTTTTCCACAAAAATAATCTTTTTGTCCCCAAATTTTTATTTTTATAAGGGTAACAGGAGAAATAGGACCCAAAACCTATTGTGCAATTTGTCCTGAGTACGCTGATACCCCATATGTGGGGGGAACCACCATTTTGACGCATGGCAGAGCTCGGAAGGGAAGGAGCCCGGTTTTTAAATGCAGACTTTGATGGAATGGTCTGCGGGTGTCATGTCGCGCTTGGAGAGCCCCTGATGTGCCTAAACAGTAGAAACCCCCACAAGTGACCCAATTTTGCAAAATAGACCGCCCAAGGAACTTATCTAGATGTGTGGTCAGCACTTTGAACCCCCAAGGGCTTCACAGAAGTTTATAACGTAGAGCCGTGAAAATAAAAAAATCATATTTTTTTCCACAAAAATGACCTTTTTGTCCCCAAATTTTTATTTTTATAAGGGTAACAGGAGAAATAGGACCCCAAAAGTTGATGTGCATTTTGTCCTGAGTACGCTTATAGCCCATATGTGGGGGGAACCACTGTGATCGCCTTACTGCGATCTTTGGGAGGCAGAATGAACAAATCCACAAAAGGTGAAGAATTGGTTTTCTTTTTTACGCCGTTCCTCGTGCGGTATTAGTGATTAGGCGACTTTATTCCTCGGATCGGTGCGATTACAGCGATACCAGATTTATACCCTTTTTTCATGTTTAGCTTCTGTCACACTCTAAAAGACGCTATTTTTTGGAAGAATTTATTGTAAGAAATTTTTGCATCGCCGTATTTTGAGAGCTATAATTTTTCCATATTTCGTCCGACAGAGTTATCTGTGGGCTTATTTTTTGCGGGACGAGCTGACTTTTTTATTGGTACCATATTCGGGCACATAACGTTTTTTGATCGCTTCCTATTCGGATTTTTGTGGAAGCAGAATGAACAAAAACCAGCAATTCAGGAATTGTTTTTTATTTATTTTTTTCCTCCGTTCCGCGTGTGGTAAAATTGATAAAGCAGCTTTATTCTTCTGGTCACTACGGTTACAGTGATACCTCATTTATATATTTTTTTTATGTTTTGGCGTTTTTTACACAATAGAAAATTTTATAGAAAAAATAATTATTTTTGCATCAGTTTATTCCGCGAGCTATAACTTTTTATTTTTTCGCTGATGATGCTGTATAGTGGCTTGTTTTTTGCGGGACAAAATGACGTTTTCAGCAGTATCATGATTATTTATATCCTACTTTTTGATCACGTGTTATTGCACTTTTTCCAAGCGGTATGATGATACCGCTTGGAAAAAGTATAATTTACTACTTTTTTGTGGTTTTTTTTTACGGCTTTCACTGAAGGGGTTAACTAGGGTTACGCTTTTATAGATGGGATTTTTACGGACGCGGCGATACTAAACATGTGTATTGTTTTTGTTTTTTGTTTTTTTATTACATAAAAATGTGTATTTTTTAGGGGAATTTTTTTAAATTATTTTTTAATATTTTTTTTTACAATTTTTTTTAAAAAAATGCTTTTTTTTAACTTGTCCCTTTATGGGACTTTCACTTTTTTACCTTTTATTGCAGTTACAATGCATTGCAATGCTCCAGCATTGCAATGCATTGTGCCTATAGTGAAAGCTGCTGTGACCATGATCACAGCAGCTTTCCGTAGCTAGATGACCCGGAGATTGTCATGACAACCCCCGGGTCATCAAGGCAGAGATCGGGGCGCCGATCTGAGGCAGAGGGAGCTCCCGACCCTCTGGCTCCCCCCCTGAGCGCTGCGAAGCTCGGCCACTGCAGCGCTGAGCTCCTGCACTGATTGGGCAGAAGAGGCTGAAATTTCAGCCTCTTCTGTCCGATCGCTGCTGCGTTTGGTCAGTCACATTGACTGACCAATCACAGCGCTGTAGGTGCGGGGACTGACGGCAAAGGTCCCCGCACCGCTTGTCGTGCCTGTCAGCTGTCTGTGACAGCTGTCGGCACTGAACTACCACTGCGTGTTTACACGCAGTGGTATTTCAAAGGCATGACGTGCACAGTCCGTCAAGGTGCCAAAACTGACACCTTGCCATGACGGACTGTGCACGTCATTGGACATTAAGGGGTTAAATGAGGTGTGTCCAAACTTTTGGCCTGTACTGTATATATATCTAAATTAAAGCCCGGTGGCCAATATGAAAGTTACTAATTTTGTTTTCCAATAAAAATCATGATAAATGAAAAAATATTGGCAAAGTTGAAGAAAATAAAAACACACGTAACACAAAACTTGATTTAACCAACAGGTAATTTTTGGATTCCACATTCCCATTTAAAGGCTGCAGCATCATGTGACGCCGTGGGCTGGATGCAGGCAGTCTATTTATTGGGAGACACCGCTGCAAGAGCGGAAGAGCGGCACTTATCAGGGAGGTGAGTACAGGTTTTTTTTTTAACACGATATAGTGGAAAACCCCTTTAAGAAATAACAGAGGACAGTGCGCTGGATTCCCCCTCATCACGCAGTATCTGTACCTGTGACCAACAATCCCACACCATCAATACACCCAGGGCATGTGGAACTCAAGTGACTAGGGAGAGAGGTGAGCTGAAAATACATTTTTTGTCTTTAGTGTGAACACTTATTACGATGTCAATAGGAACCCACAGGTTGTTGATCTCAGCCTTCAGCTAAAATGATTTTATTGTTCAGCTGCTACAAGTAACAATTTACAGTAATAATGCCTTGTTAGACCTTCTGGATGCACTTTAATAAGCAGCCAACCCTAGAACTGTAAGACTGGAGTATTTTTCCTAACAAATAGCGACTGTAGTCCACACACAACCCTGAGGTCTGCAGCTACCTGCATGGATTCACTCATGGCCATTTATACATAGTTCGGACCCACCTCTGTCTCTACTATCATAGTAAGAAATGAAAGGAGAACTGTTGTCTTCACGTCATTGGGGAAGGGTAGGAGAAGCCATGACTGATTGTCATATAGCCACAGACTTGTAGGCTCTGCGCTCGGCTGGTTGACCGAGAATTGAGACCATCAAGAGCTCACAGGGCGGACAAAATGCCGCCATACTTAATAGACTCAAGTCATCTGAACCTGCCGACAGCAACGTGATTGCCCAACAGTCCAATATGTATGGGTCCTCCCAACTATTCCTGACAAATAATTTGAGGGCGAGAAGGACCCAGCTCGTTGGATTTCTAATGGCCGATCATTTTCCTGAGACAAGCCACTGTCATAGTATGGCAACAGCATTGTCATAGAGAACACAAGGGCAAAGAGTTCCTGTGTATGGGGGAGTCAAGAGAGATAGCGGTCTGCCAACTGAAAGCTATCCGATGTGTAGATGGCCTTAAAGCTTCTTTTTTTCTGGGCAACTTTAGGTAGGCGATGTCTGGAGCACGCATGGCTGTGCGTATAACAGAGGTACAGCACCCCCTTATTACATACAAAGATGCAGAGGTACAGGGGGCCTCAGTCACTGCTTCCTACTATCAATATACTATAAGAAAGTCTATGTATCTGGAAAATGTGAGCAGAGTTGTTGTTTGTTGTGGTCATCAAGTTCACTTTGGATTGTGGTAGAAAAAAAAAGAATACATGCTCGAAGTCAGGTTGGACATGTATATAAGTATTACAGGCCACTAATTATTTTTGAGGTCAGTAAATACAGAGCAGCAGGACAAATATGTATCTTTCCTACGGTTTTGTTTCCCCTCAGGTCTAAGAATCGGAGCACACAGCGAGAGTTTTAAAGAAGATAAATTGCTGGCAACCTCAATTGTGACCTAGGGTTACTCGCAATCATTGTCTATCTGATAAAAAACAATATCACGCTCCCTATCTCTATCCTCTCTCATTATCTTCAAGACTCCGCTACATAGCAGGAAGAAATAGGATTTCCTGCCAAGGACCCCTGTGTACAGGAGGAGCCGTCAGTATTTAGTATTAGACGCCTAGGTGCAGACCTGATCAGGATTTTATATTCAGGTGCATGGTGCCAATGTCTCTCCCGATGTGCATGAGCTACAAAATTGGTATATACCGTACTATTCATAGGACCACACCTCGGGAGGCACAGGCTTCCTGTCAAGAATATACCGCTCCATTCCTTTCCATATATTTATGTGTTTCCTGCAGTCTCTACACACACTCTCAAAGACTTGATCTGGTATCTTCTGGGACAAATCCACAGACTGACTTCTGCAGGCAACCCCCTTGGCTGTATTGTCCTGATCATGATTGATTCTGCACACAAGCCTCCAACCTTGTATTAGAAAATGGGATCGAATAAACCGCCCATAAGTAGGGGGTTAGTCTAGATTGGAAAAATGATCTATCATTTGGCTACAACCACACACGAGGTGGACATGTCGAGATCTATAACACATTCAATCTAAACGCAATTTCCATAGCTTTAAAACACCATAAACAGTGAGGGCAAGGATGATACGAGATCAGCATTTGCATCATGCTTGTTAGTATTTGTATTTGTACTCCTACCTGGCTGTGACTCGGTAGAGATCCATAGGCCATTTGTTGATTTAGAAGTCCTTTCTGCTTCATTATAAGTAGTCGCTTTTGCTCCTCACTCAAATGGCTCATCTGGGGCGGCATTGGTGGTTGCTGCTGCTGTTGCATGTATGGTAGCATGGCATTTTTGTTTTGGTTGGTAATTGGAGGAGTCATTCTCTGACTCATATCCGCACTAAAGTGTGACAGTGGTTTAGTATTACCATAATTGAGCATGTTGGGCGTTTTGCTGATAGAGTTGGAATTTAAATTGCTTGTCTGCTGGTTTATCATGTTCATGTGGCTTTGAGGGAGGTAGTTGTTCATTGTGGTTTTTGGGGGATTATTTGCCATAGGAGGTACAATAGAATTTTGGTTGTTGAAAGCTTGGGGATACATCATTGGACTATTTGGCTTTTCAGTACCAAAGGCTCCACCATACGGGCTAGACGGTGGACCCACAGGTGACCAACTGGAAGGCTGGTTTGTATGTGGCTGCTGTTGTTGGTGTTGCTGCTTTTGTTGTATAATTTTCACTCGTTGCTGTTGTTGAGCTGCCATTTGTTTGAGCTGCTCAGCAGGAGACAAGTCAGCACTTGGGAGGTTAACAGACCCACTTCCAGAACTAGATGTTGGAGTCATGACATATCCATTGCCAGGTCTTGTTGAGGTTTGACCAGGCGTGTGCGGTGGATTAGGAGTTTGTGGGGATTGGACAATACAACTTGCTGGTGATCCTGCAAGCATTAATGTAGATGGAGCACTGGAGTTTGATGGTATACTGGAAACAGATGATACGTTGGAAAAAGAAGGACCAGATGAGGATGGACGAACTTGAGGAGAGCCCATAGAGACATGAGGGAATGGAGAGTGGGATGGATCACTCTTTACACTGGCACTTTCTTGAGGAAGAGGTGTTTGGGCTGTTGGTCTTGAAAAATCAAGCTCCTTCTTTTCCTCAAAGTCCTCGTTGAATAAGTCCTGTATGTCATCCTCGGGTACAGTATTAGCAAGCTCATCAATCAACTCCTGCCATTCTTGATCATTCAAATTTATGTCAGAGAAGAGTTTATTTTGGTTGGAAAGAGAAGTATCAGACGTGTCGATGACTGAAGCATCATCTAGTGGCTCTTGCTTCATTTCCTTATTTAGGATGTTAAAACTGTCCTCTAGTTCATTCGCATTAGAACCATTTACTGCTAGCTTTACATCCGGCTGGCCACCATTCTTACTTATCTCCTCTAATCCTCCCGAATGCGTTACATTATTTGTCACAGGTAGATGTGGCTTTATATCGAGCTGGTGAAGAGGTGACACAGAAGGTAGTGGCATATTAGACAGATTATTAAGAGTGTCCATGCCTGGCATCTCTTTCCTTCGTCGTTTAGCAGAGGGTGAAAACCTCCCATCACAGATGCCATTCTGTTGCTCTCCGTTGAGTGGTGAACGAGCACCTTCTAACTTCTTCTGCACAGCTTCTTGAAGCTAAGAAGAAAGCAGAAAATGTAAATGAGTACATGTGAAATTAGATATTTTCATTTTTAAAATAGAGATGCACATCCTATCATAACGCCAATCTAATTTGTTTCCTTAGTTTCAACATATTCCCACAGAGTAATGATGTGTTTTAACCCAAGACAATTTATTTATTTTGTATTTGTCCTGAGAATTTAAGAATGTAAAGTCATGGTGTCTAATTCACACTTTCCAAAGCAAAAAGTACCTAGAAATTAACTAAAAGAGTCCAACACTGGTTTTGATCCCATGGCAGAAATTGTTGATAAAAAAAATCCTTCTAAAAACATGTCCATTTACAGAGGACCCTGAGTATCTTCTACCAACGCAAGCAGTGTAGTAGTACAAATAAAACCTGTCCATGACATTTGTCTTTGTTACACCTCTTTAATGTTTGAAGTGTTTTCAAGACACTCCTAAAATCAAAGCCTTATCCTGACTTAGACCAGAGTGCCATCACAGGCGGAGCAGCTGATCCACACGGGCATGTAAAATCAGCACAACTGACACTGTCTCTTGTCAGGGCCTGTTACACCCAAGCGCTGAGGGACCTAAAGAAGGTGAGGCTTCTCGCTTCCAGCAGATCAAAGACTGCCTAGATCCACAGCACTGACATCACGTCCATGTCCCACAGCAGCTGTGGTCTGCACAGGAAGATAAAATGATTTTCACAACTTGCTGTATATGTATCAAAGCTTGTTTTGACATTGAAAAAAAAAGAGGAAATGGAAATGGTCACATAAATGTCAAAAAAAGCAATGGATAGCTTGCTGTGAAAAGGAATGTCTTTCACTAGAGGGAATTTACAAGAGTTTGATTGATATGCCAGTCTTAAACAAAAACCTGCTGGATCAGGATGCGCCAAAATTATTAAGAGTGCGCTGCGTAAAACATGTGGAGCATCTTGGATTGTCTAAGTGTCACAGACTAAATAGATGGTGTAGATTTCTACTGAAACTTACACTAGAATTTCCAACAATTTCTGGAATTTTTGTTGGAGTAAAGCTGGAAAAGTTGCAAATGTTTGTGCAAAAGGCTCAAAATTTTTTTGTATGCTAGAAAATTGGTGCAAATGGTTTGACAACTCCTCAGCCATTATGTCCCCCTCAATCAGCAACCCCTTCCCCCAAAAATAAAGCATTATTGTGTGTAGAAACACTGATGATCGCGACTATCTAGAATTCTAGATGGTAGCAATTAAAGGTACGGTAAATCAAAAAATAACTTTCAATATTAATTTAGATAATTCTTATCATCTATCTATCTATCTATCTATCTATCTATCTATCTATCTATCTATCTATCTTCTATCTATCTCACATCTCTATTATCTATCTATCTATCTATCGCTTAGCTATCTCATATATCTCTATGTATGCATTATCTATCTATCTATCTATCTATCTATCTATCTATCTATCTATCTATCTATCTATCTATCTATCTATCTATCTGTCTATCTCTATATTATCTATTTACTCAAATCTCTATTTATCAAATATCTATCTATCTATCTATCTATCTTATCTATCTATCTATCTATCTATCTATCTCATATTTATCAATCAAACTAGCTCATATCTATCTATTATCTCTCTATCCGTCTATCTATTAATGTATCATCTATCTATGGCATATTTTATTTTATGCTGATAATTAAGCCAATTTAAATAAGTACAGAGAATAAAAACAAAGAGTCTTGGAGAAATGATCTGTGAAACTGTGAAATAAGAGCTTGAAATGAAGCGTTACATTAGAAATGCAGCAGCCTTTGCATAAACACAAGTGGTACTCGAGGTTTTATGTGCCTGGAGGAGTAGCTCTGCTCTAAACCACCAGCAGCAATTCATTTCTCCAAAGAGATTAAGCCAAGGTGCTGTTGTTATGGTAACAGTCTTTGCCTATCACGATCTCTCTTTGCTGGGCTTCGATAACCTATTCACTGCCAGCGCCACCTACAATGCATGAGCACAAGGCTAGCAGGTCTGGGGCAGGTAGAAGAGATGGAAGGGCTGACGCTTCCAGGACGAGCAATCATTTCATTCATTTCCTCTGCACAAGCTAAAGCTTCATGTGAATGCAGTCAAATAAAAGGTGTCACCAGTAGATAGGTGGGTGCTATGGTCACATGTGACAATTTGCTCCTCTCTAAGCAGTTTACGCAGAAGAGAAGGGCCCATGAATTACAGACGTAGAAGCTGTCATGCAGAAGTATACCTTTATTTGGCCTTTAAAAGGGTTTTCCAGGACGATTTAATTTTTTTACTACGGGCCTAAGAATTAACAGGCAGGTACTTGTGCCCAGCACCGATTTCTGACCTCTCCTGCCGGCGATTCAGTGGCTTCTGCTGATGTCACGTCAACAGAGCCGCGGCTTCTTTTCCGCTATAGTGACGGGGCATATTGACCTCATGCGGATTGACAGCTGGCTCTCCACTGCCTAACGGCGGGGAGCCAGCAGTCACGCCCCACCAACAGAGTAGCCTGGGAGGAGAACAGCTGCTCTGGTGACGTGGAGCAGCTGAATCGCTGGCAGGAACGGGCAGTGACCTCTCTGAGCCAATGCCGAATAGAACAGGCAGGCAGTTGCCTCTGTTAGCAACTACCTGCATGCTAGTTTTTAGGCCTATAGTAAAAAATAATATAGTTCTGGGCAACGCCTTTATCCTGATTCAGATATCTGTGTTCTCGTGTGTAAAAACAGTACCGTTGTTTCACCCGTGATTTTTCATGTATGGCAAAGCTTCTCCTAACCATTACAATGTTTATCACCGACAGCACACGAACTGCACCCTGATGCCATCCCTGACCTCTTCGTGATTTTCACGGACCCACAGACAACTTTAATCTGTGACTTGAATCAAAAACAGATATTGGATGATTTTTTTTTTTTTGCAGACACGTGGACAGCAAAAAACACTAACTTGTGAACAGTTCCATAGATTGTAATGGATGCGTGTTCTACCCATGAAAATCACAGATAAAATGCGCACGTGATTCACGTGCTTCTGAATGAGGAATTATGACCTTTCCTAATTTTAATTTCACTCTTAGGCTACTTTCACACTTGCATTTTATTGCGCATGCGCATTACGACCATAAACGCAGCGTTTGTATGCGATTTCAAGCGTTTTTGCATGCGTTTGCGTTTTTTTCGGCGCATGGGTTGTCTACGGGTCACATTTCTATCAACTGTGTCTCTATCAACTGTCTCTATCATCTCTGTCTCTATCATCTGTCTCTATCATCTCTGTCTCTATCATCTGTCTCTATCATCTCTGTCTCTATCATCTCTGTCTCTATCATCTGTCTCTATCATCTGTCTCTATCATCTCTGTCTATCATCTGTCTCTATCATCTGAATCTATCATCTCTGTCTCTATCATCTGTCTCTATCATCTCTGTCTATCATCTGTCTCTATCATCTGTCTCTATCATCTCTGTCTCTATCATCTGTCTCTATCATCTGTCTTATCATCTGTCTCTATCATCTCTGTCTCTATCATCTCTGTCTCTATCATCTGTCTCTATCATCGCTGTCTCTATCATCTCTGTCTCTATCACCTTTTTATCTACACTCCTCACAATGTATCTTGTGTAGGGGGTTGTCTAAACAAGTTAGACATTATTTACTCAAAAATCGCTTGCTCGCAAAAGCGCTGATGAGCGCAAAGCCATGCGCACGCCAGCGCACCCATAGACTGCAATGTTATTTTTTGCGCCTATTTTTTTAAAGCGGTTGGGCGGAAAAAAAATGCAACATGTAGTGTCTAGCGCGTATGGACGCACACCTGGAAAATGCGCAGCGCACGCTAAACGTAGATGAACGCTTGCAAGCGCTAGACCCTGCGCCCGCCATGTTAAAGATAGGGGGACATTGCGCATGCGTCCGATAGCGCACGATGCGCTGCGCAAAAAAACGCAAGTGTGAAAGTAGCCTTAACTATTCATTTTCTGCATTACTATATGAGGCAAAGTCTATATTCATAACATACTACCACACTACTTGGTGAATGTAAGCATCTGGTTTGGATCAGGTAATCATGCATTTTTTATTAGAATGAGTGAATGAGGATAAACAGGTGTCGCTTATCTTGAGAACATGGAATTAGGGAGGATAAAAGACAACATGCTGAATTTTTGCTTCCGGTAGAACAGATATGGGGAGAGTGGAGTTGTGCTTATATCAGACTGTTTGAGTAGCCTTTTGAGATCAGTAGCCATCACCAGAAACTCTAGTTTGCATTCGTCTCCCCCATCTTCTAACACCTGGCACCTCCACTGCTCACCTGGTACGCAATGTACAGAGCCAGCGCACCACAGCACAGTGTAGTAGCCGTTCTCAGGTACTGCAGCCCAGCTTCCATTCACTTCAATGGGATCAGCACATCACAGCACCGTGTAGTGGTCGTTCTCAGGTACTGCAGCCCAGCTTCCACTCACTTCAATGGGATCAGCACACCACAGCACCGTGTAGTGGTCGTTCTCAGGTCCTGCAGCCCAGCTTCCACTCACTTCAATGGGATCAGCACACCATAGCACCGTGTAGTGGCCGTTCTCAGGTACTGCAGCTCAGCTCCCACTCACTTCAATGGATCTAAACTTCAGTTCTTGAGAACGTCCGCTACACAGTGTACAGCACTGGCGGACAAAGTGAGAAAAGGGCCCCTGTGCAAGAACAATACATGGGCCCTTTGCAGTCCAAGATCTCCTAAAAATGCAAAATTGCACTTGCTTTGGAGTTATAAATGGGCCCCCATGCGGCTGCACAGGTTGCACCAATGATATGTCCGCCCCTGGTGTACAGATCCGTGGTTTTCTGGTTCTGTAACCTCTGTCCTTCTGGCTGCCATGGCACCAAGTATTAGCTAAGCAGTGGAGGTGCCAGGTATCAAACTGCCACCAATCTGACACTGACGGCCTATCCTAACTATAGAACAGTGTTTGCTTTGATCAACCCCTTCAAAGAGTTTGAAACAGAAAAAATACCAATGTGAATTATACTTGGCATTATTGTGACTAATGAATGAAATCATGCCAAGCTTTACCACGAGCCGTGCGATATGTCTTCTATAAGTGTGTGGGTAACACTCTAATTATTATACCGCTAATGTAGATGTAAAAACAGAACTTTTCAGCACCAACGTCACAAATACAAGAAACTTCATTTACACATTGGTTCATTAAGTGCTATGTAATAGACACGTTGCAGAAAAGTATCACAACAAATACCCATGACAAATAGTTACAATATTTCTTCATAATAACAGATTGTACATTGCTTCCCAGGCTAGCTGCTGAAAGCAAATATCTCTACAGCTTACACTTAGGAACAGGTTTAGTCTGCACACCCAGATGGTCCCCGGTAGTGACACAGACACCAAAGTTACTTCCAGCTTTCTCATTCATGCACGTTCCACGCTCGAGTTATAGTTGGCCTGAAGTGACTACTAAGACGTCATGTTGTCACTCGGACTCCTGACACCTCTGTTTTAGTCACTACTTATTCTTCATGTAGTAACAATTCTGGAGTATCTTTTCTTGTCTCTCTATGCTGCGCCGTTCCTCTGAATAATTATGGCCAGATTAGGACCATTTTCCTTGCTATGTTCGTACACAGTCTGACACTAAAGGCTCACTCACACGAGCCATGATTCTCTGCTCCAAAAAAATCGGATAGATTATGGTAATGAAGCTTAGCTCAAACTCTGATCAGAACTCTGTCATTTTACTGAGTGTCATTGTTTTACATGAGAGAATCATATCACAGGTGTGGAGATGATGGAGAACTTAATTTATCCATTGTCTGTGTCGACAAAAATGAGACTGCACTCAGATGACATCCAAGTGCAGTCTGATATTTTACATGCAGCTATAGACTTGCATGAGTGCTGAATGCTGAGACTTTTTACACAAACCAATTCAGCTCATTCCTCAGTGGCTCTCAGCCTGGACGGTCACATCTTGGCACCATCCAGATTGAAAACTCTTTACAAGGTGAGAGCTATGGTTGTTTTTTACTTTTCTTTTATTACAGGAGACCATGGCTTCAGGGGAATGGGCGTTAAGTGACTATAACTGTGTTTGTTATTTTTAAATAAAAATATATAATATAAAATATAAAATACAAGTACCGTATATACTAGGTATAAGCTGACCCGAGTATAAGCCGACCCCCCTAATTTTGCCACAAAAAACTGGGAAAACTTATCGACTCGAGTATAAGCCTAGGGTGGAAAATGAGATTATACCCCATATGCTGCCCCATGTATTATGCCCCACAAGATGCTCCATAGATTGTGCCCCATATGCTGCCCATGTATTATGCCCCATATATTATGCCCCCATAGATGCTCCATAGATTGTGTCCCCATAGATGCTCCATAGATTATGCCCCCATAGATGCTCCATAGATTGTGCCCCCATAGATGATCCATAGATTGTGTCCCCATAGATGCTCCATAGATTCTGCCCCATAGATGATCCATAGATTCTGCCCCCATAGATGCTCCATAGATTGTGCCCCCATAGATGCTCCATAGATTCTGCCCCCATAGATGCTCCATAGATTATGCCCCATAGATGCTCCATAGATTGTGCCCCCATAGATGATCCATAGATTGTGCCCCCATAGATGCTCCATAGATTGTGCCCCCATAGATGCTCCATAGATAATGCCCCATAGATGCTCCATAGATTATGCCCCCATAGATGCTCCATAGATTATGCCCCCATAGATGCTCCATAAATTGTGCCCCCATAGATGATCCATAGATTGTGCCCCCATAGATGCTCCATAGATTCTGCCCCCATAGATGCTCCATAGATTGTGCCCCCATAGATGCTCCACAGATTATTCCCCCATAGATGCTCCATAGATTGTGCCCCCATAGATGCTCCACAGATTATTCCCCCATAGATGCTCAATAGTATAGGTCGCCTTATGCGGCCGCAGCTGCTGCAACCGAAAAAAAAAGACATACTCACCTCTCGTCGCTGGGGTCCAGGTGCAGTGTCCTGAGCAGGCAGGGACACTGGCGCGCTATGGGGGACAGGTGCCGGTGTCACCGCTGGCTCAGGGCCCGGCACCTGAGATATTTACCTGTCACCGGACCGCTCCACCGCTGCACGCCGCTATCTTCCGGGTCCTCCAGCAGTGAATGCTCAGGCAGAGGGCGCGGCGTGCACTAACTACGTCATCGCGCCCTCTGACCTGAACATTCACAGCTAGAGGACGCAAGGACACAGCAGCGATCAGCGGTGGAACGGGACAGGTGAATATCCCTTATACTCACCCTCCCACCGGCGCGGTCTCTGCAGCCCCTGCTCTTCTCCCGCGTTCTCCGGCGCCAGTGTTCAGCGGTCACGTAGTACCGCTCATTAAAATCATGAATATGTGCATATTCATGACTTTAATGAGCGGTACCATGTGACCGCTGCAGGAAGGAGCCTGATATCATGGGAGAAGAACAGGGGCAACAGAGACGCGCCAGGAGGGGGTGAGTATATAGAACAGCTGCGCTCCGCCTCCCCCGCCGACCCCCTGGTATATGACTCGAGTATGAGCCGAGAGGGGGACTTTCAGCCCTAAAAAATGGGCTGAAAATCTCGGCTTATACTCGAGTATATACGGTAATTCGGTGTTTGGAGGAGTAGGGCAGTATCCCAAAACACAGTGTCTACAAATTGAGATTCTGGTTTGGCTTTTATCCTAAGTCATGTGACAAGGCTCGTTCAAGGGTTGACATTGACTTTTAGAATCACTGATTCCAATATGTGGCACTAGAGTTCTAGTCATCTTCCTCTCTGAGGAGACAATTTGCATATTTAATATCCCAGAGGAGCATTGCAAGACTTAAATGTCTCCTCACCATGGTATATCAGGCTTGACATGTCACTCTCTGCAAGGTGAAACGCTACCCCTTGGATCCCAGTTTTAGGCTGGAGTCACACACAACATATAAAAATACGGTCCGTTTTTCACGGACGAGAATCGCACAAATGTTCCCTGAACAGTGATCCGTATGTCATCCGATTGTAATGCGAGGATGCGATTTTCTCGCATCTAAGCATCCGTGTGACATCCGTTTTGCATCCGTATGGCAAGATTTTATCGCTGGCTTGCAAAATGGACATATAATGGATCCTAATGACAGGTTTTAAAACACAAACGAAAGAATAGATATATACACATAGAATACATATATATTGTAGATTGTAAGATCTCACGCGCAGGGTTGTCTTATTTTGCTTTAATTATTGTATTGTTAACATTGTTACTTATGACTTGTGTTTTGAAATTGTTAAACTGTAAAGCGCTGCGGAATATGTTGGCGCTATATAAATAAAGATTATTATTATTATATATACATGTCATTGAGACACATATATATATATTTATAGTTTATACACTCCTACATAGTGTAATAGCCGCTAAATCAATTGCCGGCTTCTGTAAAATTATTACAGAACCCGACATGAAATGACACATGGTTTACATACAGTGAAACATTTCATTTCATTTAGTTTTCTATATGTTTTTCACTAATAATTAGATGGGTGTATGTGTGCAAAATTTGGGACATGTAGGTGTTAATTTAACGGGTAAATTTGTTAACAAAAAATGCATGGGCTCTCGCTGTATTTTCTCCGCCAGAGAGGGAAAGGCAGTGACTAAGGACAGATAACTAAGTGGTAAGGTTTCTCCTTGTGGAGAGTGACATACCAGCTCTGGCTTGTCACAGTAAGGAGGCTTATTCGCCGTGCAATGCTCCTCTGGGAAAATTTAATATGCAAATTGCCTCTTAAGAGAAAAAGAGGACTTGAACTCTATAGCGCCACCTATTGGAAGTAGCGATCCTACAACTCACAATCAACCCTTTAACGAGTCTTGTAATATGACTTAGGATAAAAGCCAAATTAGTTTCTGAATTTGCAGACACGGTGTTTCGGACTATTGGCCCTCATCAGTGCAAAGTATGAGATCTGAATTGGCTGGATGAGAGGCTCTGGACTGAGGTCTAAGGTGTAAGGTTTCTCCTTGTGGAGAGTGACATATCAGCTCTGGCGTGTCAAAGTAAGGAGACTTATTTGCCGTGCAATGATCCTCTGGGAAATTTAATATGCAAATTGCCTCTTAAGAGAAAAAGAGGACTTGTACTCTATAGCGCCACCTATTGGAAGTATCGATCCTACAAGTCACAATCAACCCTTTAACGAGTCTTGTAATATGACTTAAGATAAGTAATCCGTATTTTTCTCGCACCCATAGACTTGCATTGGCTTATTACGGCATAATACGGTGACAATCGCAGCATTTTCAGGTGGGTATGATCTAAAACCAGCCTGAAAAAGAGCACAGAAAAAGCTCAAAAGAATGAACACATCTAGTTCTATGTAAAAACAATTTGCTGTGTATATGTTCAGACTTCTAAGAGTCTTTTAAACCCTTAAAGTATTAAAAGTTTCCGGGCAGTTAAAAGAAGTGAGAAGACCATTCTTAAATTGTTTCTCGCTCTTAGGCCACGTTCACACCTTCAGTATTTGGTCACCTTCAGTATTTTTAAGCCCAAACCCCGAGTGGGTGATAAATACAGAAGTGGTGACCTGTTTCTATTATACTTTTCACCGATGGATAAAGAAATGACAGAGCTTCTCCTATACTTTGCACTGTTATACAGAGGGATAACTTTCTGGCATTCCGTCCTGAGGTAGAGAACTAAGAATTTCGCGCTGTGCCATGCACTGACCTCTCAGGACCTGCGCTTGGCATAACATGCGATATTAGTTCTGCCTAAAGTGTTCATTTTGAATGTCCTTGATGTAGACAAGTGAGCAATTGTGTGAAGCTAGCTGATATAATTTAGCTATTGAAAGCTGACCCTGATAGGCCTATTATACAGCTTAACCAGGGAAAAAGCTCTGCGCTCTCACAACAGAGGCAATATCCATTGTGCACAGAAAGAGTCACTGATATCACACCGTAAACTCGCGTTTTACCTTGAGAGCGTCATCCTCATACCACAGGAGGTATCGGACATTGTTTTTACTAAGTCCCTGAGACCATGTTCCCAAGTGGGAAAACGCTGCCTTTTTTTTCTATTGCAGTTTCCTGCACCAAAATATACCAGAGGAATCTGCTCAGAATACTGCGTTTCTGCTGTACTTTAGCCTTTTCCATTTTTACGGTAGAAATGCATTGGCTTTATTTACCGTACTTATTATGCCTATTAATATAGCACCATGAATTCCATTTACAGACATCATCATCGCTGTCCCCATTGGGCTAACAATCTGAATTCCCTATCAGTATGTCTTTGGAGGAAACCCACGCAAACACGGGGAGAACATACAAACTCCTTGCAGATGTCGTCCTTGGTGGGATTTGAGCCCAGGGCCCCAGCGCTGCAAAGCAACAGTACTAACCAGGGAGCCACCGTGCTGCCAACGGCTTTCTTTATTTACATTTTTTCAGGGTCCCTATAAAATCCCATAAGGAAAAATTAAAAACAGAAAAAATACACATTTCAACAGCATCTTTAAATGCACAGGGGACAGGACTTTTCATGAATTCACAGTCATTTTGCTCTAATTGTTAAACACAGTACTTTTTCTGCACAAACCCTCCGCTGTAAAACAGCAACATTTACGCTACATGGAAACATGACCCAAACAGGTTTTCTAACCCTTCCAAGATTTGACCAGTAAGGGGGATGATTGCATAAAATAATGAAAGACACATTACTTACCTGGTAGATCTGCCATTGTTCCAGCACAGTGATGTGTAGCCCTGGTGGTAGGCACACGCAGTACCCTGGGGAGTGTATGGCGAGACGGCGGCTTAAAGCTCAATATGCATTCATTCTGCACACACTAGACACACCCTTGGGTAGTGAAGTATACTCTAGGGAGTGGTCAAGAAGGTATGTGTAGGAGTGATTTTAGTCAGTGAGTCTAGTTCCTGTCTTCGGGCAGTAAGGACGTGGGGAGTCTAGTTCCTGTCTTCGGCAGTAAGGACGTGGAGAGTCTGCGTCTAGACTACAGTGAGAGAGTCTGCATCTGGAGGGAGGAAGGAGTCTAGATTGCTATCTCATCAGCTTGGAAAGTGGAGTCTGGTATAGGTGTTGGAATACACCTTAGTCTGGTCAGAGCTGTGTCATCTCCTCAGCATACATTGAAGGAAAGAACAAGTTGTAACCCAGAAAGTCTTCAGCATTCCTGTCTAAAGGACAGTATCAGGTTCAGAGACGTGCTCCTGCCTGTGATAACTGAGCATCTGTGGTTAGCTTCATTGGAAGGAAAAAGATTGGAAGTGACTGCTCGACCCCTGGCTAGTAAGAGTGTTTATGTTACCAGCGTGGACAAGGCGAAAGGCAAGTGGATTAGAGAATTGGTGCTACAGGATTGCAGAAGTCCAGCGCCTTGTTACCGGTCACTGGGGACCGAAGAGTCACTGTTGCTTCAGGCACGGTGACAGGAAAACCAGGAATCTACCGGACCCTAGGTCGCGGCAGACAAGCCCCTTATAGTCGGTACGTAGCTGGGGTCAGGGGAGTGAAGACTTTGGAGTTCTGCAGGACAAACATAAGTATTCAGCTCCTTCACAGGAGGACCCCTAACACTAAGCTGACTGGGCAGGTACAGCTAAGATTTGCTGGAATCATAGAGGGAACTACGCTTCAGGCTGGTTGTACTCGTTTATTGGAGTTAAAGGAGGCCCCTAACTTGTCCAGCTGCCGTCTCAAGATACACTCCCCTTGGATCAGCCTCCCTGGGACCTGCCTTATCATTCTGCAAGTAAAGGTATGGAAAGACGCTGACTGTGTGAGACTGTGTTATTTACCGGCACCCGACTTCACCATCTTAACAGACTTTGAGGGAAGAGTCCCACCTGTAGGGGACCCGACATCTAGCTGCCTCACCATCCCCTCAGAGATCTACAGCAGCGCTGGTACTAATTACCAGAATACTACAGGTGGCGTCACGAACTGTATATAGTTATCCCCTGTAAATATTCCCCAACAACATACGCCAGACCGCCCGGGCCACAGACCGAGCCACAGCTACCTGTGACAACAATCCCCATAGACTTCTACGGGCTCGGCTCTGAGTACCCCATTGCCCTGGTAACCCACAATTGTGGTGGCGGGTCGACACAACTAAACTTGGCGTCACGAACAGGATACCAAACTCGCGAAATTGCGAGCCCTGCGTGCCTAAGGACTTGTTTTTGTAAAAAGGACTGTTTGCACTTTTGGCGCCAAAATCGCCATTTTTGTCGCCATATTCGCGCCCTCAGGCGCTGGAGAAGAAGGTGGGCGTACCTTCGTGGGCGTCTACCCCCCTGTGGCGCGAAGAAAATGCCTGCCCTCTCAAAGTGCTACTACAATATGCGGTCCTGCCCAACAGCAAAGGAGGTCCGCCTCCTCTTCACCTTCCCTGCGAGGAGGAGGAGACGCAAACCCCACCTCCACGGAAGAGACCGGAAGTCTCCAAAAGAAGAAGAGAGAGTCTTCTGGAAAATGATGGAGGCCGGACGTGTGGAGCCGAGCGGGGCAGCGGAGGAAGGCAGGCCCCGTGCCCCCGCCGAGCTGCCATCGGCATCCGAGGCCTATGCGATCCTGCACCTGCAACAGGCGTTGTTAGAGGTTCAGGAGGAGAACTCACGCCTAAAGAAGTTGTTCCAACCTGGACTAGAGGAGATTGAGAGGCGCCGCTGTAATCTGCTGGAATGGCGAATGACGAACACGGCGTCCCCTCCCCTCAACGAACCCCCACGATTCAAAGTACCGAAGAGTCTGCTGCCCCAGGCGAAGGAGCAACCGGAGGCTGCCCCCGAAATTACCGTTCCCGATCCCACTGGTGAAGCGGTGGATGCGGAGGAGGTTGAGGAGGTACAGCCAATCCCGGAACGCCCGCCCGGCCAAGAGGCCGCAGCAGATTATCGGTCCCCGGCAGGGACACCGGAGGGGTCCTGTCCGTCACTACCAGATGTGGACTGGGACGAGATGGCGCGCCTGGATGACGTCGCCTACACCGCCCAGTGGGAGCAAGAATGGCGGAGTCGTGAGGAGACGAAGAGGCGCCAGCAGGAGGAAGCGCGGGAAATCAGAAGAACCGCCAGCGACAGTTTGCCGAGCTGATTGCTGACAAGGAGACTGTCCGTCGCGACAAAGGTACCTTACGGGAACCGCGGCGGCAGGGGTGTGTGACTGAGTTCCAGCTCCGGAAGGGCTGGGGCTTTATTCGTGAACCGGGCCTCTACCCAGCGGTCTTCGTCAGCAGGCGTGACTGTGGAATCTCACCTGCAGCAAGGTCATCCCGGGAGGGACTTAGTAAACGGCGACATAGTCACCTATACGCGGCATTGGGGAATGAAGGGGTGGTATGCCCTGAACGTCGCCATCGTCCGCGACCCCGTCTCAGACGCAGGTACCGTCACCATTACCGCAGCGTCCCCGTTTCCAGCTTCAGTAGCATCCGGCCGTGCCCCAGCATCGCCCCCTTCAAAATCATCGCAACATGCGACCCAAAGTTCATCGCAAGTGAAAGTTACTTCCACATCGCCAAATGCGACCCAGTCTAAATCGCAAACCCTGACGCGGTCTATATCGTTGACTGTAATGGAGACGCAATCGGTGTCATGCGAAGAAAGTGTACCCGTTGCGCCCCTAGAGGTTCAAACCAGAACTGTCGCAACCCAGACCCTGATCGCAGCACATGATTTGCTGGTCCTGGGATCAAGGGCCCATTGCGTTGTTCCAGCCCCCGGGGTGGAAGATGTGGTGGAAAATGTCTTAGTAGCTGATGAATAAGTGGTAAAGAGTTGGTGAGATCCCTATCGGATCTACCACAAGTAGAAAGCAGAAAGTTTAAAATGTTTTTGAAAAAGTTTGCACAGATGTTATATATAGTAAATATATATTCCTAATTATAGAATGCCCGGCTGGGTAATTGGTAATTGATAATGGATAATTGATAATTGATAATTGATAAATGGTAAATAATAGATGAGAATTGATAAACAGTTGCACTTTGACACTGTGATTTATTATGTTTTCTTTTATAAATGGACTTTTTGAGGTAAAGGACTATGCTTACCCAGAACTCTTTTGTACATAGTTGCGCTTCGGCGCCCTATCTTGGTTTTACATAAACCATCCATATCTACCTCTGAAAAACAAAACCCGTGTGGTGTGGCACTGAGTGAGGTCTGCACTTGGATGTCCTGCAGCCCACCCAGGACCCACGTTGAAGGTTTGGTGCGGGTCCTTCACAAGTATCTTGTATATCTATTTATTGAAAATGCTATTTGATACTATTTGTATTAAAGTTTGTAACGTTCAAAGTATTCTTACCTCCCGGATGGGAAGATGTTATTGTTCCAAATGTTATTGCTAAACAAAATTTTTCTGTCTTTTGTATTTCACAGCCCGGGAGTGCTGTCGTTTACCATGGGGGAATGTGTAGCCCTGGTGGTAGGCACACGCAGTACCCTGGGGAGTGTATGGCGAGACGGCGGCTTAAAGCTCAATATGCATTCATTCTGCACACACTAGACACACCCTTGGGGTAGTGAAGTATACTCTAGGGAGTGGTCAAGAAGGTATGTGTAGGAGTGATTTTAGTCAGTGAGTCTAGTTCCTGTCTTCGGGCAGTAAGGACGTGGGGAGTCTAGTTCCTGTCTTCGGGCAGTAAGGACGTGGAGAGTCTGCGTCTAGACTACAGTGAGAGAGTCTGCATCTGGAGGGAGGAAGGAGTCTAGATTGCTATCTCATCAGCTTGGAAAGTGGAGTCTGGTATAGGTGTTGGAATACACCTTAGTCTGGTCAGAGCTGTGTCATCTCCTCAGCATACATTGAAGGAAAGAACAAGTTGTAACCCAGAAAGTCTTCAGCATTCCTGTCTAAAGGACAGTATCAGGTTCAGAGACGTGCTCCTGCCTGTGATAACTGAGCATCTGTGGTTAGCTTCATTGGAAGGAAAAAGATTGGAAGTGACTGCTCGACCCCTGGCTAGTAAGAGTGTTTATGTTACCAGCGTGGACAAGGCGAAAGGCAAGTGGATTAGAGAATTGGTGCTACAGGATTGCAGAAGTCCAGCGCCTTGTTACCGGTCACTGGGGACCGAAGAGTCACTGTTGCTTCAGGCACGGTGACAGGAAAACCAGGAATCTACCGGACCCTAGGTCGCGGCAGACAAGCCCCTTATAGTCGGTACGTAGCTGGGGTCAGGGGGAGTGAAGACTTTGGAGTTCTGCAGGACAAACATAAGTATTCAGCTCCTTCACAGGAGGACCCCTAACACTAAGCTGACTGGGCAGGTACAGCTAAGATTTGCTGGAATCATAGAGGGAACTACGCTTCAGGCTGGTTGTACTCGTTTATTGGAGTTAAAGGAGGCCCCTAACTTGTCCAGCTGCCGTCTCAAGATACACTCCCCTTGGATCAGCCTCCCTGGGACCTGCCTTATCATTCTGCAAGTAAAGGTATGGAAAGACGCTGACTGTGTGAGACTGTGTTATTTACCGGCACCCGACTTCACCATCTTAACAGACTTTGAGGGAAGAGTCCCACCTGTAGGGGACCCGACATCTAGCTGCCTCACCATCCCCTCAGAGATCTACAGCAGCGCTGGTACTAATTACCAGAATACTACAGGTGGCGTCACGAACTGTATATAGTTATCCCCTGTAAATATTCCCCAACAACATACGCCAGACCGCCCGGGCCACAGACCGAGCCACAGCTACCTGTGACAACAATCCCCATAGACTTCTACGGGCTCGGCTCTGAGTACCCCATTGCCCTGGTAACCCACAATTGTGGTGGCGGGTCGACACAGTGACATCGGCGTTCCTTACCTCTCTGTGGTCGCTACAGCCACTAATGAATACAGCATCTTGGGACATGCGGACTGTGACATGGGACCATACCCGGTCGGTACACTTGTATGCACCATTAATGGCTTCCAATATGCTAAAATTGAGAACACATGGCGCTTTGGGCACATGTATGAGCTGTGACTGTGCACCTTTGTGATCTTCTTTACAGTATTTTTACCCTGGTCGTTTCCTAATTCCAACCACAGCAATAAAATAAGAAGTTCTTTCCCCACACTCATCACCGATTTCACACTCAATGGTCAGATCACTGTCTGATGGCTTGTAGCAGCACCAACAGCTCTCGTCTTCCACATACGCTTTTCAACTCTTACAGAACATTTATTCTCCATCACTAAGACTCTTTGTCTTCATATCTTACATTAGGGTGACTTCCTGATTTTTCATTACTTTCATGACGTTCCAAAATGTGGCACCGGATTAAACTGTGCTACATTGTGGCGCTTAAAAAAATGTGGTGCACTTTACTCCAGTGGTGTAAGTCTATGGAGACATGATTGTAAGTTCTGGGACAATAGGCCAAGTTCCCAATATATCATGATTGTGAGTTCTGGGGCAATAGGCCAAGTTCCCCAATATATCAAGACCCAGAAGTTGTCAATGTTAAGTGTTCTGTGGCCTCAAAACATCCAAGGAGCGTAACAGGTTTCCTAAGCATTTGGCCTAGTATATGTGTGAGTGCATGTATATATAAGAGATTGGGGAATTCGGCTGAAACTTCAAGAACAGCTGGGACTGATGTAACTCTGCAATACACAGCTGTGTAATATGTCAGCACCTCATCACATACAAGCTAATAATAATCCAGCCTCTTGGGCCGAGCTGTGGTGACAGCGTTAACAGATAGCCAGCTCTGTACTGGACAATGATACTTCCCACTCAAGCCGTCGGCTAAGCATCTCTGAGAACTCCTTCAAGATTGTTGGAAGACCATTTCCGGTGACTACCTCTTGAAGCTCATCAAGAGAATGCCAAGAGTGTGCAAAGCAGTCATCAAAGCAAAAGGTGGCTACTTTGAAGAACCTACAATATAAGACATAATTTCAATTGTTACCCACTTTTTTGTTAAGTATATAATTCCACATGTGTTAATTCATAGTTTTGATACCTTCAATGTGAATTTACAATTTTCATAGTCATGAAAATACAGAAAAATCTTTAAATGAGAAGGTGTGTCCAAACTTTTGGTCTGTACTGTATCAATGAAACCAGCTTCTTTCTCCTCCTGGAGTGATCTTTCATTCTCAAAATTATCAATTCACAAGTAAATTCTGTCTTTAGTGAATCCAGATTGTCACATTACTGAACTAGAAGATATCAGTTGGAGCTCATAACATTCTATGGTGCTCCTCCTCCTCTCCATAGAATTGTAAAAGCTCCAGCTGCCATCTCCTATCTCAGTAATGGGAAAATTTGTATTCACTGACAACAGATTTTCACCTAAACTGAGAGTGAAAGATTAATCCAATAGCTTAAAGAAGCAGATTTCTCTGATATGTTAAAAAGTTGCTTATTTTCATGTGTTCTGTTGATTTATAACTCCTTAAATGTATACATAGGTAATAGTGATGAGCGAGTTTACTCGTTGCTCGAGTGATCTCCGAGTATTTGGAAGTGCTGGAGATTTAGTTTCTGTCGCTGCAGCTGCATGATTTGCGACTGCTAGACAGCCTGAATACATGTGGGGAATGCCTGTTTGTTAAGGAATCCCCACATGTATTCAGGCTGTCAAAAAGCTGCAAATCATGCAGCTGCGGCAACAGAAACTAAATCTCCGAGCACTTCCAAATACTCGGAGATCACCGAGTGTGCTCAGGAAAACCCGAGCAACGAGCATACTCGCTCATCAGTAATAGGTAAATAAAAAATGCATCTTGGGATGGAAAAGGACATCGGGTAACTGCTTTACCTCTTCTGCGTGTTTGTGCTTTCTTTTTTTTTCTGTGAAATAGAGATATCAGGGACTTTTTATCCTTATGGGGCTAAGCACTAATTGGGTGGTATTTGTCTGTTCTGCCATGTGCCAATCTCTTCCATCACAGAACGGTCACAGACCACTCCTGCTGGTGATTCTGCTGCTTATGACATCCATCAACAGAGCAGTTCCTTCTCTTCTGCTCTGCGCTGTCAGAGTGTCACTATTGATGTCATGTTGACAGCTGGTTCTCTGCTGCCTGACTCAGCGCGGTCGAAACTGGTCTAACCCACGCAAGTTAGTGAATATGGAAACACTGGTGTATGTTCAGATGCGTTAGTTGTGTTGTAATTGAGTTGTGTGGCTGAAAATGGTGCGGTGAAAAAAGCCTGTGGTTTTACTGTCACTGTTTTGCAGAAAGCGAAGGTGAAGACTATTGAAATCGATAGTCAGAAGCAATTAGTGGTAGAAACCAGGTGAGTTTTTTCTGGAGGCACAGGAGAACCTCAGCACCACTGCTGCAGGAGGACTAGGTGACCATGCGCTGCGCTGATGAGAATCCTACTTTTTCCATGAATCCCTGCAGTATGGCAATTCAGTTTTTGGTTCTGAGACTCATTGAATTCTTGAATTTTACCTCTACAACCAGAACAATAACTCACGGTGAAATTATATACTGTTTTGGCTGTAAGGTTTTTTTCCCCCACTCTACAAACAACGCTAAGTATACAGGCACCCACACTCACAGCTTGAGCAGCTCAAATCTCTCTCCTGTCCTTGGGGGTTAAAATGTATCAGTCTAGGTGAAAAGTGCCATCTAGTATCAGAGCTTGCAATCATATTTTGATGATCTTATCAACAAGCGAGAAAGTCTAGACAAAGATGTACAAGACTTGAGTACTGCACACAGCCTTCTACAAGTGCGGGGTGCCCGTGGCATCCTAAGAGCGATGTGTGGGCATTGAGTGGGCACAGATGAACAGCTGCTTTCAGATACGCGTTTCGCAGAATCATCTTCAGTGGGTGTTGTAGCGTCGGCGTCCCTGCCCTCTGCCAGGCAGGGACGCTGTTCCCCTGCGACAGCGTCCTCTGCCAGGCAGGGACGCCGGTCCCCTTACCCGCGCTCAGCGTCCTCCTTCCGCCCTGCTGGGGCCGCGCGCTCCTTCCCTGCTTCTGGACTTAGGGCGCGCGCCCGCGCGCTTCCCCGCTCTTAAAGGGGCCGCGCGCATTTTTCGAAAAGGTCCCCGGCCAATGCCGGAGGACTCCACCCTATATAAAGTACTTCCTCCCTAATGGAGGTGCCCTAGCAATGTTGTTGTTGCACTGTTTAACTCTGCTTCAGCCCTCAGGGTCCGTTACCAGTTACCTGCCTGTTTCCTGCCAGTTTGCTTTCTGCTACCTGCCCGCTAGCCTGCCTGGAGGTTCGGCCGTCACATGCGGTGACCATCGCAATTCCAGAGACTCTCGCCTGCTCACTTGGGGGCGCTCATCTGCCATCTGCCTGCAAGCCTGCCTGGAGGTTCGGCCGTCACATGCGGTGACCATCGGCAATTCCAGAGACTCTCGCCTGCTCACTTGGGGGCGCTCATCTGCCATCTGCCTGCAAGCCTACCTGGAGGTTCGGCCATCACCTGCGGTGTCCATCGGCTATTCCAGAGACTCTCGCCTGCTCACTTGGGGGCGCTCATCTGTCATCTGCCTGCTAGCCTACCGGGAGGCTCCACCATCTCAGGTCGTATATACCTGTCCATTCAGAGACTGCCCCGGCCCCTTGCCTGCCTGCTTATCCAGAGACTGCCCCGGTCACTTGCCGTGACTACCTGCCTGTCTACCCAGAGACTGCCCCGGTCACTTGCCGTGACTACCCGCCTGTTTATCCAGAGACTGCCCCGGTCACTTGCCGTGACCTCCCACCTGTCTATCCAGAGACTGCCCCGGTCACTTGCCGTGACCTCCCACCTGTCTGTCCAGAGACTGCCCCTGTCACTTGCAGTGACTTCCTGTCCGTCTCCCCGGGTGCTACCCGCTCCTTTACAAGGAAAGCCTCCTTGTATAATAAAGCTCAGAGGTTCCGCCTCCCAGACCCGTTACAGTTTGCTCGGGCCATGGAACCCGGTGGCACCCAAACTCCCTCGCTCTCTGACCTGTGTCATGAACTGTCTCGTCAGAGGTCTCAACAGGAGTCCATCCTGGGTCACCTGCGGAATGTTAATTCCCGCCTGGACACCCTGACTACTTCACCAGCAACCACCGCGGGCGCCATGACTCGCAATCCGGCAGTTCCGCTGCTTACCAATTCCGTTCCTGGACCTCGACTTTCAGCTCCTCCTCGGTTTGGAGGCGACCCTGCTCTGGCTCGGGGTTTCATTGACCAGTGCACCCTGCATTTTGAACTCCTGGCACACCAGTTTAACTCCGACCGGGCCAAAATTGCCTTCATCATGTCCCATCTCACCGGAGAGGCCCTGGCCTGGCTAAATCCTCTTTGGGAGAGAGAGGATCCTCTGGTGTCTGACCTGTCTGCTTTTCTCTCAGCCTTCCGGAAGGTATTCGACGAACCCGGACGGAAGACCTCCTCTGCATCATCTCTGCTACGTCTCCGTCAGGGAAGTCTCACCGTGGGTCAATATGCCATACGGTTCCGTACCCTTGCCTCGGAGTTGGCTTGGGATAATGACGCTCTGATTTCTGTCTTCTGGGAGGGTCTATCCGGCCGTATTAAAGATGAACTTGCTGGTCGGGACATTCCAACCTCTCTCGATGACCTAATAACTCTTGCCAATCGAATTGATCTGCGGTTCCAGGAGCGTGCTAAAGAGGTCACCCGTGAGAGAAGGTTTCCTCGTCTAGCTCCTTCTTTTCAGAGACCTGTAACTCCTTCCGTTTCTCCTCAGGTACACTCGTCTGAGCCTATGCAAGTCGACCAGACCAAGATGGTCAAAGCCCGTCAGGACTTACGCCGTACCGAGGGGAGTTGCTTCTTCTGTGGCAGTAAGGAGCACTGGATCCGTACCTGCCCAGAGAGGTCGGGAAACGCCTGTGTCTAGGTTCGCTCGGAGAGGTCCACCTAGACAAAAATAAACCCTCTTCATCTCTGCTGTTGTCAGTCTCAATTCTCCTCGGTGAGAACCGTTATTTCGAACTAGCCCAACTTGATTCTGCAGCAGCCGGGAATCTTGTTTCACAGGCTCTAGTGGAGAAATATCGCATTCCTACCAAACCTCTGGTTGAACCAGTATCTGTTGCTGCTGTGGATGGGGGTCTCCTACCACGTCCCATCCAACTAATCACTGAAGCCATAACCCTGCAGGTGGGAATGCTGCATTCTGAGAGCATTTCGTTTCATGTTCTGCCTGGACTCTCGCACGCTTTCTTACTAGGTCTGCCTTGGCTCCAAAAGCATGCACCCGTGCTCGACTGGCAGACTGGAGAGATCCTTCGCTGGGGACAGGACTGTCATAAAACTTGTTTGGTTCCTGTTCATCCCGTCCGTCCTTCTCCTACACCAACTAATCTACCAGGGCTCCCGATTCCATATTGGTTATTCGCTGATGTCTTTAATAAAAAGGAAGCAGAGACATTACCCCCTCACAGACCGTATGATTGCCCGATTGACCTGCTACCCGGTACTACGCCTCCCCGTGGGCGTATTTACCCATTGTCCGCTGCTGAGACCAGGTCGATGTCCGAATATATCGAGGAGAATTTGGCCAAGGGATTCATCCGGAAATCCACCTCCCCAGCGGGAGCAGGTTTCTTCTTCGTAAAAAAGAAAGACGGCTCTCTCCGTCCCTGTATTGACTACAGAGGCCTAAATTTGATCACGGTGAAGAATAAGTACCCTCTTCCGCTCATTCCAGAATTGTTTGATCGTCTGAGGGGGGCTAGAATCTTCACCAAACTGGATCTTCGTGGGGCATATAACCTGGTCCGTATCCGTCGGGGAGATGAATGGAAGACGGCATTCAACACCCGGGACGGCCACTATGAGTATTTGGTGATGCCCTTTGGTCTCTGTAATGCTCCAGCAGTCTTTCAGGAGTTGGTCAATGACATCTTCCGGGACCTTCTCTACTCCTGCGTTGTGGTGTACCTAGACGATATCTTGGTCTTCTCTCCGGATCTCCAGTCTCACCGGAGGGATGTTCGTCAGGTTCTGCTCAGGCTCAGGCAGAATCACCTCTTCGCCAAATATGAGAAGTGCCTCTTTGAGCAGACCTCGCTTCCATTTTTGGGCTACATCATTTCTCAAACAGGCCTACGAATGGATCCGGAGAAACTGTCTGCCATTGAGAAATGGCCCCGACGGAGGGGTTGAAGGCCATTCAGCGGTTCCTGGGATTCGCCAATTATTACCGTCTTTTCATACCGCACTTCTCTTCCCGGACTGCTCCAATCTCCGCGCTCACCCGCAAGGATGCTAATCCCAAACAGTGGACGCCCGAAGCAGAGGAGGCCTTTCTTTCTTTAAAACAGGCCTTCTCTTCCGCTCCAGTGCTGCATCGCCCGGACGGCAACAAGCAGTTCTTCCTGGAGGTGGACGCTTCCTCTTCTGGAGCCGGAGCGGTACTTACTCAAAAATCTTAATCCGGGAGGATGGTATCTTGCGGCATCTTCTCCAAACTCTTCTCCTCTTCTGAGCGCAATTACTCCATAGGAGACCGAGAGTTATTGGCCATCAAGCTGGCATTGGAGGAGTGGCGTTACCTACTCGAGGGGGCTCTTCATCCGGTAATCATTTACACTGACCACAAAAATCTGGCTTACCTCCAGCATGCCCAGAGACTTAACCCTCGCCAAGCCCGGTGGTCCTTGTTTTTTGCCCGCTTTGATTTTCTCTTACATTTTCGCCCGGCCGACAAGAACATCAAGGCGGACGCCTTATCCCGTCCTTCCTGGTGTCGGATCTCGAGGATGAACCTAAACATATCATCGATCCCGCCAGAGTGATGCAGGTGGCTCCTGTGAGTCTAAATCGTCTCCCTCCTGGCAAGACGTTCGTATCGGTAACTGATCGGGAGAGAATCCTACACTGGGGTCATTCATCTAAACTAGCTGGCCACGCTGGTCAGAAAAAGACCCTCCAGCTCATTACTCGGCATTACTGGTGGCCTACCCTTCACAAGGACGTAATAGACTTTGTTTCTGCCTGTGTCTCCTGTGCCCGCAACAAAGTTCCGAGACACCTGCCTGCCGGCCGTCTTCTTCCGCTTCCTGTACCCGCTGCTCCCTGGCAGCATATAGCCATGGACTTCATAACAGATCTGCCCGTCTCTGCCGGTTGTACGGTCATTTGGGTGGTCGTTGACCGATTTTCCAAGATGGCTCACTTCATTCCCCTGCCAGGACTTCCGTCTGCACCCGAGTTGGCTAAAGACTTTATCCGCCACATCTTCCGTCTTCATGGTCTGCCTCGTCACATTGTGTCGGATCGTGGGGTACAGTTCACCTCACGTTTCTGGAGAGCCACTTGTAAGTTGCTAGACGTCACCTTGGATTTCTCCTCCGCTTACCACCCGCAGTCCAATGGACAAGTCGAGCGAATCAATCAGAATCTGACCAGTTATCTCCGGCACTTCGTTAATGCCCACCATTCTGACTGGGTGGATCTCCTGCCTTGGGCCGAATTCTCTTACAACAATCACGAGAGCGAATCTTCCTCCAAATCTCCGTTTTTTGTAGTCTTCGGTCAACACCCTCGGATCCTGTTCCTGACTCCATCTCTGTGGACAATCCAGCTGCGGAATCTCTGGTTAACGAATTTTCCTCCATATGGGAGAGTACCCGGTCCGCACTCATTCTGTCATCCGAGCGCATGAAGAAACATGCTGACAAAAGACGTTTGGATCCTCCTCAATTCCGTCCTGGAGATAAGGTCTGGCTTTCGTCCAAGTATGTCCGGCTCAAGATTCCTTCCTACAAGTTAGGTCCTCGGTTCATCGGTCCTTTTGAGATCATCAGTCAGATCAACCCGGTGTCCTATAAATTGAAACTCCCGGCCAATTTGCGGATTCCTAACTCCTTCCATGTATCTCTCCTCAAACCGGTGGTATTTAACTCTTTTGTCAAGTCTACAGGTACACCTCCTGCTCCAGTGTCTGCTGAAGACGAATTTGAGGTAGAGAACATTCTGGCCACCAAAAGGGTAGGCAGAAAGACCTATTTTCTGGTGGATTGGAAGGGGTTTGGTCCTGAGGAGAGAACGTGGGAGCCTCGGGAGAACATTCATGCCCCTCTCATCCTAGCTAAATTTCTTTCTGGCCTAAAAAGGGGGGACCTAGAGGGGGGGGTACTGTAGCGTCGGCGTCCCTGCCCTCTGCCAGGCAGGGACGCTGTTCCCCTGCGACAGCGTCCTCTACCAGGCAGGGACGCCGGTCCCCTTACCCGCGCTCAGCGTCCTCCTTCCGCCCTGCTGGGGCCGCGCGCTCCTTCCCTGCTTCTGGACTTAGGGCGCGCGCCCGCGCGCTTCCCCGCTCTTAAAGGGGCCGCGCGCATTTTTCGAAAAGGTCCCCGGCCAATGCCGGAGGACTCCACCCTATATAAAGTACTTCCTCCCTAATGGAGGTGCCCAGCAATGTTGTTGTTGCACTGTTTAACTCTGCTTCAGCCCTCAGGGTCCGTTACCAGTTACCTGCCTGTTTCCTGCCAGTTTGCTTTCTGCTACCTGCCCGCTAGCCTGCCTGGAGGTTCGGCCGTCACATGCGGTGACCATCGGCAATTCCAGAGACTCTCGCCTGCTCACTTGGGGGCGCTCATCTGCCATCTGCCTGCAAGCCTGCCTGGAGGTTCGGCCGTCACATGCGGTGACCATCGGCAATTCCAGAGACTCTCGCCTGCTCACTTGGGGGCGCTCATCTGCCATCTGCCTGCAAGCCTACCTGGAGGTTCGGCCATCACCTGTGGTGTCCATCGGCTATTCCAGAGACTCTCGCCTGCTCACTTGGGGGCGCTCATCTGTCATCTGCCTGTTAGCCTACCGGGAGGCTCCACCATCTCAGGTCGTATATCCTGTCCATTCAGAGACTGCCCCGGCCCCTTGCCTGCCTGCTTATCCAGAGACTGCCCCGTTCACTTGCCGTGACTACCTGCCTGTCTACCCAGAGACTGCCCCGGTCACTTGCCGTGACTACCCGCCTGTTTATCCAGAGACTGCCCCGGTCACTTGCCGTGACCTCCCACCTGTCTATCCAGAGACTGCCCCGGTCACTTGCCGTGACCTCCCACCTGTCTGTCCAGAGACTGCCCCTGTCACTTGCAGTGACTTCCTGTCCGTCTCCCCGGTGCTACCCGCTCCTTTACAAGGAAAGCCTCCTTGTATAATAAAGCTCAGAGGTTCCGCCTCCCAGACCCGTTACAGGTGTTAAATATGTTTTACATTTAGGAATGTAATAGAAAGGCCAGATTTCTCCAAGTCGTACACCGTGAAAATATTGGTCACAACAGACAGTATTATAATGTCATTTTGCCGTACATGATAACATAGTATTCAAAATTCTTCAATACACACTGCTTTTGTGTGATTGTGTTGGTGCCATGATTTCAATTTTTTTTTTATTCTACTTTTTAAGCAACTTTTAATTGTACGAGGTAAAGAAATTCCAGCTTGTCAGAATATTTTACAAAGACACAAAATGTTATGTACTGAGAATTATCTTGTGGTATTGCAAAATGA
>JARQOD010000001.1:192432631-192630898 GCA_033576555.1 Oophaga sylvatica
TTTGGAGCGGTGTTTTGGATCATTGTCTTGCTGAAAGATCCATCCCCTGCGTAACTTCAACTTTGTCACTGATTTTTGAACATTATTGTCAAGAATCTGCTGATACTGAGTGGAATCCATGCGTCCCTCAACTTTAACAAGATTCCCGGTGCCGGCATTGGCCACACAGCCCCAAAGCATGATGGAACCTCCACCAAATTTTACTGTGGGTAGCAAGTGTTTTTCTTGGAATGCTGTGTTTTTTGACGCCATGCATAACGCCTTTTTGTATGACCAAACAACTCAATCTTGGTTTCATCAGTCCACAGGACCTTCTTCCAAAAAGAAATTGGCTTCTCCAAATGTGTTTTTGCATACCTCAGCTGACTCTGTTTGTGGCGTGCTGGCAGAAACTGCTTTTTTCACATCACTCTCCCATACAGCTTCTCCTTGTGCAAAGTGTGTTGTATAGTTGACCGATGCACAGTGACACCATCTGCAGCACGTTGATGCTGCAGCTCTCTGGAGGTGGTCTGAGGATTGTCCTTGACTGATCTCACCATTCTTCTTCTCTGCCTTTCTGATGTTTTTCTTGGCCTGCCACTTCTGGCCTTAACAAGAACTGTCCCTGTGTTCTTCCATTTCCTTACTATGTTCCTCACAGTGGAAACTGACAGGTTAAATCTCTGAGACAGCTTTTTGTATCCTTCCCCTGAACAACTATGTTGAATAATCTTTGTTTTCAGATCATTTGACAGTTGTTTTGAGGAGCCCATGATGCCACTCTTCAGAGGAGATTCAAACAGGAGAACAACTTGCAAGTGGCCACTTTAAGTAGCTTTTCTCATGATTGTATACACCTGGCTATGAAGTTCAAAGTTCAATGAGGTTACAAAACCAAAAAAAGTGCTTTAGTAAGGCTACTTTCACATTTGCGTTTTTTTGCGCTGCGTTTCGAGCGCACATGAAGCGCATTAAAAAAAACGCATGCAAACGCTTGTAAACGCTGCGATTTTTATTGGCATCAGCATGCGCATTTCGACAAAAAAACGCAGCGTTTGTCTGCGATTTCATGCATTTTTGCATGCGTTTGCGTTTTTTTGGCGCATGCGTTGTCTATGTGTCACATTTTTATCATCTCTGTCTGTCTCCATCATCTCTGTCTCCATCATCTCTGTCTGTCTCCATCATCTCTGTCTGTCTCCATCATCTCTGTCTCCATCATCTCTGTCTCCATCATCTCTGTCTGTCTCCATCATCTCTGTCTCCATCATCTCTGTCTGTCTCCATCATCTCTGTCTGTCTCCATCATCTCTGTCTCCATCATCTCTGTCTGTCTCCATCATCTCTCTGTCTCCATCATCTCTGTCTGTCTCCATCATCTCTGTCTCCATCATCTCTGTCTGTCTCCATCATCTCTGTCTGTCTCCATCATCTCTGTCTCCATCATCTCTGTCTGTCTCCATCATCTCTGTCTGTCTCCATCATCTCTGGCTCCATTATTTACAGAAAAATCGCGTGCGTGCAAAAGCGCTGACAAGTGCAAAGCCATGCGCACGCCAGCGCCCCCATAGACTGCAATGTTATTTTTTGCGCATAGCATGCGCACACGTGCGCACGCGTTTTTTTAAAGCGGTTGACCGAAAAAAAAAAAGCAACATGTAGCGTCTAGCGCAGACCCGGGCAAGGGGCGGCCCGCGGGCCGCATCCGGCCCGCCGGCTGTCAGTGACCGGCCCGCGGAGGCGCTCCGGCAGTCTCCGCTGCTGCAGCTCCGGGCTCCACCGGCGCTTCCTCTCACAGCCGGCCGCTGAATGACGTCATCATTCAGCGGCCGGCTGTGTCAGAGAGCGGGGACGCTGGACAGGTAAGACGTGTCTTTGTGTGTGTCTGTGTCTATGTAGTGCGGTGCTTTGTGTGTGTGTGTGTGTGTGTGTATGTATGTGAGAGAGTGCTTATGTGCTGTCTGTGTGTGATGATGGGCAGGCATTGCTGATAATGGGGAGGCATTGATGATGATGGGGAGAAGATGATGATAATGGGCAGGCATTGATGATAATGGGCAGGCATTGATGATGGGGAGAAGATGATGATGGGCAGGCATTGCTGATAATGGGGAGGCATTGATGATGATGGGGAGAAGATGATGATAATGGGCAGGCATTGATGATAATGGGCAGGCATTGATGATGGGGAGAAGATGATGATGGGCAGGCATTGCTGATAATGGGGAGGCATTGATGATGATGGGGAGAAGATGATGATAATGGGCAGGCATTGATGATAATGGGCAGGCATTGATGATGGGGAGAAGATGATGATGGGCAGGCATTGCTGATAATGGGGAGGCATTGATGATGATGGGGAGAAGATGATGATAATGGGCAGGTATTGATGATAATGGGCAGGCATTGATGATGGGGAGAAGATGATGATGATGATGATGGGCAGGCATTGATGATGATGGGGAGAAGATGATGATAATGGGCAGGTATTGATGATAATGGGCAGGCATTGATGATGGGGAGAAGATGATGATGATGATGGGCAGGCATTGATGATGATGGGGAGAAGATGATGATAATGGGCAGGTATTGATGATAATGGGCAGGCATTGATGATGGGGAGAAGATGATGATGGGCACGCATTGCTGATAATGGGGAGGCATTGATGATGATGGGGAGAAGATGATGATAATGGGCAGGCATTGATTATAATGGGCAGGCATTGATGATGGGGAGAAGATGATGATGGGCATGCATTGCTGATAATGGGGAGGCATTGATGATGATGGGGAGAAGATGATGATAATGGGCAGGTATTGATGATAATGGGCAAGCATTGATGATGGGGAGAAGATGATGATGATGATGGGCAGGCATTGATGATGATGGGGAGAAGATGATGATAATGGGCAGGTATTGATGATAATGGGCAGGCATTGATGATGGGGAGAAGATGATGATGATGATGGGCAGGCATTGATGATGATGGGGAGAAGATGATGATAATGGGCAGGTATTGATGATAATGGGCAGGCATTGATGATGGGGAGAAGATGATGATGGGCAGGCATTGCTGATAATGGGGAGGCATTGATGATGATAGGGAGAAGATGATGATAATGGGCAGGCATTGATGATAATGGGCAGGCATTGATGATGGGGAGAAGATGATGATGGGCAGGCATTGCTGATAATGGGGAGGCATTGATGATGATGGGGAGAAGATGATGATAATGGGCAGGTATGTATATATACAGTATACAGTATATATATATATGTATATATACAGTATTGGGTAGAACGGAGTTAATTATATTAGTCCGGCCCTCTAAAACCATCCCAATTTCTCATGCGGCCCCCTGGCAAAATTAATTGCCCACCCCTGGTCTAGCGCGTATGGGCGCACACCGGGAAAATGCGCAGCGCACGACAAACGCACATGAACGCGTGCAAGCGCTAGACACTGCGCCCGCCATGTTAAAGATAGGGGAACATTGCGCATGCGTCCGATAGCGCAAGATGCGCTGCGCAAAAAAACGCAAATGTGAAAGTAGCCGGAGTCAGTAAAAAGTAGGTAGGAGTATTTAAAACAAGAAAATGATAAGGGTGCCCATACTTATGTACCTGTCAAATTTTGTTTGAATGCAGATTGCACATGTTCTGCTAGTAAAATAAATCTCATTTCAAGGTAGAAACATTACTGTGTCCAATAGTTATTAGATATATCAAACTGAAATAGCTGTTGCAAAAACACCAATTTTTATAAAACATTAAGCTTAAGATTAATAGGGGTGCCCAAACTATTTCATATAACTGTATATGCCCAGCCTGGACTGGTGATATATATCCCCCTCACTGGGAGTGCCTCACTAACTCGTACCTATAAGGGAAGCCATTCCGGTAACTATTTGCCCCTGATGCAGTTCCCTGACTGACCTGGAGCAAGTGGTGGCGCCATAGAGCCGATCCCTGAGAGTCCTTCTCTCCCTCCCCGAGGTGAGCGAAGTCGACACCCCCTTCCTCTGTGAGATCCCTCACATCACAACTACTAATTTTTTTTTTTGAATAAAGATCATGACATGGAAAACAAAATATTGGCCATTGATCTGTATGACATGTAAGAAAGTCCATGACTTTGTGGCTTCCATAAATATGCCAGCGGTATCAGACTGGCCGTACAGTATGTTATATATAGGAATGTGTTAAACCCATATGAAGTATTATATGGTCCTCACACCACACTGAGCTAAATTCCACATAGGATGCAAGAAGTGACTCTACAAATGTATTGGTAATTTATTATCTTGATTTACAAAATGTGCTGTGCTTTCCTAGACAGCTTTATGGGATGTAGCTCCGGCTTTACAAGGCTTGCACTATGTTAAATACAGTGTAAGTAATATATGAAAGGACTGAGGTGTGGAGCTGCGAGCTTTCATTGGCTGCGCTCTTATGGCTGTCTCATGGCTATAGGCTTGTCACAGATGTATCTGAGAGATGTCGCCTGCGTTTCCTGGGGTGCACCTTATAAAGCCCCCAGTGTCACCTGCAGATCAGACAAAGCAGGTAGCCTGGAATAGGCGGACATGGCCAGCGCATTGTTAGGACATTATTACCATACTAATGACACACTGGGAGGTGGTGGAGACTGAACCCCATCCCATCTAGCTTCTCTATATGGCCACCGCAGCTGTCCTCTCCTGGTAATGAGGACATATAGATACATATGTATCATACACTGATTTGTTCCGACACCAGGCTAATATTAAGAATTGTGAAACCCTGTGGAATGGTCAGATAGGTATAGTCGGTAATGGTGTTTTACGCTTTTATTTTTTCTGAGATTTTTGGTTGACTTTTTCTTGAAGCTTAATTTAGCAGTATATATTTTTTTAGATATGATCTAACAACAAACATATTTAATGTCACAGCATTAACAGCTCTGTACTGGACAATAATACGTCCCACTCAGGCCGTCTGCACAAAACTCCGCCACAAAACTAATGTCTCCAGACATGACCAATAAACATTCACCAGCTTTCATTTTCTGAAGCACCTCTTCATTTTCGGGGTTACTACTTAAAAAGGAACGTCGTTTTAATTCTCAACCATAAATTAACAGTGCATGTGTAAATAAAGAACTATATAACGTATCAGCGAAACCTGCTTCTTTCTCCTCCTGGACTGATCTGTCATTCTCAAAATTCTCACTTGACGGGTAAATTCTGTCTTTAGTGAATCCAGATTGTCACATTACTGAGCTAGAAGATGACATTGGAGCTCATAACATTCTATGGAGAATCGGAACTGGCATTTCAAGAGAACTGCGGCCGTCTCCAGCTCCTCCTCCTCTCCATAGAATTGTAAAAGCTCCAACTGTCATCTCCTGTCACGGACGTGGTTTGTGGAACCACCTTGCCATGGACCGCGGAGAGCCTGGAGGGGCGTAACTAAGTGATCACCTGACTGTTCCCTAGAGCCTCTGATGGTGAGGTTAGACTTTGCTCCCGATGAACTCCAGGTGCCACTCCAGGACAGACCAACGCTCGCACAGCAGTTGAACCCAGAGGACAGACTGGATGGAGCAGCAGGCAGAGAGTGCAGCTGACCAAGTTCATATCCGAGTGCAGCGGACAGGGTCTGCGTCAGAGTGCAGCAAGCAGGATTTGCACTTAGAGTGCAGCAGGCAAAAATTGCACTAGAGTGCAGTAGGCAGGACTTGTATCTGAGTGCGGCAAGCAGGATTTGCATCAGAGTGCGGCAAGCAGGATTTGCATCAGAGTGCAGCAGGCAGGATGTGCATCAGAGTGCAGCAGGCAGGATGTGCATCAGAGTGCAGCAGGCAGGAATTGCACTAGAGTGCGGCAAGCAGGATTGCACTGGTATGCAACCTTACACAACATAAACTGAAACAGGAAGGTTGCTCAGGCACCTCCCCAGTGGGGAGGAAGCAATATATACATAATGTCCTCCAGCAATTGGCTCGGGAGGAAATAGCAAGTTCACGCGCTGACCCTTTAAGAGGGCGGGAGCACCCAAGCGCGTGCCCTAAGGACATGGCTACAGAACTGGCTAAAAGCATGCAGAGCATGGGGAAGGGACGAACTGTCTGCAGCATGGGTTAGTGAAGAGACACTCTGCAGACCCTGCCTATCAGAGCAGGGATTCGGCGTGGTGCTAACAATCTGCTATATCAGTAATGGGAAAAATCTGTATTCACTGACTACAGATTTTATGCCTAAACTGAGAGTGAAAGATTAATCCAACAGATTAAAGAAACAGATTTCTCTGATATGTTAAGAAGTTGCTTATTTTTATGCGTTCTGTTGATTTCTAAAATAAGAATAACTCCTTAAATGTATATATAGGTTGTGAGACAGTGAAGGAATATGTGTTGAATGGGGTGTACATTTCACCTAGGTACTGTGTTGTATGGTATAAGGGAAATGTGTGGCTTTGTAAACCTAGTGGTAGAGAAAGGTCACTACACCTCACATTCAACACACACTTGCAGCTCAGGCCTGAAATCACTCAGGTCTTAATTAGGAGACCAGAAGTAGGTGTCTGCAAACACAATCAGCGAGCTGGCTTAGTCTGGACACAGGAAGGTGTCCCGGCACAAGAAGCAGTCTCCAAGAGTGGAGCTGGCTTAGCCTGGACACAGGGAGGTGTCCCGACACAAGAAGCAGTCTCCGGGAGTGGGAGTACGCTCAGTCTGGACACAGGGAGGTGTCCCGGCACAAGAAGCGTCTCCAGGAGTGTGAGCTATCTCAGTCTGGGTGCAGGAGGTACCCCGGACACAGGAGTAGTCTCAGTGAGAATCCGTGCGAATAGCGGCTGAATAGGAGTGGATCTCTCTCAAGTCTGGACGCTGAAGGGGCCTTCAGACACAAGGAGGAGTATCTGGGAAACTCCATACTGGTAACATATATCATATGTGTTGTTTTGGGTCAGACTGGTAGAGTCTGGACCCGGAGAGACAGGGAAATCGATCTAAGTGTAATTAGTGGCTAGACAAGCCCAGGTTTTCTGTTTATGATTTGTTTTTATCTGTTTGCTGTGGACTTTAATAAAACTGGTTGCGGCCAGTTTTTACACCAGAACTGCTGTCTGAATGAACTGTTTTCGTGCCATTCTGTCTACCCAGACAGCGATCCTAGAGCTATATCCCCTGGAAATGTTACAATTGGCGGAGAATGCTGGGGCAGCGCAGTGGCTGATACAGTTAGTGCTGGAGTGTGCATGCAGCACGGTGGCTTAGAGACAGCAATAAAGGTGAAGTCTGTTGAAATAGCAGCAGAGAAAAAAAAAGTGTGTCAGCAGAAACGTGTTTGGAGCAGTCTTAAAGAGACAGGAGCCCTAATAGACTTTGCAAAGAAAAAAATAAAAAAAAAGTGTCTGCACAGCAGAGCTGAATTTTTCTATGGAAAAGACTGTAGAGTGTGTATGTCTTGAGTGAAGACTGCCGTTGTTAAGACAGAGAAGTCTGACAGCATGGATGACAGCATGGAGTCGCGGTTTGAACAAATGGCGCAAGTTAATGTGCAACATAAGACTGCCGTGGTTGAGACAGAGGAGCTTGTTAAGAAACACCTGCAGAGCATGCAGCAGGTCTGGCAGAGCATGCAGAGCTGGCGGCAGCAAGAGGCTAACCGGTTGTTTCTTGAGGAGATTGCAGCACTAGAAAAACCTCTCAGCGCCTTGTCCCCGAGTAATATTGTAAAGGCACCTGCGTTGCCTACAGGAAAGAAGGAGTGCGAGTCTGCCGTCAGCAAACCTGGTCATGGAGTTGAAGAGGTGATAGTGGACCACTACACCCAAGCATGTCCTCCTGAGGACCAGCCGTCTGAGAGGTCGTCACTTCAGAGTTCCCGGACGCTGAACTCTCGCGGTAAGAGCGTTCCAGCTGTAGGGGACATATGGGAGGGTGATTGTGGTGGATAGTGTTGGAGATGTCGTGAAATTGCAGCCGGCTGTTCACTAGAGGGGGAGCCTATGTGCCGTGATGTTGGCAGATCCCTCTCTCCCTGCGCAGAGCCTGTGTGTGTGTCCACCTCAGCCGAAGAGACTGGACCACAGGTGTCCCCGGTGGTTGTAAATGACTGCCCAGCACAGGCCCTCTTGGACTCAGAGAGTCCAGTGACTTCCGTATGTGACAGCCTGATTGATAGGGATTGCATCCTGATAAGCACCTGAGTATGGTGTGCATCCATGGAGACACCAAAGTCTACCCAGAGACTGCCGTGGACTTGGTCCCCAAACTCGGGGAGGTTTCATATGAAGGGGGGGTAGTGAAGAACCTGGTGCAACCCGTCATATTGGGTAATGACTTTCCCCGGTCTAAGGATCTCTGGGGGAAAAATGTTTCTGATGGACAGTGTGATGAAGCTCCTATTGAGGGTGCGCAGTCCCGAGGGGCGGAACACAATGCTAGTGGGCCGTTAAACTTATGTGATAATGATGATGATGATCATGATAATGATGATGACCATGATAATGATGCTGATGCTGATAATGATGATGATCATGATAGTGATGATGATACTGATCATAGTCATGATAATGATATTGATAATAATGATGACTGTGATAGTGATGAAATTCCTTTACAGGTGATGTTGGGAGACGAGGATGGTGGTTCTCGGGAACCGAGTATCCCTGACTTGCCTGTGTCCTGTGACAATTTTGAGAGTGAGCAGTGGCGAGACCCCACTCTTAAGACGGCACAGAAAAATATGATTGTTCTAAATGAGGTTTCCCAGGAGCCTGAGGAGAGGTTTCCTCATGCTGCCATGGACAATAGCCTATTGTATAGGGACACTGAAGTCCAGGGAGAGGTCGTGAGTCAGCTCCTAGTACCTGAACTATATAGAAGTATAGTGCTGGGGTTGTCACATAGTCACATACTTGAGGAACCAGATGGTGCAGTTAATGTTGTGGATGACATGTTAACTAGGGTTCCAGATCAAGATGTGAATGAAAATGAATTGTATGGCCCTGACAGTGAGCAGGATATGAATGAAAATGAATTGTATAACACTGACAGTGAGCCCGGCCCTAGGGTCAAGATGAAACCGTGCAGGATACCCGAGGCCCGCAGAGAGTATAGGCCTGGGAGGGTACAGGGTAGTGCGGATGCTTCAGATGAAGAGAAAGTTGATGTTGGCAATGACAGTGGTGAGGATGAAGCTGATGAGGGCCATGACTGGTCCAGAGTTCACTGTCTCTGTTGGATTGTTGACCAGCCCTCCGGTCTGGATGACCAGCCCTCCGGTCTGGAGAAGAGGGAGGGGATATGTGAGACAGTGAAGGAATATGTGTTGAATGGGGTGTACATTTCACCTAGGTACTGTGTTGTATGGTATAAGGGAAATGTGTGGCTTTGTAAACCTAGTGGTAGAGAAAGGTCACTACACCTCACATTCAACACACACTTGCAGGTCAGGCCTGAAATCACTCAGGTCTTAATTAGGAGACCAGAAGTAGGTGTCTGCAAACACAATCAGCGAGCTGGCTTAGTCTGGACACAGGAAGGTGTCCCGGCACAAGAAGCAGTCTCCAAGAGTGGAGCTGGCTTAGCCTGGACACAGGGAGGTGTCCCGACACAAGAAGCAGTCTCCGGGAGTGGGAGTACGCTCAGTCTGGACACAGGGAGGTGTCCCGGCACAAGAAGCGTCTCCAGGAGTGTGAGCTATCTCAGTCTGGGTGCAGGAGGTACCCCGGACACAGGAGTAGTCTCAGTGAGAATCCGTGCGAATAGCGGCTGAATAGGAGTGGATTTCTCTCAAGTCTGGACGCTGAAGGGGCCTTCAGACACAAGGAGGAGTATCTGGGAAACTCCATACTGGTAACATATATCATATGTGTTGTTTTGGGTCAGACTGGTAGAGTCTGGACCCGGAGAGACAGGGAAATCGATCTAAGTGTAATTAGTGGCTAGACAAGCCCAGGTTTTCTGTTTATGATTTGTTTTTATCTGTTTGCTGTGGACTTTAATAAAACTGGTTGCGGCCAGTTTTCACCAGAACTGCTGTCTGAATGAACTGTTTTCGTGCCATTCTGTCTACCCAGACAGCGATCCTAGAGCTATATCCCCTGGAAATGTTACAAGGTAAATAAAAAATGCATCTTGAGATGGAGAAGGACATGGGGTAACTGCTTTACCTCTTCTGTGTGTTTGTGCTTTCTCTTTTTTTTCAGAAATAGGGATATCAGGGACTTTTTTTTATCCTTATGGGGCTAAGCACTAATTGGGTGGTAGTTGTCTGTTCTGCCATGCGCGCGCCAATGTATCCCAACACAGAGCGGTCACAGACCACTCCCTCTGACGATTCTCCTGCTTCTTATGACATCCATCAACAGAGCAGTTCCTTCTCATTTCCTTGTCTTGAGGCATTTCTACTGAAGTTGGATCAGCCTGTAATTTAATTTTTCACTTTGATTTTGAGTGTCATTCTAAATCCAGACCTCCATGGGATATTAATTTTGAATTACATCTATCATTTTTATGTTTTATTATGCTCAGCTGTTTCCACTATGTAATGAGTAAAGATTTGCAATATTTAATTCAGTGATATCTATGATGTGATATTTTACTGTTCCCTTTGGGGGGAAAATGGGGGTGCTTCTTATAATGCGTATATACCTTACCGGTACCATTGCTGCAGGTTGGAATGAGGGGGTGTCCGGTGGTGCTGCAGGTGCCCAGCTATTCTACGGGGGTGTCTGGTGCTGTGGGGGTGTCCGGCAGTGCTACCCGGTACTGCTGCGGGTGCCTGATAGAGCTAAGGGTGCCTCCGGTTCTGCCAGGGGCTCTGCCGACATTTTGTGAGAGGCCAGAGCCCCCGGCAGTTCCATGGTTTCCTGTGCGGTGGACTCCAGGAAAATGGCCTCCGGGGCGGCACATGCGCAGATGGAGTTCTCGGCACCAAGATCTTGGGAGATGAGATCTCAGCGCTGAAATCCCTCCCTCGCCCCGGGAAGAAGCTAGGGTGTGAAACGCGCGTCGGAGCGAGGGGGGAACCTCCCGGGCCACCCACTCTGTGCTTCTAATGGTGGTTGCCGCTACAGCATTAATATTCAGGTAAATGTGCAATCTGGCTATAAATTGTTACTAATTTGATATGCCTCTTGAGGTAGGTGTAAGGTTTACTTTGGGTATAATCACTATGGATTGCCATTGGCACTATATTAGTTTTCAATTTATTTGTCACAATTTTACACCGGATTTATTCATTGATTTTTTGGTTCCCTTCTAGGGTGTTTTTGGTGTATTTATGATCTGTCCTTTTTAATTATTTAATAAATGTTTATTATTGAATTTATTGAATTTTGGTTCTCTTCATTTTTTGCCTGTTGTGTAATTACAGTTTGGCATTTATTTGTTTCTATATATGTATGTATATATAACCTATATATACACATGCATACATCTTATGAAGTAGTCGGGTTTTACAGACTTTCATGATCAGCATGGCCTAGTTATTGCATCTTAGAGTAGGACTGGGTGCTGTTTCGTGGATGAATACGGCAGGGCTTTTTAGCTGCTTATTCTGACAATGATGAATTTACGTTTTTCAAGCATTTTTTGCCTGTTCTGTAAAATACTCTGCTACGACCACATTACAGGAGAATTGTTAGCTCCAAATGATGCTGTAGTTCAGGATCTTGTCTGACCTAAAAGTTCTGCACTAACGTTAGTCTTGTCTTTGTGCCAGAAGAACATCTTGAGGCAAGGAAATGAGAGCCTGTGCATTGGCTTAGTGGCTATTTGGCAGGCCAAGTGCATCAAACTCGAGCCGGAGAGTTTGGTGCGTTTCCCAGTGCTGTCAGCCAGGGATCAATGGCACAGAGCTGGCAGACTACTGGGTCTTGACATCCTGGGCGATGGGATTGATTTGGACACAGGACTTTGCTCACAGGATAGAATAAGCTTGAAGGGACAGAATTGTTCTTGCAGACACGTATCTAATATGAGCTGGCAAACAGAGTTGCCAATAGCAGTTGGACAGGAGTATACATGAAGAGAAGAATACCGACCGGTGACGGCTTCAAATGACAGTCAGACACCGGGATTTGTATTGTGGAAAAATCAGTGAAGAAGCCAACAAATGAACACATTCCGAATCGAAGACATTATACGATATTGGAACTATAAATTTGTTTTCTTCAATTATTTATTCATGCACTAAATATGGTGACTTGTAAAATGTTTAACTGATCCTAGTGGGTAAGGTCTCTCCTTGTGGAGAGTGACATACCAGCTCTGGCGTGTCGAGGTAAGGAGGCTTATTCGCCGTGCAATGCTCCTCTGGGAAATTTAGTATGCAAATTGCCTCTTCAAAAAAAGAGGACTTGTACTCTATAGCGCCACCTATTGGAAGTAGCGATCCTACAAGTCACAATCAACCCTTTAACGAGTCTTGTAATATGACTTAGGATAAAAGCCAAATCAGTATCTCCATTTGCAGACACGGTGTTTCGGACTATTGGTCCTCGTCAGTGCAAAGTAGAAGAGATCTGATTTGGCTAGATGAGAGGCTCTGGACTGAGGTCTAAGGGGTAAGGTCTCTCCTTGTGGAGAGTGACATACCAATACTTCCAATAGGTGGCGCTATAGAGTACAAGTCCTCTTTTTTTGAAGAGGCAATTTGCATACTAAATTTCCCAGAGGAGCATTGCACGGCGAATAAGTCTCCTTACCTCGACACGCCAGAGCTGGTATGTCACTCTCCACAAGGAGAAACCTTACCCCTTAGACCCTAGTCCAGAGCTTCTCATCTAGCCAAATCAGATCTCTCCTACTTTGCACTGACGAGGACCAACAGTCCGAAACACCGTGTCTGCAAATGGAGATACTGATTTGGCTTTTATCCTAAGTCATATTACAAGACTCGTTAAAGGGTTGATTGTGACTTGTAGGATCGCTACTTCCAATAGGTGGCGCTATAGAGTACAAGTCCTCTTTTTTTGAAGAGGCAATTTGCATACTAACTGATCCTACAAATTCACATTTTCAGATCACTCAGAATCTAAGATGCGTCGTAATAATAACCAGACATCTCAGCCCCAGACCATTTCTTTGCTCCACCAGTCACTAGGAGGAAGAGGCTACTTCCATCTGGTGATCACTAGGCCTGTTTGGCTTCCACCAGCTTCAATTGCAGATTTCCGTTTCTGAACAGTCTCTGGATCTGTGCTGCCCATCTCATTTATGGAGCTAGAGGAACATTACTGTGCAGCCCAGAGCACCATGTGGGACTCTGCGTGTGGATCCTCATTAGTGCCATATCTCCGATGGATAATGAATGTGAAATATGGAGGTTGCAGTCAACATTAGAGTAAAACATTTTAGACATAGGTTGACATATTATAAGAAATGTATAAAATGTATCTATGAATATAATCTACATAAAAATTGAGTAACTGCAAACTTTCCTTGCACTGATCCTTAGCAATAGTGGTTGAAGCTCCATTTTTTTACATAGGGCTTTAATTCCACTCCAGAAACATGGTTCTCAATGATAATATGCATGCACACAGGTGATTGACAGCGCTCTCTGTACACACCAATAGAAGAAAATCTGACAATCAGTCGGTTGTGGGTGAGATCATGAGGACTCTCAGTGTCTCGAATAAGAGTCCTGTAAGCACTACTCTGCTCGTCACTCAGAAACCCTTCTCCATCATCGAACGCCACATCTCTCCTTCTGTGGTGATCACCAGCATGTGATGTCTTTAATCTATTTCAGCTAATGAATCGGCACAGAATTTTTCAGGAATTGGAATGTGGATATTTTCTCTAAAATCTACACATAGTAGGTATTTATTAGCGGATTCCACACATTGATGGGACTCTCCAGCAATCAGATATCTACACGGACAGTATCATGTTTGTTAGTGGAGCCAACCATTAGTTTCTAACATGGATCTGTCACTAGATTTCATAGTACAGTCAGCGCACGTTATTAAATAGATCTGATGAGACTGATTGACTTTCTTTGAAAATCCATGTATAACACAGGTCTACAAAAAAAATTTCCAGGTGTCAAGGTTTTTTTTAATGGATTTAAGGCATTTTGAGGGAGCCAAAGTCTAAAATCCCATATCTTTTGCTGAATCGGTTCTAGTTTTTAGATAATTCATCCATGAAAATAATGCATTCCGCTAATGTGTGATAACAAATGCAACAGCTTTTGGTCTTTTGACTCTTTAACAGTATCTTAGGTAGTTAATATCCCATATAATTAGTTTGTAGGCTTACAATGTTTGAAGCCAGAATTCTACTGTAATTAATTAATTATTAAATATCTCAGAAACTAGAGCCAATCTGGCAAAACCGAGGTTATATTCTTAATCAGCACCATAAACTTAACCCTTAACGACCGCCGATACGCCTTTTAACGGCGGTCATTAAGGGTACTTTTCCACCACAGTGGAAAAAGTGAATAGCGACCCCCAGAGGCGCATTTTCTACGGGGTCTCTGCTACCAGGGGTAGCCGAGACCCCAGAGAACATGAATCGGGTCGGTTTTTACCGACCCCGATGTTGAGATCGCCGTTATTAACCCTATAACGGCGATTGCAACAAAAAAAAATGATGTGCCATTTAATTTCTCTCTCCTCTGATGTGATCGGACATCAGAGGAGAGAGAAAAAGGGTCCCCGATCCCCTCCATGTGGCCCCCGGGACCTCCGGTGGGCGCCGTCATCTTTGAGGCCTAGAAAATGGCGGGCGCATACTCAGTGCGCCCGCCGCGATGTGCTGGGGGGGCTTGGGCAATTTTCTCTGGGGTCTCGGCTGCCGAGGGTAGCCGAGACCCCAGAGAACATGATCCGGGTCGGTATTTACCGACCCCGGTGTCGCGATCGCCGTTATACTGAGTATAACGGCGACCGCAAAAAAAAAAAAAAATGATTTCTCTCCCCTCTGATGTGATTGCACATCAGAGGGGAGAGAATTAGGCTCCCCAATACCCCCGAACCCCCCCGTACCTCCTGGTGTCCTCCGGCAGGTCCCCCTGTGCTGCGATCCTCCCGGGTCTTCTTCCTGTAAAAATAAAAATTTTCATTCATTCTCCTAAAAGTACATTTTGATCACTGTGATAAACTATTACAGTGATCAAAATAAAAAAAACAGTACATAACCCCCCTTTATCACCTCCTTAGTTAGGGACATATAATAAAATATAGAAATTATATTTATTTTCATTTTTCCATTAGGGTTAGGGCTAGGGTTAGGGTTATAATTAGGGTTAAGATTAGGCTGGGTTCATACTGCATTATGACAGTCTGTTAGACGGACTGCGTTACACCGCGGTATAACGCGGTGTAACGCAGTCCGTTAACGCTGCCATTCACCCCCATTTGAGGGCGCATCGCGATGCATGCCGTTCGCGACATGCGGCATGCGTTCGCGACGTGCCATCATTCAATGGCGGAGCCTCGGACGCGGCCTGCAGTGTCTGGGCTCCGTCACCGCTAGCGCAGATGAATCATCTGCTGATTCCTCTGCGCTAGCTGGTATACCGTTACCAGCCCGTCAACGCTATGTGTTGAACGGGCTGGTAAAACGCAAAATGAACCTAGCCTTAGGGTTAGGGTTATAATTAGGGTTAGGGTTACAATTAGAGTTAGGGTTACAATTAGGGTTACGGTTACAATTAGGGTTGGAATTAGGGTTGGGATTAGGATTAGGGTTGGGATTAGGGTTAGGGGTGTGTTGGGGTTAGGGTTGGAGCTAGAATTGAGGGGTTTCCACTATTTAGGCACATCAGGGGGTCTCCAAACACGACGTGGCGTTCAAAAAGTCAAATGGCGCTCCCTCCCTTCCGAGCCCTGCCGTGCGCCCAAACAGTGGTTTACCTCCCATATACAATCTCTTGCCCGCTCTTGCCGTCTACACCTAAAGAACATCTCTAGAATCCGGCCTTTTCTCACCATGGAAACAACAAAAACCCTCACTGTAGCATTGATCCACTCCCGCCTGGACTACTGCAAAGCTCTATTACTTGGCCTCCCCATTACTCGACTATCCCCTCTCCAGTCCATCCTTAATGCAGCAGCCAGGGTCATCCATCTGGCTAATCGGTACTCGGACGCGTCCGCTCTTCGCCAGTCCTTACACTGGCTGCCCATTCATTATAGGATCCAATTCAAAGTACTGGTTCTCACCCACAAAGCTCTCCACAGTGCAGCACCCCCTACATCTCCTCCCTCATTTCTATCTATCGGCCTAACCGACTGCTGCGCTCTGCAAACGACTTTCGACTAACCTCTGCACTAATCCGTACCTCCCACTCCCGACTCCAAGACTTCTCCCGCGCTGCGCCAATCCTCTGGAATGCTCTACCCCAAGAAATTAGGACTATCCACAATTTGCATTGTTTCAGGCGCTCCCTCAAAACACATTTGTTCAGAGTGGCCTATCACATTCACTAACCAAAGTCGTTCTATGTTTAAGTGTGTATGTGTAGCCCATTCACTATCTCCATCCATGCCTCACTCCCTCAAGATGGCTGGACCATCATTGTAAATCCACCATTGTATATACACAATGTACTTTGTATCTCCCCAACCTCATTGTAGATTGTAAGCTCTCACGAGCAGGGTCGGCTTATTTTGCTTTAATTATTGTATTGTTAACGTTGTTACCTATGTTTTGAAACTGTTAAACTGTAAAGCGCTGCGGAATATGTTGGCGCTATATAAATAAAGATTATTATTATTATTTATTATTATTACCCCAACATATGGGGTATCAGCGTACTCAGGACAAATTGCACACCAATTTTGGAGTTCTAATTTCTCTTGTTACTTTTGGGAAAATAAAAAATAGCTGGCTAAAAAAATCATTTTTATATTTTTTATTCACGGCCTTGCGTTTATAAATTTCTGTGAAGCACTTTGGGGTTTAAAGTGCTCACCACACATCTAGATAAGTTCCTTAGGGGGTCTAGTTTCCAAAATGGGGTCACTTGTGGGGTTTTCCACTGTTTAGGCCCATCTGGGGTACTGCAAACGGAACATGACCCCCATCAACGTCTGCATTCCAAAACGTTATTACTTCCTTTCCAAGCCCTGGGCGCCAAACAGTTCCCCCCCCCCCACATATTTGGTATCAGCATACTCAGGACAAATTGGACAACAACTTTTAGGGTCCAATTTCCTTGTGAAAAATAAAAAATTTGGGACTAAAAAATAATTTTTGTGGAAAGCTGTTTTTTTGTTTTTTTTTCACACACATGCATTATAAACTTTTGTGAAGCACTTGGGGGTTCAAAGTGCTCACAACAGATCTAGATAAGTTCCATAGGGGGTCTAGTTTCCAAAATGGTGTTACTTGTGGGGGGTTTCCACTGTTTAGGCACATCTGGGGCTCTCCAAACGCGACATGGTGTCCAATCTCAATTCCAGCCAATTTTGGTTTGTAAAAGTCAAACGGCGCTGCTTCCCTTCCAAGCCCTGCCGTGCGCCCAAACAGTGGTCCCCCCATTATATGGGGTATCAGCGTACTCAGGACAAATTGGACAACAACTTTTGTGGTCTAATTTCTCCTTTTACCCTTGGGAAAATAAAAAATTGGGGACCAAACGATCAGGTTTGTGGAAAAAATATGATTTTTTATTTTCACGCCCTGGCGTTATAAACTTCTGTGAAGCACTTGGGGGTTCAAAGTGCTCACCACACATCTAGATAAGTTCCTTAGGGGGTCTAGTTTCCAAAATGGGGTCACTTGTGGGGGTTTCCACTGTTTAGACACATCAGGGCCTCTACTAACGTGACATGGCGTCCAGCCAATTCTGCGTTGAAAAAGTCAAACGGCGCTTCTTCCCTTCCAAGCTCTGCCATGCACCCAAACAGTAGTTTACCCCCACATTTGGGGTATCAGCATGCTCAGGACAAATTGCACAAAAACTTTTGGTGTCTTGTTACCCTTGGGAAAATAAAAATTGGGGTGAAAAGATCGTTTTTGTGGAAAAAATATGATTTTTTATTTTCACGGCTCTACGTTATAAACTTGTGTGAAGCACTTGGAGGTTCAAAGTGCTCACCACACATCTAGATATGTTCCTTAAGGGGTCTAGTTTCTAAAATGGGGTCACTTGTTGGGGTTCCACTGTTTAGGCACATCAGGGGCTCTCTAAACGCGACATGGCATCCAGCCAATTCTGCGTTGAAAAAGTCAAACGGCGCTCCTTCCCTTGCGACCTCTGCCGTGCGCCCAAAAAGTGGTTTACCCCCACATATGGGGTATCGGCATGCTCAGGACAAATTGCACAAAAACTTTTGGGGTCTTGTTACCCTTGCGAAAAAAAAATTGGGGTGAAAAGATCATTTTTGTGGAAAAAAAATTATTTTTTATTTTCACGGCTCTACGTTATAAACTTGTGTGAAGCACTTGGAGGTTCAAAGTGCTTACCACACATCTAGATAAGTTCCTTAAGGGGTCTAGTTTCCAAAATGGGGTCACTTGTTGGGGGTTTCCACTGTTTAGGCACATCAAGGGCTCTCTAAACGCGACATGGCATCCAGCCAATTCTGCGTTGAAAAAGTCAAACGGCGCTCCTTCCCTTGCGACCTCTGCCGTATGCCCAAAAAGTGGTTTACCCCCACATATAGGGTATCGGCGTATTCAGGAGAAATTGCACAATAAATTTTGTGGTTCATTTTTTCTTTTAACACTTGTGAAAATAAAAAAAATTGGTTCCGAAGTAAAGCTTTTGCAAAAAAAGTTAAATGTCAATTTTTTCCTTCCACATTGCTTCAGCTCCTGTGAAGCACCTGAAGGGTTAATAAACTTCTTGAATGTGGTTTTGAGCACCTTGAGGGGTGCAGTTTTTAGAATGGTGTCACTTTTGGGTATTTTCTATCATATAGACCCCTCAAAGTGACTTCAAATGTGATGTGGTCCCTAAAAAAAAAATGGTGTTGTAAAAATGAGAAATCGCTGGTCAACTTTTAACCCTTATAACTTCGTAACAAAAGAAAATTTTGTTCCCAAAATTGTGCTGATGTAAAGTAGACATGTGGGAAATGTTATTTATTAAGAAATTTGTGTGACATATCTCTCTGATTTAAGGGCATAAAAATTTCAAGTTTGAAAATTGCGAAATTTTCTAAATTTTCGCCAAATTTCCGTTTTTTTCATAAGTAAAAGTAAGTCATATAAAAAAATGTTTACCACTAACGTGAAGTACAATATGTCACGAAAAAACAGTCTCAGAATCAGCTGGATTCGTTAAAGCGTTCCATAGTTATAACCTCATAAAATGACAGTGGTCAGAATTGTAAAAATTGGCCCGGTCATTAAGCTGCAAAATGGCTCTGTCACTAAGGGGTTAATATAAAACTGTTCAGACATCTTTGGCACCAAAATCACTTTACCAGTGTAATGCTTTTAGAAAGTTGTCCTGATTAATATTAAAATGGGCATTTTATAAGATTAGCTCTAATTGGACTCATAAATTGATTATATTAATGTCAGAATTATACAGTCATTCTGAAGTGGATTGTCAAAGTAAGTACACCAGCCTCATCAAGTATCATGACTATTTAATAATTTATGCAGTTTGAGCAAACTTTTAAGATGTTGGATCCTTAGCTGTTACTGAGCCACAGGTGCTTGTCTGCTGTCTGTCCTTCATCCTATATGCAGGCTTATCCCAGTCAAACCTGTGTGTTCCTGCTGTTCCATGCTATTCCGTTTATAGATGTATTTCTTATATCACAGATCTTTAGTAATTAGCATTATAAAGACCGCATGATGTTGAAAGTATAAAAAACAAGTAAATATGGGCAAAACCTGCTTTTTCCTGCTTAGTCCACAATTCTGTAAAAAAAAATATATATATCTTGAATATATATCCGCTATCACTGTCCCCATTGGAGCTCCGCTGATGCCACCAGTCTTTGTTGATATGGCTGCAGAGGCGACATCACGCCCACATCATGTGACTGCCGCAGCCAATTACTGGGTCACCAGTCTGGCTCCATCTACATCAGCCTTCCTGCTGAACCCAGTGATTGGCTGCAGTGGTCACATGATGTTGAAGTGACGTCACCCCTGCAACCAAATCTATGGCAACAAAGAGCGGAACTGTAAGTACAGTTGTATTAGTTCTATCATGCACAAGAAGCCATAATCTCCATTGATACATTACACTATTTCTTTCTTGGCCAATTAATTGTTCTGACGTCAGAACCTGTACATTTTACAGCAGAAAATTAATTGTTCTCCAGTGCACTATCAACTACTGATTGGCAACTTTTTTACTATGGAATACACATGTACCCTTGTCCTATATAAGTGAGGATAATGAATACATTGCTTGCTGTGTTCTAGGAGCACCGGTAAGGAAACCCTGTTACCTGCCTTTCTTCCATTTGGTTTCTGTTCTTCTTGTTCTAGAAGGCTGGGGATCCCAACTGATTTCTTATTTACTGTGTTTTTCATGCAGTGGATTTCTTGTAATTAGTTTACTGTAGGGGGACCTACACAATTAAAAAGTGGGTTATCTGCTTAAAAAGCCTTAACTTTCTGTGTATTGGATTGTTGCTTGAGCTTTCTAATGGCATCGTTTTCTGACAGCCTTATGGAGCCGTTGTTAATGTGGGAGCATTACATTATGGATGCCCCTGTAATGGGGCAATGTTTGGCATTGTTTATAGGCATTGTGGCTGCTTTCATGATGCCCTGGACTTTAACTATTATCAAAGTGTTTGGTGAAACCAATTTTCTCATGAGACATTGTCATCTCTGTAGGCACTAAGCCTCGGATTAATTGTGGATTTAATAATGGGGCCATGGATTCAGAAAGGTCACGTATTTACTGATGGAGAGAAAGGTAGAGGGCACATCAATTTCTATTTCATATTCTGGGGTGTCAGATTTGCAGTGCAATGTATAGCCACTAGTGACGAGAACGTGCTGGGATACGGTGTTATCGGAGCATGCACAGGTGGTAACTGAGTGACTTCTACGTGCTCAAATACTATGTTCGAGTCCCCGTGGCTGTTCAACAGCTGCAACACATGCAGGGATGTCTAAGAAACAGGTAGTCCCCGCATGTGTGGGGACTTGAACACGTTCTTCGAGCACGCCAAAGACATTTTTGAAGCGCCCGAGCATGCTCGGAGAACGCCTTATCCAAGAACGTTCGCTCATCACGAATAGCCACCTCTTTGTGGACTTCGGACGGAGCAGGTAGAGCATTTACACCAGACGGTAGACTGACTGGCATCCCATCCTATGGTTGATACAAGGAGGGACATAATATTTTTGGAGATGGCTTGGGCAATGTTTGCACTGGGGCCCATAAGACTGTAATTCCGCCAATACCTTTGCTGTAATGTGAAATATTATATTCCTTATGCTACTTTGAGACTATTTTTTAGCGATAATGATTGATTGTAACTATTCAGGCCACAATTCTCCATACAACTCAATCTTTTCCTCTGGACTATAGCTGTAGCTCGATCTGTAAGATTAATCAGTTGCGCTACAGAAAGCCTACACGTAGACCCAGCCTATGCTTTTCCTTGTTTTTTTATCCATTATATTATTTTTTTTTTGCCTCCTTATCAGTGACTTTTGGAAAAGGTATTTGACAAGATTGCAATCATTAAAATGTGTAAGCTGTTTATCTGCTTTCCTTTTCATTGTAAACTTTCATTAGAGCCGGCATCATGTGTCAGACAGTCGCATTAACATCTTGTTCTATTAAAATAAATGTACAGCGCAGTTATGACGGCGGGCGAAACCCTGGCACATTTTTTTGTCATGGTAAGCTGAGAACATGGCATTCTTTAGCTGTAAGGGTGCTGATCATTTATTCTGCAGCTTCGTTAGTAAATGTTATTTTTTAGTGTGTCAGACAACCCGATCTGCTCATATATGTGTGTGCCATTGCTCTAGGTAATTAGGTCTCCTTGTTCAGAGGCGTATTTAAGAGCCATTCATTGATGCCAATGCAGAACATGGAAAAAGAGACTCTAGAAAGATTAAAAACATATGCATCTATTATTAGTATCTTCATCACGCTAATGGACAGCTTGTGAGAAATTTGGCGCGCTATCATTGGCACCAAGCACTAAATATCAAATGGAGCATTGTTCCTCCTTTCTTTTGATAAGTGCGACTTGGAGAGCACAGATAGAAAGCTCCATTTTATCTGCAAAGCCCACACCGCTTGTTATAGAAAAAGGAATCAAGACGGAGAAAGGGAAAGAAATATTATATTGCTCCATTCACCACTCGTCATGACATCCTATTCAGTCGTGCCCTGTCTATGTCTATTCTCTTTATTACGCCATTGTAGACATAACCACCATACAAATGCAATCACGGCACGAGAAAAATGTGTTCAAATTTCCCAGGGTTGCAAAGTATTGATTTACCTTCGACGCGGGGTTCCACATTCAATAGAATACAATATGGTGGCAGATTAGCTGTGACTTTATTATATGTTTTACATCGTGATTGTTCTTTTTATGCATTTTACTTTGTAGTTCAGAACACAATCCGACTTGTATTTTTTAAGGCAAGTTGAACAAAGAAAAAATTTGTTTTCATGAACATTTTAGATTTTTTTTTTTACTGTAGACATAATTCATAGGTTCCCTCAGACCTTGAGGTCAAGTGTGAGTCGGTGTACTTGAATGTCATTGTAGAAACTGCTGCCTGCAATCACGTTTTTACATCTTATTCCACATGAACTAGTGAATCGAGATTGCAATATTGTCCATTGTGATTTGCCAGTCACTGGAGTGCATTGGGGAACGATCTGTTAGGCTAGTTTCACACTAACGTTCGGCAGGGCTGCGTACTTCCTCCGTTAAGCCCTGCCCACTGCCGCACCCCTTCCGTTCAGCTCTGCCTTTAACATTGGGTACACAAGCCATGCGGATGTATGTGGATGCCTCCCCATGCGTCGTTTTGATGCTGCGCTGAACGCAACATGCTGCAATCGGCGCAGCGTCAAAACGACGCATGCGGATGCATCCACATACATCCGCATGGCCTGCGTACCAAGAGCACTTGTTTCTGCAGGAATCATGGATATCTCTCATAAAAGGTGGTGGTTTTCATGGACAGGATAGTTGTTTCTATGAGATGCTCACTGAAGGTAGCAGACATAGCTAATTCACAAAGCCACCTCTGGAGAAAAATATCTAACATACAATCCCTACATTTTTCTAACTTTTGGGTCTGACCTGAAGTGTGCTTTAAAAACACTATCTGCTAAATTCAGTTTTGTGTTTTTGTTGATTTTTTGGTTCTTTTTTTTTTTTTACCTAAACAACAATATGAGCATCCTCATTGTTTTTTTTTCCGACTCCATTTCTGCATGCTTTGTAGTTATTGCTCCCAGCCTGCCGATAAATGTAATTACATATGAGTAGTGAGCATCTGTCCTCAGAGTCTGTCTGTCAGACGGCATCGAGGCTGCAGGGCCACAGGTGACATGTTTCACCGTAAGTGAGGAAAATTGGCATCTGACTGCAGTCCTCAGAATTTCATCCTTGTCAAGGCAATTTTACTTGAGTGCCAACACCAACTCATTCCCACATCTGAGGATTCAGATGGACCAATACAGAGGAAGCCATTGTCATTGTGCTTCTTTTCTGCTTCAATAGTCTTAAAGAGAACCTGTCACCACGAAAATGGCGTCCAAGCTGCAGACCTCATGTTATAGAGCAGAGTAGGTTGATATATATTATGAGAAAAGATTATGTATAACGTGCTTTAATCCATTAAACTTCAGCTCTTTTTGGGATTTTTGGTCCTATCAGCGACTGACAGCTTCCTTTGTATAAGAGTGCATACAGAGCTAGCTGACAGTCACTGACAGGACCGCCCACTGGACCAAAACTCCCAGAAAGAGCACAGGATTAAACGAGTAAAACACGTTATACTGAATTTTTTCCTCACAAAACTATATATCAATCTGCTCAGCTCTCACTGCTCTATAACATGATGCCTACAGATTTTCATGGTGGCAGGTTCCCTTTAAGTAATATCAAAACCCTTAGAAAAGCTGGTACTCTTAAAGGGCAAGTGGTTAAACAGTTCATATTGCCAACATACCTAATATAACCGGGGTTTCATCTTATACTAAAATGTGTGGGCCCCAGATAAAAAAAAAGTAAGGAGTCCCAAACGGTTTGGTAATATCACCCCATAGGCCAAAGGGAGATATGGAGCTATGTTCTAACAGACCCTTACCTGCTTTTGGACAGATATTGCAGGGGCGTTAGAAGTTTCTCATAAGCAGTGTTATGAAGTGCTAACATCCCATATGTGAGTGTTATTTACAACCTGCCCTTTTGGGTTTTTGGCTGTCAGATAGGGGAAAATAGGATCTCTGCTCTTGGGCAGTGAGTGCCTAATAATAAATAGGTCGCATATTGGGCTTTATCACTTAGCAAGATCTAAAGACAGAGATATTGGTGACACATATTATATAATCGTACGCTTCTGTATAAAAATGATCCCAGTGATAAAAGGCATGCCTACAGTCACTGAAATGAACACCACCAGTTGCAAACAATGAATATTTCATTTCCACAGTTGTTTCATCGCAAACTAGTGAATAAAATGGATTAACTTTATTATTCTAAATGGCAATTATACACAGAGATAAAGAGAATAATGGCCATTGTGGTGTAAGCGAGCAGCTGATTGTTGCATTGTCGTGGGTAATGTGTCGCCCTTTTTTACGAACAGAGCATTGTGGCATTAGTCATGCAGATCCCGGAAATCTGCAGGCTAACAAAGACACTGAATATCTCAAGGCTCTTCGTGAGGATGAGAAGAATAATACCCGGTCCAATACGCCAAGGTGTCTGTTGTCATCAGCGGTGTTATGAACTCACAGCAGATAGGGTAAATTGAAGTAGTAATTTTCCAGGCTGTGTACTGGAAACTGTTTCCTTGGTGGAGCATTATGGTGCTTGTCCTGTCTTCTCCTAATAACATTAACCGCCTGTCAGTGGATATGATGAATGGACAGTCATCACAGCTCCGATGAAGAGGGGGTGAGGGGATATATCCAAAAACAAATGTGACAAGGAGAAGCCCAGGAAAAGCTAATCAGAAAAGCGGCTGCCGGTGCAGGCGGTGCCATTGTGTTCCCAGCATCAGTGTGCCGATATAGATTTCATCATTAGATTTGTATCCCATATATTTCTTCTAAAGCCACAGCCTCTAGATACGCACATTGACCTGCAGTGTTCATGTACACGAGCCGCACAAGGTATATACGTGGTCACACGGAGGAATATCATTTGCCTTTAGACCTTGGAAATAACAGAAAGGTCACTTTTTTGTATGATTGTAAATAAAGGAAATAGAAAGAGAGCGGGCGCTGCCCAGGGTCATGGCACTTAGGACGAGTATCGCACAGTCAGTACCAGTGTACAAAGTATACACTCAATTCTATGAAGCGTCTTCACAGATAGCCCCTAGGGGTAAATGTGTGTGATCTGCAGCAGATGGAGATCCTCCAAACCTGCGAATGGGAAGTAGAGGGCAGCTAATGATGTGATAGAGAAAACAATGCTCCTCTCAGGGTCTTGGGCACTCTCTGCCCCTCATATGGCTACCAGAGGGGAGCAAACAGATTCACGGGACCCTGGTCCAGCGTTCACATCAGTTGTCTGTGGCCGCTAGACCAGAGCAAACCTCCTACTACCTGCTGCATCCTCTTCTGATTAGTAGGCCTCTGCGACATCATTGTGTTGTGGTGCGACCACACATGACATTGGGGGGCCTACTAATCACAAGAGGTGCCGTAGGTAGTAGGAGTATCGCAGCACTCCAGTCCAGCAGCCAACGAGTACCGACGTAGCCCCTTGGCCATGGTCCTGAGAATCATTTTGCTGAACTCTAATATCATTAATGAATTTTCTGAAGTGAAACCCTGAGCAATGAAACCTTTTTATTGGGCAAATCAGACGATACATGCGTTAATTGGAGTCATACCGAGACCTGAGGAAGGAATCTGCATGACTCCAACAAGCATCAATTACCCTCGAATCCCTGCAGCTTCCCTAATGGTTTCATGGTTCCTGCCGGTACTGGAAGGGATATTGTCTCATCCACCAGTCTCCTGACCACTGCAGCCAATCACATTACTACTCTAGGGCAAATTTCATACATTTTGTGAACTTCTCTAAAGATGCATAGCAGTAGGTTACACTAGTGTTTGTAGGTAATCCTACTCTGATGTATATATGATGTCATTACTTAGGGGAAGTGTAAGGACTGACAGCAGATACCCCATTACAGTATTTATACCCACTGCGGCTCAGAGTGCTGTATGACCCTGTATGAGAGTAGTAATATCATGGATGTAAGTGGGTACCACTGTCTCCCAACAGCATACTGGACTATGGCGCGGGGGCGGTTGAGGGTGCGGTTCATCAGGGCTTTCTTAATTACTCATCACAATGTTGCAGCTAATACATTATTAATAAGACATTTGTCACATGGATATTGCTCCAGGTAATATAAAGTCACCTTTGTGTGTAGCTGGTGAAGCACTGTCTGTACAGCTGCCAGTCTCAGTGCCACCATGGGTTACGTTGGATCTTGGTCAGACATATTGCTTTATGTTGGTTTTCTGAGCTGAACTGAATACTGTCCCACCTTTACACGTCCTTGTATAAGAATGTTATCTAGCGTATGCATGAAATAGTTAATTACTTCTGTATTGATCTCACATTTTATTTGTATGCTGGTGTATACTGGTACATTGGTCATTTTTGTATGACAGCCCCCAACAGATGTGTTTTCCATCTGAATCTCTGCTTTAAAGCGATAAATTATTCCATATTTTTTACTGGTAAGATTGTATTAGGCTTATGTATTCCCTCTGACTATCACAGCCAGATTCAGGAGTGCAGGTTTGAGTTTGCAGATAACCCTTTCCTTCCCGGCATGACAGGCATCTGGCATTGTCTCGCTGGCCGCACTACATGGAGGAAGGGTTAACTGCCAAGCTCTGCCTGCCTGCTCAGCAAGATGAAATATGTCATTTCTTTGCACTGCATCTCCCCTCCTCTCTGCCTTGTTCTGCCTGTGTGTGGCAGGAGGAGATCTGTAAAAGGAGAGCAAATGCTTGATTGATCTCCTGTCTTGCAACCTGCAAGGCTGGAAACATTCTCCAGCACCCAGATTTGATTCTTCCAGGGCTGTTGTGAGAGGGGGAAGGGTGAATGCCCTAGGGCTTACAGCTATGGAGAGACTTCATCCTACCTGTACTCCACACAAATAAGACAATCCCCGCAGCAGCCTTTGGATTTCTTTGTTCAATATAAGCTAAAAGGAGATCATTGCACCTACCTTCCCGTATCTTCATACAAATGGATTGTTCTATCGATTCAGGTGTGACATCATTGTGTATGATGGTAATGAGACATGAAAGCGTGAACCCTGTGCGTTTACCTTCAGTTTAGACTGATGGGTTCTCGCTGGGTATTATGGTTGCTCAGATGGGTGGTCTGCTTCTTATACGCCCTGGTAGAGGGGTTCTATATGCCAAGAATACACAACTAGACTGCACATTGTGCACCATAACTATGCTAAGACTAGTCAAGAGCGTCAACCATCCATTGACCACTGGTCATCATTCTCCATCATACTTGTCAATCTTGTCTGATTTTATTCCGTTCTTCAACGCATCTTATATTCATGTTCTTCCTTTGTATATAGAACATTAAAAAATGGTAGCAGTAACATGCAATGGTGTCAAAATATAATTTAGTAAGTCTGCACATATAACTGTGAGATCCATAAACTCCTAGTGTACTTACCAACCTCAACAGCAGAACTGCAACACCAAGAAGAAAAAGTCGTAGAATTATGGAAATCACAAGAGAATTGTCAGGGCAAAATGAAGATTATCCTGGTGCTTTGGTATGTAAAAAAACAACAAAGAAAGCTATACTCACCTTCTGTCACTTACCAGGAGTTTAGGTGGCTTCTGCACACCTAACCGCTGTGGCCACTCACATGCCTTGGCATGCTATTAATCGGGTTGCTGTTGGTTTTCTGAGGAATGTTCTGCCATGCTAAATGCATTTGGGCCAGGTAAATCATCATGGTGGCAGATTTATTTGCAATTGTGGACCAATCACGTCTCGGATCTGCTTGATGGGAGACAAGTTTGGAGATACTGAAGGCCATGGTAACATATTTAGGCCACATAGGCTGCTCACTGTAGCATGAGTCGCGTGTGGCCTGGAATTGTCCTCTTGGAAAGCGGCTCCTGTGATATTTTGAAGAAATGGTTGTACCAAAATCAATGTAAGTTCGATCTGGAATGCCGCTTCATGGCACTGGTGACTGGGTATCCAGACCAATCTCTGCCTATCATTGCATCCAAGACAGAAGAAATGGTCATCACTGAGGAGGATAGATCTCCATTTCAGGCTCATTGCAGTCTTGCACCATGATAACCTTTGAGAGCGGTGGGGTGAGGTCAGTGGAACACCTGTACCTGGACATCTGGCTCGTAGCCCAATGTCGTGATGGTTTGTGTAGACATAATTTGATGCCTTGGGCTTTGTATGTGATGTAAATCTTACTTTCAATAGAAAATGGATCAATCGTGGAACCAATGACATGGCCATTTCACCAAAGTGTCATGGGAGCCATTTTTCAATGCGGCAATGCTGAACCGCCTGTTGCTTGTGAGCAGCCTTCATGATCTAAACATGCTACCATGGCCTGCAGCATCTCTGCACTGGTCTATCATTGAGCACATCTGGGATTTCATTGGTTGGCAATTGCAAAGGGAGCTGCCAGAAGTGCATCTTGATAAATGTCACGCCCAAGTACATTCAGTGTGGCAAAACATTACTCAGACAACCATTATTAACCATGTTAATAATAAGCCACAGCTGTAAGTGTGTGTTTTTCTGTGCGTGGTCCTCACACTCGATTCTGAATAAATCAAGATAAATTAAACTTTTTTCATCATTTGCATATCATTAACATGCCTTATCAGTCCATAATTCCTTGGCTTTTTCTTCTTAAAGTAAAGCCATGGAATTCAATTCATTAAATTATTTTAATCCTTAGAGGTGTTGACATTATTATAAATTTGCTCTTCGCTTAAAAATTAAGGCGGTTCTTTGGTGAAAACAAGATATCTCCGACTGCTGAGACCCACACTGATTGACAGAATAGAGAGCATTAACCCCAAACAGGACACTTTTAGCGCTGTTAGAACAGATCAGCAGTGCTGTTATACATTGTCTTTGGGCTACAGAAAAATGAAGCTCTCTGTTTAATAAAAGTCCTCTGTTCTGCTGATTTTTGTGGGACCCAACAGTTGGACCCCCCACTGATCTCATAGATAGGTGATAGCCTGTTTTCACCAGACAACTTCTTTATTAAAGGTTTCTGCCATTGAACCGTTCAATGAATCCCAATGGCTGAAAGTACATGTGATCTCATGTCCAATTACATCATCCAGTAGCTCTGGCACTCAAAGATCGTGGCACGGAAACATTACCGCCATAGAGCTCATGATAGGGTACAAGGGTGGAGCATTCTAAGCAACCTACATTGGCAAGTAAATGACAAAGAGCACATTTATATAGAAAAATTGTTTAATGACCACCTTTTTATTATTTTTACATATTTCATATATTATTTATGAACCGAAACAAGAAATTGTAAGTCAAGTGGGAAAAAATATAACCGAAGGTATTTAAATATGGCTTATATGCAATTGTATTTTTTGTACCTCTTTTACTCTAGATTACATGACCCGGTTTATTAGATTTAATCAGCATTCATTTGAGACCAACCTATAACATCAGCGCTTTCAATAAACCAAATCAGGGAATCATGGAATCAATACAGATGAGTAAATTTTCAAAATAACGTGTTCGAGGTTAAATTACCGTCCTTGCGAACAGCACATTTGCTTCAGGCTACAAATTCAGAGAGGTAGGTGTGAGTCATCCCTTGTGACTTATTGTTTCACCAGACCCGCACAGTGCATTGCAAGATTAGCCGAGTGCACACTGGGATGTATATCGTCCCTTCTTATTTCTTGTCCTAAATAGAAATGCTAACATTAAACAAAAATAAACCGTTTTCACACATAGCACAGCTCTGAAAATGTGAAACTCACAAGACCGTAATGGATATATAAGCTGTATAGTTTATATCTGCACAGCAATGCAAATATTTTATGTCAATGTGAGAGAGGATATCCAAGCAGATACAGCAGGTATCGGCATAATGGCAGGACTGGTAAGACCACAGCATTACACCGTTTTTTTTTTTTTTATAGAAAACCAGAAATTTGCGCTGTAGGGTGGTACCTGATCGATATACGGTAGAGAAGTAGGTTATAGGCGTCCTAGTGTGATCTGGTATTTTATAGAAGTGGCTGTTGTATCCCAATGGAAAATGGAAGCATTTTAGCATGCCTTACTTCATTTCTTGCCAGTAGAGGCTACCAAGGAGCACTGCCTCAATTATTCCAGCAATTCTGCGATCCAGACTCCTTCATCGGGTCTAACATATAATATATACAGAATAACTATGTATTCCTGATTCTACCAGTGGGCAGAGACTTTTCCCTAAAATTGTAGAAGTGTCTGGTAGGCAACAGTGCTGATAAGAAAGTGTTACCTGTTTCTCTTGTTGGTAAACGGTGGCATGAACAAGTGCTCAACAAATGCCAAGCACTTATAAAGTTCCAGAGTATTACAGATTGCTATACTTTTGGAGTACTGGAGAAAACAAGAGCTCCACAAGGAAACTCTGGATTAAGAGGAGAACCTGATGGGAACCCATGCAAACATATGCAGAACATACTGTACAACTCAATGCTGATGTTTTTATTGGTGAGATTCGAATCCAGGATCCCAGTACTGCAAGGCAACTATGCTAACCACTGAGCCACCATGCAATAGCTAGAGCACCTACAGCTCTGGCAAAAATTAAGAGACCACTTCAAAATGTTCAGTTTGTCTGATTTTTCTCTTTATAGGTATATTTTTGAGTAAAATGTAAATTGCTCTTTTATTTTATATACTACTGACAACATGTCTCCGAATTTCCAAGCAATAAATTTTGTATTTTTTTTCTAAAAATGAGAAATGGTCAAAATTAAATAAAAGAACCAGTGCTTTCAGACCTGAAATAATGCAAAGAAAACAAGTTCATAATCATTTAGAAACAACAATACTAATGTTTTAACAGGAAGAGTTCAGAAATCAATATTTTGCGGAATAACCATGATTTTTAATCACAGCTTTCATGCGTCTTGGCATGCTTTCCACCAGTCTTTCACACTGCTTTTGTATGACCTTATGCCACTCCTGGTACAAAAATTTAAGCAGTTTTTCTTTGTTTGATGGCTTGTGACTATCCATCTTCCTCTTGATCACATTCCAGAGGTTTTCAATGGGGTTCAGGTCTAGAGAATGGGCTGCCAATGACAGGGTTTTGATGTGATGGTCTCTTAATTTTTGCTAGAGCTGTATGTAACTGATGACCTTTTAAGACTAAAAGAGTTAAATTTCTCCTTGGATTCCTATGACTTCCCTCAAGTAATTTTTTTCAATCCCTGGTGTGAACATACTTGGCCAAGGAAATGCAAAAATAGTAATGAGCTCTTTAAATGGCAATTGGGCATCTTTCCTTGTAATGACTTATTGCAACTAATGGTGCATGTAAACACGTAGGCAATCAACGAGCAAGTGTTCGTAGCCGTATCCGCCGGTATAACCATGCAATGATCACCTGACAAACGAGCATAACGCTCATTCTTTGGGTGATCGAATTAGTTGTGCCGGCAAAAAAACTGCTATCTGCAGCATATCGTGCAATATAAATATGGGATGTGCTGCCGATAACATGATCCTGTATGGGGACAGACAGATCATAGTAACGATCATTCTGCCGCCATCATTGTTCATCAGCCTGTGTAAACAGCCCGATGAATGACTTGTTACGTAGTCGATGGATGCTTGGACAGGCCAAAATTGGCACATCTAAACACTCAATAAGCCTGTGCCGTTTTATTAAAAATAATGTGAATCTCTTGAATGTCCTCTTATTACCATCAGGGTGAGTCTCCACTCCTCTACAATATACACGTCTGGGTATTTTCTTCATCTCAGGAGTGACATCTGTCAGGCTCGGACCGCCGGTGATCTGGGATGTCATGGGTGGCATGTATAACACCTAGCTTTCCATCAGATAAAACAGTGATTCCTTCCCACTTGCACTCATCTCTGCAGTGCTGTCTTGATACAAGAGATGCAGGACTGGTCCCTTGTGCTTGGCCTTTCCTCTCCGCAGCAGCGGCGCCCTCCCCTTTTTGAGCATGCTCTGATGTTCCAGACCACAGGAGAATAAGTGGCTGTCATTTCTGAGAGCAGGCGTAGTGTAATTAGCTACAGAGCATCGGAGCGCTGCCACAGATGGCTCTTAGTAAAACAAGTTTGCTTTAGCAGAGTGTGTGACCTGCTGACTGATCTTGCAGCATTTCTTTTCTCATTACATATTTCTCCTCCCCAGCCACATACTTGGGCAGTGATCCCTGTGTGTTTTTGTCTCCTGTCCCTCTCATTGCATACATCCTGTCAGTGTCACCCATTCTCATCAGGCCAATTTTGTGCTCCAAGATTAACAAAGCAATGTATGATATTAGCGAGAACGGGGGCACTCGTCATTCCATGGCTGTGGCCTCTATGGCGGAACTGAAAGAATGGGAAGCCAGCATTTATGCATGGAGGAGGTGATAACCCTCTTATGAGATAATTGGCAGCTTCAAGTTGCACTTATTACCCCATTATAATGCAGCAGATACATTGTAAATTACCGCATCTGCTTTGGTCATTTGCTTCATTCATAATGACACAGAAAGTAGGGACCCGTTACCTGAATAATAAATTAATAATATGAGGTAAACTTTCTGTATGCTGGAAATTAAATATAGGGAGATGAATAATGTATTAACTACTGGATACCACGTTATTAGTGAGTTATGAGTGCCTAAATATTCTGGTGTCCCCATGGCAACACTCCCTGACTGTTCAGTCCTGGTTCTAACTTATTATTTGTGAAACCAGTTACCCATCCGTTTCAATGCCTGTTTCCTAACTGGCTTACATAGAGGCCAAAAATTGGCTCCATTTTGTGAATGGACCCAGGTGGGTAAGAAAAGAAAAATGTTATGCTCTCCTCCCAGACTGGCTCCATTCCTCTGCACTCGCTACTGTGTCTCCGGCCTAGTCTCAGGGCATCACCACCAAGAGATGGTGTTACCAGCCGACTTCTTCATCTTCAAACAGAATGTGAAGTCCTCAGCCAGTTTAGAGTCCACTAATCGGCTGCAGCGGTCATGTTGCACCCTGTCTGGATCTTAATTTCCCGAGGAGTGTGAAGGAGCATCAACGATCTTGAAGGTGATTATAAGAGTTTCAATCAAAGAATGTTAGAGTTGGAAGAGGTCATCGTGTCCAACCCCCCTGCTCAATAGATGCTTCTGCACTTGCGCCGTCGCCATTTTGTCACCCCACATACAGGATAGCCTGTATGTAAAACAGGAGGCAGGCCACTGAAGGATCAGTGACCTGTCATAAGCCCATAAGGATGAATATGAAAACAGAGCACAAAATAACCCCCCGCACCCCCACAGGCCGCCCTGGAGCATGAGAATCTCATTAACTGAAAACTGCAAATACAGATTAAACAACAACCACAAGACAAATTTCATCAACCAAGGTATTATTTTAATCAGTATAACGGTGCCAACCTGACAGTGTCTGTAGGTTACTGAGCACAATCCTGCTGACAGGTTCGCTTTAACTTTTCCTCATAGGACATAGTTTGCAGTCCGCTCACTATTCTGGTAGCTCTTCTCTGAACTCCCTGAGGGCTGCCATATAGCACCTTCTGCTCTAGCATATGGTACTGTATTCTGCTATAGAAGAGGTAGTGGTAGAATACAGCATGTGATGGAGGATGACACTTTATTTTCTTTCAGGTTGTCACACTTGTGAGTAAAATATCCTCTATTCTTATTGAAAAGTCAGAGACATATGTAGTTATTACCCTGTATAATTCTGTGAATACCCTACTACTCATCCATACCACATGAATATGTCATATAAAGTTGTGCATGTGTCCTAACATCCTGAATTTGTGCTATGCCAAGGAAACCCCATTTAAAATGTTTCTATATGGCCTCAGGATTATCTGCTACGCCCCTGAAACCAGCCTTTTATTCTTTATATACCAGTTACTTGTAGCCAGGGCCGGCTCCAGGTTTTTATGGGCCCCGGGCGAAAGAGCCTCAGTGGGCCCCTTTAACACAGACCACGATTCATGATGCACAGATACGGCAGAGAAATATGGGTATAGTACTATGCCAAACACTTCTTTTCTTCCATTACATGACTGATATCTATTGTAAATTGTACAATAGCTCAAAAACCGCCAAATCCTCACAGCGCACAGTACAGACTGGACAGTACAGTCCTCCATACAATATTATGGGCACCACAGTCTCCCCCTCATCACCCATATAATACCCCATGCAGGATGTCACCCCCCATATAATGCTCCATACAGAATACTGGACCCAAAATAATGCTCCATACAGAATACTGGACCCAAAATAATGCTCCATACAGGATACTGGTCCCCATATAATGCTCCATACAAAATATGGAGCTCTCCTCTGCGCTGTACTGCGTTCTGCACTGTTACGGCTCAGGAAAGGGCGCTGTGGAAAGACTCCCCATTATCATCATGATTGTCTCCCCATCATCATCATTGCTGTTATGATTTGGTAGCTGAGGAGAGCAGGCAAAAAGGAAATACACCAGAGCAGTTGGAAACTATGAGATTGCAGTACCCTGACTAACCACCACAACTAGAGGCAGCCGTGGAGCGTTCCTACGTTGGTCCTAGACGCCTCGTCACAGCCTGAGAAACTAACTACACCTAAAGATAGAAAGAGGAAAGCTATCTGCCCCGGAGCAGATCCCCAAAGAACATAGAAAGCCCCCAAACATGTAATGGCGGTTAGACAAGAAGAAATACTGACACAGACAGAAAATAGTATGAGCAAACGTTGGGGCCCAAACTTACTAAATAGAAAAGGATAGGAAGGGCACTTACTGCAATCCCAAAAAACCCTGAAAAGCACCAACTCTACTAATTTCAAAAACACCTGAGATCACACGACCTCTACCACCTAAATTAGTTCTCTGGTGTAACCAAAAACAAAACAGCAGCCACTGAAAAAACTGGAAAAAGCAAATGTACAAACATCAGTGGCTGAACTGAACTGAGAGGGCAAAAGCCCCCAGAGGGACCCTGAAGGCCCCCACAGAAGTGCAGGACAAAATGCAAAAATCAAGCACAAAAACAAAAAGAAGAAAATGTCTTATCTGTTAGCAGGAGATTCAGAAACGACACAGCAGGCTACCAAGGAAACAGGAATCAAGGATTGAGACCAGAACAATTGATCACCGGCAACCCTGATGGGAAGGCGACTCCCTTATATAAGACCAGTCAGTAACACCTGATTCCCAATCCTCACAATCTTCACTGGACAGTCCAGTACCGTTTGTAACCACTAGAGGGAGCTTCTGCTCAGAACTCATTTCCAGCCTATTCACAACACATTGCCTCCTTATCATCATCATTGCCTCCCCATCATCATCATGGCCTCCCCATTATCATCAATGCCTGCCCATCATCATCATCTCCTCCCCATCATCATCTTCTCCCCATCATCAATGCCTGCCCATTATCATCAATGCCTGCCCATTATCATCATCTTCTCCCCATCATCATCAATGCCTCCCCATTATCAGCAATGCCTGCCCATCATCTCCTCCCCATCATCATCAATGCCTGCCCATCATCATCATCTCCCATCATCAATGCCTGCCCATTATCATCAATGCCTGCCCATTATAATCATCATCTCCCCATCATCATCAATGCTCCCCATTATCAGCAATGCCTGCCCATCATCATCTTCTCCCCATCATCAATGCCTGCCCATTATCATCAATGCCTGCCCATTATCATCTTCTTCTCCCCATCATCATCATCAATGCCTCCCCATTATCAGCAATGCCTGCCCATCATCACACACAGACAGCACACAAGCACTCTCTCACATACATACACACACACACATACATACACACACACATACATACACACACAAAGCACCGCACTACATACACACAGAGACACACACACGTCTTACCTGTCCGGCGTCCCCGCGCTCTGTGCCACAGCCGGCCGCTGAATGATGACGTCATTCAGCAGCGCTGCTGTGAGAGGAAGCGCCGGCGCCCCCTGGAGCCCGGAGCTGCGGCAGCGGAGGCACGGGAGAGGTAAGTATTGTGCCAGCTGCTGCCGGGGCCCTGAGCAAGCGGGGGGCCCAGTGGCGGCGCTGACACCGCTCTCCTCCGCTAACGGGCGCGGGTGTGCCAGACTGCGAGTGGGCCCCCCCGCCTGCTCAGGGCCCCGGCACTTGCCCGGGTGTGCCGGGTGCTGACGCCGGCCATGCTTGTAGCAAAAAGTTTAAAAAGCCAAGGCACATACCTTGCAAAAAAAATAGGGTGTATAGCTCTGGTCTCAACATGTTTCCATATATACCATTACTGAATAACTGATGTAGCACTTTACTCATAATACAGAAGTTTACCCTCTGCTTGTAAACAGTATTCAGACTGTATATAACTCTAAGGGCTCATTCACTCGTCATTTTTTTGCGTACAAGTGTTAGCCATGTTTTTCGTGGATAGCACTCGTACCTATAATTGTGAATGAGGCCAATCACATGTTTGTAATTTTTTGCGGACCAAGTGGGCTTTGAAAAATCACACAGACATGGTTGATATTGATCCGAGCATCAAAATTGGCAATGCAGGTCTATGAGTGTGAAAAAACATTGGACATCATTTGGATGCTGAGAGCGGTCCTATTTTAATGAACTGTTAGTTAAGAGAAGGTGGAGAAACTTTTTTTTTTCACTTACAAGAAAAACTGATTAAACTCGTACCAAACACATGAGAAAAACTGACTGACATGTGAATAAGCCCTAAGAGTTGCCAGTATGAACAAGTAACAACCTATGTAGGTTAAAGGGATTGTTCCATCATTAAATATTAAAGCGTAACTAAAGTTTTATCACTTATTGTGTTCTCTTTCAAAGCGCTTTTGATGTTTGCCACTTTTGATCAATGTCATATGAATGGTGGCGTGTACAGCTTATGCATTAGTGTGCGCACAGCAATGTACCAAAACAGACTTTTTACTGATCCCATAAACAACTGCACACGCACTCATGCATGAGCTGAGCACTTCTACCCCATAGTTTGAGTGATCTACAGCTTTTAAAGGGAATCTGTCACCCCATTTTTCATATATCCGCTGCAGCCACAGCCATCAGGAGCTTATCTACAGCATTCTGGAATGCTGTAGATAAGCCCCCGATGTCACCTGAAAGATAAGAAAAACAAGTTATATTATACTCACCCGGGGGGGGGGGGGGGCAGTCCGATGCGGTCCGGTCCAATAGGCGTCGCGGTCCGGGTCCGGCGCCTCCCATCTTCTAGCGATGATGTCATCCTTCCTGCTACTGTCGGGCTCCTGCGCAGGCGTACTTTATCAGCCCTGTTGAGGGCAGAGTAAGGTACTGCAGTGCGCAGGCGCTGGACCTCTCTGACCTTTACCGGTGCCTGCGCACTGCAGTACTTTGCTCTGCCCTCACCAGGGCAGATAAAGTATGCCTGCGCAGGAGACCGACAGAAGCAAGGAAGAGGAGGTCATCGCTAGAAGATGGGAGGCGCCGGGCCCGGAACGCGGACTCCCATCGAACCGGACTGAATCGGACCGCCCACCCGGGTGAGTATAATATAACTCGTTTTTCTTATCTTTCATGTTACATCGGGGGTTTATCTACAGCATTACAGAATGCTGTAGATAAGCCCCTGATGGCGGTGGCTGCAGCTGATATACGAAAAATGGGGTGACAGATTCCCTTTAAAGCACCACTACAGCGTTTGTGTTTTTTGTAGCACAAATGGTGCTGCTACAAATCTAAGTTTCATGTCCTCAATGTTATACTTACCAGCTGCTGTCTTCCGCTGTTCCCATCGCCGCTAATGCCGGTAGCAGTTTTTGACCATAGAAGACTTACATTGAAAGCTTGAGACTGTTACCTCTGACTTCAAGTCAGAAGTTACAGTCTCAGGATGGGGGTGCGGGACTGGAGCAGAGCCAGGAAGAGCTGAAGACGGCAGCTGGTAAGTATAAAAGTAGGCTCAGGGAAATTAGATTAGTAGCACCACTCCAACATTAAAATAAAAATACACTGGGGTGGTGCTTAAAAGAGCTACTGTACATCAACAGTTAATAAAAGTCTAGCTAGTCATTCCTATGTTAGAATTATAACCAGTTTTAAAACATAATCATTAAAAATATGCCTGTGCTTAGATATTTCTGTTATATTACAAACGTAAAAAAATATGAGATCACCGACAGATGAATTCTTTCCTCCCCTTGCTACATGAAACTTGCTCTGACCAGGCGTCTTTCATGTTGTAAATGAGAAAGAAAATAGAAATATGAAAGTGAATAAAAACTTTGCAATATATCTGATTAGAAAAATCCGCTTCTTCCTCATCTGGGGCTGACCATTCATTCCCAAAATTCTCAATTCTTTAGTGAATATAGACTTTTCCATTACTGAGATAAGAGGTGACACTTGGTGCTCATAAAGTTCTATGGAGAACTATAACTGTGATCTCAGGAGAAGTTACAACAGAATGTCTGTGTCTGCATCCAGCTCCTCCTTATCTCCCCCCTACTCCTCCCTACTCAGTCCATAAAATTTTAAAAGCACCAACTGCCATCTTCTATCTCAGTCACGGGAAAATCCATAGTCACTGAATTTTACAGATTTTACCCAAGAATTGAGAGTGAAAGATGAGACTGGGGTGACCTGTGTGTCCTAAACAGTGCCTTCACCCCCCCCTTCCCACCAATCCCGTAAAAAATACACAGCCATGCCTAGATGGGTTGAACAGGTAGGTCACAGTTTATTAATTACCAAAGCAGAGAAGGGCAATTACATTTCACAACGGGCGGCTCATGGCTGAGATCCTGTGCGCGATCGACAGGCGATTTGGCCAACGAGCGGTCACGAACCTTTGCCCTCCTCCACTAATCCTCTGTGACTTAGTCTCGCTAACAAAGTTTAATCATATATACATAAATATATATATATATTTTTTTTTTTCATATAAAATTATACATAATACACGTATATTCATATCTCCGTCGCACTTAGTATGGCACTTTACCCCATTGAAATATGTAAGGGAGGGAGGGTGGAACAACAGCTTCCCAGCGACCGCCGGAGGGGAAAGGAAGTTGCTAACCTGAACACCTAGATTTAACCCCTGTAGGTGTGGCCGCAGATACCTTCCCCTCCAAGGTCACTGGACAGCTGGGCATCCCAATTAGTACATCACCTGGGGGAGTGGTGTGAGGGGGGAGAATTGGGCACGGACCGTATTTTACTAGCTTTTGTCTTAGGGGCTCCCCAGTCAGAGGCACATTCCTTATGCAGTACTGTGCCTGCCAATCCAGGAGGAGACAAATGTAGATTTCTATGATAAAATATCTAAAAAGTTACTTATTTTCATGTGTACTGTTGATTTATGAAAGGAAAATTAAAATGACGGCTACTCTTTAACTTTTTCCAAAGACAACAGGACATGTGTCTATAAAAAAAAATAACCTTGCACTCCTATGACTTTGATACTAAGGCCTCTTTCACACATCAGTTTTTTGCCGTCAGGCGCAATCCGGCAGTTTTTGAAAAAAACTGATCCATTTTTTTTTTACCGCCGGATCCGTTTTTTTCTCATTGACATGCATTAGCGCCAGATCGCGCCGCATGTCATTTCGTTTCGTCCGTTTTCTGCCGGATCCGTCATATATTTTAATTCCAGCGGCCGGACAGGACACATCATATAACGTTTTTTTTTCTGCCGGAAACAACGGATATCGCCTGAAGCGGCGCATCAGGCTAGGTCATACAATACAAGTCTATGGGAGCCGGATCAGGCATCTCTCTCTCTCTTTCACGAAGGATACGGCTAAAACCCGGATTCGGCACATCAGTTTTTTACAATCTAAAAGAATGGACTGCTATCAGTCAGGATTTGGTCCAGAAGTTGATTGAGAGCATGTCAGGGAGAATTGCAGAGGTCCTGAAGAAGAAGGGTCAACGCTGCAAATATTGACTTGCTGCATTAACTCATTCTAACTGTCAATATAAGCTTGTTACTCATATGTTTGCAATTATTACATTTCTGTCTGTGATAAAAACATCTGTCAAACACACATAAAAACCAGAGGCCAGCAGATCATGTGAAAATATAATATTTGTGTCATTCTCAAAACTTTTGGCCATGACTGTATACGCCGCACACACCACACACACAAACACACACTGTATACGCTGTACGCACTGCACACACACACTGTATACACCTTGAGAGAGAGCAGACAAGGGGAGAGCACATGGGGTACACAGGTCAAAGAAGAGATGACATGAGAGGAGAAGACAGCAGATGGGGAGAGAGAAAGCGCACAGGGGTGAGAGAGACAGAGCACAGGGGGAGACAGCTCAAACGGGACAGCACATGAGGGGAGAACACAGCACAGGAAGGAGAGAGACAGCAGACAAGGGGGATAGCACATGGGAGACAGATCAAAGAAGAGAGAACAGATGGGAGAAGTCAGCACATGGGGAAAGAGAGTGGATAGGTGGGTGAGCACATGGGGGGAAGATTCTCAACGCTGCAAAGCCTGCGCCCATCGTGACATTACCGCCCTCCCAATGCAATAGCATCGGGCCTCCATCTAGTATATATATATAATATATATATATATGATATAATGCATAAACTGATGCAAATACAGTCATGGCCAAAAGTTTTGAGAATGACACAAATATTATATTTTCACATGATCTGCTGCCCTCTGGTTTTTATGTGTGTTTGACAGATGTTTTTATCACAGACAGAAATATAATAATTGCAAACATATGAGTAACAAAAGCTTATATTGACAGTTAGAATGAGTTAATGCAGCAAGTCAATATTTGCAGTGTTGACCCTTCTTCTTCAGGACCTCTGCAATTCTCCCTGGCATGCTCTCAATCAACTTCTGGACCAAATCCTGACTGATAGCAGTCCATTCTTGCACAATCAATGCTTTCATTTTGTCAGAATTTTTAGGTTTTTGTTTGTCCACCCGTCTCTTGATGATTGACCACAAGTTCTCAATGGGATTAAGATCTGGGGAGTTTCCAGGCCATGGACCCAAAATCTCTATGTTTTGTTCCCTGAGCCATTTAGTTATCACCTTTGCTTTATGGCAAGGTGCTCCATCATGCTGGAAAAGGCATTGTTGATCGCCAAACTGCTCTTGGAGGGTTGGGAGAAGTTGCTCTTGGAGGACATTCTGGTACCATTCTTTATTCATGGCTGTGTTTTTAGGCAAGACTGTGAGAGAGCCGATTCCCTTGGCTGAGAAGCAACCCCACACATGAATGGTTTCAGGATGCTTAACAGTTGGCATGAGACAAGACTGGTGGTAGCGCTCACCTTGTCTTCTCCGAATGAGGCGTTTTCCTGATGTCCCAAACAATCGAAAAGGGGATTCATCAGAGAAAATAACTTTACCCCAGTCCTCAGCAGTCCACTGCCTATACCTTTTGCAGAATATCAGTCTGTCCATGATGTTTTTTCTGGAGAGAAGTGGCTTCTTTGCTCCCCTCCTTGAGACCAGGCCTTGCTCCAAGAGTCTCCGCCTCACAGTGCGTGCAGATGCACTCACACCTGCCTGCTGCCATTCCTGAGCAAGCTCTGCACTGCTGGTAGCCCGATCCCACAGCTGAAACACTTTTAAGAGACGGTCCTGGCGCTTGCTGGTCTTTCTTGGGCGCCCTGAAGCCTTTTTGGCAACAATGGAATCTCTCTCCTTGAAGTTCTTGATGATGCGATAGATTGATGACTGAGGTGCAATCTTTCTAGCTGCGATACTCTTCCCTGTTAGGCCATTTTTGTGCATTGCAATGATGACTGCACGTGTTTCTTTAGAGATAACCATGGTTAACAGAAGAGAAACAATGATGCCAAGCACCAGCCTCCTTTTAAAGTGTCCAGTGGTGTCATTCTTACTTAATCATGACAGATTGATCTCCAGCCATGTCCTCAGCAACACCCACACCTGTGTTAATGGAGCAATCACTGAAAAGAGGTTAGCTGGTCCTTTTAAGGCAGGGCTGCAATGATGTTGAAATGTGTTTTGGGGGATATAGTTCATTTTCTAGCCAAATATTGACTTTGCAAGTAATTGCTGTTAAGCTGATCACTCTTTATAACATTCTGGAGTATATGCAAATTGCCATTAGAAAAAGTGAAGCAGTAGACTTTGTAAAAATTAATATTTGTGTCATTCTCAAAACTTTTGGCCATGACTGTAGAAGCAAAGCATACCCATTTATTATTGCAGTCTGGATTTTGTTATTTGTCCGTTTTAAGAATGGGAAAAAGCTCTGTGTGATGCAGACATTATTCCATGAGTCTGTTCCTCACATGGGGTAAGGTTTCTCCTTGTGGAAAGTGACAAGCCAGGTCTTACATGCCAGTATGAAGAGACTTCAGCACCTTGCATGCTAGAGGATCATGCAAGGAGTTTAAGTCTCTTCATACTGGCATGTAAGACCTGGCTTGTCACTCTCCACAAGAGAGAAACCTTACCCCTTAGATCCCAGTCTTAGGCCTCTTACACACATCCGGCGGGCGCCTGGCGGCGCCCCCGGCATTTTGCCGCAGCGCCGCATGTGAAAAGCTTTCACACTTCCGGCGCCCAAAATGCGTTTTTTTGCCGGATGGTTTCTGATGCTTGGAGAGATAAGAGACCATCCGGCAAAAAAAAAAAACGTTACATGCAGCGTTTTGTCCGGCCGCCGCAATGTACATTTGCGCCGCATCCGGACAAAACCGCATGCAACGCATTGACATGCGGCGCCATCCGGCGCTAATGCATGTCAATGCGAAAAAAAGCCGCATGCGGCGCATCAGATTTTCAGATGTGGCGCTGCGGGAAAATGCCGGGGGCGCCGCAAGGCGCCCGCCGGATGTGTGAAAGAGGCCTTAGCCTCTCACCTAGCCAAATCAGACCTCATAGTTTGCACTGATGAGGGTCTATACCCTGAAACACCGTGTCTGCAAACTGGGGATTCTGGTTGGTACTAATTCATATTGCAAGGCTCGTCAAAGGGTTGATACTGACTTATAGGATTGCTACTTCCAAGTCCTAGAGTTCAAGTCCTCCTTCTCTATGTAGAGACAATTTGCATGTTCCTGACATAGAACAGACAAATATACCGTCCTAACATAAGTTTGGACGTAGCCTCACTTTGCCTCTCTTTGCACTTATCTTCAAGCTAAACTATGTGTTGACCAGGTCCCCTATGATCAGAAGACTGTCCTCAGCCAGTGCAATAGAAATAGAAATCCTTTATAACTCACTGTTTGCGGTTTCAACAGTTATTATTTAGTCTTAGGAGAGTTTTCTGATCCTGATATGCTGCAGTTCAACCTGCTGATTTCTTAGCAGTGTTTTTGTGGATTGCAAAGCTCAGAGAACATGACACCTTGAAATGTGCCATCTCTGCACGATGGAGAAAATCTCATTTTTACACCAGCAATGCCTCCCTATAAACTGTGAAGTGACCACAATGGAAAATTGTGTTTATTGTTGATTTTGAAAACAGTGAGTGTCTGAGTGTTCAGAAAAGAGCCCGGCATGTGTAGACTCCTCCGCCATCTGCACTGATACCCTAATTGTTAAGGAGACGGAAAGACCTGCTGATTTCACTGGTCGCAGAAGAGGTAGGATAAGCCGGCTTTGTACTGTGAGCCTCCATGGCCAGCCACACGCAGAGACTCCCAGATGAGCAAAATTAGGATGGATGTTGTGCTGAGACATGTAATAGCATTGAGACACAGGTTCCTAGAATGTGTCTCTTCTTATCTGTCTCTCTATCTATTGTTCCCCATAACCATTATTCTCCTGATATGGCCGCCACGAAGAATGGCTGGGATCTCACCTGGTTTCAGATCTTTATTTTTAGATCAGTGTATTAAGATCATCTTCGTACAGAACGCTATCCATAATGGAAACCTGTATGACTAGAAAGACCCCTTTAATTTTTAATAATATTTATCCCTATTAGACCGCTACCCAAAGTGTCAGTCAGGGGGCCGGAAATACAGTTGCTGCCCAATATGCTAAGCCCTTACCCCTAATATAAATGCTGTGGTTAACAAAGCCACAAACGGGTACGTTGTCAGCCCATTTCAGCTGGCCATTGAACATTAGATGTCTGGGGATTCTGACAACTTCATGTTATTGTCTGTGTTTTCTCTTAAAGTCGGAGGGAAAAGCTTATCCGGCTCTAGTGTTTTCCTTAGATAAATGGCACAGGAGAGAGGCACTCATCTTTGCCCACTATTGATATGCGATGCGTGTAACAGTGCCAAATATAAGTTAATGGGAGCATGTCTGTGGTCACCTTTTTTTGTGTGTAATTGCCGCGTTCTATTTGTGAATGCCAAAAATACAGTAAAACTTCATTTAGATTTTCTTGGTAGCATTGCAAGGAAATCATTCGTGTAACACAATCAGGCCATATACGCACTGTAAGGATCCATATGCCAATAAGCCTTGATGTGCTAGGCACTATATGTAGAAAATAAGGAGAGACTACCTATAATCTCCATATGCCTCCGTATAATAAGGACAGTAGTACAGCAAAGCCTTGTCCACCTTTATGATTGCCATATTTTACTCAGTTTAAGGACATGTTCAGAAACTTTTATTTCATTGCCCCTGTGATTTCTGCTCCATATTTGCTACACTGACCCCGATCAACATGTAGATTATACCCGTTCCAGAGAGGTAATCCACTTGTCATAGAATCCATCTGAAAAACTCACATGATCTCTTTTTTTGCCAACGAAAAACATGAGTCGACCAATATCTAATAGGGGTCTGTAACGTGGCGTGGGGCGTAGCCGTGGGCGAGGTACTCGTCTTTCTTGACACGTTATATGAAGGTGCGGGTCCTGGCTTGGGGTGTGGACATGTTGCAGGCCACATGTTACCGGTGACTTTGGTTGGCCAGGACCAGATATTGAGGACTTCAATGAAGGAGACCACCATTCAAAAATAAACTTTTTGGGAATTACAGTATATACAGTAGATAGCAGGTACACAACTGTATGAACGTTTCCTTCACAATACCGAGTATTTTCACACACGTCACTGTTCCTTTCTCTTATTTGTTTGTTATCTCCACTGTTTCATTGTACTTCACCACAACCCAGCTGAGTACTCCCATTTGCTTAGCAAGAGTCCTATTCTCAATCTGCGGTTTCCATGTCTTCTTTCCCCTCAAGGAAACTAGATTGACAATATGGCCGATTCTTAACTTCTCTGCTACTGACGCTCTGGAACTCCCGCCTCTCTGAACCTTACTGCTTAGCATCCTCTTCAAGGACCGTCTTCGATTGATCACTCTGCCTTTCGTTACTTCTCACACTTGCTTTCTTCTGTCACAATCCTCTCACTTGGCCCTATCTGAATTTCTGACAGGAAACCATCTCTGTCCTTTCACCTTATCCCATCCCACTCTGAGCTAGTCCCAATCATTAACTCTAACTTCTCTACTGTTAGGCAGAACACAATAAAAACACTATTAAAGCATGTCAAGGTTCACGTTACACAATGCAACAATACACTTGTTCTTCTAGGGGAAACATGGCCAGTATGTCCATCTCCTTACAAGTGCAGCAAAGATACATCAGACTATGAATAAATACCAAAAACTGATGAGCTACATCAAAAAGAAGCTATGTGCATATCCATGTACATAAAAAAATGCATTATCTTAGATAAAAACGTTCGAAATGTCTACAAATTGATATATTACACCAGGTGTGAGGAATCTTTTTTTCTCGCTAGGGCCATTTGGATATTTATACCATCCTTCGGGGGCCATACACATTGCCCGCTAACTCTGTCCACAAAGAACATCCTGACGCTGGCACTGGTGTCAGGACATAATCTTTCATTGCAGGCGCCTCAGCGTTCAATAGTGAACATTGCGTGCACGTGTTCACAGAGCAAGAAGAAATTAATGGGCCAGCGGCCATCAAAATACAGCTGCTGGCCAAGCACTGTGGTCCCCGGAAATCTGCACAGGTCATCAAGGGCCCACGGGCCTGAGGTTCCCCACACCTGTAATACACCATTAATCATTCACCGATGACGTCCTGTACCCAGGGGCGTAACTAGGAACGGCAGGGCCCCACAGCAAACTTCACAATGGGGCCCCCCCCCTCGCGTGCGTTGCCAATCCCGGTCTACCCAAGTTGTGTTAAAAAGATACCTTTATTATCCAAAATTAGAGGTTTTTGGACTAATGATAGTGAAATAACAGAAAGGAACCAATTCCCAGGAAGCAACTGAGGTAGTGACAAAGGTAGGCTTTCTCCAGAGTAAATATGTGAAGAAACTTGTAATCCAGCCTGCAAATTGCTTTCAAAACAGATGATTTATTCAGTAGAACAACAGTCCGGTATACAGAATAATCTAAGATTGTTCTGTATACCGTACTTCTGCACCACGCCCTCACCAATTACACATGTGAGGAGTGACAGCCTCAGCTCTGCTACATGTGAGGAGTGACAGCCTCAGCTCTGCTACATGTGAGGAGTGACAGCCTCAGCTCTGCTACATGTGAGGAGTGACAGCCTCAGCTCTGCTACATGTGAGGAGTGACAGCCTCAGCTCTGCTACATGTGAGGAGTGACAGACTCAGTTCTGCTACATGTGAGGAGTGACAGCCTCAGCTCTGCTACATGTGAGGAGGAACAGCCTCAGCTCTGCTACATGTGAGTAGGGACAGCCTCAGCTCTGCTACATTCGAGGAGTGACAGCCTCAGCTCTGCTACATGTAAGGAGTGACAGCCTCATCTCTGCAACATATGAGGAGTGACAGCCTCAGCTCTGCTACTTGTATAGCAAAGCTGAGGCTGTCACTCCGCGCATGTAGCAGAGATGAGGCTGTCACTCCTCGCATGTAGCAGAGCGGAGGTTGCTACTTGTCACATGTAGCAGAGCTGAAGTTGTTACTTGTCACATGAGCAGAGATGAGGTTGTTACTTGTCACATGAGCAGAGCTGAGGTTGCTACTTGTCACATGTAGCAGAGCTGAGGTTACTTGTCACATGTAGCAGAGCTGAGGTTGCTACTTGTCACATGAGCAGAGCTGAGGTTGTTACTTGTCACATGAGCAGAGCTGAGGTTGTTACTTGTCACAAATAGCAGAGCTGAGGTTGCTACTTGTCACAAGTAGCAGAGTTGAGGTTGTTACTTGTCACATGTAGCAGAGCTGAGGTTGCTACTTGTCACATGTAGCAGAGCCGAGGTTGCTACTTGTCACATGTAGCAGAGCTGAGGTTGCTACTTGTCACATGTAGCAGAGCCGAGGTTGCTACTTGTCACATGTAGCAGAGCTGAGGTTGTTACTTGTTACATGTAGCAGAGCTGAGGTTGTTACTTGTCACATGTAGCAGAGATCAGGGTGTCACTCGTCACTTGTAGCAACCATGAGGCTGTTACTGGGCCAGGGGGATGCTACTGGTGACTGAGGTCCCGTGCCCAACAGGGCCCAGGGGGAGGTTAGTGGTGACTTGAGGCTTGCGTCAAACAGGGCCCAGGAGCCCGAGGCCCTGTTGGAATGCGGGCCCCTTGCTACCTGGGCCCTGTGTTGAATGTGGGCCCCCTGCACTGGGGCCCGGGCCCTGTTGAATGTGGGCCCTGTTAGATCCTGCCTGCACCTGCCCTCCCAGTCACCATTGAGCAGCCAAGCCTCTTCTCACTGTTGAGAGACTCACGGTACTCACCCTGCTCGCCCGGGCTTCCACCTGCTTGTCCAGTCAGCCTGCTGCTTCATGTGGTCTGCCTGGCCGTCTGCTGTCCGCCCCCACATGCACACACGCTGTGACAGACGGACCATAATGCACTGGGCCGCAGCTTAAAGCTACAGTGCTCATTTCTGTTCGCTGTCTGCATTTACAACACTGTAGTGTCTCTTTAAAACAACACAGTGTTGTTATGCATCAGCGTTCAGAGTCAGAAGCCTGAACAAAATGTTGGGAGGGGGCCCGAGCGCGGATCCATTTGCCAGCGTGCTCGGGCCCCCCTTTTTGCTCCTAAATCACAGGGCAGCTGCAGCAGGGACGGGCCCCCTTCTAGCCCGGGCCCTGTGGCAGCTGCTTCCCCTGCTTCCACTATAGTTCCGCCCTGCCTGTACCAATGGGAAGATAGAAGCTGTGGAGAAGTGGCTGTAGGGCCATCCTACTGTGATGTCCCATATGAGACTCCCCTCAAACAAAACATCACAGGAAGTAGAGAAAAAAAGAAACAGATATAGGGATTAGCTGTATAGTGGGAATTGTTATAATAAAGCAAATTACCGAGGTGATTAGGGCTTAAAAATATTTATAAAGGGCCTTGTATGTATCAGAGAACCTCTTTAACCAAATAATACATATTACGTTATATACATGGGTGTGCACATCTTTGTTTTTTTTGTCTCTTCTTATTTTTTCCACTGCACAGATTTCATTTAGATGTGAATTTGAAATAAAATTTCAGTCGTGACAGGATTAATTCCATATGCTTTACATAGAAGGCAAGTGAAAATGATCCACCTAAGTCTTACAGAAGATCAGAAGATAAAAATATCACTTGACTCTATGGAAATAGCGGCCTACGTCATTCCATTATATTAATGACGTGTCTAACCCCCAGCATAGATTTCTTTACCTCAGGTCTTGGTATAATTTTACATTCTGTCACACCACGAGGCAGATGTAAATGAAGCCACCTCAATACGGTCAACATTTCTATTCATTTGACTCCTAATCCTGGCAGCTATTCATGTGTCGATTCACCTGTTCTGGAGCCGCACAGGCCCGTAGCCGCGCTGTGGAGAATGAGAGCCAGCATGCCAGCCAGCTGATGCATGAGATATTTTAGCCTTTCATGGCCTGTAAGTTGTCAGATTCCCGGAGCGGGTCTTACCTGCAGGTCACTCATGCTCAGCTGTTGTGCATGAACTCCACAGCAGCTACAGAAGTCCGGGGTCTCTAAGCTTGTTGACCTTTAACCTGTAATTCAAGGCATACAGCTCACTTTTTAACTTCATTGAATCTTATGCTTGTGATGATTTAAAGAGCGCTTACTTTGTATCCTCAGGCTTGACTATGTTCTGTGCTTTTCATTTCCCTGTCCATTAGGGTGGCAATATAGCACCTGATCTGGCTATTTGGCCATTTTGTGCTGGCTTGATTGTATTTTTTGTTGGGGGATGAACACTTAAATAGTCAAAAAGGCTTTATAAAAGCAATGATATACTGTTATAGTGAGGAATCAACAGGTATCAGCATGCACAAGATTACCTTCTCTTCATATTTCAGTGCAAAAGTAAATGACTTGCAGCCATCAAGGTGCCCTCAAGAATTGCTACCACCCCATTCTCTCAAAGTCCTTCGTCCATCGTACTTGCAGTCACCTTGGAGATCTGGTGATAGGCTTCTTGTGTAAAAAATCATTTAAATCATAATAGTATTTTGCTGAAAATCCCCATGACTGTAGCGCTAATTTTCCCTAAAATTATTGGGCACTTTGGCTGAACTCGAGTAACTGTGTGGTAAGTCAGTGGAGTTTGTCGTGGATTCCATCATAAAATGGAAACCACAAAGTAGCTGTGAACAAAACCTTGCTAAGACTTTGTTCCTAGTAGTATAGAGTAGTATCGTAGTCTGATACTTAGTGCTTCGACACTTGGGGTGCTTTCACATTGCATTCAGGCACCCGTTCGGCGGCCCCATCGGGGCTTACGTCCGAACCACCCCAAAACGGGATTCAGACACATGCGCCGATGGGTTCGTAGGCTATAATGGTGCCGACAGAGCGAACATGCTCTCTGTCGTGCATATACACTTACTGGAGGCGGACACACACCCACAGTGTACTATGTCAGACTGTCGGCCTCCAGTAGGTGTACACACTCAGGCGCACGTTCGCTCATCCGGCACCATTATAATCTACGACCCCTTCTGCGCATATGTCTGAATCCCGTGTAGCAAGGGGTCCTGACCTAAGCCAGAACGCAATGTGAAAGCACCCTTAGGTTGTGTTCACGTGCAGCACTTTTGCAGTGGCTTTTTACGCAAATTAAAAGTTGCTTTTTACAGAACTGACAAAAGCTATGAGATTTCCAATTTTTAGAACTGCAGTGTTTTGTTTTTTTTTAAATCTGCAGCACTTCAATTTTTTCGGCGTTTTGGCAGCGGTTTTCACCTATAGAAAGTATCGTGAAAGGGAAAAAAATGCAAAAAAACGCAATGGCATTTTAGATGCATTTTTCAAGCGTTTTTGGTGAATAAAACTAATTTGACTAAACGTGTACTGTAGACAAAGCACAAATGTAATCCACACCCAAAAAAATGCTGCAAAAAAAAACAAAACTTTGAAACTCTGAATAATGGGCATTTTTACTGCCAAGAGAGCAGGATCACAAAAAAAATGATGCATGGGACCATAGCCTTAGGATTCTTACTGATTGGCTGTATATACTGTATACCACGCTGACTTCTGGAATGTGACATTATTTCTTGGGCCATGCAAATAGCAATCTTGGGAATCTACATAAATAAAAATTGAATATTTATTTTTTACAGTGCATTATATGAAACACCAAATGCAACTACTACTAATTATTTTAATAATATTAATACTAAATATTATTAATATCATTCTTTGGAATTAGAAATATAAGTGATGAAAAGACTAATGCTTCCTCATAAGAGGAAGATTTCATTTATGAAAATTAAATGGTGGGATTTTTAGCATTCTTAAAGGAGTTGTCCACTACTGGGGAAACCCCTTTTCATTCGCCATATTTGGCTTCATTAAAATAGAAAAGCTTATACTCACCTCCCATGCCGATGCTGTTGCAGTGGTGTCGGTACTCGCGTTCCTGGGGCTCGCGTGAAGTTATGTCACATGAGCCCTGCGCCCAATCAGTGTCGTGTCACTGTCCCCTCCTTCGGACATATATATAATCCCCAGAACGTGAGCAGCCAGTCACTGCTCTCACTTACTGTTGATTGCTAATGTCTGAAGGCAGAGACAGTGACACAATGCTGATTGGGCGTAGGGCTCATGTGACATAACTTCACGCGAACCCCAGGAACGCGAGTACCGACACCACTGGAACGGCGTCGGCACAGGAGGTGAGTATAGTGTTTTTTTTATTTTAACAAGGACAGACATTCAGAGTGAAAAGGGGTTGTCCTAGTAGTGGACAACCCCTCTAATGTGTTTGCTTTAAGGGGAATCTATAATCAGAAAACGGCCTATTGTTTAAATCAGGTTTTTGTGTGAAATGTATTTTTATTTTTGCAATTTTGTTTTCATATCATATTTTGCATTTTTTTAAAAAGTAGAAATGTTGCAATTTCCACACAGTCCACTAGGGCTTTGTATGTAAATACTTCATTTTTATTTTGAGAAGACTTTTGAGAAGTCTCATTAGCAACACAGGCAGGAGTACAATGGCCGATACACACAACTGATAACACAGGGTCCACCATGTGCCATGTCACAGCTTACCCTTCTCCCCTTCCAAGGAACTTTGCACATGCTCATTAGATGCTTCAATGCAAAAGATTTCCTGAAGCAAATAGAAAGTATTAGGCTGGAGTCACACTTAACGTATAAAAATACGGTCCATTTGCTACGGACGAGAATCGCAGAAATGTTCCCTGAACAGTGATCTGTATGTCATCAGTTTTCAATGCAAGGATGCGATTTTCTCGCATCCGTGTGACATCTGTATGGCCTCCGCACGGCGAGATTTTGTAGCCGGCTTGCAAAATGGACATATAATGGATCCATGACCTCAAATATTCGTGAAAACATATATACAGTCAGTGAGACACACATATATATATATATATATATATATATATATATTTCATACAGAGGTAGATAGCAGAATAGCCGATAATTCAATTGTCGGCTTCTGTTAAATCGTTACAGAACCCGACAGGATATGAGACATGGTTTACATACAGTACAACATAGCATATCCGTTAGATTTATATATGTCCCTCACTAATAATCTTAGTAGTGTATGTGTGTAACATTTTGGAGCTATAGGTGTTAAATTAAAGGATTAATTCACGAAAAAACTTGCGTGGGCTGCCGTGCAATTTTCTCCGCCAGAGAGGGCAAGCCAGTGACTGAGGGCAGAAATTAATAAGGAGCATTGTTTTTGGACCCCCTGGCTAAAAATATATGCCCCCAGCCACCCCAGAAAAGGTGCATCTGTAAGATGCTCCAATTTTGGCACTTACCCTCTCTCTTCCCTTTGAACTGTAGCGTGTGGCATATGTGGTAATAAGGGGTTAATGTCACTTTGCTATTGTAAGCTGACATTAAGCCTGATTAATAAAGGAGAGGTGTCAATAAGACACCTCTCCATTATTAATCCACTAGTTTTAAAGGGTTAAAAAAACACACATTAAGAATAGAGTTTTAATGAAATAAACACACATTTTTTCCATCTTTATTTAACTCCCAGTCCATTAGAAGCCATTGTTCTCCTTTAAAAAATCCAAAATAAAAAAACAACAATATACCCATACCTGTCCGCTGTACAGTCAAGTCCCACGCTGCAATCCATCTGAAGGGGTTAAATAGTTTACAACCGGGAGCGGTGCTAATGCGACCGGCCCGGCTGTAAACCACGGAAGAATGAAGGAAAAGCTGCCTGCGCAGCCTCTCTGCCTGACCGGAGATGAACTGATTAGCGTGGGAAAGTTTCTGAACATTTTTCCATTCTGTCAGTTGACTGCGGGTCAGGCGGGGAGTCAGTGCAGCCTAAGTGACGTCAGTAATCACTGAGGCTGCGGTGAATAGGTGAATTGAATTTTCACCTATTCTGTTATCTATATCTCTATGCAAATATTATATATATATATATATATATATGTGTCAATGGCATATATATATATATATATATATATATATATACTGTAATATACTATAATCAAAAAATCTAATAATGTTTAAATTAAATGATTCATCACAAAATGGCCTATTGTGTAGGTGCTTCTGGACCGCCCATAGATTTTAAACATCTGGGTGGTTCCGATCTTACTCTGCAGTGACATTCTAAAATGTCACTGCACAGGACTGCAACTATACGTCATCCTGTAGCTGCAGAGTGTGGTTTGTCTTTTCGATGATAGCCGGAGTCCTTGTAGAGAAGGCAGAGATGGTTTATTACAGGAGTTGCTGGGTCATAGGAGACCCAGACCGCTCTGCTGTGCAACCTGCTATTCCCTTGTAACTGGGGATAATATACTGGCTCCAGTTACAAGGGAAATAAGATGAAAATAAATATATTTAATTAGTTAAATGCTCCCTCAAATGAAGGTCTTTTAAGATCTTATGGGGGCATAATGTATAAAATAAATAAAAAATTGCTATTATAAATTAAATTTAAAAATGCCACGGTCAATCCAAATAGTTATTTGCTGCCCCGCCACCATAAAAAAAAATCCAAAATTTTAAGATATTTGGTACAGAATGCGGAACAAATTTTTATATGTATTTTTGTGGTCATTAAAAAAGAAAAATGGGAAAAACAGAGATTTATTTCCTGTATCTTTTCACCAATATTGCCCTATATCAGCAAAAAAGAAAAAAAAGACTCAAAAATTAATTAAATATCTAAATAAGAAAAACTGTAAGAAAAAACACAAAAATGGTTAAATAAGGTTTTTTGTGTTAAATGTATTTTGATACATGTATTTTGATATCTTTATTAAAAATTGGAAATCTTGTAAATTTCACAATGGTCACTGTGGCTGTTTTTACGCTCTTAGTTTTGTTCCAGGAAATCCACATGTACATTAGCCGCAGAACATATTCTGACCCTATATTGTGTACTGAAACATCAATTGAGGGTATGTCAAGGTCATTGTAAAGGGAGGGGGAGCATGGTCTGCTATGACATCGCCTACTGTGATTGGTTGGTCCTGTGTTATCAGCTGTGTATACATGCGTTACCTGTTATTGTAAACCTGCCTCTGCTGATTAGGAACCTTCTGAAAACTCTTCCTGAAACAACAGGACATATATGAGTCTAATAAAGTCCCAGTGGCCAATGTGAAAATTGCAAGATTACTAATTTTGTTTTTGAATAAAGATTGTGATATGAAAAAAAAACATTGCAAAAAATGTTTGAAAAATACATAAAACTGACAGTTCATGTTCCTTACCTCTTTGAGACATTACCAATAGAGTTCTCTTCGACAAACTAAAAAAAACCTCCATGCTCTATTTTCCGGTTTGTATGCGCCCATAAGCAACATAGAACTGCAAAAACAGTGTTGATGTTAAGCAAACATGATGGTGGCCTTCTGGTCTCAGACCTACAAAAATGCTACTGGGCTTCCCATCTGAGGAGAATACCTGTCTGGCCCACCATCCCTGCATATTATAGATGGATGGAGATAGAAAAACTTTGACTCATGCCCAGATTTCCTAATTCTCTACTATGGTCCACTGTGCAAGTACAACTCACTTCTCTGTTATTGGGTGCCATAGTTTTTACAAAATATTTGGAGAAAGTGCTCTAGGAAGTTCCCCCTTCCTTCTCCCCATTCTTCTATGACATCTTTCTCTTTGATCCAATTCTCCCAGATGTAGATAGCGTAACAGGAACTATGACTAAACCATGGACCAGACATGAGTTATTCCACATTGCGGACTCAAGTGACTATAAAACTATGGAGCTCACCCTTCACCGCATTACAGAGTAATTATCAATATTTCCAAATTAGGCACTACATTCAAGCATTTAGCTCTCTCGAAGTCTTGAATCCTACACCCTCTGAATAGTTATGCAGGTCAGGAGTTTCTACTGAAAAACTAATTTCCGATATTTATACTCTACAGCGTCTCTAGGTTTTTCTATTTCTAGTGAAACTTGGCAACTGATCTAGATGAAGGCAGCTAAATTCTCCCTTTGCTCCTCAAATAAAGAAAACCAGCATAAACTATTGTTTTTCAGGTAAATAGGGTTACAATGCTGCCTGTCAGCCTTACTGAAAATATGAATAACAGGAGAAAAAGAACTTATTCCCTACCAAAATCCGTTAGATTTATATATGTCCCTCACTAATAATCTTAGTAGTGTATGTGTGTAACATTTTGGAGCTATAGGTGTTAAATTAAAGGATTAATTCACGAAAAAACTTGCGTGGGCTGCTGTGCAATTTTCTCCGCCAGAGAGGGCAAGCCAGTGACTGAGGGCAGAAATTAATAAGGAGCATTGTTTTTTTGGCATATGTGGTAATAAGGGTTTAATGACACTTTGCTATTGTAAGGTGACATTAAGCCTGATTAATAAAGGAGAGGTGTCAATAAGACACCTCTCCATTATTAATCCACTAGTTTTAAAGGGTTAAAAAAACACATTAAGAATAAAGAGTTTTAATGAAATAAACACACATTTTTTCCATCTTTATTTAACTCCCAGTCCATTAGAAGCCATCGTTCTCCTTTAAAAAATCCAAAATAAAAAAACAACAATATACCCATACCTGTCCGCTGTACAGTCAAGTCCCACGCTGCAATCCATCTGAAGGGGTTAAATAGTTTACAACCGGGAGCGGTGCTAATGCGACCGGCCCGGCTGTAAACCACGGAAGAATGAAGGAAAAGCTGCCTGCGCAGCCTCTCTGCCTGACCGGAGATGAACTGATTAGCGTGGGAAAGTTTCTGAACATTTTTCCATTCTGTCAGTTGACTGCGGGTCAGGCGGGGAGTCAGTGCAGCCTAAGTGACGTCAGTAATCACTGAGGCTGCGGTGAATAGGTGAATTGAATTTTCACCTATTCTGTTATCTATATCTCTATGAAATATATATATATATATATATATGTGTGTCAATGGCATATATATATATATATACTGTATATATACCTATACTATGTGTATACATGTATTCTATCTATTCTATTTTAACCTGTCAGTGTGATTTTACAGTATAGTGCACTGAATTGCCGGCTTTTCTAAAGGACATGGGTGCATATTTCTCGCAAGTCACATGCATGGTCCGTGTGTAATCCGTATTTTTGTCGCACCCATAGACTTGCATTGGCGTATTACGCCCGGAATACGCTGACAATCGCAGCATCCTCTGATTTCTCTCACGCGTATAATATGCCCGAGAAAAAAAACGGATGGTGGGAGCTGCCCCATAGATTAACATTGGTCCGAGTTATGTGATTTTTTCTCGCTTAGCACTCATCCGTATTCCATAAATTAGCCTCAGTGGCCGTTGTGTAAAATGCAAGACTAGTCAAAGATTTCTCTTTTGTATAGAAATTGTGATATAAAAAATTAAAAAATGCAATTTTTTTTTATTAAATACCTTTAGCATAAAGCCTGATTTAAACGGTTCGTAATTTTTTTAAAATAATCATTCCTTTTATTAATTATAGGAATTTTCCAACAGTTTCATAAATCCTGATATAACATCTATCTATCTTAAATTCTTTGGGGGATGTGAGCAATGCTTATAATTCCTAACACATTCTAGTGAAAGCGTCGGGCCGACCTGTGCTGTAGCCGTCACTAACTATACAGTCTATTATCGGTATTCTTGTTATGAAGTTATACACTTTATCATATCTGCTATCGCCTTCCCTAACTAAACCTGCTGGCTGTGTCCACTCTTCTAACATGCTGAAAGTGTTCAAGCCTTTTAATACATAGCAGCCATGTCTTCTCTGCGCTCTCCTATCCTTCAGCGCATGCTTCACACGTGTTATATCATATTCATCAACAGATCCTGGGATCAGGGGAATTCTGTTAACACCTTTCATGATATATGTGTGGAAAGAGTGTCCAATTCCAAACAGGGCAGCAGGCTGTAAATCTGTCATGGAGCAGCAGACCTTTGCACTCTGGAGAAGTTAGAATATCCTCAGTATAATTCATTGTTGGGGCTGTCTGCCATTAATATTGGCATGACCTTTGCACCAAGTAGCCATTTTAGATTGCCTTGTTTGCATAGTGCTTTGTGCAGAATTATGGGTTTATTTCTCTCCCCTGGAGGTCACGGAGCGGTCTCCACAGGAGCACTGTTTTATCGCAATATGAATTTCAATTTATATCCCTGATAGCAGAAGACATAAATCACCACGGTCAAATATGATAACGCTCCACTGATGATTCCTGCCCATGATAACAAACTATAGTTTTGATATTTTATGACAGGAACCATCTTCATATAGTAAAAGAAAATAAATGAGCAGGAAATTCAGCTGAAAGATAAGTCTGAGTTTGAAACTAAAAATGTTCAATGACAAATGAAAAATATTTAGACTTGAGAGTCCTCAGTGGTTGTTACCTTTTAATGGCTAACTGAAAAGATGGTAACAAATTGCAAGCTTTCGAGACTACTCAGGTCTCTTCATCAGGCTAGGACTAATACAAAATCTGAAGAATCACATATGACAAATGGTGAGTTTAGTCAGGTTTAGCTGTCGCTTATTTATAAAGCACTTCAGAAAAGTAAAAGTTGCTATGCATTTAGTTCCCCTTTTCCTTTTATTGAAAATCTTAAAATATTGTATATTCAGTGTGTTTCTTCCGGCTTTTTATGGTTTATTCTCAATTGCTGTGCAGGAATCACCTAGTATTGTTAATAAAGAAGGGTGAGCAAAAGAATTAGGACCCAATCAAAAAATCTAATAATGTTTAAATTAAATGATTCATCACAAAATGGCCTATTGTGTAGCTTTCAGTCATAGGGTGGTGCATGGAGTGATTACAGTCATTACTTACTATACTGTGAGTGGCTGCTGTATGTACGTCATGGCACTTTGATTGACAGTCGTCTCTGCAGCTCATCTGTGCATAGCACACTGTTAATCAAAGTGCCTGAGTGTGCTGACAGCCGCCACTCCCAGTACAGTGAGTAATAACTGTAATCACTCTGTGCACCGCCCCATGACTGAAAGCTGGTACCGCCCCATGACTGAAATCTGGCACTTTCAGGGAAGAAATAAGTTAATTTTCTCCAGTGAGCCGCACTTCCAGCAGCTTTGTAATGCTATTTACTTGCAGATTAACCCTATATCTGCAGGTAAAGTAGTGTTTTCCAAGGTGACAAGTTCTCTTTAAGGAACTATTTTTAAGTGCATGAATCCTTCTTGACTGATCAATTTAATAGAAAGAAAGCTTTCAAAAACCCATGACATGTTTATGAGTCAGGCCGTCCTTGTGCTAAACTACAGTACTGACATATTTCTGGTCACCCTTTTGTGGTACTGAGTGCACGAATGACAGTTTAATGTGGACTACTGAATGTGCTGGGGTGGAAACATTTTATCCCCATTACAAATAAATGGTTTATGCAGTGTGTTAAAATATCTGATTAGATGCAAAAGTCAAAAAATGGTTTGGAGCCCTGCAGCTGCTTACAGAGGATCTCCAGCTAAAAATAAAATCCTGATTCTGTTTCAAATATAGTTACTAAGTGTACACTTATTTTGCTAAACTCTGTTTTTTTTGGGTTCAAGACTTCTACCTCTTGCTACTGGACAGGAATAAAACTAATACCTGCTTCATTGGCTCTTTTCTATCAGTGGTCATCCAGAGACCCCACCTTCTTCTCAATCTGCTCTTCTTGGCAACCAATTAGATCTCTGAACTAATCTTCCGATATCTTCCCACACGTAATCTCCAGTCCTCCCAAGGCCTTCTTCTCTCTTCCACACTTGTACGTTCCTTACACAATTGCCTCCAAGACTTTTCCCAAGTATCCCCTATTATTTGAACTTCTGTGCCCCAACTCGTCTGATTATCCACCACATTTGGAACTTTCGAACTTGAAAACCCATCTCTTCAGGAAAGCTCCCAGCGAGCTGCCTCATCCCTCTAACCTATTGTGTCCTTCCCCATTATCCTATAGACTGTAATTGATAGTTTGTTCATTGTAATTTACATTTGCGTTTGTATGTAAACCACATACACAACACCATGGAATAATAAAAATAATAATAATTTAGAGATATACTGGACTGCATTTATGAGGTTGGATGCACTATATCAAATATGTGGCTGCATTATCACAAGATTATTTTCATATACTTTTAATTAATTTATTTGTTTAATGACTTGTAAAATGTAATGGTTGGTCAACTTTGTTATATGATTTGGTTTACAATACATATGAGGCACATTAATTTCAGATTTTAAAAAGTGTAAAAAAAAAGTTCAATGGTGTGGTGTGTATCAAAAATATTAAGAGATGCATATGTCCTAGAAAATTTGGTACATTTTGGAATTCCTGACAGTCAATAAAATTAAATCCATGCCTGCTGGCTCAAATACAGTATATGCACATAAATATTGGGACACCTACGCATTACACCTACAGGAGCTTTTATGACAACTTATTCTAAATGCATAGGAATTTACATGGAGTTAGTTCCCTCTTTGCAGCTATAATTCTCCTGAGAAGGATTTTTGTATGATTTTGGAATGTGTCTGTAGGTATATTCCCCCATCCACCCTGAAGAACATTTGTGACGTTAGACACTGATGTTGGAACAGTCGTCCGTGCTCACAATTACAGCTCTAGTTCATGCCAAAAGCGTTCCATAGAGTCCTAGACTCTGTGCGGCCAGTCATTTTATTCCACATTAAGCACATCCATCTATGGACCTTGCTTTGTGCTCTTGGCCAAATTTCTGCCACAAAGTAAACTAACCAATAAGTGGTATAAACAGAGACAGTCTAAAGATAAACTAAATTTACCACCTACCATGAGCCACTGCGATTAATCTGGCACTTTTACACTGCCTAAAAATTAGACAGTTTTATTAAATCTGCCCCATTATTATTTAGTTCCTTGTCCCTATTAGTTTAGAGTTGATGGTGTATTTTTCTTGACTTAAATAACTATGGTATAATTAGTAGACCCATTTTCATTAGTAACAAAGACTGGTAATTGTTAGTGATTTTTTTCCACTTATAAATCAACCGGTCCAGGCAGCGGTGTTGGCTGTCGGGCAGTGATGAGCTTTCTTGGTCGAGTGTTTACCTGCTTATATGTATGCATGTTTTGTGTAGTTATGGTATATGCTGGTACTACACTGAGAATGGGTGGACTGGTGGAAGTTTGGGTTCTGGTACCTGACCTGAACTTTTTAGAAAGTTTGGTTCGAGTGCCAGAACAGTCCCCGAACTTCCACCCGAACCCCATCAAAAATAATGGATCCCCAAACTGCAGAGAAGAGAAATAAAATGATCTGTCTTTTTCACGCTCTCTTTTTCTTTCTCTCTTTTTCTCTCCTCTGCGCCACCGCAGACTCACCCCAAACACTGCACTATTCAGCGTTCAGGCCTGAACAGTTACTGTCCGGTACGAATGCCGAACATTTCTGTTCGGGTTCGCCCATCTCTGTACTACACTGATATATCATTCAAGAAACCGCTCAGGGGCGTAACTTTAGTTTCTGAAGAAATTGCAAACTTGGGCCTCAGAACTTGAAGGACTAAAAAGCTCCTTATGCCAATATGAAGGAACAAGCTGTAAAAATGATGATTGATAATTTAAATGCCTATTATTGATTTTGAATTAGGGTCTAGGTGATTTAAGTGGTGACTGGTCTCTTAGGCATGGAGCTCACACTTACAAGCTCTTTATTTGCAAGTGCTGCCTTGGTTCTCTGGATCCAGCCAACTTCAGAGACCTTGCACCCTTATTATGCTGTGGAGCCAAAGCTGCATCTACACTACCTTATTGGAGAGTGGAAAGTTTGGGCCATGGGTGCAGCCATGCTGACGGCCCAAACTGTCTATCTTCCGGAGTTCCCCGCCTCTGGCAATCAAGAAGCGGTGAGGCAGTGGAGTGGTGTAATCCTGAAGAATGATCACGAGGCAACACAAATAGCACTAATAGCATAAATAGAAGTCGATAATTTTTGCCTCACTTGATGAGGCAGGCTTTAATAATTAGCTAAAGTTTACACCTGATCAATAGAACATTATGATTTCACAAATTGCAAAAGACACGTGAAAAAATTGATTTACCCTTGATGTATGAGTTACATTTGGTTATTTGACAGAAGTGTAGTAAGGAGCAGAAGACTAAGGACTTGGAAACGTTAACTTACATTGACTTCACAACTTAGCTATTCTAGAATAGAGCTCCGAAGTGAAGATAAAACCCCGTGGAGAAATCTCGGTAACAGGCGGCTTTCTCAGTGCAGATGCAGTTAAAATATAGCATCTTTATGTTACACCATCATCACTGATTTTTTTTTGTTCCTTTTGTTTTGCATATTCTAATTCTAATTCATGAGGCCCTTACATTACCTCTGTATACCACTAATTTCATATCATGGCATGTTCCATCAGATTATATATGCGGAAAGTAATTTAGTGATGAGTGAACCTTGGATAAGGTGTTTTCCGAGCACACTCATGTGCTAATCTTCGGCGTGCTCGAATACTGTGCTCAAGTTGACACGGCTGCATGTCTCGCGGCTGTTTGTTAGGCAATCCCAGAATGTGAGGCAGCTGTCGAACAGCCGCGAGCACACCGAAGATCCTCTATTAGCATACGAGCATGCTCGGAAAACACCTTATCACTAGAAAGTATGTACAGTCATGGCCAAAAGTTTTGAGAATGACACAAATATTAATTTTTACAAAGTCTACTGCTTCACTTTTTCTAATGGCAATTTGCATATACTCCAGAATGTTATAAAGAGTGATCAGCTTAACAGCAATTACTTGCAAAGTCAATATTTGGCTAGAAAATGAACTTTATCACCCAAAACACATTTCAACATCATTGCAGCCCTGCCTTAAAAGGACCAGCTAACCTCTTTTCAGTGATTGCTCCATTAACACAGGTGTGGGTGTTGATGAGGACATGGCTAGAGATCAATCTGTCATGATTAAGTAAGAATGACACCACTGGACACTTTAAAAGGAGGCTGGTGCTTGGCATCATTGTTTCTCTTCTGTTAACCATGGCTATCTCTAAAGAAACACGTGCAGTCATCATTGCAATGCACAAAAATGGCCTAACAGGGAAGAGTATCGCAGCTAGAAAGATTGCACCTCAGTCAACAATCTATCGCATCATCAAGAACTTCAAGGAGAGAGGTTCCATTGTTGCCAAAAAGGCTTCAGGGCGCCCAAGAAAGACCAGCAAGCGCCAGGACCGTCTCTTAAAAGTGTTTCAGCTGCGGGATCGGGCTACCAGCAGTGCAGAGCTTGCTCAGGAATGGCAGCAGGCAGGTGTGAGTGCATCTGCACGCACTGTGATGCGGAGACTCTTGGAGCAAGGCCTGGTCTCAAGGAGGGCAGCAAAGAAGCCACTTCTCTCCAGAAAAAACATCATGGACAGACTGATATTCTGCAAAAGGTACAGGCAGTGGACTGCTGAAGACTGGGGTAAAGTTATTTTCTCTGATGAATCCCCTTTTCGATTGTTTGGGACATCAGGAAAACGCCTCATTCGGGGAAGACAAGGTGAGCGCTACCACCAGTCTTGTCTCATGCCAACTGTTAAGCATCCTGAAACCATTCATGTGTGGGGTTGCTTCTCAGCCAAGGGAATCGGCTCTCTCACAGTCTTGCCTAAAAACACAGCCATGAATAAAGAATGGTACCAGAATGTCCTCCAAGAGCAACTTCTCCCAACCCTCCAAGAGCAGTTTGGTGATCAACAATGCCTTTTCCAGCATGATGGAGCACCTTGCCATAAAGCAAAGGTGATAACTAAATGGCTTAGGGAACAAAACATAGAGATTTTGGGTCCATGGCCTGGAAACTCCCCAGATCTTAATCCCATTGAGAACTTGTGGTCAATCATCAAGAGACGGTGGACAAACAAAAACCTAAAAATTCTGACAAAATGAAAGCATTGATTGTGCAAGATTGGACTGCTATCAGTCAGTATTTGGTCCAGAAGTTGATTGAGAGCATGCCAGGGAGAATTGCAGAGGTCCTGAAGAAGAAGGGTCAACACTGCAAATATTGACTTGCTGCATTAACTCATTCTAACTGAAAATATAACTTTTGTTACTCATATGTTTGCAATTATTATATTTCTGTCTGTGATAAAAACATCTGTCAAACACACATAAAAACCAGAGAGCAGCAGATCATGTGAAAATATAATATTTGTGTCATTCTCAAAACTTTTGGCCATGACTGTATGTAAGTCTGTACATATGGCACCTGAGGGGAACATGCAGCCATACACGGAGGCCATAATGCCTTGTGCATAAGGCTTTAGGCACTGTGGACGCTCTAGCAGTATCAATAACGCAAAGTCTTACAATTTTCAGTTCTGAATTAATTACAATGTAAAGCAAATTTTCTAGAATAAAAGATTGATTTTTTCTGACCAGTATATGTTTGAGTTAGCATAAGATGGTTTTTGGGCAGCTGGCTGACAACTGGCACAGTCGCTGCAGTTTTCTGTGAATGCCTGGCAGTCACACGCTCAGAAATGATGAGCATAATGCGAGCTGTGGCTTTACAACACTTGACAGTGATTATGCCCTGACCTCGAGCATAGACCACCACACTGAATCCCGACTGCTGGAGAAATGAGGATTGAATTTCAGAGTCAGCCATCTGTCTGATGGGGAAATGTTCACAGAAAGTAGTGCTTCCATGTGAGCAGCACAGAACATGTGCCGCGCTGCCTCCGCTGCAGCTGCATCCTGTGACATTGCTCCGCCACACACAGTCTGCCACCATCAGTTGTCGTTAGACAGGTCATTGCGATGGGCGAGGATAAATCGATTCCATTAAAAGTGCAGCCAAATATTTGCTGTATATGTCGTTTTAATGGGCCTGACCAAATCTGCTGCAATAAGACAACCTCCCTTTCCCTGTGATCACATTTTCCTGCCTGATTATTATTATAAAAAAAAGAAAAAACAGACGGGTTGAAGCAGGAAAACATATGGCGGATTCTTAGTAGTAAAAATGCAATACTTTTAATAAATAAAAAGCTTATCTAGTCAAGAAAGTCCCAGTTTACTGATCAGACAGACGGTCTATCGGGATGACCAGACGTGAGATTGAAAATATCACTATATGGAGCCATCCAGCTTCAGGCTGTCCAGCGCTGACTGAAGTCTGAGTTTGCTCATTCACTAATCTCTTAAAGGACTATGCTTGGGGATATAAAATGCCAAGGCTTGTTAAAGGGATTCTCCATGTGAGCATGTGCAGTAGGAGGCTCCATCACTGTGACCTGTATTTGCAGGTCACAGCAGCGGAGCTTCCTACTGCACATGCTCACAGCCATCTGACCAGTCCTCGCATTCTAGGACAGGTAGATGACGGCCATTGTAATGTACACTAGTCATTACCTCCCAAGACCAAACAAATCTGATTTGCTAATTATATTTATTCATAACTACATTTCCTTCCTCTAGATTTTCACTTGTATCATAGGGATATGTAGAAAGTTAGGAAAGATTATAGCAGAGCCTATAAGCTCTCACCTTTAATAACCACATGGAGCCTGCTTGTCTCCACACGCCTGTGCGCCTTTAACCTACTCATCCGGATGATCCTCTTTTGAGCTCCACTTTGGAGTAGTAACTTACAGGGCGCAGTTCTGTAACACCTTGCAAATTTTCCTGCATGGAGAATTGGGATGGAAGGAAATATTATCATGGCCATCAAGTGACCAGAAAGGCAACACACTGTGGACTACAGTATCTCAGGATTGCCAAGCTCCTTTTTGTGTACTTCTACTGGAAACTGATCCTGCATTTCCTGAGTGGGATGCTGGATAATAGATTTTTTGTCAGGGGAACACACTGGTTGTGATGAGACTGTCAACAATCTCAATTCTATGTGGATAGCCAAACTTTTCTCTCAATTTTTCCCCATCCGGGTGAACAGGGATCGTGGCGTACAGTACATTGCATTAGTTTTAGTTTTTTTACTCTACAAATGAATATATACTATTGGACTAATAGACCCATTATGATAAGTGATGACATTATTCTGCTACCTCATCTGAGAGCAGAATAATGTAGTAAAAGAGACCCTGACTCCAGCAATGCCTCAACTCCTGGGCTGCTTGCTGTATAAAATCCCTGTTTGCTGCAGATCTACCAATTCTCTGAATGTTAAAGGGGTTGGCCACTACTACTTATTACGTCACTTGGTCCCTTCGGCCAATCAGCGGCCACCTCACTCTCCCCACCTGCGGGCAAATCTCTTACAGCCGAAGGAAGTGACAGCTGCTGCTTTCTCACATAGGTTTTAAAAAAACAGTGTGGGGTCCCCCCCATTTTTGACAACCAGCCAAGCTAAAGCAGACAGCTGGGCGCCTCTCCATTACTAGTCCCATAGTTATATTATAAATAAAAAACAACCAGAATAAAGTCCTTTATTTGAAATAAAAATCCACACCGTTTTACAAATTAATTTAAAAATAACAAAGTTCTAATCACCTTATGCCCATTCCATTGAAGCCCTTGTCAACTGTAAAAAAAAAGAAAATAATAAACAACCATGAAACTCACTTTATGCCCATTACATTGAAACCCATGTCCTCTGTAAAAAAAAAAAAAAAGAAAAATAATAAACAGCCATATCCCTTACCTGTCCAAAGTGAAGATGTCCGACGCCGTAATCCATGTCTGCGATATGTGGTTTACAACTTGGTCGGAGCCATGATGCGACTGTCCAGGCTGAAAACAACTGGAGAATTAACTGTTGCAACAAGCGCAGCCTGACTAGCAGTGATGTCATCGAGGTTACCGCAGGTCACTGAGGCTGCGTTCTCAGCTCACTTCACTTCAACATTACAGCAAGCAGCCCAGTAAGTGACACATTACTGGAATCCACGTGTCTGTAGCTGCATTCTGCTGCTCTCAGATCAGGTAGCAAAAGCCTGGTAACATAGGCCCTCTAAATAGTGATCCCAGGTGTAGGCCTTTATCATGATTCTGGAGCTGTAAGTAATATGTGATGACATCATAGGCAGCAGTACATGGTGTCATTGACAGTTAAACAGCAGGCCAAAGTGTAGCTTTTACACCAGGGTCCAGAAGCTTATGCAATGTCTGAGTCTGCTTTTATTAATAAATGTATAAATGAATGACTCATGATAGGCTGACAGCTGCCTAGAACTTCTCTAACCTCTGGCAGAGCATTTTTGAAAAATATATGGGTATATTAATAAATAATGCAATAAACGTTATTATAAATTATACTATCCTATTAGAGCAAGCAATAATGTTAGCTGAGGTCTACTGAAATGCACTTGAAACCTGGCACAGCCTTAAGACAGAGGAAGGATATGTGTAGATGACATCTTTTAGACCCACCATGTTTTCCAAGAGGAAGACGTTTCAAGACACGTTGGCGTTTATTGTCTTGAAGTTGCTTTTTTTGTTACTTTTCCGTTTGGTTAGCTAATTTTGACTGGTGCAGGTTTTTTTGAGCATTTCCCATTTTTTTGTATTGTCTTTTTTACTGGTGTATTTGGGTAGGTTTTTTTTTCCCTCCATTCAACAGTGAAGAAACCACTAGTGGTCTCTAAAGTGAAAACGCTGGTAAGACTCTCAACAACACACCTGGGCGTCTTTTGTACCTTCCCATTGATTTATATTGTGAAGTATAGAGTGTCTGAGCAATGATCATATCAGTTATTTTATCTGCTTGGATTCTTCTGAAACCTAAAGTGGTTAAAAGACGGTGAAAGGCCTGAAAATATGAACAGCGAGTCGTTCTTAGGCCGGGATCACACATGCGAGAGCTGGCGGCAGTGCTGGGTGTTCATGCAAGAGACTCGCACGAGAATTGTGCGAGTTTCTCGCAAGTGTGATCCCGGCCTTACGTAGGAATGCTTATGTTCATTCATTTGAACATTTGGGGTGGGCCGACCTGAAAAATATGTTTTGTGCACATACCCAAACACTCATGTTCTCCAACTGCAAGATATTGATCATCTTGTGAAGGACTAAATTAAGAAAGATTAAAACTGAATGCTCCATTTTGTGCTTATAACTCCATCTTGTGGTTTATGAGATAAATTCTGTTACTTAACAAGGCTATATTTCCTGGCTGTTATAAAGAAGTAGAGTAAAGCTTATGGGCTGTAATAAAACCAGACCGTTCCTGTTTGGACAAGATATAAGATACTATTGTTCCTTTCTATGGTCACGTGGATATGACCATATATGTAGTTTCCCGTCTTCCTGTATTTTTATTGGTTAAATGTTGTAGGTGTCGTTTTATACTATTGGTTGAAGTACAAGCTCACTAAATACTATAAAAGATGATGATGTAATACATGGGATAGGAATCTGTTTTGATTCTCCCAGACGGAAACACGTGTCTGTTTGGTTATTTATGTTGCTAGCAACGTTCTGTTTATTAATTTGGAAATCACTAGGTCAACCGTGAAGGGTCACTTAGATCCTACCTTAACAATCTGATGCTTGGACACATTATCTCCTGCTCCATGTTCCAAGCAGTGATCTCATTCCATTTATTTCATTGCTTTGGTGATTAAAATATAGCTAATTTATAAATATATTTCCTAGTGATCATTTTTCACTGCACTGTGGATAGACTGTGCATCATAACATATGTGTCTCCTTGTTAGAAATGAACACGCAACAAGAACGCCAAATATATTCATGATTGGAAATAGGAGGCGTCCACATAAACAGAAAACAGCCTCCGCTGACTCATGGCTCCCATTCTCCTTGTTTGTTTCCAGGTGGGGGCGCAGCTAATGACTCATCTGAATTGCTGCCTCGGATCCCGCATCAGTGCTTGGTTTCTGGCATTATTCTTTGAGTGTTTTCTCCATGTGAAAGTAGATGTTTACATGTAAGACTATGGTAATGCATGATAAATGCATCTTGGGACAAAATGCTGCTGGCGCTGCCTGTGCTCCATCCCTGTGTAGACCTCTGGTTCTGCTAAATAGATGGAAATTATTTGGGATTGGCATAGCTGATGATTAATGAACAAGGGAAGAAAGGGTGTGCGGCAAGCTGCGCTATATACATATATATATATTCCATTTGAATAGATGTTCCTGGAATTAAAATGACTACCGTTCACATTGCACAAGTGCATCGCAATGCGCTGGCTGAGATCAGAGTCCGGCTCATTGCAGATAAGTCTACAATGTTAGTCTACATTACGACCGCAAAACACCTGAACTGAGCTTACAGCAGCATAGGAACCTTTCAGTAGAACTGTAGGGGACCTAAAACAAGACTTTACAAACAACAATACTCTACTGACTACAAGTTCATTCTGCAAGTTGTAATCCTCAAACTAAGGTTCTGGTCTAGTTTGTGCATTAGGAACACTCGATAGAAAACAGCATCTAGCTGTGAAAGATCTAGTTACACAGCAAATACCCACCATGCAGACACGATAACACTGTGGACACAGACCCATGGGACAATCTGACACATTTCTTTGGAGAGTCCCCAAGCAAAGATCTCCCTGGTTGTTTGGTAACATAATATATATTCTACCAGGGAGAGGAAAGGAAGTTGAAATGAAGCCCTCTATGGAGAATAACAGGTACAAACCCCTACTCTAGAACAGTACATCCCGACCTTAGGACCTACTGGGTGACCTGACTGTCCCTAAATGCAATATATATACGTATTTGTGTATGCTAATGCAATGTTTTATGTTGCACAGTAATGTTCCTGTCTTTTAAAAATTAACTGCATCGTCGCATATCCAAATGAAGCAGGACTAGTCCAGCGAGGGGCCGCTAACCTCAGTATTGCCTTGGATCCTTTATTGCCTTGCATCACTGTCCTGTATCACTGTACTGTATCACTGACCTGCATCACTGTCCTATATCACTGACCTGTAACACTGTCCTGCATCACTGTCCTGCATCACTGTCCTGCATCACTGTCCTGCATCACTGTCCTGTATCACTGTCCTGCATCACTGTTCTGCATCACTGTCCTGCATCACTGTCCTGTATCACTGTTCTGCATCACTGTCCTGCATCACTGTCCTGCATCACTGTTCTGCATCACTGTCCTGCATCACTGTCCTGCATCACTGTTCTGCATCACTGTCCTGCATCACTGTCCTGCATCACTGTCCTGTATCACTGTTCTACATCACTGTCCTGTATCACTGTTCTGCATCACTGTCCTGCATCACTGTCCTGCATCACTGTCCTGTATCACTGTCCTGTATCACTGTTCTGCATCACTGTCCTGCATCACTGTCCTGCATCACTGTACTGTATCACTGTCCTGTATCACTGTTCTACATCACTGTCCTGTATCACTGTTCTGCATCACTGTCCTGCATCACTGTACTGTATCACTGTCCTGTATCACTGTTCTACATCACTGTCCTGTATCACTGTTCTGCATCACTGTCCTGCATCACTGTCTGATCACTGTCCTGTATCACTGTTCTACATCACTGTCCCATTCTATCACTGTTCCTCGCATCACTGTCCTGTATCACTGTTCTGCATCACTGTCCTGCATCACTGTCCTGCATCACTGTCCTGTAATCACTGTTCTGCATCACTGTCCTGCATCACTGTCCTGCATCACTGTCCTGTATCACTGTTCTACATCACTGTCCTGTCATCACTGTCTGCATCACTGTCCTGTCATCACTGTCCTGTATCACTGTCTGCATCACTGTCCTACATCACTGTCCTGTATCACTGTCCTGTATCACTGTTCTGCATCACTGTCCTGCATCACTGTCCTGCATTACTGTCCTATATCACTGTCCTGTATCACTGTCTGCATCACTGTCTATATCACTGTCCTGCATCACTGTCCTGTATCACTGTTCTGCATCACTGTCCTGCATCACTGTCCTGCATTCACTGTCCTGTATATCACTGTTCCTGTACATCACTGTCCTGCATCACTGTCCTGCATCACTGTCCTGCATCACTGTCCTGTATCACTGTTCTACATCACTGTCCCATCACTGTCCTGCATCACTGTCCTGTATCACTGTTCTACATCACTGTCCTGCATCACTGTCCTGCATCACTGTCCTGCATCACTGTCCTGCATCACTGTCCTGTATCACTGTACTGTATCACTGTCCTGCATCACTGTCCTGTATCACTGTACTGTATCACTGACCTGCATCACTGTCCTATATCACTGACCTGTAACACTGTCCTGCATCACTGTCCTGCATCACTGTCCTGCATCATAGTCCTGCATCACTGTCCTGCATCACTGTCCTGCATCATAGTCCTGCATCACTGTCCTGCATCACTGATCTGCATCATAGTCCTGCATCACTGTCCTGTATCACTGTCCTGCATCATAGCCCTGCATCACTGTTCTGCATCACTGTCCTGCATCACTGTCCTGCATCATAGCCCTGCATCACTGTCCTGCATCACTGATCTGCATCATAGTCCTGCATCACTGTCCTGCATCATAGTCCTGCATCATAGTCCTGCATCACTGTCCTGCATCATAGTCCTGCATCACTGTCCTGCATCATAGTCCTGCATCACTATCCTGTATCACTGTCCTGCATCATAGCCCTGCATCACTGTCCTGCATCACTGATCTGCATCATAGTCCTGCATCACTGTCCTGCATCACTGTCCTGCATCATAGCCCTGCATCACTGTCCTGCATCACTGATCTGCATCATAGTCCTGCATCACTGTCCTGCATCACTGTCCTGCATCATAGCCCTGCATCACTGTCCTGCATCACTGATCTGCATCATAGTCCTGCATTACTGTCCTGTATCATAGTCCTGCATCATAGTCCTGCATCACTGTCCTGCATCACTGATCTGCATCATAGTCCTGCATCACTGTCCTGCATCACTGTCCTGCATCATAGCCCTGCATCACTGTCCTGCATCACTGTCCTGCATCATAGCCCTACATCACTGTCCTGCATCACTGTCTTGCATCATAGTCCTGCATCACTGTCCTGCATCATAGCCCTGCATCACTGTCCTGCATCACTGATCTGCATCATAGTCCTGCATCACTGTCCTGCATCATAGCCCTGCATCACTGTCCTGCATCACTGTCCTGCATCATAGCCCTACATCACTGTCCTGCATCACTGTCTTGCATCATAGTCCTGCATCACTGTCCTGCATCATAGCCCTACATCACTGTCCTGCATCACTGATCTGCATCATAGCCCTGCATCACTGTCCTGCATCACTGATCTGCATCATAGTCCTGCATTACTGTCCTGTATCATAGTCCTGCATCATAGTCCTGCATCACTGTCCTGCATCATAGTCCTGCATCATAGTCCTGCATCATAGTCCTGCATCATAGCCCTGCATCACTGTCCTGCATCACTGATCTGCATCATAGTCCTGCATCACTGTCCTGCATCATAGTCCTGCATCATAGTCCTGCATCACTGTCCTGCATCATAGTCCTGCATCACTGTCCTGCATCATAGTCCTGCATCACTATCCTGTATCACTGTACTGTATCACTGTCCTGCATCACTGTCCTATATCACTGACCTGCATCATAGTCCTGCATCACTGTCCTGCATCATAGTCCTGCATCACTGTCCTGCATCACTGTCCTCTGTGTCATGTACAAGCCGGAGGTGGACTTGGCAAAAGCCACGATTGGCACCAATATATGAAAATCAAGTTTTTTGTAAATACATATATTGTATTTATTCATATGTCTAACACATCTAACAATATATATTTTTTATAGTGGACAATCGTTTGATACCACCTTACTTACAATAAGGCTCCCATGTCCAATTCTGTATATAACTCAAATTAAAAAAACAATCAGTTGGAGTTTTGTGGTAAGGGGACAATGCAGATGAGGCCATTTCCTGAGGTTGGTATGAACAAGCGTTGAGAACAAAGGTCTCTTGGAGGAATCTGGTATAAGTTACCGAATTGGTATGTCTCAATTCCTATCTGAACAATAGGCGCTATGCCGCTGCAACTCCTTGTGTGTATGTTGAATGCCGCCTTTGTTTCCTAGTCCTATATAGGTCAGATAGAGAAAGTCCATTCAGTGTCTTAGCTGTGCTCACGAATGGCCCCTTCCCTGGAGATCACTCCACTGGAGCAGCACAGCAGCCGTAATAGCAAACCACACTATTCTTTTTTATCCCCTGGAGAACTGATCTCAGAGAAAAAGAATGACGCACATCAAACCTCTTCACATCCAAGCAAAGGCCATTCAGAACCACACATGTAGAATGAGCAAGACCCATAATTCTTTCATCTACAAGCATAGAAATATTCTCTCCCAGGACCTAGTGCGTATCATCATAATGTCAATTATGTTTTCTTTCTAGATGATGGTCGGTAGGAATAATCTTGTTCTTTGCTGTCCATAATTGACAGCGCAAACTGGGGTCCAACTAGTTCCTTGCTCACGAGGTTCAGAAATGAATCTCAGGCTCGATGACCAGTTATTTCCTTTCAGAAGGTCGGCACACAACGGTTAACTCTGCGACCTGCCCATGTATTTAGGAATCTTGCATTCACCTTATTTTTAAAGTGAAAATTGGGGGCATTAATCTTGATTGCTGTGTCTGTTGGCGCTGCCTTTAATTGTATTGTATTTCCAGCTGAGAAGGTGAATGCCGTTCTGTTAAATCTTTAGAATAGTTATAATAGTAATGCGATATTTTGTGAAGGTTTGAATGGCTGTAAAATATTAGAGAACTATTTTCAACAAATCTCACTGGAAGACAGATTAGCAATTGTGGAATTTGTTCATTTGGACTATACCTTGTGTGTACTTTGCATAGTTTGTATGTGGACAAATGAGGATGCAATCGATGTGTATAAATCATTGGAAAAAAACAAGCATAATTTCCCACTGGAGATAGAGAACTGTCACATATTCCAAGATATTAACAGCTATTCACCTGTCAATCCAACCACCGGTCAAACAGATGGATCATGTGCTTCCGGCAGGGTTTTTGGGGGGTAGGTTAGTTGACTTAATTTCATCTGGTGAGGTGGATCCTCAAAGCCCTTGGTCCAGATGAACATTTCTTATGCGACATAGACAGGTGACATTGACACAGCATATCGCTCTCATTGACTCTCCTGTAGAAAAGCTGGAACAACAGCAATAAAAGTTGAGTTAGATCAATAGCAAATGCCATAGTAGAGTAGTCTGCTTGATGCAGCTGAGTGGAAATGTGGAACCAATGCTGCAGTTCTGAGCTTGCAGTGCCAGTTCAATTAAGCAGAGCTTAGTAGTAATGATATTGCAAAGTTGACTATATGATGATAATCTGGTGTTGCAGAGCTGAATTTCAAATTGACATTCAAAGTAGCAGAGCTGACATACTGATGTAACAGAATTGGATCAGCGATAAGGAACCTGTGTAGCAGAGCTGGGTTTCCATTGGAGGTACAATGTAGTAGAGCAGGCTCAGCAAAGTAGCAGAGTCTGACTAGTATTGCAGAACCACAATATAGCAGAGCTGAACAACAGTGGGGAGTAGAGACTACGCAGGCACTATACAGCAGATTAGTAACCGCAGAGTAGGTTCACAACACTAAGTAGTGGCAGACTGGCAGCCGAGCTGGCGTGGGAGAGTGACAACACAGATACACATGGTGTCGGTGAGGCAGGCCAACAAGCAGAGGTGCAGAGGATACCCGGCTGAAGAACACGGGGTACACAGCACCCTGTCCTGCATCCAGGAGAGGTGACTAACAGTAATAGTCAGTAATAAAATGACATTACATGTTTACTTTGTTATACCTTCATGAACTTACAGATAACAAATAATATCTTCATGTGTGTCAGGCCTAGATTTATAAATTGTCCTTTTTTGACCACATTATGTGCCTGCCTCTTAGGGACTCATTGTAGTTCAAAATTGTATTTCATCCCATCTGTAGTAAATAAATACAGATGACACAGTGTTATGCGAATAATTAACAAACCAGGTTATATGTGAAACTTTAGGTTCCTCAAATTAGTCTCCCTTCCTTTTAGGCTGGGGTCATACAACAGTATAAAAAGTTGGTCTGATTTCCATACAGAAAAGTGAGACTATTTTTTTTCTCGCAAGTCATCCGTGTGCTGCACGTATTTTACCCGATTTTTTACCGCATCAACTAATATAATCATTTAGGCTGGTTTCACATTTGCGTTCAGGAGGGCTTGCGGATGGCTGCCTACTTCCTCCTTTCTTCCTCCCTGAAGCTCCGCCTACACTCCGCCTAATTCTGTATCTTTAACATTGGGTACGCCGGGACATGCGTTGTATGCAGATGCGTCCGCATGCGGCAATTTGACGTGTGCGGTGACCGCACGAAAACGCAAAATTTTACTGTTCTATCTACTGGCTAACACGGTACAAAGATATACATCTTTCCTTTGTCCAAACAAGTCTCTCTTACTTGTTTACGGTCATCAGTAGTGGCTTCTTGCAGCAGTTCGACCATAAAAGCCTGTTTCTCGCAGACTCCGCTAGACATTTGATGTTGAGATGTGTCTTCTACTTTATGTCTCTTTATCATTTATGAGGGCTGTCATCTGAGGTGCTGCCAGTTTCTGAGGCTGAAAACTCTGATGAACTTATCGTCTACAGCAGAGGTAATTCATGATCTTCCTTTCCTGGGCGGTTTCATCATAGCGATTGCTGATTTTGATAACTGCTCTTCAAGATACATTCATTGTTCTTGCAATTTTATGGATTGACTGACCTTCATGACTTAAACTAATGATGGACTGACATTTTTCTTTAATTAGTTGAGTGTTTGCCATATTCTAGCTCGGCGCAGTTGTGGAATAGGGCTCAGCACTGTATTGAGCTGTGTGCCAACACTGCCCTTGCAAAACATAGCTGATAGTCGCAAACACTTTCTGAAGCCGGTGTTTCCACACATGAGCCCTTGACAAGGCATACCTGCTCATTGGAAGCCTTTCTAGGTGACCACCTGATGAAGCTTGAGAAAATGGCAATGGTGTAAGAGGCTGTGATCAAAGTAAAAGAGTAATCTAAGGTTTAACACATATTCTGATTTGTTTAACACGGTATGTTTATTTACATACTTCTTGTTTCCATATGCGTTCCTTTGTGGTTTTGTTACCTTCAGTCTGAATCGACAATGTGCACATTCTAATAAGAACAAAGAAAATCAATGCATAAACAGGTGTGTCCAAAATTTTATATAGGTCAAGAGTACAAATATATACGGTGGGTACGGAAAGTATTCAGACACCTTAAAATTTTTCACTCTTTGTTTCATTGCAGCCATTTGGTAAATGCAAAAAAGTTCATTATTTTCTCATTAATGTACACTCTGCAACCCATCTTGACTGAAAAAAACAGAAATGTAGAAATTTTTGCAAATTTATTAACAAAGAAAAACTGAAATATCACGTGGTCATAAGTATTCAGACCCTTTGCTCAGTATTGAGTAGAATCATCCTTTTCAGCTAGTGCAGCCATGAGTCTTCTTGGGAATGATGCAACACGTTTTTTACACCTGGATTTGGGGATCCTTTGCCATTCTTCCTTGCAGATCCTCTCCAGTCCGTCAGGTTGGATGGTGAATGTTGGTGGACAGCCATTTTCAGGTCTCTCCAGAGATGCTCAATTAGGTTTAGGTCAGGGATCTGGCTGGGCCAATCAAGAATGGTCACAGAGTTGTTCTGAAGCTACTCCTTTATTTTAGCTGTGTTCTTAGGGTCATTGTCTTGTTGGAAGGTGAACCAGCAATAAAGGAGTTACAAATATATTAGTTAGCTAATTTTAAGCAAAACTAATAAATATAGCATAATATCATAAAACTATAGTTCTAAAATATATCCCACTACATGAAGCGCAAAGAACATACGATCAATTGTAATTCATAATATACATACATATATTGACAGTGAATAAAGTCAAAATTCATAAACCATGTTTCATACCATATGTGCAAATCAATTAAGATGACTCACCTGTGTCATAATATATATAACCCCACATCACATCCAAAATCCAGGGGTATTTCCAACTCCAAGATCCTATGCCAATATGTAGTAGGTGTAATAATAATAATATAATAGCAAAACATCTCCAATTAGAAATGTAGTATAGTTCTTCTGATTTGCTATGTCACTTACACCATGTGCAGGTTAATGCAGTAGATTAGGTATCCATGGTTATGACTACTCATATAGTGACAGTTAGTTGTTAGTGGTCGTAACCATGGATACCTAAGCTACTGCAATGCCCTGCACATGGGGTAAGCGACATAGCAAATCAGAAGAACTATACTACATTTCTAATTGGCGGTATTTGCTAATATTATTTTTACAACTACAACATATTGGGACAGGATCTTGGAGATGGGAATACCCTTTTACGTGCATCTTGGATAAGTGCATTGACCACAGACTACATATACTAATATAGAAAATACTATGTTACATGCTCTTTAAATAGAATTGGTAGTTGGTGCTAAGTTGAGCAATAGTTAGGATGATATAACAAGTCAATTATGCAAAATTAAAGTATAAAGTGCCATTGAATATGTAAGTAACATACAGTAGATGCCACTGTATAGGTGAATTATAACAATAGGTTAATGGTGATCATATAAATAAATTTCTATAAAATGTCAGATCATAATTACATATTAATGAATATAACAGCTCAGACTACATTTAGCCATAAACCAGCTATATAAGTACCATGCCCATATAATAATGATAATAATAATTTTATTTCTATATTGCCAACATATTCCGCAGCGCTTTACATTGCAGAGGGGACTTGTACAGACAATAAAGACCTAACAGAGGAATACGTAATTTAAAAGATACGAAGAGGAGCGAGTGCCCTGCTCACCATCTTATGAGGGAAATGGGGAAGCAAGAAGGATAAATGGTAAAAAGAGCTTGGCTTATATGGTCCAGCCATCAATATAACAAATAGGGTACTCACATAACAGTCCATGAACCGGTCACCAGCCAGTATCTGTACAGTACTTACACGCAGGCTGTGTAAGCACATGATATGAGGGACCAGATTTGGAGGAAAAATTTTGGAAGAGCAAAACTGGAATAACAGCAACTGGGTCAAAAATATTATAGAAAGATTATATATAGGAGCAAAAGATAGAAATGTAAAAAGTCACCTAAAAGTATGCTATATTCACATAACAGTGATCTGTTGGCACAAATACCATTCCTCCAAGAGACAGAGCCAACTTCCAACAACAGGGGCCATATATCATGGACCTACCTCCTCGGTCGGTGGTCCTGTAACAGGGGCCAGGGTGGTAGTCATGCCGAGGGGCTGTTGTTGTTTCAGCACACCCTGATGCTCCGCTACGTAAATAAAATGTCCATTCTGAGGTGCGGTGTATGTGCGGTGCAGTTCACCCACCTGTGGATCAGAGTCTTCTTCAGGCCGCAGAATTCCCACATTCTTTAACAGTGCACAAAGATCCTCATAGTCCAAGTTCATTTTCAATAACATTTTACTTAACTCGTTCAACTTCACAGCAGTTACAGTCCAGCAATCCTCAGATGACATAAGAACTTCTCCTCCTGAGTTCTCCCTGACCTTCCCTGTCAACATTGGCCCTCGGCAATGGGTGAAAATTCAGGTTGCCACTGCAAATCCTGGTCGGACCGTAGGAAGTTAATCCACAGCCTAGCCACTGATCCATTCAAGCTGCCTAGATCCACCTGTGCCCCACAGCCTTTCATTCTGGAGAACTCTCCTTTCCAGTTCTTCTTGTCTCTCTCTCCCTTTAACAACTCTCTCTACCTCTCACAGAACTTTCTCTAACCTATAGCTAACTCCTCCCGTACTCTCTTCCTATTGGACTGACATTATCTTATCTAAATCTAATCTACATCTAACTCTATAGTGCCCCCCTTGACACTAAGGGCCCCGTCTCACATAGCGAGATCGCTAGCGAGATCGCTGCTGAGTCACAAGTTTTGTGACGCAACAGCGATCTCAGCAGCGATCTCGCTATATCTGACACGTACCAGCGATCAGGCCCCTGCTGTGAATCGCTGGTCGTGTCAGAAATGTCAGGACTTTTTTTTGATCGCTGGTTTCCCACTGGCCAGCACGCATTGCTGCGTGTGACAGGCAGGAGACCAGCGATCAGCTGGTAACTAAGGTACACATTGGATTTCCAGGCGCGGGGCTGTGCCTGGAAACCCGATGTTTACATTGGATACCAGCGCGCTACTGCAGGGGAGCTGGTAACCAAGGTACATATTGGGTTTCCAGGCACCACGCAGCGCCTGGAAACCCGATGTGTACCTTGGTTACCAGCTCCCTGCATCAGCGGGCTGGTATCCAACGTACACTGCGGGTTACTAAGCAACGTTACCCGCAGTGTCGCTGTCCTGATCGCTGCCTGTGTTTGGCAGCTCAGCAGCGATCATGTAGCGACACATCAGCGATCCTGACAAGTTCATATCGTTGTCGGGATCGCTGGTGCGTCGCTATGTGAGACGGGGCCCTAACCCGAAGCTACACTGACCTAACTCTAACACTAACTGTCCCTATTACTGTCCCTAACACACAGATATAATGCTGCTCCTAAATAATGGGATGATGTCCAGCAAGAATATAATTAGTATCAAGAGTAGCTGTTGACGTGTAATCTGCATTTCTTGTGAATGTAGCGTTTTTATAATTCACGTTTGCAGTAAACTTTTTAGGTTTTCTGTTCTGACTTAGATGAAAAAAAAAAAGATTGCAGATCACTCTTATCATAGACATGACTGTACCCCACAAACTGCAGTGATTATAATTGGGTCCATTTGTTCCTGCCATCTTTGCAGTATTTAGCCAGGAGATATAACACTGCTTTATGTACTATTTTTTTCCACCAAATATGATGGAATCGAGCAGACCCTGCAGCACAGATATGAACCTAGCAAGCATCAGGTGATGAGTAAAATTTGCTTATAGCTTTATGTACTTGTATTGCTGGTGGGTGTGGACCCATTGCACCATGGGCCGGGCATACCGGCAATGGGCCGGGCATACCCTGGAGTTGCGTGACTAATTGTTTACCGGGTATTCACTTGTCTCTGTTGGTGAGAATAGGCTGGGCCACCGGTAGACACTAGGTACCACACCTGGGTAGTCCCCGGGACTGCAACAGCTGAGCGGATGGTCAGAGACTCGGGTACGGGGTACAGGTGGGCGAGACAGAAAAGTAGTCAGATGGTCGGGGCAGGCAGCACAGGTTCAGAATTCGTAGCCGAGGTCAGGAGCGGAGAGATCGGGATAAATGAGAAGGCAAGCCGGGCCGAAACCAAGTGAGACAATACAAGACTGAGTTCAGGTGAGCAATGGAGGGTGGAGTCGCCTGATACATCACCTGTTGGCAGGTATTTTGCAGGACAAAATGGATACAAATTCCTGCAGCGTTCATCCGCACCCCCCCTGTCTCACAAACAGCAGCTCATGGTGATGGTCAGGTACTGGGTGGAGCAGAGGGAAACACGCGGTGAGCGGGGCAGTGCCGGTGTAATGGTACTGTTCATTTTCATCCTTAAATTGATCAGTAATTTTGCTTGGCTATATGTGATCTTCCTCTGTAAGAGCCTCATAGTACTTTACTTATTAACCAATTATTCTCTGACCTTGTTGATTTCTTATTGTATTGGATTCAAGACACAAATAGAAAAGCCAAAGGTAGAAGTGCAGCATCAAGAGACGAAGGCAAGGTTACGCTCTGGTAGGGTTTCATTTGTGGCCTTCTACATGAGGTAGTGAACCAGTTTAAGTATTAGATCCTCTGATAGATTTCCACATTTATAATATGTATATATATTGTCGCTCAGTTAATAATTACTAAGTGGGCATTGAACAGAATGGGAAAAATGAGGGTGACCGAACATTTATTCCCTGTATGATTTGGAGATGGCCTCAGCCTGATGTCACCAGAATAACCAGGTGCATATGGCGGCACAATGGTTGTTTCCTTGGCTGAGGCAGGTACGTAGACTTCCCACGGTACGCCATATGGTAAGGTAGAACAGACCCCGGCAAGGTGTGGAGCGTGATGTCACTTCACACCATATCCAGGAACCTACTGTTTTCTGCTGTTGTTTTCTTGTAGCTTGGCTGCAGCAAGGGGCCTCCTTTTGGCAGCAGGGTGATGTTTTGTCTATAAATGGAAGCTATTGGCTTTATTCCCAGTTTGAGTAGCAGCACGACTTGTGTGCAGTTTCTACATTAACCCCAGGTCAGCCGATACATTCTTGAAACTTTGCAATGTGGTTGCACAACATTATGGCAGGATTGTAATTACCTATCGAGCAGCTAATATTTGGAGGAGCATGTTGCCCCCATAGCAGCAGCTTTATATATTAGTGGCCATTTTGGGGCCAGTTTTTTTTTTGATGATGTGGCATTATTGGACATTCAAGGGTCAGAGAAAAGATTTTTCACAGTTTCCAAGAATTGAAAAATGTAAAAAGAAAACTTAAATTCAACAAGCAACTAGTCAACCAGCCACCATTTCACTGATTATGGAGCACACTTAGGCCTCTTTCACACATCCGGTGTGCGCCTTACGGCGCCCCCGGCATTTTGCCGCTGCGCCGCATCAGAAAACCTGATGCGCCGCATGCGGCTTTTTTCGCATAGACATGCATTAGCGCCGGATGGCGCCGCATGTCAGTGCGTTGCATGCGGTTTTGTCCGGATGCGGCGCAAATGTACATTGTGGCGGCCGGACAAAACGCAGCATGTAACGTTTTTTGTTTTTGCCGGATGGTTTCTGATGTCTCCGGGCATCAGAAACCATCCGGCAAAAAACCGCATGCGGCCGCCGAAGTGTGAAAGAGGCCTTACCGAGTTCATGGCAGCCTATAGTATCAAGTGCATTTGACTTTTGACAGATGGACAATGTAGAGATTTACTGGACTGGAGAAGTGGACATCCTGGTATCTGAAATTATCCAAGATTTGGTCTTTCCTGTTCTTTTTCATCTTTGCTATCTGGGAGTTAAATGAGTTTCTGATCCTGGCATGCTAAAGATCTGATCCATGCAAGCCCATCTCCTGCAACCAACTACCCCCGATGCAGTTGCTGTAACATCTGAACTGCAGCGTTACATGACAAGCACGCAATGGATGGCCAAACATGTAATACATGTCCCGCAGAGTCATGCTAACTTAGTGGTCTCCACTCTTGCACATAGAGGTAGGTCATGAAAAACACCCCTAAACATGGACTAAACATAACAGCATCCCTTTCCTACAGGCATCAGCAGGACAATTAGGCCTCTTTCACACTTCAGTCGTGCGACGTCAGTCAAATTCCGCCAAAGTGTGAAAAAAACGGATCCGCCATTTCTTTGGGGCGGATTCGCTTTTTTCCCATTGACTTGCATTAGTGACGGATTTTGACGGATGGTCGTCCGTTTGATCCGTTTTTTGACGGATCCGCCATAAATTTGTTGTCCGCTTTTTTTAGAAAACGTCCAATGCAACGTTTTTTGTGTCCGCCAAAATGGCGGACTATGACGGATCCGCCTCGTCCGCCATTTTGTACAATGGGCGCCTATGGGTGGCGGATCCGCTGGAATCCGTTTTTGACAGAATCCGCCAGCGGATCCGTTCCTCCCATAGAAAATGCCCAGAACACTGTCCGGGCTCTTTCTCTCTCTCTCCTCTACCGTGCCAGACATGCGTACCATGCATTTTCCGGGTTGAAAAGTTTATGACGGATCCGTCTGAAAACGGATCCGTTTGCATCCGTTTTTGCACTTTTCTAGCAGATCCGCTATTTTCACACTTTGGCGGATTTTAACTGACACCAAACGACTGAAGTATGAAAGAGGCCTTAAAATGACATTTTGGTTAGCGTAAAAAACGACAATTAAAGGGTTTTCTGGGATTTCTCTCCAAAACACTCAGAGATTATCCTATTTGTAGGGCTCTAAATGCCCCATCGTTACGCTTAGTAACAGCAGTCCCATTGACAATGAATAGAGAGGTGACTTACAAGCACGCCCAGATCTCCATGTAAACAGGGCATTTCAGAGGCCTCTTCTTGGGATTAGTGGAGGTACCAACAGTCGATTGTCCTATCTTGGTGAGTTATCACCTATCTACGGTATCTTATCTGGCATCCAGGGTTCAAATCCCACCAAGGACAACATCTACAAGGAGTTTGTACATTCTCATCACGCTTGCGTGGGTTTCCTCCACGTTATCTGGTTTCCTCCCACACTCCAAAGACATTTTGATAGGGAATTTAGGCTGTGAGCCCCAATGGGGACAGTGATGATAGTATCTGTAAAACGCTGTGGATAGGATGCTAATAAATAAATTATATTTTAACTTACAGGGAAAGGACAACCCCCATAGGTGAAATAATATATTCTACATTTGTAGGAAAAAAACACTGTAAATAAACAAATAGACATTGTATTACGATCTGCAAAATAGGATCAAATACAAATGTAAAAAACGCCTGTCTGAAAGAACCTTTCTCATTTTGTCTTTATTGTCTGCAGTGACTTGGAGTCACATGATGATAAGAACTAATTATAGAGGCATCATCATTTTTTTTTTTTTTTACACTATTTTGGTAATATTACCTAACTCCAAAGACATGCTTAATCTAGAATGATTAATGTCATCTGAACTAATAAAGTATCATAAAAAGCAAATCGTAAGGCCATTAGCCACAACTGAATATAGAGTCAAAATCCACCAGCTAAAATAGTTAATAATGTTTATTGAAAACATATAAAAAAAAGTGGCACCAAATATACAGATATAATAAAATCCAGCGTGAAGACTCAGGTGATTGAGGGCTGAGGTCTATACACATAATATTAGGAGGGGTACTATTGCCTAGTAGTACATACATTGTAAATAAGGAATTGATATATAGTAACCCACCAAGTATAAGAAGTAAAGATTTGAAAATCAAATAAGTGTCCATACCACTAGATGGTCTATCAGTGTGCAAAAGGTTGGTGGCTTACACATTATTCCCTGTGTCAAGCCTCGGACCACCAGCCCCGATGCGCGTTTCGCGTGGGCTTACTCGGGGGCTGTACACAATTTTGGTAATGTTTTCAACTAACTCCAAAGACATATTTAATAGAGAATTCAGATTGCGAGGAGTCCCAATAGGAACAGAGATGACAATGTCTGTACAGTGCTGAAGAATATGATGGCGCTATATAAGCAAGCATAATAAATAGATTAATTAAAATAATAATTTAAATTAATTGTTTTACCTACAGCGGATGCTCTAATGTTAGGGAGCCTACTGCAGTCTCATAGACTAGAGAATGTTAATAGAATAGGATTTTGAGCAGGAAAACCTTTCTAGTTGCACATAACCTCGTAACTTGTATCAGATGAGCAGTGTTTTTCGGTAGTACACAACCTCTCGGCTTTCATCATCCTTGTGCATTACACAGAATTAGATTATTAGTTAGGGGCTAACAACTGCTATTTTCCTGCATTTTGGGGATTAGGTACTGTGTGTCTTTCTGTCATTTAATGGCAGCAGCATTACATACAGAGTGTGAGTGTTTCTTTGCGGACCCCACTGAGACATGAATTTTTGTGTCTTTTGTCGACATCTTTCTGTGGTTTGAGGTTTAACAGTCCTCTTATGAAGTCAGTTTCTGGTAGGGATTATAGGATAAACATAATTTTGAGAGATATGCTCTATAGGGATTGTGAAGATTGCTAACACGAGCCGAGGGAAGTGTGTGATGACAGCAGATACATTGCTGGATAGTGAGAACAGCGTGAAGTAAGGGCGACCATTGCTGTATGATGGAATACGAGAAAGTGTGAGCTCTGAGAAAGATAAACCTAGCGTTAGATGCAGAATGCCGTCAGTGAAGTATTGAGTACCAGTATGTGCACGTCATATAGAATAAGACCGGGCAAAACCCAGGAAGGAGTTTCTAATAAATTGTTTACCCAGTTGAGAGGTAGTTACTGTTGCCTGGAGGGCAAACAGAAAAAAAAAACAGAAGGACTGGCAGTCTGGATGCATATTACCACTGCCTGCCTTATCTCTAGCTCCCCAGTATAGATGCCATAGAAGAGAAACTTATAATTAAAGGCTTGCAGGTAAAGATAAAAAAGAACTTAACCTAATTAAATATTAACTTCCTGTTGGATTTTTTTTTAATGGCAACATCTAGACAAAGGAGCTTTTTAAAAACAAAAAATTGGCTTTCCGGTGTCCAGGAACACTGTGCATGCAATACTGGCAGCCATATTGATTGTCACTCATTTTGCCTGGAAAGATCTATAACTAGCAGTTAACTGAAGTAGTTAAATAGATTTTTCTTATTTTAAAATATGGATATATATGCATGTATTTGTGTGTGTGTGTGTATATATACAGTATATATATATATATATATATATTATATATATGTATGTGTATATATATATATATATATATATATATATATATATAAAACTTTTCAGCCAGTGTGGGGTGGGGAAAATGAAGTGTTAATATATAAATAGTTTATTTTTATCATTAACAAAATGCAAAGTGAACTAACAAATGAGAAACCTAAATTAAATTAATATTAGTGTGATCACCCTTTTCCATCAAAACAACATCATTTCTTGTATGTACACTTGTACAACGTCAGCGATTTTGTAGTGTAATTATCAGGTGTATTAGTAACTCATTATAACAAACAGGTGATAATAATCATCATTGTCATATGTAAGTTGAAACACAATCATTAACTGAAACAGAAAACTTCTGTATGGGAGGACTAAAACTTTGGGAGGAACGGCCAAACTGTCAGAGGTCATATACATCATGGCAAGACTGAGCACACGAACAAGACACAAGGTAGTTATAATGCATCAGCAAGGTCTATCCCAGTCAAAAATTTCAAAGCAGAAAGGGATTTCAAGATGTGCTGTTCAAGCTCCTTTGAAGAAGCACCAAGAAATAGGCAAGTTTGAGTACTGTGGACACAGGAGTCTGCCAAAGAAACTTGGTGCAGCAGATGAAAGCCAAATCATGCTTATTTCCATTCTAAGAGATGTATAGCAGTGCCAAAAAGCCTTACTTTTGACGTAGAAACAAGTTAAGATAACTCAACTATGCATATGAACTGGGTGCAGAAAATGGCAGAAGGTGCTCTGGACTGAGTAGTCAAAATATGAAATATTTGGCTGTAACAGAAAGCAGTTTGTTCACCGGAGGGCTGAAGAACAGTACAATAATGTCTGCAGACAACAGTGAAGCATGGTGGAGGTTCCTTGCAAGTTGGGAATGCATTTCATTAAATGGAGTTAGGGATTTGGTCAAGATTAATGATGTCCTCAATGCTGAGAAACACAGACAGGTACTTATCCATTATATTGTAGCATCATGGATAGTAGTAAATTGACCCCAGACATATTGCCAAAACAATTAAGAACTATTTTCAGCATAAAGAAGAACAAGTAGTCATGGAAATGATGATATGGTCCCCACCGCCCTGATCTCAATATTATTGAGTCTGGGATTACATGAAGAGACAGATGGATTTGCACAAGGCTACATCCACAGAAGATCTGTGGTTCTCCAAGATGTTTGGAACAACCTCCCTGCTGAATTTCTTCAAAAACAAAAGTGTAGCTAGAAAAATGTATGCTGTTTTGAAGGCAAAAGGCGGTCACTAAATATTGATCTGATTTAGATTTCTATTTTTGTTCATTTTGTTAATTGATACAAATAAACTATCAACACTTTTCGTTTCTCACACTTATTTTTTTAAGCATTCTTACTTTGGAGTATTTATATATATATTATCTTTCAGCAGGGCACATAATCATTTAGATGTTGTATAGAAGAAAGTCCATTCAATCACCGCACTCTTTAAAAGGAACCTGTCACCAGTTTTGTCTGGTGTCAACTAATACTGTGACCTTGATCAGCGCCTGTGCTGCAGTCCATCAATGGTTATGTAACATCTTGACTCCTCCTGTATACGCCCCAAAATTCTTTTGAAGTTCTCCCATGCAGTCGGTGCGGTCCGATGGCTGTGGTGCTGCCGTCTCCATCCCTCCTCCCGTCTTCTCTATCTGTCCTCCAGGCTGCTGATCGCTGTTCTCCTGCTGTAATTGATGTGGATGACGCCTTCTGCTTCATCTACATAGCTGGGGTTGAAGTTTCATGCCTTCGCAGAGAAATCAGCGGCTCGCACCTGCGCACTCTGCTCTGCCCTATTGCGTGCGCAGCAAAAAAACATAAATGCGCATACACCATTATGATTTATTAATGCGCTGTTATGATCACGAGCCTGTGATTTCTCTGCGCAGGCGCGAGATTTTGCCCAGCTATGTGGATGGCGTCATCCACGTCAATTACAGCAGGAGGACTACTATCAGCATCCGGAAGGAGGGATAGAGAAGCCGGGAGGATGGATGGAGACCACAGAAACCATGCCCATCGGACCAGACCGACAGGATTAACATACAGCGTGGGAGAACTTCAAAATGTTTTTCGGGGGTGTATACAGGGGAGTCAGTCAGGGTTATTTAACCAGTGATGGACTTCAGCACAGGCGCTGATTAAGGTGATAGTTTTAGTTGACACAGGACAAAACTGGTGACAGGTTCCCTTTAAATTGATTCAGATAAGGTGACATTATATTTACTTTCATATTGCCAAATCAAGGAAGCAAGATCAAGTGTATTAATTAATAGATGATGGCGACAGCGAGGAGACATATGACTTGTCCAAGTATCTCATGTGGAGCAAGGGGAATGGCGCATATAGTGATATGGTTCATGTGGTATATTAGTACATTTCATGTATCATGAGTCGGGGACATCAGAGCATTACAATTGATTAATAAGACCATGCTTGTAGATACCAGCAGACAATGCTAAACCAAAAATGCCAAACTGGTTCACGTGACAATAGGTCAGTTTCATCACTGATCATTATCCAGCAGCTTTACCAAAACGCGCTAACGGTTCAGGCCAATCCACTTAGTGGGATGTTCTTAAAGCCCCATTATTAACATGGCTGAGATGCTGCTTCTTCAGTGTCTGCCCCTTGTTTGCCTTGGCTGTGAAACATGTTGTTCTGCCTTTGTATTGTTCAGTCTGTGTGCTGTGGCGGAAGAGCTGCTGACCCCTCCTTATCCCCCTCTTTCCTCTTCTGATCTATCTATCCCCCACCCCCTCCCAGCACAATGACACTATCATGGAGCCCTCTCTGAGCGCTCTTCCTCCCCTCCCCTTCCTTCCTCTCCACAGATAGCAGTAGGCAGGCAGGGTGCTGCTGCTGTGGCTATTTTACTGAGGATAGGAGCGTTATTAGCGGGTTCCCGGACGGATTTAGCATGGAGACATCATGCAATAAACAGCAGGCCCAAAGCCACATAATTGCACAAAGCATTGGCCTATGTATGATCTTACATCTCGCATATTCCTGAGGTCTGTTCTCTAATTAAGCAAGACCGTAACCCTTTACAAACGGTACAGAAAACCAATATCTGCAAGCATTTGTTAGCGGAAAAGCCTAATTCTACACAAAATCTGAATATTCTCATATGACTGATCATGGTACCCAACTTAGCAGTGTCTGTGTCACCCATTTATGACCGTAAATAGAGGCCATGTGGCTCCGCTAGTTCCGAGCCTCATGACCTCTGTGTCCTGCCATACAAGACCTGTTGGGGCTACTTATGTGCACTTACTGCTTCTATCAAAGAACACCTTATCGGTATAGCATGTTTTGGAAAACAGAACGTTTTCTTTGAAAAGATTTTCATATTAAAATCTGAAATGAATTTTTATGCTTCCCTATAAAATTAGAGGCACCATGCATTACAGCGGAAGCTCTAGTATTACTCCATGTATAAAGGAGGGTAATAGGGCCACGCGCATGGGGCTCAATGGGGTGTTCCAGTAAGAGCAAATTATCACCGATCCACAAGATAGGTTCTAACTACTTGATCAGTAGGGGTCCAAGTGATGGAAACCAACTGATCACAAGATCAGCTCTTCAGCATGTGAGACCAATGGCAAGAAACCCTTCATATCTCAGTGTCACGTATGACTTTGCAGCTTTCAAGTGCTGCTCACTACCCAAAGTATTCATAGCTGAAAATTCCTAAACTAAAGCAACATATTGTGATTTCTGGATAATCCTGAGACGTGTTATGTGTCTGTTATCCCATTAATGTTATATGGGTTGTTATAGGAAGAAATCCGAGCAGTAATTGGCAGCGCACGGCTCTCTTCCTGTACTCAATGACCAGAGAGATATTATCCTCTCCAGCCCAGAGCTCTGCCTTTTATCTGATTATTCCCCTCCACACACACAAACGTTGCTGAAAGATGCGATCAATCTCTATAAACGTTCACAGTGTATTTACCGCACTGGAGAATAATGTCATTTGGTCCCTCAGGATGACATTAGTTTGTGGCAATCAACTCTTGGTGAATTCAGTGATTATCATAGAAGAAAGGCATGGCCCTTATAGCTGGGTTTGGAAACATGCTAATGTACATTTTCCGATTTGTCTGTACTCGTTTTTACTTAAAAATAAGTGTGCGCCTTATAGTGCAAAGGAGGTTCCTATACGCGAGGAGGTCATCACTGAGAGGTCTATGCAGTGGCACCGTTTTCTCTCCTCCAGTCCAACACTGATCAGTCTGATCAATGCAGGGCAGGAGAGAAAGAAAACAGGACCTCCACATCACTAACAGCTCCTGACTACCTGAAAGCTCTTCAGGTGATGCGATCAGTCACATGCCTGGAAGGACCTTCAAAGTGCAGTAGTATATGCAAGGTGTGTATAGCAGAGGGGCATGTGTCAAATAGCACAGCTCTGTATGTGTGAATGTAGCAGAACTGTGAGTTGAGTAGCAGAGCTGTGTATTGATGTAACAGAGCTGGGTGTGCTTTGATGTAGCAGACTTTTGTGTGTATATAGGAGAGCTGTGTTTATAGCAGAGCTGTGTGTTTGTGTATATGTAGCAGAGCTGTCTGTATAGCAGAGCTATGTATATTTATATACAGCAGAGCTGAATGTGCATGTACTATGCACGCAGCAGTGTTGTGTATATGTGTGCGCTGCACTTAGCCGAACTCTACGGGGAGAAAATAAACCTTATTCTCCTGGCAGAATTCCGGTTTCAGTCACAGGGGCACACCCGGCGCACATTCAGTCACCCCTCTAACAATACAGAGCTGTGGCTGTAACTGCGCCCCCCGGCTATGACTGACACTGGCTGTACATTGGGGCTGGCTGTCAGTCAGGACTGGGGCGCGGTTACAGCTGCCGAGTGGTGACTGAACCTGCGCTGGTGCTGCCCCCGGGGCCGGGACTGAAACTGGAACGCTGCGGAGGAATACAGTGCATTTTCTCACCGCAGCGTTCGGCTAAATGCAGGCATCGGGCAGGTTAATAACGCTGTTAACTTGCGGATTAACCCCATATCTGCAGGTTAATAGTATTTTTCTGTGAGAGGTTCCCTTTAATATAGAGTTCCAGCTTTGTAAACTCCTGAACCTTGATATTATAGAATAAATTGTATCAGCACTGAATTGCTCCACTACTACGGTAGTCACAACTATAATAAGCCAGTAGGGCTTCACAGAGTCCTTACTAATGCTCTGCCATCACCAGGACAAGTGCCATTTTTGATAAGCCGTATTTTATGTATGGACCAATGTGACATCAGGAAACCCTTGGGGGGGCATTAGTACATAGGCCCGGTTTTGAAAGGGAACAGTTCTGATAATAACACCAGGGGCTGATTTTTTTTAATAGAGTTCAAGTAAAATTAGAAGAATTTTTTATAGCAACCAATTGGTTTATAGCACTCATTTTTGAGAGGCAATTTTGAAAATGAAAGCAGCAATCTGATTGGGCCTGTTGCATACATTACTGCCAATCTACCTCTGCACCTTTTTGAATGATTTTTTCCCACTGTGTTGCAGTTGCTACAAGACTTCAAATTAGCACCAAAGTCCAACCGCTGATGTGTTTTATCCTTTCCGCTCAAAGAATATTGTTGTCAATACATTACTACTTTAAGTCATACTTTCCAACTTGCCTGGAACATCCAGGAGGCTCCTGAAAAAAAGGGGGACCCCTCCCAGGAAGAGTTGGCAAATCTTCCAGGCCCAACAGAAGCCTCCTAGAATCCCCCAGAAACCAGTGCCAACTGAACATTTCCGGGGCATGGTTCCGGGGTCAGACTGCGATGAAAAAATGAGGGCGGGTAAAGGAAGTGGCCTGTAGATATGGGAAAACAATTCAGCTGCACATCCCTACATGCAGCAGTCATGGTTATCCTCTCTGAAAGTTGGCAAATATAATAATAATAATTTTATTTCTATAGCGCCAACATATTCCGCAGCACTATTATTATTATTATTATTATTATTATATTATTTTGATAACTCATAGAAAGGGAAAATTGAGGAAAATGATAAAACAGATGTTAGCTACAAGGGTGAAGCTGTACGCGGTGCAGCCATAGCAGTCACCCACATACTGTAGGTTGTATAATACGAATGTAGCGTATGTTGTGTGTCTGTGGGGTGTGTGTAGCAAACAGTGTGGATGTAGCATGAAGTGTGTAAGTGTGGGTATTAGTGAATGTGCTGGGATAAGGTCTTATCAGAGCACGCTCAGGTGCTAACCCAGTCACTTTGGTGTGCTCGAAAATATGTTCCAGTCCCGCGGCTGCATATATCGCGCCTGTTCGTTAGGCAATCCCTGCATGTGTTGTGGCTGTCGAAAAGCCGCAAGATATGCAGCTGCGGGGACTCGAACATAATATTCGTGCACGCCCAAGTCACTCGGTTAGCACCCAGCATGCTCCGATAACACCTTATCCCACATCATTAGTGGGTATGTAACGGACAGTGTGTCGCATGTAGTGTGTGTAGCATGGAGTGTGTGTGTTGTCCATCACACCATCTGCTCAGCATTATGCTCTCAGTTGCCAGGCTACCTGCTCTATGCTGTCACACTTGACTGCTTAGTTGTACGTTAGCAGCATTATCCCAGACATGCTGTGGGGGCTGGAGGGGTGGGGAGAACTGTAGTCACGATTAAGCCATCTGCAAGTATGGGGAGGGAATGAAAAAGGTGGTGAGTTTGAGGCAGGGTGGGGGGCACAGAGAGCAGCCGGCACCCAGAGGGAAATGATACTCAGGATTAGACTGATAACACCATCTGCTGGTACAAAGTATGAAGCTGCGGCCTCCTAATGTATTGGTGACAGTAAGGCAGGATTGTAGGACACAGGTCATACTAGGTCTAAATGCGTCATTCGGTGTATTAGATATGACAATGAGTAGACTTTAGCTAAGATTATTGTTATCTTTCAGAAAGAGCTGAGCGCTGTACCCGTCTTTCTCTTGCAGTTCCATAGGCAATTAATGGAGTGGGGGTTAAACATTTAATACAGGGCTCTACTGAGCCAGGCTCCTGGGTTGCAGAGCCATGTTCTCGTTATCGCTGACGGTTCCGGCAAGGGCGTACATAGAAGTCATGGAGTCTCATAACAAAAGTCCGAATTGGGACCCTTCTTCAAACAAATATTCAGCGGAACAGATGGGGTCATGGCGCAAGTGCACAATTAGAGAGCGGCATCACTCTCAACTTTTAAAGACAGAAGTGACACGCACACAGAAATTGTGGCTCAGCTGAAGTTCCTTAGTGTTTCCACTCAATAAGGTGCCACTTTCATGGCCCTACACAGTATGATGACTCTCAATAAAGTTAAAGTATGATGCCCCCCAAAATTCCCTCCATACATTTTATGATACCCAAACAGTGAATTCCCCCCACATAATTTGCCCCAACAGTAAGTACCCCAGATGCACAGTATGATGGTCCGACATTGAACCCAACAAAGTGCGATGTCCCCCATGCCCCAAATACACATTATGATGCCCCAACAAAGTATGATGCTGCTCACAGTGTTGCCAGCACAGTATGGTGTCCCCCCAATAGTTTGATGCCACCACAGAGTAAGATGTCCCCACAGTGACTTTCCCACTTTCCCATACTATGGTGCCACCGTAGTACATATCTCCCACCAGCATCATGACTGCACAGTTTATACCCCCCATACGCAGTATGATGCCACCATAGTGACCCCCATCGTATTATCCCCCACACTATCATCACGCTGCATAATTTTGTGCAGCTTATAGTACAGATTTTGGGCCATCTTCACTGCAGTTTATCAATATAAACACGATAAAATGAATCAGAAAAATGATTATACTTTATAATCCCGTACTAAAATCGGTTGTGAAACTGGAGGTACTTGAGCATGGTGCACTATGAAGGTTTCCTGAATATAGAAGGATATTTTTTGATAATTAGGATGCTTTTTTCACACTAATTATTTTTTTTATGGATATAACATTTCTAGACAGCTCTAGTTCTGATTTTGTCTAACCTATCGTAATCAGTGTATTGTTATATACAAATGATTATGTTATTTACAAAAATAGTTATTACATAGATATGAGATAAAAGATAGGTATCTAGCAAATAAACAAACAGATATACAGTATATAAGGTATATTAGATAGATAGGCAAGTATATAGATGATAAAAAGATACTTTATTATAAAGTTAACAAAGAGACATTAGATATGAGATACATAATGTTAAATACAGTGGCTTGGGAAAGTATTCTCCCCCCTTGGCTTTTTACCTATTTTGTTACATTACAACCTGTGTGTAAATATTTTTGTAATCCTATTTGTGTGTGATGCATCAGCACTAAATAGTCTAAAGTGAGTGAGTGTTGGTGAAGTGAGAAAAACATAGGCATAAATTAAATTTATGGGATCAAATAACTAAAAATTGGCATGTACATATGTGTTCACCCCTTTTGGTATGAAGCCCCTAAAAAATTCTGGTACAAGCAATTATCTTCATAAGTCACATGCCTAGTGAAAGGAAGTGTGAAATCTACCGTAAGTGTCCTTTCTGAAAGGCCAGAGAGGCTGCAACACTAATACCGAAGAAGCACCACTAACCAAACAACACCATGAAGACCAAGGGCCCTCCACCAAAACTCTCGGTCTAATGCATCGAGTGCATTAGAGAGAGGCAGCACAGGGACCAAAGGTAACCCTGAAGGAGCTGCAGAGTTCCCAAGCAGAGACTGGATATCTGTCCATATGACCACAATAAGCCTACACTGCATAGAGGTGGTTTTTATGGAAGAGTGGGCAGAAAAAAGTCTTTACTTATACACAATTGTAAGGCTCATTTTTAGTTTGCCAGAAGATATGTGGGAGACTCCCCAAATGTATGGAGGAAGGTGCTGTGGTCAGATGAACCCAAAATTTAACTTTTTGGCCACCAAGGTAAACGCTATGTCTTGCGCCAAACCAACACAGCTTATCACCCCAAGAACACCATCCCCACAGTGAAACATGGTGGTGGTGGTAGCATCATGCTGAGGGGATGGTTTTTGGTAGCAGGAAGAGGGAAAATTGGCCGAGTCGAGGGGAATCTGGATGCTGCAAAATACAGAGATATTCTTGAGCAAAAACTGTTTCAGTCTGTCAGTGACTTGAGCCTGGGAAGGAGGTTCACCTGGTTTAAGGGGAAAAGTGGCCTAGTCAAAGCCCAGACTTTAATCCAACTGAGAATCTGTGGTCAGACTTGAAGATTGCAGATCACCATAGGAAACCATCTAACTAGAAGGAGCTGGAGTAGTTTTTTCATAGAGGAATGGACAAAAATCACAGTGGCAAAAGTTGTGGAAAGCTGATAGAGACTTATCCAAAGCGACTTACAGCTATAATTGCCGCAGAAGGCTCTACAAAGTACTGACTTTAGGGGGATGAATAGCTATGCACACTGAAGATTTCAGTTAATTTGTGATATTTGCTGTTTGTGTCACAATAAAAAGATAACCAAATGTTCACAGGTGTAGACATGTTCTTTACATGAACTGATGCATACCCTAAAAAGAACAATGCTATCCCTTGGTTGAGAGGTAGCAAAACATGAAAAATGCTAAGAGGTGAATACTTTCGCAAGCCAGTGTAGTTATCGGTAGACATTAGACAAATAGATATTTTATGTATTTGTTTTTACTAATTTATATTGCGCCACTAAAGCGGCTGTCCGATCTTAAACTACAAGTCTGCAGTCACTCTATGTCACTGTGCAATCTTTGGTCCTGGAGCTGGGCGTGTGCTCTCAAGTATGTGATCCCGTGTCTACTAGATGGGCACAGCGATAACGGATACTGTTTAGTCTAAATGTGCCCGGAAGTATGCAAATCAGATCCTAGCGGTCACATGACCGCCTGCTCCCCGCACACTGGAGAATCCTTACATTGTGCAGTGCTCTTGATGTGAGGACTCTCTAGTCTGCACATACAGTGACTGCAGATTTGTAGTTTAAGATTGGACCACCCCTATAATACCAGAGCACATTACAGACATCATCATCACCGTCCCTACTGGTTCATTCCATCTGGATTCTGTATCAGTATGTCTTTGGAGTGTGGGAGAAAACCATTGAACCTGGAGGAAACCCACAAGGAGAACATACAAACTCCTTGCAGATGTTGTCCTTGGTGGGATTTTAACCCAGAACCCAGCGCTGCGAAGCAACAGTAATAACCACTGAGCCACCATGCTACGCCTAGAAATCACATGGCTAGCTAGATAGACAGACAGACCGACAGAATTAGAATGATCAATCAATAGAAAATAGATGATTGATAGATATTAGATATAAGATAGATATTAGATAGATTAATCAGTAGACGATAACTCGTAAATATATGACAGACAGATAAATGTTATGGCAGCACAGAGCAGATGCCGTGGACTGTTTGTAGAAGCTGAAGTCATTCAGTTCATACTGACTTAATGTGGCATAAATCCCATCTAAAAGGCTGCACTGCCATAGTGTGAGTGCTAGATAGCGCAGGAGTGACGCACATCTGCATGTTCCCAGCAGCCCTTCACATACTCATCGCCGGCACTAAGGATCGCTCCGCTGTATCAGTGCCTGGAGGACACATGCAGCCCTCCACGACTGCCTTGGTTAGACACCATTAAGCCTCATTGGGAGGAACACTTCATTACTGGTTCAGAGGGGGCATTTAGCATGTGGCTCTGAGCGCTGGATTGGATGGGAAGGCTGACGCATCATCTTTTATTAGATGTCCTAGGTCTGATCATATTTGAGACATGCAAACCGGGAGACCAGCTAGAAGAGCGAGCTGCTGCTAGATTAAAAATCATAATATAGTGTAGATGTTGTGCCCTTGGGAAATTAAAGATAAGCAGTCGTTAAATGACAGGCTGTCTCCTCGGCTGATAAAAATGTATTAATGCGGCCGAGACAAAGGTCTCTTTAATTCACCATTTCACATTACAATCCTTTTGTTATACTGGAACTAATTTCAAGTTAGTTGTCGAGCAAATTAGCAGCAACTGAAGTTTTAATGCAGGAAAATCACAGCTATTATTCGGCACATAATAGGCTTTCCTTGAATAATCCTGACTCAATCTGCCAAAGTTCAATGAAGATGTTTTAGAAGAAACCTCCTTGTAGTAAATACCATTGTACAATAGTAGTTTTCCGAGAAGATTGGTCCAAATCACAAGAAAAAACTGCTTCGAATATTGTGCAATGTCCTGTCAGACGACAGACAATACTATATGTGATTGGGAAGGATGGAATGAGGATCAATGCGCCCTTACTGAGACGTGTTTTTAAGGGTGACACTGACTACCCTTTTTGGCCACCTTCAGGGTATGTTCACACTGAGGCCCCAATTCATTTCCCCCGGGCCATTTTGTTTTTTGCTCCCTTTCTTCCCAGAGCCATAACTTTTTTATTTTTCTTTAGTATAGCCATATGTGGGCTTGTTTTTGTGTGGGACGAGTTGTACTTTTTGAATGGCACCATTAACTTTACCATACCATACCATTGGGAAAAAATTGCAAAAAAAAAGTGCAATTCCACAATAACTTTTTTTTATATATATATATACCACATTCATTATATGGTAATATTTTATATTTTGATCAATCAGATATTTCTGAATGCAGCGATATGAAATATGTGTATTTTTTTGTTGTTTTATTTTCAGTGGGGCAAAAGGGGGCGATTTGAATTTTTGTGTTTTTTTTCATATTTGTAAAAACTTTTTTCCCCCACATTTTACTTTATTTAAAGGGAATCTGTCACCCTAAATTGGCGGGATATTTAAATGATGGCAGTCAGGTCAGATGGGCGGTGTTTTGGGTACTTGCCTTAACATGTTGTTCGCCGCTGTCTCCATTATTTCTGGGAATTGTAGTCGTTGCCCTCCATATAACGCGCCTGCGCATTGCAATCTTGAATTGCGCACGCGCAGTATGCTTTGCCCGCAGATTGCAATGCGCAGGCGCGTTATATGGAGGGCAACGACTACAATTCCCAGAAATAATGGAGACAGCGGCGAACAACATGTTAAGGCAAGTACCGAAAACACCGCCCATCTGACCTGACTGCCATCATTTAACTATCCCGCCAATTTAGGGTGACAGATTCCCTTTAATAGTTCCCTTAGGAGACTTGGAACTTGCAATAATCTGACTGCCTGTTTTAGCACTACCATGTATAGCAGAAATGAAGATCTATGAATGCCGGCATTCACATGAGTATCATAATGAAAGGCACAGGGGTCTTCAACAGACCCACGGCTGTCATGAGTGGCGTGCACTTCTTAATAAATTTGGCCCATCTTATTCCTGCAGTTTCATCATTGGGACTGGCGGATAATAATAATAATCTTTATTTTTATATAGCACTAACATATTCCGCAGCGCTTTACAGTTTGCACACATTATCATCACTGTCCCCGATGGGGCTCACAATCTAGATTCCCTATCAGTATGTTTTTGGAGTGTGGGAGGAAACCGGAGTACCCGGAGGAAACCCATGCAAACACGGGGAGAACATACAAACTCCTTGCAGATGTTGTCCTAGTTGGGATTCGAAACCAGGACTCCAGCGCTGCAGTGCTAACCACTGAGCCACCGTGCTGCCCATAAAACACCAATCTTAATGAATTGGGGCCAGAGTCTTTAAGCTGAGTTCTTGGAGCAGAAACTGAGCAAAAATTCCAAGTTTTTGATGAGGATTTGGAGAGTTTCTGCTCATTTTTTGTCCAAAAATTTCTCAAATAACTCATTGTGTACCCTTATTAGTCTCCATTGAAGGTGGCGACCTACAGTGGGTGTAAAAAGTCTACACATCTCTGTTAGGCCGGGGTCACACTAGTGAGTGCAATGCGAGGAACTCGCGCGAGTTTCTAGTCTCAACACACGGCACTGCCGTCAGCACTCGGGACCAGAGCGTTCAGCTGCATAGAAATACAAGCAGCCGCACACTCCGGTCCCGAGTGCCGGCGGCAGTGCCGGGTATTGAGGCGAGAGACTCGTGCGAGTTTCTCGCATTGCACTCGCAAGTGTGACCCTGGCCTTAAATTGCCAGTTTTTTGTCATATAAAAAAAGCCATACTGCGAAGAATCTTTTCATAACTTTTTGCAGCTTTACTGTCACTCATAATTAATCTGTATAATTAAATTGAAAAATAAACTGAAATATTTTTGGGTGGAGAAAGAAAAAAAAACCTAAAATAATATGGTTGCATAAATATGTGCAACCATAAACTAATGCTTTGTTGAAGTACCTTTTAATTTATGACAGCATTCAGTCTTTTTTGGTGGAGTCTATCAGCATGGCACATCTAGAATTGGCAATCTTTGCTCATTTTTTTTGTACAGCGTCCTCTTCAGGCCACTCATATAATTTGAATTTGATTCAGGTCTAGGCTCCTGTTGGGACATCGCAAAATATTGGTCTTCTTCCATAGCAATTCTTTGAATGATTTGGAGGCATGCTTTAGGGTGATTGTCATGCTGAAAGGTGAAATTCCCCTTCATCTTCAGATTTTTAGCAGAGACCTGGTGGTTTTGATGCAAAATTGACTGATATTTGGAACTGTTGAAAATTTCTTTCACCTTGACTAAAGCCCCAGCTCCAGCTTCCAAAAATAACAGCCCCAAAACATAATGCTGCTTCAATCATGCTACACTGTGGATATGGTGTTCTTTTGGTAATGGCTTTATGTCCATCATACCTTTTGGAATTATGGCCAAATATTTAACCTTGATTACATTAGAACATACCATGTTGCTTTTTGCAGACTGAATAAAGGTTTTGGCAAAACATATCCGGGATTGGATGTTTCCGACTAGTCACCCTACCTCACAGGCCAGACATATGAAACATATAAAAGATTATTATCACATGCAGTACACAACCAGTGATTGTGAGAAGTTCCTGCAGCTCCTTTAATGTTGCTGTAGGCCTCTTGGCAGCCTCTCAGACCAATTTTTTTTCTTGTTTTTCATCAATTTTTGAGGATCATCGAGTTTTAGGTAATAACACTGTTATGACAAATTTAAGCCACTAATTGAAGACTGATTACCATCTTCACGGTATATTTCCAATTAATGGGGTCCATGTTCCATAAGTGAGGGGGAGCAGTGAGGAGGAGCTGCAGCAGCACACATAATACAGGTAGTGTGAGGGTGGAAAATAACACTATTTGTTATTCTTAGGGTATGTTTCCACGGTCAGAGAACGCTGCGGGTTGGACGCTGCATACATCCGCAGCATCCAAACCGGAGGGGCCAGATGTTACAGCATAGTGGATGGGATTTCATGAAATCCCATGCACACTATGCGTGCACGGAGGCATCCCTGCCTATACACACACATGGCGCGTCTTTCTAGAACGCAGCATGTCTATTTATCTTGCGGAGACGCTCCGTCTCCGCAAGATAAATATCACCGTCCAATGTATAGGACGCGGTGATTCCGCATGGTTCAATGAACACATGCAGAATCACCGGCGTTCAAAAGCCGGCAGGGCTTTGGAAGGGGCGGACATGTGCTGCGTCCAAAGCGCTGATGTATCCTGACCATGGAAACATACCCTAACAGTTTATGAAGGGATGACCATTACATTAATCTCCCCGGAGTACCCCTTTAAGCAATTTTATTTTATTATGGGGCTGTTCACTAGGGGACTACCCTTTTCTATACAAGCATTAATGAATTGTGTTTAATACCAATAGTTCAGGCTAATTACCTTCCATCTAACAAGTGTCCACATTTGTTATTTAGTCATTACTGTGTGAGTTTGTTACTTTAGTGGTGTCATTTATTATCCTATGTATGGTTGACAACCAAAGAGGAATAAATAAGTTTCCAATGTTGATTATTACATTTTATTTCATGGTACAATTAAGTTTAATGGGGTTGTTTACCGTAATTAGTATCAATAGGATGACTTGGAGCAAGTGGTACTCAAGTGAGGATACAATATTTCTTATACATAAGAAGGGTCAATTTTGTATTGGAGGATCCCAACAATTAAAGGGATTGCCTGTCCATATGTGCTATTCGGGGCATATACATGGGCACATTACCTTCAAGAAGGAGGTGTAAAGTAGCCACAGGTTACATTTTCAGTTCCATTTCAGAGGTCCAAGTGTGCCAACTTTATTATGACGTGCGTGCCTTTTAATAACTTCTCCACTGTGGTGTAAAATACACACGTCTTAGTAGGTGTCATTAACTAATATGTATACCAGGAATTATTCTGAGTGTTTGAGGTCAAAAATGTACAAAATCCAAGGTCTTGTTTTGGCTTTTTTACCAAACTGTTGTTTTATAATAGAAGTCTAATATTGCTCTACGTTTACTCTTCTTATACTTCGCATTTGCACAAGCCTGTACTATGATATCAGTGATTTTTACACCAGAAATATCAACAATATCAATATTATGGTTGAAAACACTGTTTTGTTTAAGTTAGTAATCATAGATATCTCATTATTTCATACAGGAACAGAATACTGTTGGGATGTCAAGACCTGCTGGGCCCATGCAACAGTCTGTGCCAGGAGCGAGTGTGAACCCAGGGGCACCGGGCTTCATGCCTAGCCAGCCTCAAGCCGCAATGATGAAACAGATGCTAATAGAGCAGCGGGCTCAGCTACATGCGATGGAGCAGCAGAAGCAGCAGTTTCTCAGGGAGCAGAGACAACAGCAACAGCAGTTACTAGCAGAGCAGGTGAAGTAACATGAGCTTCTGATTTCTGGGCACTACTGTCTTCATGATTCTTCATTGGATTAATAAAAGCAGCTGTATTTTTTCTGTTTTGTTTGAACCCTTATGCTATTGCTTTATTAATCATGGTATGTAATCTGTTTTATTTTGAAAACAAAAAAACAATATGTGTTAAACTTTGATTCTTTTACTTTGATAACTGCTTTACACCGTAGTTGGCCTTCTCACCAGCAGCTTCCTCAGATGGTCACCTGGAATGGCTTTCAGTCTCAAAGGAGTTCCCAGAGCTTTGCTGCTTTGCCTTCACTCTGCGGTTCAACTCAACGCCCACCACCTCAATTGGGTTGAGGTTGTATCATTGAGGAGGCCATGTCATCTGACACATATCTACCCCTCATCTTCTTTGTCACATAGCACTTGCATACCATGCAGGTGTATTCAGGTCATTGTCCTGCTACAATACAAATGATTGTCCCTCTAAGTGAAAATCAGAGAGGATGGCATGCCATTGCAGAGTGCTGGATAATTGTGCCTTAGATTTAGAATAAATCACAACAGTGTCACCAGCAAAGCCCCACAACATCATCACACCACCTCCTCCATGCTTCTGGGTAGTGACCACACATGTAGAAACCATCCACTTACCTTTTCTTCACCTCACAAAGGCGATTATTTCCAAAAATCTCAACTTTTGATTTATCAGACCACAATACTGATTTCTACTGATATAATGTCCAGTCATTGTGTTTCTTCGCCCAAACTAGTGTCTTCTTGTTTGTGGTCCTCAGTAGTTGCTTCTTTATAGAAATTCGGCCATAGTAGCCTGATTCTCAATGTGTCATCTGGACATTTGATGTTGAGAAGCGTCTGCTATTTGATGTCTGTACATCATTTATGAGAGATGTTATCTGGGGTGTTGTCAATTTGTGGTTTCTGAGGCTGGTAACTGATGAGCTTATCTTCTGCAGCAGAGGTAATTCTTGCTCTCCCTTTCCTGAGACAGTCGTCATGAGAACAAGTTTCATCACAGTAATTGATGGTTTTCATGACTACACTTGATACCTTCAGGTTCTAGTATATTTTCCGGTATGACTGACCTTCATGTCTTAAAGTAATGATGGACAGTGTTTTTCTCTTAGTTCAGTTGTTATTGCTATATCATGGCTTAGAACAGTTATGGAACTGGGCTCAGCAGTGTTTGGGACTGTGTACTAAAATTGCTCCTACAAACACCTGATGGTTGCAAACACTTTCTGAAGACCCGTGATTCCACAAATGAACTCATACCTGTTAAGTGGAAGCCAAGCCAGGTGACTACCTAATGAAGCTGCTTGAGAGAATGCCAAGGGGGGTAAGCTGTATCCAGTTGGATAAATACGTAGATGGGCTGCTCCAGCTGGATCCTGGAGGATTTATCCACCAGCCAGCTGTTTTTCTTCATGCCTACATAGGAGTTGTGTCTGTCACAACACCACCAGGTGAGCGTAACCAGCACTTCCCTACTCTCCTTCTATAGGGTATCACCCTATTGTTTCCCACTTCTAGATTTACACCAGGGGGGTGATCTGTCATCAGATTAAGAGGCCTACTTTGAAGAATAAAAGGTTTATTTAACCCATATTCAGGCTTATTTCACACATTTCTTTACTCCTTGTTTCCATCTATTGCATGAACAGGTGTGTCCAAACTATTGACCGGTACAGTAAATGTAATCTTTTTTTCCATGCTTAAAAATAACAAAACAAAACATTTTTTTTATCACTATAGAAAGCAAAATATTTGCATTTGTCATGCTGAGAAAAATGAAAAAATGACAACTTTTTGATTGAATGAAGTTTTCCATGAAGCAGCAGTGCCCTCTAGCAGCCATGTTTAGGCCTATTCATGATTTCTCATGCACTCTGTGTAGTTTTTGTTCCACGCATATTACATGCCGTATACATATTCATGCAGGAGAGCCTCTTGACTTGAGGACGTTTTGTAAGCTAACAATAGCTGGGATAAGCAAAGATGCCATTTTTTCAGAATCACTGCGCCACCTCAAGACCTTGACAACCTCAATGAGGATTTTAGAAGTCAATACCTTTATGTTTCATTGCATCTTTGGGTGGATAGCAGATTAATACTGAATTATGTTGCTAGTCAATGAGTGAGTTTTTGGTGAATATTAGTAGTTAAACCTGACAGATTATACTAAATTTCCTGGTAGTTTATAATTGTGAAGTAAATGTTACAATCTTTAGTAGATTAAAATAATGAAAATGGTAATGCTATCAGTCGGGGTGATCTAAGATAGTAGGGTACAATGATAGCATCTTAGTAGTCGAGAGTGGCACACAGGAGTTCATTTATGCTTGGTGGTCACCTCATTCTGTGTTGTATCATGAAGCTGTATGTGGTCAGCCCCTATCATATCTATGAAGGACAGAGGATAGAGAACATTAGTAATCTGCCTGATCTGGGATGGCGGTCATCTCTGTCTCCGATTGGGCTACCCAAGTTTCCCAGATTACAAAATGCAGCTTGTTGGTGACGCTAAAACACACTGATTTGCATGGGCTAAGAACCAAACAGAGCATCATGAGCATCTTTCAGAAAACACAATGAAACGGCCTATTATGCTACAAGCAGAGATTTCACAGTGCAATATAGTGGCGCAAAATCAGGGGAGCTCGGGGATTTCTGCAAGTATTTATCTCATTATTTTTTGACAGGTCCTCTTTAGTTAGGGCCCCGTCACACATAGCGACACACCAGCGATCCCGACAACGATATGCACTTGTCAGGATCGCTGGTGTGTCGCTACATGATCGCTGCTGAGCTGCCAAACAGGCAGCGATTAGGACAGCGACACTGCGGGTAACGTCGCTTAGTTACCTGCAGTGTACGTTAGATACCAGCCCGCTGGTGCAGGGAGCTGGTAACCAAGGTACACATCGGGTTTCCAGACGCTGCGTGGCACCTGGAAACCCGATGTGTAATAATAATAATAATAATCTTTATTTATATAGCGCCAACATATTCCGCAGCGCTTTACAGTTTAACAGTTTCAAAACACAAGTCATAGGTAACAACGTTAACAATACAATAATTAAAGCAAAATAAGCCGACCCTGCTCGTGAGAGCTTACAATCTACAATGAGGTGGGGGAGATACAAAGTACAGGTGTGTATATACAATGGTGCATTTACAATGATGGTCCAGCCATCTTGAGGGAGTGAGGCATGGATGGAGATAGTGAATGGGCTACACATACACACTTAAACATAGAACGACTTTGGTTAGTGAATGTGATAGGCCACTCTGAACAAATGTGTTTTGAGGGAGCGCCTGAAACCATGCAAATTGTGGATAGTCCTAATTTCTTGGGGTAGAGCATTCCAGAGGATTGGCGCAGCGCGGGAGAAGTCTTGGAGTCGGGAGTGGGAGGTACGGATTAGTGCAGAGGTTAGTCGAAAGTCGTTTGCAGAGCGCAGCAGTCGGTTAGGCCGATAGATAGAAATGAGGGAGGAGATGTAGGGGGGTGCTGCACTGTGGAGAGCTTTGTGGGTGAGAACCAGTACTTTGAATTGGATCCTATAATGAATGGGCAGCCAGTGTAAGGACTGGCGAAGAGCGGACGTGTCCGAGTACCGATTAGCCAGATGGATGACCCTGGCTGCTGCATTAAGGATGGACTGGAGAGGGGATAGTCGAGTAATGGGGAGGCCAAGTAATAGAGCGTTGCAGTAGTCCAGGCGGGAGTGGATCAATGCTACAGTGAGGGTTTTTGTTGTTTCCATGGTGAGAAAAGGGCGGATGTGTACCTTGGTTACCAGCTGATCGCTGGTCTCCTGCCTGCCACACGCAGCGATGCGGGCTGGCCAGCAGGAGACCAACGATCAAAAAAATGTCCAGGACATTCAGCGACGATCAGCGATACCCAGCAGGGGTACACATTGTTGTATCTGCTCTCTGCTACCATATTCATTGTCTATGGGCTAACAGAGATAGCTAAGCACTGTACATAGTGGTCAGAGGTGGAACCCCCAGCGATCAGACATTAATCTTCTATCCTGTCGATAGCTGATAAATTTAATTTGCGGGGAAAGCTTTTTTTTTTACGGAATGGGTATTTAAATCCCAAGCAACGAACATATACTGTATATGGGCTTTATGATTTGAATGTCATTGTTTCTCTCTACCCTGATTCTAAGGAGCATCAGACACAGAATGACACTGACTGATATTTCACAGGGATCGTCACACCATTATATGTACTCGGCTTTTCTGATTTTCTTTTACCATCATTTTCTTATCTTCACAGCAGTTACAGCAGCCGCACATGAACCGACAGCATCTCCAGCAGCAGAGGAATCCTTATGCTGTCCAGCAAGTTAATCCTTTCCAAGGTGAGAACAATCCTCAGACAGATTTGTCAATTGAAGTTGTCCCACCCTACGTAAAAGAATTTACCTAAAAGCATTGACCATAAAGTTCAATTGTAAAGTGCATATCGAACAAAATAAGACGCTGATTTCTTCTGGGCTGCACTAATGTCTGCAGGCAGCCGGATAACTTGTCACATTGTCAGTTATCAATAGGGTGCAAATGGAGAGCGAGCCATTTGTTATGGAGCAAAGTGCAGAGAATTTATCAGCATGGGGCTACAGAACACTCTTGGCACAACTTACAGAATACTAGCTATTTCCTTATAGGCAACATGTAAAGAGATTCATGTTGTTTGAACCACTGGCATCATGATTGAGAGACAATCTCTGATAATGCAGCCATTTGTAATTTACTCTGAAACTCTGTGACGTTACAGAGACAACATACTTTGAAAAGCTAGCCAGGGACTTTGCGTCCTTGGTAACTAGTTTGAAGGTCCCCATACACATTAGACTAATGTATACTGAGCCCACCAATGTGATTGGGTTTGGCCATCAGTTTTCTATGTATTTGGTCACCGGCCAAATGCCAGTCAGAGGAGATGTCAATCAAACTTGTCCAATTTCGTACTCAAGATCGCACTGTTCTCCCGGGTATCAGCTGCCAGCTGACACATCCACTGTCAGCTTTCTCATAGAGAAAAACAAGACAACGAGGCCAAATGAACACTCCTGTGTATGTGAGAGTCAGCGGAGACCGTTGTCTTCCGAATGATCGGCCAAAGCATTGTTCCACATACACATAGGCCGTTTTTCTGTCATGTTACTTTTCTAGCCCAAGTTCCTTTAGTGTTGTGAAAGGAATCTTCTGGACATTATTCCTAGAGCAGAGCAACATTTCCTTCAATTGTTTAAATGTAATTCATTTGCACTACATGGATTTGATGGCTAGGAAACCTTGCTTGCGAGCCAATGTGAGTATACACTAACGTGGAATATGTTGGCATTATTTAAATAACGGGAAATAATCACACAATAAAGGTATTGGCCACTTGTCCATTTTTGATCATCTTCCAAATTTGCTTCCCAACCACTTTCTCAAAAGAAGTTTCATGGTGTTCTGTAAGCAAGTGTTTAATTTCCCACAGCATTCGCAAAGGAGAAATGGAGGATTAGGTAATGCCCATTACATTCACATACCAGTTGGTCTAGCGAGAGTCTCTCTTTGCATCCGTTGTGTACCATGACTAATAAATTAGGGTATAAATAACTAACCCACTTGTCCAACCAACATGTTGGGTTTCTATGAGGAGGTAAGTGCAAAGCTAGTGTTTTTTTTGTAATGTGGCTGATGTAAGTTATCTGGACTTTGCAAAGGCGTTCGATACTGTTCCACATAACAGCCTCATACTGAAGTAATGACTGGGGAAAGCTATATGCAGATGGGTAAGGAATTGGCTAAATGACAGGAAACAAAGAGTTGTGATAAATGGTACGTTCTCTAAATGGGATATAGTCAACAGTGGGAACCGCAGGAATCTGTGCTAGGACTATTTTTAACTTCTTTATTAATAACCTTTTGGATGGGATTGAGAGTAAAGTGTCAGTCTTTGCTGATGTCATCAAACTACGTAGGATATTAACATCTGATCTTGACAATGCAATATTGCAAAACAATCTGGATAAGATGTCTGAATGCGCAAACACTTGGCAAATGAGATTTAATGTTGATAACTGTAGAATAATGCACCTAGGACAGAGTAATCCTATTGCTGCACATACATTAAATGGGATCATACTCTGGAATACAGAACAGGAGAAGGTATCCTGGTTACAAGTAAGCTGAGCAGCAGTACTCAATGTTAGGCAGCAGCCGCAAAAGCAAGCAAGATTTTAGGATGTATAAAAAGGGAGCTAAAATCCCACGTTCCCAATGTATTGTTATCCCTTTATAAATCACTGGTGAGGCCACATCTAGGATATGAGATCCAGTTTTGGGCTCCACATTTTAAAAAAGGATATTCAGAAGTATGAGTCAGTTCTAAGGCGGGCAACTACTGTAGATTATTGCAAGGGATGGAAGGCTTCTCATATGATGAGAGGTTTATGAGAGGTTGTAAAAGTTGGGCTTGTTTAGCTTAGAAAAAACACGCCTCAGTGGAAATCTCATTTACATGTATAACTATATATGTGTGGTCAGTACAAGGGACTGGCACATGACTTATTCCTTCCAAAGACCATACTGAGGACCAGGGGCACTCATTACAGGTGAAATAAAGGCGATACCGGCAGCTAAATAGGAAAGGGTTATTTGCAGTTAGAATGTGGAATGCCCGACCACAAGAGATAGAGTTCCTCAGTACACATAACATTGTTGGTTCCACTTAATTTAATGAAAAAATGTGCAATTGGTGGAGAAAGTTTGAACTTGTAATTTCTATCAAGTATGTAATTTCTATCAAGTTAGAATGTCCTAATAGAATATTTCAAAATGATTTTCATTAACCAGGTAACACCTTTCTGGAATTCTCTGACATTCCTGGATGGTGGGGATGTTTTGTGACATGATGTTCAGCCATAAAATTAAAAAGGTTGTCCACTACATGAACTATTCCTTCTGAATCCCTATTTCCCCACCGTAAAATAATAACACTTATTCACACCTCCGGTGCGGGTGCTGTTCCAGCTGTGTCAGCATTGGCTCTCCCAGGGCTCGCTTAACATTGTTATGATCCCTACGGCCAATCAACACTGGCTTCACTCTCCTCTCCTACAGACATAATTGATATCCGGAGGAAGTTTGAGCTGCGGTTGCTCTCGCACTTCCTCTGGATGTCTTGATTTGTCCGAAGGAGAGGAGAGTGAAGCCAGGGATGATTGGCATCAGGGATTACATGACATAACAATGTCTCGCGAGCCCCAAGAGAGCCTGTGCTGACACCGCTGGAACGGCGGCCACACCGGAGGTGAGTATCAGTCTTATTATTTTATTGGGGGGAGAAACATAGGGATTCAGAAGGAGTTGTCTGTAAAGTGAACAATTCCTTTAATATTTGCACATAACAAAATTTATAATTATTTATTTGCTCCATTCACAAAATTGTAAGAAATTTCTGTAATGAAATTTGATATTGCCACACACTAGTGATGTAAATTATTTTCTCCCATCCATTGACCACCTTCTCATCACATGAATGAGTATGACAGTTGTAGACCGATAGCAATTATATATGGAAAATTTAATCTGCCGTGTAGGATTTTTTTTAGCTGTGGTTTGTTGCTGCATTTACAAAGTCATTCATGCCCAATGACAGATCTCCAGCCTATCAATAAAAGTCTAGACAAGGCCACAGATAACAGCAGAGATCCATTGATGATTTGTCGTTTTAACACTTTGTCGTCCAAGACGACAGCCTTCAGATACCAGCCATGAACAAGTCATTCAGAAAATGGTCATCTGAAGTCTTGTGTTTTACTGGTCAGTTGTATATTTTGGCTAGCAAAGATACAAAAAATAGTTGGAAAATAAAACAAAAGCCTGGAGTATTAATGGAGGCCTGTTATCTTCACAATGGCTTTAGAGATATGGCCGCACAGGAGCAATGACACCTGTGTCTGCTCCCTGTGTAAGTTATCCTGACTGCATGTCACACACATTCTGCAATCTGGAAATAGTAAAGCCATGATTGATGCTCCTGACCTCTCCGCTGCCGGTGGGATTACTGCATAGATCAGGCCTTTCCAGCCCCTGGATGATAATAATTCATCATGTCATGATAAAGGCTGCTGCTCTGCCTATATCTTTATGCCACCCAGAGACACCAAGACAGCGGCTTCAATCACCCTGCTCTTCTGTCTGACGTTTCCTCTGTCCGCTCACCCTGTATTATTGGAGCGGAGTGTGGGCTGTGCACTATTACTATTGTGCGCTGCAAAGACTGTAAAAAGCGTGTGTGCAGTAACAGCCTAGATACATTTACCTAAAACTATTGGGAATGGACATACAGTACAGACCAAAAGTTTGGACACACCTCATTTAAAGATTTTTCTGTATTTTCATGACTGTGAAAATTGTACATTCACACTGAAGGCATCAAAACTATGAATTAACACATGTGGAATTATATACTTAACAAAAAAGTGTGTAACAACTGAAAATATGTCTTATATTCTAGGTTCTTTAAAGTAGCCACCTTTTGCTTTGATGACTGCTTTGCACACTCTTGGCATTCTCTTGATGAGCTTCAAGAGGTAGTCACCGGAAATGGTCTTCCAACAATCTTAAAGGCGTTCCCAGAGATGCTTAGCATTTGTTGGCCCTTTTGCCTTCACTCTGCGGGCCAGCTCACCCCAAACCATCTCGATTGGGTTCAGGTCTGGTGACTGTGGAGGCCAGGTCATCTTGCGTAGCACCACATCACTCTCCTTCTTGGTCAAATAGCCCTTACACAGCCTGGAGGTGTGCTTAGGGTCATTGTCCTGTTGAAAAATAAATGATGGTCCAACTAAACGCAAACCGGATGGAATAGCATGCCGCTGCAAGATGCTGTGGTAGCCATGCTGGTTAAGTATGCCTTCAATTTTGAATAAATCTCCAACAGTGTCACCAGCAAAGCACCCCCACACATCACACCACCTCCTCCATGCTTCACGGTGGGAACCAGCCATGTAGAGTCCATCCGTTCACCTTTTCTGCGTCTCACAAAGACTCGGTGGTTGGAACCAAAGATCTCAAATTTGGACTCATCAGACCAAAGCACAGATTTCCACTGGTCTAATGTCCATTCCTTGTATTTTTTAGCCCAAACAAGTCTCTTCTGCTTGTTGCCTGTCCTTAGCAGTGGTTTCCTAGCAGCTATTTTACCATGAAGGCCTACTGCACAAAGTCTCCTCTTAACAGTTGTTGTAGAGATGTGTCTGCTGCTAGAACTCTGTGTGGCATTGACCTGGTCTCTAATCTGAGCTGCTGTTAACCTGCGATTTCTGAGGCTGGTGACTCGGATAAACTTATCCTCAGAAGCAGAGGTGACTCTTGGTCTTCCTTTCCTGGGGCGGTCGTCATGTGAGCCAGTTTCTTTAAAGCGCTTGATGGTTTTTGCAACTGCACTTGGGGACACTTTCAAAGTTTTCCCAATTTTTCGGACTGAATGACCTTCATTTCTTAAAGTAATGATGGCCACTCGTTTTTATTTACTTAGCTGCTTTTTTCTTGCCATAATACAAATTCTAACAGTCTATTCAGTAGGACTATCAGCTGTGTATCCACCAGACTTCTGCACAACACAACTGATGATCCCAACCCCATTTATAAGGCCAGAAATCCCACTTATTAAATCTGACAGGGCACACTTGTGAAGTGAAAACCATTTCCGGTGACTACCTCTTGAAGCACATCAAGAGAATGCCAAGAGTGTGCAAAGCAGTCATCAAAGCAAAAGGTGGCTACTTTGAAGAACCTAGAATATAAGACATATTTTCAGTTGTTACACACTTTTTTGTTAAGTATATAATTCCACATGTGTTAATTCATAGTTTTGATGCCTTCAGTGTGAATGTACAATTTTCATAGTCATGAAAATACAGAAAAATCTTTAAATGAGAAGGTGTGTCCAAACTTTTGGTCTGTACTGTAGGTACTGTTCACACTTCAGGTGTGACAGCCAGAATGAGCGCTGTCCTGTGTCTGAGGAGTAGTAGCTTTAACCTCCTAGGTCCCAATGCAAAATCTGTGACAGGGACCATATGGCATATAAAATACTGATGTCTGCTCATGTGGGCTATGGAGATACTGCTGTCTTCTGCACCTACTATAGAGGTTTTATACTGAGCCACTCTATACAGTCATATATAGCGGTGCTTTTTGTAGTGTTTTCAGTTTTAAAATAAATTAATAACCAGAGTCATTAATCCTCCACTGCATCCATGCTCAATACTGTTAATTAGCAAATCACATGTTTTATCTAGGGAGATAATTACTATAGTTAATTAAAATAGCCTCCATCTTGTTACCATGACAGACACCTGTCCTTAAAGGTGTTGTTTATTACTGAATCCCTATGTTTCTTCCTTGTAATAACAGCTATACTCATATCCAGTGCTTGTGGCGTTCCGTCAGTGTTGGCCCAGGCTCTCATGACATTATGTCACACGATCCCTGTGGCCAACCAGCGGCCACTTCACTCTCCCCGCCATCAGAGGAATCACATACAGCCAGAGGAAGTCAGAGATCAGCAGCAGCCGCTCTCACTTCCTCCGGATGTGTGTGTTTCCTCTGATGGTGTGGGAGAATGAAGCCAGCGCCACAGGGATCGCGTGACATAACAATAAGAGTCAGTGTCGACACTGCAGGAATGGCACCAGCACCGGAGGTGAGTATAAGTGTTACTATTTTACAAGGGGGAAACTTAGGAATTCAGAAGGGGGTGTCTGAGTAGTGGACAACTCCTTTAAATGTTAGGACAGCTCAGGTTTCTATGAGCATGTTCAGCAGGGAGCTCCGCTGCTATGACCTGCATATAACTGTCACGGGGCAGTTGAAGGAATAAAGGGGACGAGGAACCTGGGCCCCTGAACTGCCCCTAAAGCTAAGGGGGGACCTGTCTTTCCTTAACTTGGGGGTACGCTTAAAGGTAGCAAGGCCCAAGTCCCCAACCTGTCCCTGTCTCCTGTTTAGCCCTGCGCTAAACCCACCAACCCCCTCCCCAGTGACCTGGGGGCGGTGTACTGCACCAGAGTATCCTGCAACCCTGGGGATAGACACTGCACAAAATGACTCCTAAGGGCAGGATCATTCCACTGTGTGTCAGTGGCCCATCTCCTGAACTCCGAGCAGTACTCAACCGGCCGGTCCCCCTGCTTGATTTTACGGAGTCGGGATTCCGCCAGGGAGACGCCATCAGGATCTCCATACACCAGCGCCAGAGCCGCAAAAAACCCGTCCACCAACCGTAAAGATGGTGAAACGGCAAGGAGAAGGCCCAGGATTGGGGATCACCCCTAAGAAGGGAGACAATAATCCCCACACGCTGTTCCTCACTCCCTGATGAACGAGCGTGGAGCCTGAAATACAATTTACAGGCTTCCAGAAAAAACAGAAATTTATCTCTCCCTCCAGAAAACCTGTCAAGGAGAGATATCTTAGGTTCTGGTTGAACCTGCATCTGAGCCGAGGCCCAGAACCCCACCAACTGCTGTAACTGCTGCACCACCTCACCCCGCAGCACCTTTAACTCATCTGTGAGGGTCTGAAGCAGCTGGGCAAAGGCCTGCATTTGGGCCATGGGTCACAAGAAAGGGAAAGGAGAAAAAAAAAAAACTGTATTGGTTGGTAATAATGTCACGGGGCAGTTGAAGGAATACAGGGGACGAGGAACCTGGGCCTCTGAACTGCCCCTAAAGCTAAGGGGACCTGTCTTTCCTTAACTTGGGGGTACGCTTAAAGGTAGCGAGTCACAAGTCCCTGACCTGTCCCTGTCTCCTGTTTAGCCCTGCGCTAAACCCACCAACCCCCTCCCCAGGAGGTGAGACAGGGAATAATGTGAATTACACCAAGACAACCAAAAGGAAAGACAGACACCTAAGGGTTAAATCAACTAAACAATAAACACTTCGCTTTCTCTGCTGTTAAGCTCCGCACGGCAGAGTAAAGCCCCAGATGAGGGAAGCAACTGAAGAACAACTGCTCTCAGCAGCACCTGGCTCCAGCTTGGTTGGTTTCCAGAGGAAGGAATATTACCAACCCCAGCTGACAACTCAGGAGACCTTTTAAAGGAAGTGGGAGTGGTCTCCACCTCCCTCTGACAAGTCATCAGGCATGCAATTACACCAGCGGCCACCGGGGAAAAGACTGAGATTAACCCCCGCTGGCCAGGCAGGAAAAAGGTTTCAACATGCAGAGAGAGATCTGCCACAGATCCAAATGTGGATCGTGACAATAACTTGACAGTACACGGTACTGTCATCTCCAGATCACAGTAGCGGAGCTTCCTACTGCACATGCTCACTGGTTCTTGTCCTACTAACATTCTAGCATTCTGTTTCTGTCATTATAACAAGACAACATGAATTCTCACTCTATAGTGATTACAACCCTAGACAAAACAAACGTGATTTACAAATTAAAAGTATTTAGGAATTTATTTATATTAACATTTTAGATCTTTATTTTTCTCCAGAGAACCCCATTAGCACCTGGAAAAAAAGTCTCACTATTGCGTTATGCTATGCTTTGCTGTAGTGCATACCTGTTCAGTCTGCCAAATGAATTACCTCCCAGATCGGGGCTGTTCCTCTAATCATCTCTGATCATCTGCAGCCTTTACTATTCCATCAGAGTAGACATCCGCTCTGAAGCCTGCTTATTGGCTGCAGTGGTCATGTGACTTAACAAAGTCACATGACCGCTGGGAAACACAGAGCTGCGATCAAAGGAACAGCACTTCCCCGAGAGGTAAGTGTGCTATTTTTTATTCCATGATGGGCAGTCGAGATGTCCAGTAGTGAACAACTCCTTTAAATACTAGAGTTTTAGCTTCAGGTATTTTTAATGTATTGTATAAAAAAAATCCAAAGAAGCAGATGGTTGACACCATATTTATTTATAGTTTTTCATTATATTCCTTATACACTGCTCAAAAAAATAAAGAGAACACTCAAATAACACATCCTAGATCTGAATGAATGAAATATTCTCATTGAATACTTTGTTCTGTACAAAGTTGAATGTGCTGTCAACATAATCACACAAAAATCATCATTGTTAATCAAATTTATTAACTAATGGAGGCCTGGATTTGGAGTCACACACAAAATTAAAGTGGACTGTAATGTCCTTAATACAAGTCATAATGATGCTCAGTAGTGTGTGTGGCCTCCACGTACCTGTATGACCTCCCTACAACACCTTGGCATGCTCCTGATGAGGCAGCGGATGGTCTCCTGAAGGATCTCCTCCCAGACCTTGACTAAAGCATCCGCCAACTCCTGGACAGTCTGTGGTGCAACGTGACGTTGGTGGATGAGGCGTTGGTGGATGGGCGAGACATGCTGTCCCAGATGTGCTCAATCGGATTCAGGTCTGGGGAACGGACGGGCCAGTCCATAGCTTCAATGCCTTCATCTTGCAGGAACTGCTGACACACTCCAGCCACATGAAGTATGGCATTGTGCTGCATTAGAAGGAACCCAGGGCCAACCGCAGCAGCATATGGTCTCACAAGGGGTCGGAGGATCTCATCTCGGTACCTAATGGCATTCAGGCTACCTCTGGCGAGCACATAGAGGGCTGTGCGGTCCTCCAAAGAAATGCCACCCCACACCATTACTGACCCACTGCCAAACCGGTCATGCTGAAGGATGTTGCAGCAGCAGATCGCTCTCCACGGCGTCTCCAGACTCTCTCACGTCTGACACATGTGCTCAGTGTGAACCTGCTTTCATCTGTGAAGAGCACAGGGCATCAGTGGCGAACTTGCCAGTCCTGATGTTCTGTGGCAAATGCCAAGCGTCCTGCACGGTGTTGGGCTGTGAGCAGAACCCCCATCTCTGGACGTCGGGCACTCAGACCATCCTCATGGAGTCGGGTTTCTAACCATTTGTGCAGACACATGCACATTTGTGGCCTGCTGGAGGTCATTTTGCAGGGCTCTGGCAGTGCTCCTTCTGTTCCTCCTTGCACAAAGGCGGAAGTAGCGGGTCTGCTGCTAGGTTGTTGCCCCCTCCATGTCTCCTGGTGTACTGGCCTGTCTCCTGATAGCACCCCCAGCCTATGGACACTACACTGACAGACACAGCAAACGTTCTTGCCACAGCTCGCATTGATGTGCCATCCTGGATGAGCTGCACTACCTGAGCCACTTGTGTGGGTTGTAGAGTCCGTCTCATGCTACCACCAGTGTGAAAGCACAACCAACATTCAGAAGTGACCAAAACATCAGCCAGAAAGCATTGGTACTGAGATGTGGTCTGTGGTCCCCACCTGCTGAACCACTCCTTTATTGAGTGTGTCTTGATAATTGCTAATAATTTCCATCTGTTGTCTATTCCATTTTTGCACAACAGCATGAGAAATTGATTGTCAATCAGTGTTGCTTCCTAAGTGGACAGTTTGATTTCACAGAAGTTTTATTTACCGTACTTGGCGTTATATTCTGTTGTTTAAGTGTTCCCTTTATTTTTTGAGCAGTGTAGTAAGTGGACGCTATGGAGAAACACTTGTTTTACCGCCTTACATGACGCCTGTCACTGACACGTTCACTTGTGGCTTTTCACTTACTATACTGAACAAGGTTAAACATGTTTGACCACACATCTTAACCCCAGTGTAACATGCAATTTTCATATTATATTGATTTTTCTCTTTTTTTTCCTCCACATACAACATCTTGAACTTCTGGAAAATGGCTACATTGCTTTTCAGGATTCAGTATATTCGTCCTGACAGTATTATTGATAGATCATTGATTGGTAGCTAGAGAATGACATTTCAATAGGCCTGAATGTGCAGAACAATGCTTAATTCCAGATGTGGTATTGATTGCTCTATCTTTACTTACATTTGCGAGGATTTTCAAGTAACATTTGAATGTACAAGTAGTGTATGTCATAAAATGGTGCGAGTATCATGAAACAGTCATTTTCATTTTTTTTTCATAAATCAATAATACATGTGAGAATAAGCAGCTATGTAATATATCTTATTAGAGAAATCTGCTTCTTTCTTCTCCCTGATTGATCTTATTCTCAGTTGATGAGTAAAATCTGACTTCAGTGAAAAAAGATTTTCCCATTACTGAGATAGGGGATAACAGTTGGTGCTCATAAAGTTCCACAGAGAACTATAACTATTATTTCAGGAGAACTTGCAGAAGAATATCCATGTCTGCCTCTAGCTCCTCTCTCACCCTTTCACCCTTCCCCTTCCCTCTCCATGGAATTTTAAAAGGACCAACTTTCATCTTCATAAAAAATTATTTAAAGCGGAATCATCATATTTTTTTCAAAAATCAATAGAACACATGAAAATTTAAAACTTTATAATATATATTATAAGATAAATCTGCTTCTTTTTCCTCTTGAACTAATCATTCATTTTCAAAATTCTCAATTCACAGAGTGAATAGATATTCCCATTACTGAGCTAGGGGATGACAGTTGGTGCCCATGAAGTTCTATGGAGAACAGTAATTGTTGTTTCAGGAAAACTTGTGTTTGCCTCTGTGTCCTCCCTACACCACTCCATAGAATTGTAAAAGCACCAACTGTCATCTCCTCTGAATACAGATTTTACCCATGAATTGAGAGTGAAAAATCAATTCAGGTGGAGAAAGAGGAAGATTTCTCTAATAATATATATTACAAATCTGCTTATTTTCATGTGTACTATTGATTTATGAAATAAAACTTAAAACGATGGTTATTCTTGAAGTCACTAAAATGCAAACGAAGGAAAGCCAGGTCATGAGTGTCAAGTGTAGGAGGTAGCTAGAACCCTTGTTCAACCCTTCAGTGAATCACCCAACTGTGCAGCAGCTAGAAAAAAATGAATAGATTTATGGTTTAAGGTCTTGTTTAATACTTATTAAAAGGAATTTGTCTCAGGTTTGTGATATGTAATCTGAGAGTAGAATCATGTAGAGGCAGAGACCCTGATTACAGCAATGTCTCACTTACTGATCTGCATGCTCTTATTTTGATACAATCACTGTTCTCTCTGTTGCAGATGTAGCAGTACTCAGAATGCTGAGCCCAGTAGTACCTTACCCACACCAATGATTGAAAGCTTTCTGTATGCACTGTACACTGACAGAAAGCTGCTAATGTGGCGGGGTTACACAGAGCAGTGGACTAGGAGGCACGAGACACCTAGTCCTGTACTGATATCTCCTGCTGATAAAACAATACTATTCAAAGAGCAACAAATAGCCTCGTAGTGAGACATCGTTGGAATCATTCTCTCTGCCCCTACATCATGCTACTCTCAGAATACATAACAAAAACCTGGTGACAGATTCCCTTTAAGATCTCATTAGTGCCCGATATGCTCATTTAGATGTGTTATATTACATGTGACACAAATATCCTACCGTGCTTGTTCTTACATTACAGAGAGTAATGCGACTCCTATACAGTCAGATCCTAATGTGCATATAACATGTCTCATAATGAATAAATATAATGTCTTCTTTTTTGCGTTTGCCTATCTAGTTGCCTTAATTTCCTGCTCTCTTCTTTCTTGTAGGCTCTCCACAGGACATTGCAGTCGCAAGGAACCAAGCAGCTCTTCAGAATATGAGAGCATCCCGAATGATGGCACAGAATACCGGTATGCTCTCTATGGGTCCATCACAAAATCCCGCCACTATGCCTACCGGACCACTGCAGCCAGAGATGGGGATGGCTCCGTACAGCAACACGTCACCGGGGCAGCCGGGCATGTACAGCATGAACACAGGAATAAACCAAATGATGCAGCACCCAAACCAAAACAGCATTAACATGGCCCATAGTGCTGTGCAAGGCCCGCGGCAGCCCAGCTCAGGACAAGCCATGGGAATGGTTGGAGGATTTGGTCAGAATATGCTTGTAAACTCTGTAATGACTCAACAACATCAGCAGATGAAAGGGCCTGTAGGACAACCTATGAGCAGAGCTCAGGCACCCAGACTGCAAAGCATGATGGCGCCCATACCCCAGGGTGCACAAAACTGGCCCCAGCGTGGCTTACAAGGAATGAGAACTAGTGGGGAAATGGGGGCTTATAACAATGGATCAGGTTATCCGATGCCATCCGGCCAGTCCCGAATGAGCAAGCAGCATTTCCAGCAAGGACTCGGTCAGACTGTTGTTGACAGTACGGGAACAGTAAGAGCCCTAAACCCAGCAATGAGCAGACAAATGATGCCGTCATTGCCTGGGCAGCAAGGCGCCAATCAATCCAGACAAATGATGCCCAGCATGAACCCTGGCGTTCCCAGTATGGCCAGTTTTAATCAGGCCCAAACACAACAATTACCTGGTGGCAACTTTCCCCCGAGCAGCCAGAGTCAGGGTTATGACCGTAATCCCGGTCAGGACATGTCGTACAGTTATACCGATGCAAGCGGTCCCTTTTCAGGTCTAACGGATGGTACAGACTTAGTAGACTCCATCATGGGCAGAGGACCTGGAGACGAGTGGATGCAAGAACTTGACGAATTGTTTGGAAATCAGTCTTAACATTAAAATGATAGAATTCTGCTGGGCATAATGAAAATGACAGTTCACCTGTCCATGTCTGTTCTGTACAGATGAGCTCAACTGCAGGCGGTTACCGAAATGTCAAGTAGTTAAGCATCCCCCTTGAGGTGACGACAACCCAGCATGTGATAACATGAGGGGTCAGCGGAAAAAAGATGGTCTATGGTCTGACGCCTCCGCACCAGATGTTGGTGAAAGAGTTTGGTCAGCGCCAGGGCGAACGTTCATCATCGGTGACATGAGCTAGACAAAAGTGGCAAAAGATTTGCACAGTAGTACGAGATACTGAAAGAAGTTTTATCAAGGGAGAAAGGATGCTGCAATGAGGCGGAAAATAATTTATTTGATGTTGCTGATACTTTGGGCTAACTGGCTTAGCCATCATGTCTCTAAAAATGAATGGGGAGGAAGCTGTTACAGGTGTCGCAGCGGTACTTCTGGAAACGACAAAACATGTCAGACCCTCACAGTGATGAGCGAGAGGAATCGTCCAAAATAAAGCCTAAATCTAGAGATAATACACTGCACAGATTGCACAAGATGTTAAGCAAGTGTCACTGCTATATATCAGATGAATGCTATATGTATGGTATAGAAAAAAGGAACTAACCTGTAGATCATATTTTGGATACAAATAAGGAACAGCCGTACCTTTCTAGGTCACAGAAAAGTATTAATGTACACATAAATGGACACTGTCCTATACGCAGGGCTGATCAGCACAGCAGTTTCCTGTAATTCCAGCAACTAGAAATTCTTTTTATAAATGTATTCCTATCATTATTGCTTCTCATGTCTTTTGAGCTTCTACTACAATATAAATAAAATGGAGAAAAACAAACAAACGGGTCATTTCAGTAGAATGTAGATGTGCAGTGTGTATAAGCATATAGATACGTCTTTGTGGTAACAGAGTACACGTCCACTGCTGCTAAGAGATTAGACGGATCTGTGCCAAAACAGCAATCATGGGCTATTTATCACTTTGGTATAATATTTTAACCTGGAAAAGTCACGGCACATTATTCCTCTACCCTATACAGTTTCTGTAATTTACTTTATGGCGGGAGCCTGGCGCTTAGTCATCTGGGTCTTATATAAGATCGTCTTCTCTTCTCATTATTTGTCTTCATTCACCATATACACAGGGATCCCCAGCAAGGTATACATTATAGAGAGACTGTTTGGCATCTGCCCCCCACCCCGGATTTTAGAGAGTAACAATCGTGCCCACATCTTCATTAATCAATGGTACAAATGAGCTTCAGAAACTTTGTAATACTGTACATCCGACTCATTCCTTCCATTCACTCCTTCCCCTCCCGTCTCTTGGACTGATCATTTACTCTGAATTCACTGCTCAAATCTATTTTCCGAGAAGACAGGTTATTAGCTCTCTGAGGGATCACAGAGGAACACAAGGAAAGTGCTGCAGCTTATTCTAAAAGGATATCTGAAATGGCAGGTACACTTTAATGGCAACCCTTTAATGCATTTGGCATAAGATGTTTCCATGACATATCTGTTAAACGGTTGCCATAATAGCCTATGGGTGTCAGGCATCTAAAAAGCTTATCGTAAGGGATATGTTTTTTCTGTGCATTTCCATCATCTTTAATTTGTAAAATAGGGATGAATATAGCTAAAACAGAGACCAAAGGGCCACACCAATGGACAAGTTCAGTGTCAAGATGTGCATGATGTGAGTAGGGCCTACAACAAGTCCATAATACAGGTGACCTGGTGTCACATCTGCACTACTATATAATGGTAAATGTTGACCTTAAAGGGAATCTGTCAGCAGGTTTTTGCTACGTCATCTGAGAGCAGGATGCTGCAGGAAAAGAGAAGCTGAATCCAACGATGTATCACTTAGATTACTGGGTGCACCGGTTGTGACACAATCAGAATTCTTAAGGGTATGCCACACTAAACAATATCGCTAACGGGATCGCTAAAAAATGTCACTATTTAGCGATCCCGTTAGCGATATTGTTCAGTGCGGCAGCTTCCAGCGACGAGCTTCCTGCTGTGATCTTGCTCGTCGCTGGAATCGTTCCGGACCCTATTTCATCGCTGGCGCTCCCGCTGGGTAAGTATCTTATCGCTGTGTGGCACCTTTTCTTAGCGATTTAGCGGTACTTTTGTACCGCTAAAGTCGTTAAGAAGATCGCTAACGGCGATAGCGTCGTTAACTATATCGCTAAATGCGGCAGCATTTAGCGATATAGAAACAATCCCGCTAGCGATCTCATTAGTATGCAACGCTAACGAGATCGCTAGCGGGATAGCTTAGTGTGGCAGTACCTTTAGATGTAGCATGAAGCAGAGCTGAGAAAGCTGCCCCCGCCCACACCAGCTGTATATGTACATTGTCTATTGACAGTGAGCTGCTTATCACAGTAGGGGCGGAGACAGATGACTTGCAACACGCTGGCTAGTCAGGACAGTGATAATGACTAGTGATAAAACCTTCATTGTAAGTAAACAACAGCACACAGCCTGATAAGTAACACACTGCTGAATTCAGTGTTTTAACCCCTACCTCATGCTGTCCTCAATATTACATAGCAAAAACCTACTGACAGATTCCTTTTAATAACCCATATAGCCCATTAATAAAGTTGGTTTTAATTCTGATTTCATAGTTGGAGTCGTAAGAGCATAAAAAGTTTGCCTGTTATACAGTGCCAGTCTTGCAGCTGGTAGATGGCACAATGGCACTCCCCAAACTCCACATTCAGAGACTCAGGGCTCATACTCACTTGCTGGAAAAAAATCGGTCAGTTTTCAGGATGGTCCGATTATGTGCAATTGTCATGCGATTTGCATGCGCTTTTTCTAGCACCATCTATTGTATTAGCGATTATCATGCCCAAATCGCAGCATGTTGCGATTTTTTTCTTACACCGATTTCGGATGAGAAAAAAATCGCAAATGAGATGTCACCTATTGAATAACATTGGTCCGATTTCAATCCGATTTTTTATCGCCTGAAAATCCCCGTTTTCGGCTCAAGTGAGTATGAGCCCTAAGGCTGAAGTTGTCATCCACTTTTAACTAACAGAACTGCGCCAGCTCCACTTCTTTATACCCCCACAACTATGATATCCCGTTGGCTCATTTTCACAGGTTGCCAACTGTCTTTATTTCCAGGAACACTGCCAAGTTGTAGAGAGGTTTACCAATTACTGGAGAACACAGATGTAACAATAGCGACTTTTTAGATGCTTCTTCCTTTGCAGCCCCTGCTGGTCTGTGTGTCCTCCAGCTCTGCACTGTCTGTTATACAAGATGCAGGTGAACACACAGTCTCCTCGCACCCTGCTGGGTCCTGCGGCCATATCAGATGGGTTGGGGGCACTTAGTCTCCTCCTAGCCTGTGCCGGCACGTGTGGAACCACCTGCACACTGTAAAGTGGACTCCTCGCTCAACCAGTTTTAGATGTACAAACTCATTTCCCTAAATGTAATCCACGGTAACCGCCGCTTTATTCCCGGTAATTATAACATGCACCTGGAAAACGTCATTTTGTCATGTTAAGAAGAGCCATTCTTATCATCACATACATGTCTGTGTCCTCCATAGGGTATAAGCTGCTGACAGACGCCGGTGGCGGTGGCTTATCTCCCGTGAGGATGAAGAATTTAATTGACTGAAGTCTAAAGGGGCCCCAGATGGTTGCAGTCAGGGACGAGTCATGACTCCCCCTTTACACACTAGATGGCCGGCAGTCCCACTTAGTCCTCTGGTTCGGCCGATGTTATTCCAATGTATTCAGTCTCCTTTATTCCCAATAGTTTATTGCAGCCATGGTCAATAAAATCCTAGCATCAGCCACAGATTCAGAGACAAGTCATATCACGCTTAGCTGGGGCCAGCAGAGGAGACACAACGCAGGCCGAACATCTAAAGTCCTTACGGTTAGGGCAGTTTATGGATCTAAATTTAATGAGGACCTGTCATGGCAGCTTCATTTATTAGCCCTGGTCCAGAAATTCAGACCTCGTACCCGTAGATTGTGCTGTTTGCAAATAACCAACCTCTTACATCAATCTTGGGAGTTGTTGACTATGACAAATCTTCTTTATAATGGGTGTATATATATATATATATATATATATATATATATATATAATTTTGTGGGTTACACATTTTTTATAATTTTATGGCAAGACAAACGTCAGTCTCATTTACAGAACCTGTCTGGGTGTACCAAAACGTGCAAATGATTTTCACAAGAAAAGAGCCACGTGTCCATGATGAATACAGAATGTTTACAAAATGTTGGTTTCTGTCGGCTAATGCTAAAGGTGTTATTAAAGGGAACCTGTCGCTTGCCATTTGTGTGTCATTGTTGTATCTGCTCTAAAAGCCTTTCTTCACCCACATCGTTATTTTTCTTGTTCTTGAGATTTTGCTTTCCTGAGATATGATGGCCTCTTCCTTGTATATAAATCTAGTCTTTTTTGACAAATGGGCGTGATGCAAGCGAATTAGTGTTGATAACTACGCCCCCTTGGCAAACAAGACTGTAATGGTATATAAGAGTGGGCCATATCTCAGAAATGGAGAGGTGCAGGAACAGTGGCGTAACTTGAAGCTCATGGGCCCCAATGCAAAAGCTCCAACGGGGCCCCCAATTATTGCAAGTCTTTAATAGCACTGGTCTTTTTATATAGGCAAAAGGGACTTTAGGGTCCCCGTAAGCTCCAGGGCCCGGGTGCGATTGCAACTGAAGCACCTATTGTAGTTACGCCCCTGCGCAGGAACAAAAAAAAATGAAAACAAAAATTCAGGAGATCCGCTGCACTTAAACCAGATAAAAATGTCATATTTATGGCAAATGACAGGTCCACTTTAAAGGGATTCTATTAAAATGAAAAAAATCAAGTGTTTTTGGAATGTGTTCACACCTTTATTTTATTCAGTGATTTGTTCCCTGAGAGCAGAGGCCTACAGCTACATTAACCTTACCCAAAGGTCCATGCAAACCTATGTATGATGTAATGTCTGTGGACAGCAAGCAGAGATGTGACTTTACATACACATGCTCCTCCTACTTGGCAAAATGGTCCCCGGGACCTGCCCCTCGGGACTGAAGAGTTCTATATAGTTCAGTGCAATCCTGTGCTATGTTCCGGTGTTCGGCTAGAAAGTTCATTTTTGTATAAGTATCAGATAGACATATGGGTGTGGCTAAAAGTAGATTCCGTCTGTTGTCATTGTAAAGCTTCCTCCAAATACTCTCCACATCGGGACCAAGTAATATATAGACAAATTATGTTTCTTTTTTATCTATGGTGCTGATGTAAATGTTTGAAAGAAAAAAATGCTTATTTGTAAATATCTTTTTACGATACTGCGGATATCACTGGGTCTAATGTCTGTACAAATATATAAATAAAATATATATAATTATATATATATAAATACTGTTTGTTTAAAATAGAGTATTTTTATTTCTTTCTCTATCTCATCATCGATGCAGTGGTATTGCACTTCAAATGACATCAAATTTTTATTTTGTACTGTTTATCTGACATCGACCTCCACCACTCAGATCATATTTTTCTTTTGGATTTTTTTTAGTTTACTAATTTTTTTTTATGGGGTTGTTTCTTGAAATTGTAGATTCTTGGGCTGTAGAAGAGGTGATATTGGCATACCACTTTTGATGAAAAATAAAATGTTATATGAACAGAACAGTTGTGTGGACTCCTTGTTATGGTCAGAAAGAACCAGTACTCCCAGTAAGCTGGTAGCTGATCCTCCGGGCAAATATTTTGTCCACGTAATGGATAGTTTGCTTTTACAGAGGTTATCCGGGACTATTTACTTTTTTTTTTATTATGGGTCCAAGAACTTACAGGCAGTTAGATTGTGTTGTACCCATCACTGATCTCTGCCCGCTCAGGGCAGTCACGGACCACTCCTGTGGCTTCTGGTGATGTCACATTGATAGAGCAGCGTCTTCTCTTACACTCTGCTTTGTTGATGGGATGTGTATGCCGATGTCATGCTGATTGACAGCCTGCTCCCAGCTGCATAACTGTGGAGAGTCGACTGTCAATCAGCATGACGTCAGCATTAAGTGCAGCAGATCACCCTGTCCACAGCACAGCCCGGAAGAGCAAGAGCTGCTCTTGCTGTGGCCAAATTATTAGGAGGTATGAAGGGACACATTCTTTATCGTGCCCTGATTGTATTTGAAAGTGGTTGTCTACTTCATATTATTTTAGCATGCTGGGGACATTTGTGATGTATAATTATTATAAGTTCTAAAAACCTATTCAAACCCCTATTGCGCTGATGGAATCAGGAGCCATAGCTGATATGCTACTAATATTACTATAGGAGGATTTCTAGCATAAAATGCCACAGTTTAGTATTTAGACACATATAACATCGCAGAAGTGTTACAATATACATAAACTTCTAACTGCGAAAAATCCCATTCAGTTTGTGTTGGGAAATGTAGATTCTAAATTAGTTATGTATCTATGTACTTACACACAAGTGTGTACTCAATAGATTAAACCAAGTGAATGGATGGTGACCATTACTTTTTGAGCAGGTATGTACAGTACAGACCAAAAGTTTGGACACACCTTCTCATTCAATGATTTTTCTGTATTTTCATGACTGTGAAAATTGTAGAATCACACTGAAGGCATCAAAACTATGAATTAACACATGTGGAATTACACATTACACTTTACAAAAAAGTGTGAAACAACTAAAAATATGTCTTATATTCTAGGTTCTTCAAAGTAGCTACCTTTTGCTTTGATTACTGCTTTGCACACAGAAAAGGTGAACGGATGGACTCTACATGCCTGGTTCCCACCGTGAAGCATGGATGAGGAGGTGTGATGGTATGGGGGTGCTTTGCTGGTGACACTGTTGGGGATTTATTCAAAATTGAAGGCATACTGAACAAGCATGGCTACCACAGCATCTTGCAGCAGCATGCTATTCCATCCGGTTTGCGTTTAGTTGGACCATCATTTATTTTTCAACAGGACAATGACCCCAAACACACCTCCAGGCTGTGTAAGTGCTATTTAACCAAGAAGGAGAGTGTTGGGGTGCTACGCCAGATGACCTGGCCTCCACAGTCACCAGACCTGAACCCAATCGAGATGGTTTGGGGTGAGCTGGACCGCTCACTACTTCAATTTTGAATAAATCCCCAACAGTGTCACCAGCAAAGCACCATCACACCATCACACCACCTCCTCCATGCTTCACGGTGGGAACCAGGCATGTAGAGTCCAGCCGTTCACCTTTTCTGCGTGCAAAGCAGTAATCAAAGCAAAAGGTGGCTACTTTGAAGAACCTAGAATATAAGACATATTTTCAGTTGTTTCACACTTTTTTGTAAAGTATAATATATAATTCCACATGTGTTAATTCATAGTTTTGATGCCTTCAGTGTGATTCTACAATTTTCATAGTCATGAAAATACTGAAAAATCTTTGAATGAGAAGGTGTGTCCAAACTTTTGGTCTGTACTGTATGTATTTAATCTATTGAGTACACACTTGTGTGTACATATACGCATAACTAATTTATAATCCTTTCTAATTTAGAATCCTTCGTGACTAAGCGATTCCGAAAACGCGTAAGATTCTGGTTCTGTGTGCGCTCCATAGCCCAGTCACGTGTGCCCACACGTGACCGTGACGTCACGCAAGGTCCTACAGGTCCTCCTGTACCTTGTCGGGTTCTATCTGTAACACGCTGCCTGCTGCAGCACGGCAGAGCAGATCACAGGCGTCCGTCACCGGCCGGACGGCGCCTTAGTCTCTTCTCTTCCACTTCGGCCTTATGAGCACATGAGCCCTACTTAGGACATCTTTGAGCATCGCTCTATACTTCTATGGACTAGAGTTTATTGAGAGGAACTAGCTCTTCATCCTAAGCACTCCTCCACCTCCAGACCAAGAGGGGAATCATCTTCTGATCTCTGACATCTATTTATTAAGGTAATTGTTTATTCCACACGTTCCTTTTTTAGTCTGGTTCATTACTGCTCATTTACTTACACTGTTGCAGTTGGGATCTCTCTTTTATTAGTGGTTTTTATGGTCTCTATGCGCAAATATACATATTCTTTAACATTTGATTTCAGTATTGGGCAAATTGAGTTGGATTGCCCTATATTTTTGCTGCTAGGGTCCTAGTGTGCATAGGTCCAAGGTTACCACTTATCTTTGTAATTTATAATCTACATTTCCCAACACATATCAAATGTGATTTTTTGCAATTAGAAATTCATATAGACCTACGACTACTGAATTTGTGCATATTTCATGTTATTTTTACACAGTTTTCACTTGTTTTTTGCCAATTTTTACCATTTGCCTTGTTAATTTTATTATTTCCCTTTTTCTTTTTTGCTTTTTTAGCAATCATTGAATTGCTGTATAGGACAACTGAGGATGCTTATTCATTTATTTTAACTAAAACCAAAAGAACTTCAACTTTTTAAACATTGCATTCACTATATCTTCACCTTCGTACTTTTCTGGCAGAGTTCCTTGCCTTCTCTTTTCTCCTCCTTGTTGCACTCATTGGATGTGAACATAGTTTAGGATATATAAAGCTATTACGTCGGGATGGGCCACACCCTGGGGAAGAAAAACTGCGCTTTCTTCGAAACCCTTGTGGCTCCATCGGGATCCCGTAGCCTTTAGGGTATGTTCCCACGGTCAGTATTAGGCAGCGCTTTGGACACAGCACATGTCCGTTTTTTCCAAAGCGATGCCGGCTTTTGAACACACGTGATTCCTTATGTGTTCACTGAACCGTGCGGAATCACCGCATCCAATACATTGTACGGGTGACTTTATCTTGCGGAGACGGAGCGTCTCCGCAAGATATATAGACATGCTGCGGTCTGGAAAGACGAGCCACATGTCTGTCTCCGCAGGGGGAAGCCGCGGGTGTCAGAGCATGCATAGTGGACATGGGATTTCTTGAAATCCCATCCACTATGCTGTAACATCTGGACACTGCGGATGTACACAGCACCCAACTCACAGCGTTTACTGACCGTGGGAAGAGCACTACCATGCACTACCATCTGCCTAGCATGGGTCCAGGGAGCAGGAGGACGCTCCCGCAACGGATCTACTTCACGGGAAACCCTTCTCTGCTTGATCTGAACCCACAAGGACTGGCACCAGTGGGTGCACCGTGTATTATCAGTCACAAGACTTGACATTTTTATACTCGTATTCATCTGGAACGGGTTAGGACTGTACGTAAGGCTTACAAGCGTCATCCTCTGGCATTTATCAATAGGCCGGACAGTCAAACACTTGTTTCTTTCGATACAGATTTATCTATATTGTAACCTTTTTGTGATGTGACATCTATGTCCCAATACCGAACCGTGGCATTTCATGCATTAGGTAATTCTTGCTGGAAATCCTCCTATAGTAATGTAAGTAGCTTATTAGCAGTGGGGTTTGAATGGATTTTTAGTTGTGTGATTGACAGGCTAGCACACAGAGCCTGCCGCACTGCCAGCAGCTGTACTCCCTTTACACCTCCATTAACTATTCAGTATGTGCCAATGTGTCTTAGATTTTGGGTATTACAGGTTCTCCTCCTGCACTTGTTATTGGAGCCTTCCTCACCGCTCCTGTCCAGCAACTTGGTTAATTTTACCTTGTCCAATATCCTGTACATCAGTGAAAGCAGAAGTAAAATGCTACGAGTACTGTCCACATAAATGGAGCGACCGACCGTACACCTCCCTGATTTTATCTGTGAGTTCAAAAAAAATCAACAATGACAGTGATGTTATTTTAAGATAGACAATTTAGTAATAAATTTGCAATTTTTTCATTAAACAAATCTCATCGCTACAGAGTCAGATAGGAAAGTTTAATTTCTTAAATAATAATGAATATTACAATATCATGCTTCTATTAATGAAATACGTGGCAGCTCAGCAATACATGGGTATAAATTTAATAAAGGGAGCACACTATTATATCAGCCGGAATACATAAAATGCTCGAATGACCATAGTAAAAGAAAACTTAAAAAAAAAGGCATTCTCAATTTCCCAGAGTAGGAATTTCATTACAAAAAATGTAGTGTTTCAAAACTTAAGAAAAAAACTGTACAGCTCTCCATACAGGCGATATATTATAATTCAGGCCATTCGGCAGATATGCTGGTGTTTTGGGTACAGTGATAAACACATATATGGCAAAAAATTAATCTGAAATAAATGTAAGACGCTGCCATAGCGTAAATAGTGGTATTGTGAAATATGATGGCAAAATACATTTCATATTCTGACAGTCCCTGAGCACAGAATATTACCCTAGGTGTGTAGGTGCACAACTAATCTGCCCACAAATGCAGAATATCTTTACAAATACTTTGCTTTAATTATATGATGTTTCTTATCTCTGTTTGGGCAGTTCAGTGCAATCCAGACATAAACGCCGGCGGCCGTGTTTTTCCTGGAGCATATCCTATGTCATCGTTATCTTTTTTTCTATATTCTACATATAAAATAGTGGCGGTTTACAAGCAGAAGCCGCCTGAAGAATGGTCAGGTCACTTCTTTTAAAGCCTTCCTTGAGCCTAAAGCGGTTAAAAGAATTTCAAAAAATGGAGCTTGTATGTGCACAGCAGGTCGTTTTGACATTGCTGAACATACGTTCATTATTTATGGGTTTTTTTTAGTGTTTTTTTAAGTGGGTTCTAGGTGAAATCTACCTGCAAAAGAAAACCTATGCACATACCCCTAAGAGAATCCTGAAGAATTCTGACTTTTATCTTCTAATATGAAGACTAGAAAAAAATTATGTACAGTTCAAAATCAGGCTATAATAAATATATGAATAAATATAGCAAATTACAGTGGTCCCCTGAGCTATGATGTTATTTGGTGGTGAAACTGAATTAATTATAACTTGAGGCCATAAGTATAGAAACATAGTAATCAGTCTCTAAGCTTACAACATGTCAACCTAAAATTAAGCAGATAACTGAAATAGAAATAGAAAATTCCTACGTATAAAAGACTTATAGGGGTTGTCCAACCAAAATATTTGTTTTTATTCCTGTATTGATTGAAAATAATAAAGGGTGGCATACTGGCCCCCACAGAACCCTTTCGGATCCAGCGCATTCCGCTCTGGTGGTCTCCGCTACGCTCCGGAAGCAATGTCTGTCCCATTCGCCTACATTTCTCTGGTGACATGCTATTCTACAGCCAGGTACAGGCGGCAGAAGTGTTGGGACTTCTGAATGGGGTAAACATTTCTAGAGCCGGTGAGATGCCATCTAAGTGCAGTCCTATTTTAACACTGTCACATGTGAGAAAGTGGAGAAACTTTTTTTATCTCCACGTACGAGAAAAACGGAGGACACTCAGACCACTCTTCCAACACTCTGACCACTCTTATGATCATTCATGATCTGATCAAAATAATTGGTCCATTTTTCTCTTATGTGAGAAACACTGACATCTGAATGAGGCTTTATTCTGCATTTTATGTAGACTTTATCTTATTCTTCTCACAGAAATGTGACCCTCAAAAAAATGTATTTACAATCTGCTTACAATCAAGAGAAAGTCACTGTAAGAGATATCAGTTATGATGCCCCAATAGAAACATTGGACCCGACTCAAGACCAGTGTTGTTCACGCCGGTCTTGATGAAGAGCTATGCTGGAGTCATACTCTCCTGATTCATAAAGTGGTGTTCACCTCATCATGAATCAGGAGCACTGGATGAGTGGAGTACACCTCTGGGTGCGCCTCACCACAAATCTTACTCCAGTCACTCCTAGAGTAATATTTGTGGTGTAGCAAAAGCCATTGCTCATCAAGCTACTGCCCTGTTCTTTCTTCCCTCTTTTGTGGGCAACTGGGAGAAACTGGCATGAAACCAACGGAAGTAGCAAAAGTTTGGCACAACTCAAAATTTTGCAACTTTCAAAGCTAATTCTTGTCTTCTCTGCGCTATGTAGAAACAGGAAGTCTCTTGTCCCTGCATTTATGATTCCCCTCTTCAATCCCTGAACCATCTGCTCCCCTATCCAGAGACTTTTGCAGTGACTTATGACTCATACACGTAAAATTGACCTCCTGTTTTTACGTAAAGCTTAGAAGGATTCAGCTAGTCAGTTTTTAATCACGTGATGTCATAGATCTAATGGAAAAGAGAAGAATTAGCTGGGTAGAAAGGCAAAATGAGCAATTGTAAGTACACAGTGCTGTATAATATGATGATTACAATGTATTAAGAGGATAAAAATTTTGATGGGAGGAGTGCTTCTTTAAATCTGCCATACGTTTCCAGAATTATGGGTCTTTATATTTAGTGCTAATTTTTATGGTCTTCTTCAAGACGGCTTTGCTCACAAATTAATAATACAGATCAAACTAAATACACACCCCAGACAGTCATGTGAGCCACAGCCCCTCAGAAAAGACTATAAAAATTAGCCCTAAATAAAAAGACCCATGGATCTGAAACCATATGGCCAATTAAAAAAAAATACTAGAGCAGAAGAAATAAATTAGTAGCAAAAACTGGTCATTTTTGATCTGGTGCCAGGTCCTCGTTAAGATATGTCCATTCCCCTATACCTTCAGTCAATCAGCAGTGATGACACCGATCAGGTAATATCTTCTGCGACTCTTCAGTGTCCATCCGTGCCCTCTTTAGCATTTTGAGGGGCAGTTTTGTAGATGTAATGAGCCCATTAGAATAACATTTTAGGGTAAACCTTCTAATTTAAATACATCTCTAATAAGGAAAGGTTTCATATCTCTATTTATCTTACAGAAAATAATGTCTGCCTATACTGTTTTTCCAGACTTGTCACTTTTCACTTACGTAATAAGAATTGGACATCGATTTTGATTTTTGAGCAATTGTTGCCACACAACTAATAAAAAGTAATCTTAGTATGGCAAGAGAAATACAACTGAGTGACAGTAGTGGATTTTTGCTGCGATAATCTTGAGATAATTTTTAATGGTCTCCATATATTCAAAGGTTCTTCTATGACGTTTTCTGAAAACAGCGTATACATTTATCCTATGTATCTGTTGATGCCAGCTGAAATTCATTTAATGCCTGTTGTATAACCACTAGTGCATACAAGATTTTTACTTTTGCCACAAACACAAATTAAAAATACATGAAGTCAAAAATGGTAGATAATGTAAAGGTTTCCTGAGAAGGGAAATATTTCCAAGTGTCATACATTACTAAAAGGGCTGACTGGCCCCACTAGTTCAGTCTTTCATGAAGAGGTCCTTATATTAAAATATAACTTATTTTATTTTGGAATTTTTGTATATTTTTTTGGTATATAAAATATTACATATTTTTATTTTATTTACGGTATATATTGCCATGAATTTAATTCTGTAAGTGGGAGAAGACCAAAAATATATTAAAATAAACTATATGCCTGCTGAACTTATTCAATATTGAATGATCCATTTTATTGGTGTCTGCGACCCCTGATGACAATGAATGAGGCGAAACATGTTGGGGAGGATGCCCTAAGGACAGCAAATTATAGTTTTCATTATAGCATATTCTGAGCCTGCTCTTGATCACAAAGTAATAATGTATATGCTAATATCTAATTGTTAGGTAGGCATATAGTTGGTCTTTCTTCACGCACTTATAGAATTATAATGACAAAAAAGGACTATATAAGACCTGATAACGCTACACATGGTGGACCATGTGGCCCTTTTAGTAATAGCATGTACCCATTGTGAGTAAAACCGCTGAATCACAATGAAATTGCCATGAGGTAGAAAACAAGTTTTCAAGACTCTTCTTCCTCCTTGGTTACAAAGCCTTTATTTTTCACAACTATGATCCAGTCCCTCTTCTTCATTCATGTGCAGTTGTACATGAGGATGATGAACACTATGTCCCTGATTCAAGGTTTTAAAAGGGTATTCCCAACTCCAAGATCCTATTCAATATTTAGTAGGTGTAATAATAATAATATTAGCAAATACCTCAAATTAGGAATGTAGTGTAGTTCTTTTGATTCGATATGTTGCCTACACCACGTGCAGGGCATTCTAGTAGCATAGGTATCCATGGTTACGACCACTCATATAGTGACAGTTGTTAGGGGTCGTAACCATGGATATCTAAACTACTGCAATGCCTGCACATGGAGAAAGCAACATAGCTTATCAGAAGAAATATACTACATGTCTAATTGGAGGTATTTGGTAATATTATTATTATTACACCTACTACATATTGGGATAGGATCTTGGAGGTGGAAATACCCCTTTAATGCCCAAAAAGTGGAGTGAAAGTTCTGCAAAGGAACAAAATTTTGGCGTGTCTCCCGAGATGCCCCAAAATGTTGTTACTTTTAGTTTTCACCAAAGTTTTTCCCAGCTCTGCCAAAATGGATGGAGATAGGGTTGGGCGGGAGCGTGAGGCCACAGCTTGTCTAATTTATGATGAGCTGTGGTGTTCCCTATGCCAGACATCTCCAGTCAAGGACTGGAATGAGATTTCTGGTGTGGCACATGCCATTCGATAGATCTTCTAGATTCATGAAGAGGCAAGCACCTCTCTATGAATCAAGAGCATCTAACTCCACCCCGCCACCTCATCAAGACCGTTATTGATGACTTGTGGCCTATGATCAAAAGTCTTAATGTACATTTACACAGGCCGATTATTATAAACAGGCGCTCCCAGGAACATTAGTTTCCCAATAATCAGCCAGTGTAAAAAGGCTGCCAATCACTGAATGAACAAACAAAACACTTTTTTCATTTGAATGTATTTTGAAGTTTGCTGAAAATTCATCGTTCTTGGTAGCACATCGACCGGTGTAAACAGGAGGTGCTGCCGAGAATGACGTTCGATGTGCACAGAAAGATCTTTTACCGATTGTTCTGTGCGCACCAGAAGTGCAGTCGGCCTATCTAAACAGGCTATTAAATGGCCGCCCATTGGTGGTTAGTTATTTAAAAACGCAAGTCAGCAAGTGTAAACGCATCTTTAGACTGGTGACTGGCACTATGTAACCTGCACACTCTCCCTGTGCAAAACAAACTTGCAACAGGAAACCTTGCAAACAATTTGGAGTTGAAATTAAACAAAATATCAGGCACCAAAATGCCATATAATAAATGTCAGTCTGTAAAAAAGTTACTACATGCATAACATATTCTCAAAATAAGTCTAAAATGATAATAATGATTATAAAAAGCAACCATGTTGTCCTTCTCCTTAGCCTAGGACTATTTGCCGGATTTTATTCAGAAGGTTCAGGTGAATGTATTTGTCCAGGAGACTGTTAGTGAGTCCCGTCACAGACAGGACCAGTAGCAGAATCAGTGCCATCTTGCACACAGAGAATCCCTTGAGCCTAGTGGAAAAGTGACAAAACTGGTATTAGCCATATCAGATAACTGGACATATAACAAAGAAGAACTAAGGTGACTACAGTCGTTACATCAATGACAGAATTAGATCTTATTGCATGCTCATAGATATAGTTCACTGTGCCTGAAAGGATAGTATTTCCAGATGCAAATTTTTAGAAAAGGACTAACATATACAAGAACCATATCTGATGTGTCACTGAGTAAAGTCTTTATATATGTTACAGTACCATGTAGATACAGTACATGAACAAAAATATTGGGACACAACTCTTAAGGAAAATATTCCACCAGTTTGATCATTGTAAACTGGCCACATCATGGGATAATCTCTGCAGAGCTGATTAAAACTTGTTTTTTATTTTTTAATTTATCCTCTTTGTTTCGGAGATATTAGTTTATAAAGTTTAGGTTATAATTTGTTTCATTACAAACACGTCTGCAGCTGCAGTTCTCCCTGTCATTGTGCTGTCAGATCTGCCGTGTCTCCTCCCACACACTGACTGCTGGGCGATGAAAGCTGAAAGGTGTTCATAATCTATGACCTGCTCTCGGCAGTTGACAAGTAATTCAAGTTGTACACTACAATAGTGGACAATGTCAGATGCATACTCTCAGAAGGTATAGTAAAGAGTCTTTCCATTATCATCTTGCCGCATACCTTTGCAAAGTGCCATCTACAGCACTTTCTATACAGTTACACAAATGGTAGATCGGCGCATATTGGCTACAGGGAGGTGTATATTAAATGGACAAGCTATTAAACCCTGATGAGGTGCATCTGGCTAGTGTTTCACCTTAATCTCTCAGCCTTGGAGGGAGACTGCACAGGTCGTGTGCTTCAAAACCACAAGTATCATTGGTTGCTATTGACAACAGTAGTTTTGTGTGACTGGACTGGGCCTAGCTCAGCCATGTCTGAATAGCCAGGGTTTGTATTGTTTAGTTAGTGCCTGTGGTTATGTTTTTTTTTTCTGTGCTGTGAAACCAGTGAAATTACACCGACACAGACCCCAGTTTAGATGTAGTGTGGGCACGGAAGTATTCAGACCCCTTTACATTTTTCACCCTTTGTTTCATTGCAGACATTTGGTAAACTCAAAAAAGTTCATTTTTTTTCTCATTAATCTACACTCTGCACCCCATCTTGACTAAAAAAACAGAAATGTAGAATTTTTTGCAAATTTATTAAAAAAGAAAAACTGAAATATCACATGATCATAAGTATTCAGACCCTTTGCTCAGTATTGAGTAGAAGCACCCTTTTGAGCTAGTACAGCCATGAGTCTTCTTGGGAATGATGCAACAAGTTTTTCACACCTGGATTTGGGGATCCTCTGCCATTCTTCCTTGCAGATCCTCTCCAGTCCGTCAGGTTGGATGGTGAACGTTGGTGGACAGCCATTTTCAGGTCTCTCCAGAGATGCTCAATTGGGTTTAGGTCAGGGCTCTGGCTGGGCCAGTAAAGAATGGTCACAGAGTTGTTCTGAAGCCACTCCTTTGTTATTTTAGCTGTGTTCTTAGGGTCATTGTCTTGTTGGAAGGTGAATCTTCAGCCAAGTCTGAGGTCCAGAGCACTCTGGAAGAGGTTTTCATCCAGGATATCTCTGTACTTGGCCGCATTCATGTTTCCTTCAATTGCAACCAGTCGTCATGTCCCTGCAACTGAAACACACCCCCATAGCATGATGCTGCCACCACCACGTTTCACTGTTAGGATTGTATTGGGCAGGTGATGAGCAGTGCCTGGTTTTCTCCACACATACCGCTTAGAATTATCACCAAAAAGTTCTATCTTCGTCTCATCAGACAAGAGAATCTAATTTCTCATAGTCTGGGAGTCCTTCATGTGCTTTTTAGCAAACTCTATGCGGTCTTTCATATGTCTGGCACTGAGGAGAGGCTTCTGTCAGGCCACTCTGCCATAAAGGCCCGACTGGTAGAGGGCTGTAGTGATAGTTGACTTTGTAGAACTTTCCCCCATCTCCCTGCTGCATCTGTGGAGCTCAGCCACAGTGATCTTGAGGTTCTTCTTTACCTCTCTCTCCAAGGCTCTTCTCCAACGATTGCTCAGTTTGGGTGGGCGACCAGGTCTAAAGGTACTGCCACACTTAGCTATCCCGCTAGCGATCTCGTTAGCGTTGCATACTAATGAGATCGCTAGCGGGATTGTTTCTATATCGCTAAATGCTTCCGCATTTAGCGATATAGTTAACGACGCTATCGCCGTTAGCGATCTTCTTAACGACTTTAGCGGTACAAAAGTACCGCTAAATCGCTAAGAAAAGGTGCCACACAGCGATAAGATACTTACCCAGCGGGAGCGCCAGCGATGAAATAGGGTCCGGAGCGATTCCAGCGACGAGCGAGATCACAGCAGGAAGCTCGTCGCTGGAAGCTGCCGCACTGAACAATATCGCTAACGGGATCGCTAAATAGTGACGTTTTTTAGCGATCCCGTTAGCGATATTGTTTAGTGTGGCATACCCTTTAGAAGACTTCTGGTGGTTCCAAACTTTTTCCATTTAAGAATTATCAAGGCCACTGTGCTCTTACAAACCTTGAGCACCACAGAAATTTTTTTGTAACCTTGGCCAGATGTGTGCCTTGCCACAATTCTGTCTCTGAGCTCCTTGGCAAGTTCCTTTGACCTCATGATTCTCATTTGGTCTGACATGCACTGTGAGCTGTGAGGTCTTATATATACAGGTGTGTGCCTTTACAAATCAAGTCTCATCAGTTTAATTAAACAGAGCTGGACTCCAATGAAGGAGTAGAACCATCTCAAGGAGGATCACAAGGAAATGGACAGCATGTGACTTACGGTAAATATGAGTGTCTGAGCAAAGAGTCTGAATACTTATGACCCATGTGATATTTCAGTTTTTCTTTTCAGTAAATTTGCAAAAATTTCTACATTTCTGTTTTTTGCAGTCAAGAAGGGGTGCAGAGTGTACATTAATGAGAAAAAAAATGAAATTTTTTGAATTTACCAGATGGCTGCAAAGAAACAAAGAGTGAAAATTTAAAGGGGTCTGAATACTTTCCGTACCCACTGTAGTGTGGCTTTCAGAGTCCTCATTGTGTTCCACAAGCAAACCTTGCCTTGGAAAGTGATCCCGTACAAAGGTTATGTCACAGATGCCAAAAACACACGCTTCTGGCTTTCGCCTGGTAAATAACAGACTATGAGAACATTAACGAGAACCTGTCAGCACGATTTTGTAATGTAAAGTAAATACATGGATGTAATTGTGCTGTAATACTGAGTACATTGATACCTTTGGTAAAGAAATCCACTTTGTGAATCTTCTTTATTCACCATTTGAAGTTTTCTGCTGATTATATTTGGTGCACAGAGACCAGACTGTATACAGGGGTCTTCTCCTCCCTTTCTGTGATTCCCGGGCCCCTCAGCCTGCCTTCAGCCTTTGAATGACAGGTCACTGCTGAGATTTTAAACAGAAGAGGCATGCCATTCACAGACTGGAGGCAGACCGGCGGCCTGGGAATCACAGACAGGGGCAAGCGGAGGGGCCGGTGAATCACAGACAGGAAGGAGAAGACCCAGTGCACAGTCCGGCCCCTGTACACTGAAATCTAAGTAGGAGAAAACCTCAAATGGAGATAAAAAGAACCACAAAGTGGATTTCCTCACCAAAGGCATCAATGTAATCAGTATTACAGCGCCATTACAGCCATGTCTTTACATTACAACATCGTGCTGACAGGTTCCCTTTAAAACATATGTCAGGAAATCTCCCAAAGCCTACACTTCAGGCACACTTGCCAAAATATAGAAAACAGCTTATTGTGACTGCTGAAAATGCTTTCTGATGATAAAACCCCATTTAAAAAAAATATAATATTCAAATGATACATGTAAGATAAAGCAGCACCAGCAGTAACAGGAAAATCACAATATCGGGAGCAATGTCTGGTGATGTTACAATCTTAGCTTTGCTTCTTCTAAGGTGCATAGAGGTTTTTTTAAGCCGTTTTGGACAGAAAACTAAGCAGAAACCTCCAAATCCTTCTCAAAAACTCAAAACTGCTCAAAAACATAGAGGTTGTGCTCATTTATACAGACTCTGTGCGACTTTGCATGTTCTAAGACGGCAACATGAACACATCATATTTTTAAGCTGCATCCCTGAAGTTTTGCTGTTGGATCAAACATTGATAGCTTTATATAATACTGCGAACATGTTTAGTCTATAAATTCCTTATCAGCAAAGACAAAATTCTTCTATAAGTTTGGAAAGGGAATAATGTCTAATTTAGTAAAAAAAAAAAAAACAAAGCAGAGGATAGTATGAGCATAACCCCAAAAATGCAAAGTGTAATGACTTTATTTCTCGGAAATGCCATGAAAACAGATCTGTCTGACAGCAAAAGGAGCCGCCAAGAGTTCCGCTTGTAATGGCCTATATTGTCTCAATAATAATCCTATCGGCTCCCTCTAGTGGTAGATGCAGGTAGTTAGTGTGCTGTCTTTGTAATCTCTACACTGGGGATGTCTAATCTGTACAAATAATAATTGAACATAACAAGAGGTACCTCCAAAACATATTAATTAAATGAATAGGAGTGGAAATCCACTGTTAAATTAAATTAAATAGCAACATAGCTGCGACTCATCTTAACGTGGTCTATATTACTGTTCATATGAATGAATAGGTTGCTATATTCCTTTAGTTATAATATTGTCTTTACACACTAATTCTGTTTCACTTTTCCACTTGGTAATATTCTGATTTGCAATACACAGATCTGGTGCCACTAGATCTAAACTCCTCCCACATGACCTGACTCCATACATACTGATCAAGCATGTCAGGGAGCTTCATAACATATTCTGCTGTGGCGTTATTGATGCACCTACAGCGCATCCTACATCCCTATGTGCCTTGTACACAGGGTGATGCACATTGTCGCTGATTAGATATATTTTTCAACCCATTGCCTTCATTCGATCTCTAGTCAATTTATACATCTTGAACTTTTTTTGCTGCCTTGTATGTCACATAATAAGCTCCGCCCCTATTGATCACATGACTTCTCTCCAAATGCACGCTCTCGATCCTGGTCTCTCGCGTTACTTCTGCTCCTGCTGCTGTGGGTAAGTCTGGTCTCCGGGGTAACGGCTAGGCGCCAGCCGCCCCGTGTGATTCAGCCTCCCCTCTGGCTTCAGAGCATGCGAGGCATTCATCTGAGAGGCTGCTGCCTAATTACAGGCTTTTACATGGGGCACCACAAATGGTCATTTTTAGACATGTGATCACTGGGGCAGGATATTTAATGAGACGTCTAAACCCCTTAAACACGCCCCCTAAAGAAGGTGTACCGAAACGTACGTCGGGGATTGCGGTGTCCTGCGCCCACCTTAGCACCACTATGACTGGTAATTATTACTAATGGCTGATGTATCATCGAGTACTTTTTGCTGTGTGCCTAATGATGAAGCTGTTGCTTTATGGGTTGTGATCTCAGCGCTGAGCTGTCCCTTTGAGTGTCAGTAAGATACTTACCTATCTGGATTTTCATTTAAAGCTGCCTTGTGCAGTTTTTTTTTTTTTTTTATACTTCAATAGCACTTGGGCCCAGCTCAGCGCTGTGTATCACTACGTATACAATTGTGACTTTGTACTACTCATTGTTTGGCCCTGAGAAATATTGACTCACATACTTATGGCTCAGCTCTTGTCAGTATTCATGTGGTGCAGGTGTCAACAGGACACCTTCGTTTTTTCAGTTTGGTATTTTGGTTTTCTACCATGACCGCATACTATTCTCTATTCATGTATTAAATCTGCTCCCAGTTACGTCTCCACACGGTTGGATTATGTTTAAATTTCTTTTTTCTTGTTTGAGATTCTTATAAATTGTTTCAATAAAATTAATTTTTTATTTAGCATTTTGACTCTTGGTCCTCAGTTTTTCATACAAATAATAATTGGATAACAAAAAAGCCTAATTGGTATTAATGATAATGGAAATATTTCCCTATATTATTGATATAAAAAGTTTTGTGCTATTATTGGTCTCTAAATATGACACAACAGTATAACAGAAATATTAGAGTATGAATCAATCTTACCTGCCCTTAGCGGATTGAATATATCCATAAAAGTAGAGGTGACGTCCATAGATGTATAGTAAACCAAATAGCGAGGCGAGCTCTGAAACACAAGTCATATGTTCATCAGACATTAGCTGTGTACAGTCATGGCCAAAAGTTTTGAGAATGACACAAATATTATATTTTCACATGATCTGCTGCCCTCTGGTTTTTATATGTGTTTGACAGATGTTTTTATCACAGACAGAAATATAATAATTGCAAACATATGAGTAACAAAAGTTTATATTGACTGTTAGAATGAGTTAATGCAGCAAGTCAATATTTGCAGTGTTGACCCTTCTTCTTCAGGACCTCTGCAATTCTCCCTGGCATGCTCTCAATCAACTTCTAGACCAAATTCTGACTGATAGCAGTCCATTCTTGCACAATCAATGCTTTCATTTTGTCAGAATTTTTAGGTTTTTGTTTGTCCACCCGTCTCTTGATGATTGACCACAAGTTCTCAATGGGATTAAGATCTGGGGAGTTTCCAGGCCATGGACCTAAAATCTCTATGTTTTGTTCCCTGAGCCATTTAGTTATCACCTTTGCTTTATGGCAAGGTGCTCCATCATGCTGGAAAAGGCATTGTTGATCGCCAAACTGCTCTTGGAGGGTTGGGAGAAGTTGCTCTTGGAGGACATTCTGGTACCATTCTTTATTCATGGCTGTGTTTTTAGGCAAGACTGTGAGAGAGCCGATTCCCTTGGCTGAGAAGCAACCCCACACATGAATGGTTTCAGGATGCTTAACAGTTGGCATGAGACAAGACTGGTGGTAGCGCTCACCTTGTCTTCTCCGAATGAGGCGTTTTCCTGATGTCCCAAACAATCGAAAAGGGGATTCATCAGAGAAAATAACTTTACCCCAGTCCTCAGCAGTCCACTGCCTGTACCTTTTGCAGAATATCAGTCTGTCCATAATGTTTTTTCTGGAGAGAAGTGGCTTCTTTGCTGCCCTCCTTGAGACCAGTCCTTGCTCCAAGAGTCTCCGCCTCACAGTGCGTGCAGATGCACTCACACCTGAATGCTGCCATTCCTGAGCAAGCTCTGCACTGCAGGTAGCCCGATCCCACAGCTGAAACACTTTTAAGAGACTGTCCTGGCGCTTGCTGGTCTTTCTTCGGCACCCTGGAGCCTTTCTGGCAACAATGGAACCTCTCTCCTTGAAGTTCTTGATGATGCGATAGATTGTTGACTGAGGTGCAATCTTTCTAGCTGCGATACTCTTCCCTGTTAGGCCATTTTTGTGCATTGCAATGATGACAGCACGTGTTTCTTTAGAGATAACCATGGTTAACAGAAGAGAAACAATGATGCCAAGCCCCAGCCTCCTTTTAAAGTAGTGTCCAGTAGTGTCATTCTTACTTAATCATGACAGATTGATCTCCAGCCATGTCCTCATCAACACCCACACCTGTGTTAATGGAGCAATCACTGAAAAGAGGTTAGCTGGTCCTTTTAAGGCAGGGCTGCAATGATGTTGAAATGTGTTTTGGGGATAAAGTTCATTTTCTAGCCAAATATTGACTTTGCAAGTAATTGCTGTTAAGCTGATCACTCTTTGTAACATTCTGGAGTATATGCAAATTGCCATTAGAAAAAGTGAAGCAGTAGACTTTGTAAAAATTAATATTTGTGTCATTCTCAAAACTTTTGGCCATGACTGTATAACCAGCTTTAAGAGCTCATGCAGACGAGCGTATAAATTGGATGTCCGATTTTCAATTGGCTAGCACACGGACAGCACACTGACCCATGTTATTTTGCAGCGCTGTTCAGATGAACAATTTTTCGCTAGGTCCGACTGTCAGTGCCCAAAAAAAAAAATATATCAGCATGCACTAGTTTCTTCTGCATCTCAAATGAGACTCACCCATTGTCCCTAACGCTAGGGGGCAACCTAGTTCGCCCTACTCCACAGATTACTTCTGATGGTGAAGACTCTGGGGCCACGTACCTTGCCTTAGCTCCTAAATCCACCCTCAATCTGTACCCTTCCCCCACCCAGGGAAGAGGGGAGTAGTTATATACCATAATACACCAACCAGTCTAGCAAGGTAATATGAACAGGAGTAACGGAAAATACCAAAAATACAAATATACACACACATATAACAGAGATATGCACCGGGGAGTGGAGGATGGGGTTAAATCAAAGTAGGTGATGAAAGGGAATTATCACACGCTCAAAACCAAGCAACAGTCACAGATAAATCCACCTACTCAAATAAAAACCAACAACAACCTCCAAGCCATGCAGCAAAAGCTAGCTCTGACAAAGAAATCAAACAGATTGTCGATGGACTTGGCAACAAAAGAAGAAAACCATTGGAGTTTGGTAATGTGAATTATATTTTATTTACTTTTCCTACTTTTTTTCAAAAAATGTTAGGGATAGAAATCCCCTTTAAAAAGACATGTATCAGATTTGTAAAACCGACTGCTAAGCGCAGATGTGATGCATGCAATATTCTTGCCTTATAGACAAGGGGGAATTTTTTTTAATTACGTCTTTGACTAAAGTAATTACAGTCAATTTCGCTATTGACAAATTAGATGTCTCCAGTTCTGTTTTCTGGATTTTCTTCTAATTTCCTTGTGATGCTGAAGAGCCTTGTTATACTATAGGAATGTTGAACGTCACAATATTACAGACAAATTTGACATATTAAAACATTTACAACATGTGTACCTTATTAAATTGAGCTGTGGAATGACAGTCAATCTGATAATCATACCGTCCCCTGATGATATAACATTTTCTGCATTTACAATCTCAAGAAAGATACCGTAGATTACCTTGATTAAAGAACCAGCCTGCAACCCAAAGATCGACCAAAAATGTTGCAAAGAATTCAATACAGTTTTGTCTGCAAAATAGTATATAGTTGTATATTAGTAGATTATATAGCTGCATATTAGAAGTATATACTAATCAGCATGTCATTCTTTCAATAAAAATAAATGTCATAAAACATTTATTTCATATACCTACAGTGCCTTGAAAAAGTATTCATACCGTGTAAACTTTTCCACATTACACCCACAAACTTAAATGTATTTTATTGGAATTTTATGTAATATACCAATACAAAGTACCATAGTAAATATTTGTGAAGTATAAAAGGAAATGATAGATGATTTTGTAAATATTAAAAAAAATAAATCTGAAATTTGTGACATGCATTTTTATTCAGGCCTTGAGTCAATACTTTGTAGGACCACCTTTCACTGCAATTACTGCTGCACAACTTTTGGAGTATGTCTCTACCAGCTTTTCACATTCAAAGCCTGAAATCTTTTTTTTATTTTTTTGAAATCTAGCTTTATCTCAATGAGATTGGATGGAGAGCGTCTGTGAACAGTAAAATTCAAGTCATGCCAGATTGTCGATGGTATTTAGGTTTTGGACTGTGACTGGGCCATTTACCCACATGAATATGCTTTGATCTAAATGATTTCATCATAGCTTTGGCAGTATGTTTAGGGTCGTTGTCCTGCTAGAAGGTGAACCTACGCCCCAGTCTCAAGGCTTTTGCAGCTTTTAGCAGATTTTCCTCCAGGATTATCCTGTAATTAGCTCCATCTATCTTCCAATCAACTGTGACTAGTTACCCTGTCACTGCTGTAGAAAAGCATCTGTACAGTATGATGCTACCACCACCATGCTTGTTGGTGGGGATAGTGTTTTCCGGGTGATGTGCAGTGTTAGTTTTCCACCACACTTAGTGTTTTGCGTTTAGCACAAAAAGTTCTACTTTGGTCTCGTCTGACCAGAGCACATGCTTCTACATGCTGGCTGATGGCATTTTTTCGATCTGCAAACGAGACTTCCTATGGTTTGCTTTCACAAACGGCTTTCTTCTTGCCACTTTTCCATAAAGACCAGATTTGTTTAGTGTACAACTAAGGCTGGAGTCACATATAACGTATAAAAATATGGTCCGTTTTTCACGGACCAAATCGCACGAATGTTTCATGAACAGTGATCCGTATGTCATCCAAATGTAATGCGAGGAAGCTATTTTCATCCGTTTGCATCCATATGGCGAGATTTTCTCGCCGGCTTGCAAAACGGACATATAATGGATCCCAATGACAGGTTTTAAAACATAAACAAAAGAATAGATACAGTGGTGGCCAAAAGTATTCGCACCCCTGCAATTCTGTCAGATAATACTCAGTGTCTTCCTGAAAATGATTGCAATCACAAATTATTTGCTATTTTTTTCTTCATTTAATTTGCTTGCAAGGTAAAAACACACAAGAGAATGAAGCAAAAATCAAATCCTTGATCATTTCACACAAAACTCCAAAAATGGGCCAGACAAAAGTATTGGCACCCTCAGCCTAATACTTGGTTGCACAACCTTTAGCCAAAATAACTACGAACAACCGCTTCCGGTAACCATCAATGAGTTTCTTACAATGCTCTGCTGGAATTGTAGACCATTCTTCTTTGGCAAACTGCTCCAGGTCCCTGGTACTTGAAGGGTGCCTTCTCCAAACTGCCATTTTGAGATCTCTCCACAGGCGTTCTATGGGATTCAGGTCTGGACTCATTGCTGGCACCTTAGAAGCCTCCAGTGCTTTCTCTCAAACCATTTTATAGTGCTTTTGGAAGTGTGTTTTGGGTCATTGTCCTGCTGGAAGACCCATGACCTCTGAGGGAGACCCAGCTTTCTCACACTGGGCCCTAAATTATGCTGCAAAATTTGTTGGTAGTCTTCAGACTTCATAATGCCATGCACACGGTCAAGCAGTACAGTGCCAGAGGCAGCAAAGCAACCCCAAAATATCAGGGAACCACCGCCATGTTTGACTGTAGGGACTGTGTTCTTTTCTTTGAATGCCTCTTTTTTTTTCCTGTACACTCTATGTTGATGGTTTTTCCCAAAAAGGTCGACTTTTGTCTCATCTGACCAGAGAACATTCTTCCAAAACGTTTTAGGCTTTCTCAGGTAAGTTTTGGCAAACTCCAGCCTGGCTTTTTTATGTCTCGGGGTAAGAAGTGGGGTCTTCCTGGGTATCCTACCATACAGTCCCTTTTCATTCAGACGCCGACGGATAGTACGGGTTGACACTGTTGTACCCTCGGACTGCAGGGCAGCTTGAACTTGTTTGGATGTTAGTCGAGGTTCTTTATCCACCATCCGCACAATCTTGCTTTGAAATCTCTCATCAATTTTTCTTTTCCTTCCACATCTAGGGAGGTTAGCCACAGTGCCATGGGCTTTAAACTTCTTGATGACAGTGCGCACGGAAGACACAGGAACATTCAGGTCTTTGGAGATGGACTTGTAGCCTTGAGATTACTCATGCTTCCTCACAATTTGGTTTCTCAAGTCCTCAGACAGTTCTTTGGTCTTCTTTCTTTTCTCCATGCTCAATGTGGTACACACAAGGACACAGGACAGAGGTTGAGTTAACTTTAATCCATGTTAACTGGCTGCAAGTGTCATTTAGTTATTACCAACACCTGTTAGGTGCCACAGGTAAGTTACAGGTGCTGATGATTACACGAATTAGAGAAGCATCACATGATTTTTCAAACAGTGCCAATACTTTTGTCCACCCCCTTTTTTAGGTTTGGTGTGGAATTATATCCAATTTGGCTTTAGGTCAATTCTTTTTGTGTTTTTTCATTGAAGACAAATTAAATGAAGATAATAATACCAAAGAATTTGTGTTTGCAATCATTTTCAGGAAGAAACTGAGTATTATCTGACAGAATTTCAGGGGTGCCAATACTTTTGGCCACCACTGCATATATACATGAATGAAATCATGTCTGGGCAGGCGCCCTGGCTGACCGGAGATGAACTGATTAGCGTGGGAAAGTTTCTGAACTTTTTCCCACGCTGTTGATTTGCAGTTGTGGCATACTCCATCCATTTTTTCCATTTTTAAATTATGGATTGAACAATGCTTCATGAGACATTTATAACTTGGGCTATTTTTTTTTTTTTTTTTATAACCTAACCCTGCTTTACGTTTTTCCACAACATTATCCCTGACCTGTCTGGTGTGTTCCTTGGTTTTCATGATGTTGTTTGATCCCGCATGATTTTCAAACAAACTGCTTTGGCATTCACAGAACAGCTGTAGTTATGCGGAGAATAAATTACACACAGAGGGACTCAATTTACTAATGATGTGACTTCTGGAGGCAATTGGTCACTCAGGATTTTATTTAGAAATATTAAACTACAGTGGCTAAATACAAATGCATGTCACAATTTTCAGATTTATATTTTTAAAATAATTAGAAAACCATGTATCATTTCCTTAACACTTTACAAATACTCTTTACATTGTGTTGGTATATCACATAAAAACCTTATGAAATACATTTAAGTTTGTGGGCGTAATGTGGAAAAGTTCATGGGGTATGAATACATTTCACAGCACTGTACACTAATGTCCAGTCATAAAATGTGGCCTATACCATGTATACAGTAAAGGATCACTGAGTATGTCCTGTATTAAAGAAAAACACATGCAGTGTACAAATTATCCACACAATTAGGGGCATAACTACAGTGGATGCAAGGCCCTGGAGCTTAAGGGGCCCCAAAAGATCCCAATAGCTTGTAATGGAAGATCAGCTGTATTAAAGAATTGGGAACCACATTGGACATTTTGCATTGGGGCCCTGGAGCGTCACAAAATACAATTTTTTTCTTACTTCGACCAAAACGTCTCCACTTACACTACATTGTAGAACAAGGACCAGACACAGAATTTCACCAGTGGATCATAACAATTTTGGTTTTACATGTTGTATGCCATGGTTCCTCAGTCTGTGGCTCATAGTTACATGTTGCTCTCAGGCATCATGCATGTGGTCAGTTGGGAGAGCTAGTGGTCAGTTTAGTCAGCGTTGCATGGCCAGCTTTAGGCCAAGTTCACATCTGCAGTTTAAATTCTGTTTCCCTCTTCCATCATAAGAACGAAAAATTTAAATTCAATGCAGTGATTGATCTCTCACATGATGGAAAAACCAACGCTCATTGATAATAGGATATGTCAAGTTCTGTCAAGGATTACTTCATTTTGCTAGATTAATAGTGCAGTATAATGGAGCCTTCAACACAGAAGTGAATCTAGTCTTACATAGGAGCAAAGTGAATGAAACTAATAAGTTATCTGAAATACGTGTTTCTCAATTAATACCAATTACATACTGTGCTCTGAAGGTTCTCTCAAACTCTGGGTTTCCACTGACGGCTGGAGGTATCACCCTGTGCTTTATTCTGGACTTTCCCACCAGGTTTGCAAAATATGCTGCAATAAAATGTAGAGGGGTTAACAAAGTTACATATTTTATACCCTGTTACACAATGGTGCTGTTGTTTACGTGAATACATCATCTTTTGTTTAGAAAGGAACATATCTATTGAAATTTGAATAGTTAGCACTACATGCAAGGGCACATTGCACCATCCTCCACAGAAGCAATGTGTGATCAGAAATTGACCTATTGCTTAAAATGTATCTGTTATTTAAAATTATTTTTTATATACAGTGCCTACAAGTAGTATTCAACCCCCTGCAGATTTAGCTGGTTGACACATGCGGAATTAACTTGGCATTGTGACATTTGTACTGTAGATCAGCCTGGAAGTGGGAAATGCACTGCAGCAAAAATTTTTGTTTTAATTTTTTTTTTAAAACGTTAAAAGTTCATTCAGAGTGTCATTTATTATTCAACCCCTCAAACCACAAGAATTCTGTTTGGTCCCCCTAAAGTATTAAGAAGTAGTTCAGGCACCAAGAATAATGAGCTTCACATGTGTGGATTAATGATCTCTTTTGCCAGCCTTTTCTGACTATTTAAGACCCTCCCCAAACTTGTGAACAGCACTCCTACATGGTCAACATGGGAAAGACAAAGGAGCATTCCAAGGCCATCAGAGACAAGATCGTGGAGGGTCACAAGGCTGGCAAGGGGTACAAAACCCTTTCCAAGGAGTTGGCCCTACCTGTCTCCACTGTTGGGAGCATCATCCGTAAGTGGAAGGCTTATGGAACTACTGTTAGCCTTCCACGGCCTGGACAGCCTTTGAAAGTTTCCTCCCGTGCCGAGGCCAGGCTTGTCCGAAGAGTCAAGGCTAACCCAAGGACAACAAGGAAGGAGCTCCGGGAAGATCTCATGGCAGTGGGGACACTGGTTTCAGTCAATACCATAAGTAACGTACTCCACCGCAATGGTCTCCGTTCCAGGCGAGCCCGTAAGGTACCTTTACTTTCAAAGCGTCATGTCAAGGCTCGTCTACAGTTTGCTCATGATCACTTGGAGGACTCTGATAAAAAACAGGCTGGTTCAAGGTTCTATGGTCTGATGAGACCAAGATCGAGATCTTTGGTGCCAACCACACACGTGACGTTTGGAGACTGGATGGCACTGCATACGACCCCAAGAATACCATCCCTACAGTCAAGCATGGTGGTGGCAGCATCATGCTGTGGGGCTGTTTCTCAGCCAAGGGGCCTGGCCATCTGGTCCGCATCCATGGGAGGATGGATAGCACGGCCTACCTGGAGATTTTGGCCAAGAACCTCCGCTCCTCAATCAAGGATCTTAAGATGGGTCGTAATTTCATCTTCCAACAAGACAACGACCCAAAGCACACAGCCAAGAAAACCAAGGCCTGGTTCAAGAGGGAAAAAGTCAAGGTGTTGGAGTGGCCTAGTCAGTCTCCTGACCTTAACCCAATTGAAAACTTGTGGAAGGAGCTCAAGATTAAAGTCCACATGAGACACCCAAAGAACCTAGATAACTTGGAGAAGATCTGCATGGAGGAGTGGCCAAGATAACTCCACAGACCTGTGCCGGCCTGATCAGGTCTTATAAAAGACGATTATTAGCTGTAATTGCAAACAAGGGTTATTCCACAAAATATTAAACATAGGGGTTGTATAATAATTGACCCACACTTTTATGTTTAAAATTTATTAAAATTCAACTGAGCAACATAACTTTTTGTTTTGTAAGATTTATGCTTCTGTTAATAAATCCTACTCTCATTTGCAGTTTGAAGGCTCTAACTTATTTGCATCTTATCAAACCAGCTAAATCTGCAGGGGTTGAATACTACTTGTAGGCACTGTATTATAAAGACTTAAACATGCTGCCGATCAGAGAAGTTCAAGGACCTGAGACTCACACTTATCCCTTTAAACACATACAGAGTATTGTACAGACTCAATAGAAAGTCTGTGGGTCCGTACATCACTCAATGATTATGATAGCGATTGATGATTTGAGAGATTGGTGAGATCTCAGGACCCCCAGCGATTGACAATAAAATTAAGTCTGTATAACATACAAAAATCATTTGAAATAATAGTTACCCAACCATTAATTTGGTATTTTGATATTGTATAAATATTATCCAAATACTATCTTAATACTATCAAGATAACAATGGAGTAGTCACTGGTGGACCTATCTAGGCTTGCACAAAATCGATCTTCCTACAGATCGTTCATCCATCAAGTCGACATGGCTTCTGATCGAGTTAAAGGCCTTAAAATGAAAAAAACTGTTTTGTATTTTTTTAACATTATTTTGTATTTTTTTTTGTTTCATACCTTGAACAATCTTCACTATAAGTAAATAGGTTGAAGTTTCCTGTCCTGTTGTCTTTATTTCCAGCCATCATCTCATTGCAGACAGGAGGCCAATGACAAAAAGCATCTAAATCTACTATCCATATACAGTGCATATACAGAATACAAAATACTAGATGTCGTAGTTTTTATGTGGGTTGTATTCATTTTTGCATCAACTAATTTGAGTAAAACTGAAGATTTTAAAGATTGTTAACTTTACTTTCATGTTATGGTTTAAAAAAATGTTCGTTGAAACTCAGTCTTGTCAAAATTTTGGAAATTGGTTTTGTGTTCAGTGATATATTGCTTAAAATATTACTTTTCAAAAGGAGGTGAGCAAAGTCTGGGCACCCCAAGGTCAAAATTACTGTTATTGTGAACAGTTAAATAAGTTGAAGATGAAATTATCTCTAAAATGCCTAAAGTTAAAGATGACACATTTCCTTTGTCTTTAAGCAAAAAATAAATAAAAAATATATAATGGTAATAACAATAACTACAACAATAATATATATATATACACACATACATACAGTGGGGAAAAAAAGTATTTAGTCAGCCAACAATTGTGCAAGTTCTTCCACTTAAAAAGATGAGAGAGGCCTGTAATTGACATCATAGGTAGACCACAGCTATGAGAGTCAAAATGAGTAAACAAATTCAGAAAATCACTTTGTCTGATTTAGCACGATTTATTTTGCAAATTATGGTGGAAAATAAGTATTTGGTCACCTAAAAACATGCAAGAATTCTGGCTCTCACAGATCTGTAACTTCTCCTTTAAGAGGCTCCTCTGTCCTCCACTCATTACCTGTAGTAATGGCACCTGATTGAACTTGTTATCAGCGTAAAAGACACCTGTCCATAACCTCAATCACACTCCAAACTCCACTATGGTGAAGACCAAAGAGCTGTCAATGGACACCAGAAACAAAATTGCAGCCCTGCACCAGGCTGGGAAGACTGAATCTGCAATAGGCAAGCAGCTTGGTGTGATGAAATCAACTGTGGGAGTAATAATAAGAAAATGGAAGACATACAAGACCACTGATAATCTCCCTCGATCTGGGGCTCCACGCAAGATCCCAGAACCACACGGGGGGACCTAGTGAATGACCTGCATAGAGCTGGGACCACCGTAACAAAGGCTACCATCAGTAACACACTACGCCGCCAGGGACTCAGATCCAGCAGTGCCAGACGTGTTCCCCTGCTTAAGCCAGTACATGTCCGGGCCCGTCTGAAGTTCCCTAGAGAGCATTTGGATTATCCAGAAGAGTATTGGGAGAATGTCATATGGTCTGATGAAACCAAAGTAGAACTATTTGACAGAAACAAAATTTGTCATGCCTGGAGGAGACAGAATGCTGAGTTGCATCCAAAGAACACCATACCTACTGTGAAGCATGGGGGTGGCAACATCATGCTTTGGGGCTGTTTCTCTGCAAAGGGACCAGGACGACTGATCCATGTAATGAAAGAATGAATGGGGCTATGTATCGTGAGATTTTGAGTGCAAACCTCCTTCCATCAGCAAGGGCATTGAAGATAAAATGTGGATGGGTCTTTCAGCATGACAATGACCCCAAGCACACCGCCAGGCCAACTAAGTAGTGGCTTCGTAAGAAGCATATGAAGGTACTGGAGTGGCCTAGCCAGTCTCCAGATCTCAACCCCATAGAAAACCTTTGGAGGGATTTGAAAGTCTGTATTGCCCAGTGACAGGCCCAAAACATCACTGCTCTAGAGGAGATCTGCATGGAGGAATGGGCCAACATACCACCAACAGTGTGTGCCAACCTTGTGAAGACTTGCAGAAAACGTTTGATCACTGTCATTGCCAACAAAGGATATACAACAAAATATTGAGATGAACTTTGTTACTGACCAAATACTTATAAATGATGGTCCAACTAAACGCAAACCGGATGCCGCTGCAAGATGCTGTGGTAGCCATGCTGGTTCAGTATGCCTTTCAATTTTGAATAAATCCCCAACAGTGTCACCAGCAAAGCACCCCCACACCATCACACCTCCTCCTCCATGCTTCACGGTGGGAAACAGTCATGTAGAGTCCATCCGTTCACCTTTTCTTCATCGCACAAAGACACGGTGGTTGGAACCAAAGATCTCAAATTTGGACTCATCAGACCGAAGCACAGATTTCCACTGGTCTAATGTCCATTCCTTGTGTTCTTTAGCCCAAACAAGTCTCTTCTGTTCTTGTTCTTCTCTTCTTGTTGCCTATCCTTAGCAGTGGTTTCCTAGCAGCTATTTTACCATGAAGGCCTGCTGCACAAAGTCTCTTCTTAACAGTTGTCTGCTGCTAGAACTCTGTGTGGCATTGACCTGGTCTCTAATCTAAGCTGCTGTAAACCTGCGATTTCTGAGGCTGATGACTCGGATAAACTTATCCTCAGAAGCAGAGGTGACTCTTGGTCTTCTTTCCTGGGGCGGTCCTCATGTGAGCCAGTTTCTTTTTAGCGCTTGATGGTTTTTGCAACTGCACTTGGGGACACTTTCAAAGTTTTCCCAATTTTTCGGACTGACTGACCTACCTTCATTTCTTAAAGTAATGATGTCCACTCGTTTTTCTTTACTTAGAATTTGTATTATGGCAAGAAAAAGCAGCTAACAGTCTATTTAGTAGGACTATCAGCTGTGTATCCACCAGACTTCTGCACAACACAACTGATGGTCCCAACCCCATTTATAAGGCCAGAAATCCCACTTATTAAACCTGACAGGGCACACCTGTGAAGTGAAAACCATTTCCGGTGACTAGCTCTTGAAGCTCAAGAGAATGCCAAGAGTGTGCAAAGCAGTCATCAAAGCAAAAGGTGGCTACTTTGAAGATCCTAGAATATAAGACATAATTTCAGTTGTTACACACTTTTTTGATAAGTATATAATTCCACATGTGTTAATTCATAGTTTTGATGCCTTCAGTGTGAATTTACAATTTTCATAGTCATTAAAATACAGAAAAATCTTTAAATGAGAAGGTGTGTCCAAACTTTTGGTCTGTACTGCATATATATATTTTTTTTTCATCTTCTATCATAGCTTGTAAACACTTTTTGTAGCCATCCAAGAGTCTTTAAATTCTTGTTTGACGGATTTTCATCCATTCTGCCTTGGAAAATTCTTCCAGTTCTGTGAGATTCCTTGGTTATCTTGCATGCACTGCTATTCTGAGGTTTAGCCATAGATTTTAAATGATGTGCAGATCAGGGGACTGTGAGGGCCATTGTAAAACCTTCAGCTTGCGCTGAAGCCTATTGTGGATTTTGACTTGTGTTTTGAATTATTATCCGTTCGTAGAAGTTATCCTCTTTTCAACTTCAGGTTTTTTACAGTTGGTGTTATGTTTGCATCAAGAATTTGTTGAACTTTCATTGAATCCATTCTTCCCTCTACCCGTGAAATGTTCCCCCTGCAATTGGCTGCAACATAATGCTTAATGGTTGGCGAGATGTTCTTTTCCTGAAATTCTGTGCCCTTTTTTCTCCACACATACTTTTGATCATTGTGGCCAAACAGTTCTATTTTAACCTCATCGGTCAGCAGGACTCATTTCGAAAAAGCATCAGGCTTGTTTAGATGTTCTTTTGCATGCTTCTGATGCTGAATTTTATGGTGAGGATGCAGGAGAGGTTTTCTTCTGTTGACTCTTCCATGAAGACCATAATTGTGCAGATGTCTCTGATCAGTAGAATAATGTACCACAACTCCAGAGTCTGCTAAATCTTTCTGAAGTTTTTTTGCAGTCAAGCGGGGTTCTTAATTACCTTTCTAGAAATCATACGAGCAGCTCTCACAGAAGTTTAGTTTGGTCTTCCAGACCTTATCTTGACCTCTACTGCTCCTGTTAACTGCCATTTCTTAATTACACCTCAAACTGAGGAAAAGGCATCTTGAAAATGCTTTACTATCTTATAGCCTTCTCTTACTTTGTAGGACTCCACCATTTTCATTTTCAGAGTGCTAGGCAACTTCTTAGAACTCAATGCTGCTGCTTTTTAACACAAGGTTAGAGGAGGCTGGGTTTTTACAAAGCTAGGAAATTTGTATCACCTGGCCTTTACTAACGATGATAGTGAGCAAGCCATAACCCTAACAGGCTAATTAAGGTCTGAAACCTTGGTAAAAGGTATCTAAGCACACAAATCTTCAAGGGTGCCCAAACGTCTGCATCAGTTCATTTACCTTTTTGGAATTTTTAAAATATAAAAAATGACATATATATATATATATATATATATATATATATATATATATATATATATATACACTGTGTTCCAAATTATTATGCAAAAATTGTTTAGGAGTGATAAGGTAAGATTTTTTTTGTTTGTCAGTTAAACTCATTGATGGTGATGTGTGTCAGGGCTCTTTATATCACTGTAAGCAATTGCAGACACCTGTGCTAATCAGTTTGGCAGGTGTGTCCAATGAAAGGCAAGACTACTTAAGAAGGCTGTCCCACATTATTAAGCAGCCTACATTTTCTGCCAAAATGGGAAAGAAAAAGGATGTGTTGGCTGCTGAGAAGCAACAAATTGTGGAGTGTTTAGGTCAAGGCATGACTACAATCAACATTGCCAAGACACTTCATCGTGATCATCGCACAATCAAGAAGTATGTAGCTGATTCACAGTACACACGTGTGCGTGCTGATAAGGGAAAATTGAGGACTCTTTCCTGCAGGCCATTTCGTCAGGTTAAAAGAGCAGCGGCAAAAAAGCCTTGTCATAGCAGCAGACAAGTTTTTGAAGCTGCTGGTGCCTCCAACGTCCCTTGAACAACAAGATGCAGGGTCCTTCAGAGGTTTGCAGCTGTGCGTAAGCCATCCTGTCGACCTCCTCTATCCACTGCACACAAGCAGAAACGGCTCCAGTGGACCAAACAATACATGAAGACTGACTACAAACTGTTTTGTTCACCAATGAGTGCCGTGCAACGCTCGATGGTCCAGATGGATGGAGTGGAGGATGGCTGGTTGATGGACACCCCATGCAAACACGGCTACGGCGCCAACAAGGAGGAGGTGGAGTAATGTTTTGGGCTGGAATCATGGGGAGAGAGATTGTCGGCCCCTTTAGAATCCCTGAAGGGGTAAAGATGAACTCCATAGTGTATGTTGAGCTTCTCAAACAGCACTTCCTGCCATGGTTCAAGAAGAAGAACCGTGCATTCCGCAGCAAGATCATTTTCATGCATGATAATGCACCGTCTCATGCTGCACATAACACATCTGCATCTCTGGCTGCTACGGGCATAAAAGGGGACAAACTTATGGTGTGGCCCCCATGCTCCCCTGACCTCAACCCCATTGAGAACCTCAGGAGCATCATCAAAAGGAGTGTCTATGATGGCGGGAGGCAGTTCACATCTAAGCAACAGCTCTGGGAGGGTATTCTGTCCTCATGCAAAACAATTGAAGCAGAAACCATCCAAAACCTGACAAATTCAATGGACGAGAGAGTTCAGAAGCTCCTTTCGAACAAGGGGTCCTATGTGCAAATGTAACATCACCGAGAATAAAGTTTTGAGTTAAAAACTGTTTGATTTCAGTTTGTAAGAACCTGCTAATGCTTATAATTTCAAAAATTACCATTTTTATGTTCTTTATTAAAATGAAAAGGTTGAAAACACTGCTGTGCATAATAATTTGGAACATGCATTTTGAGTGCAGTTTGAGTGTTTTATTTTTAAAAAAATATACTATTATCATAGGCAGTTTGTACAAAAACCTTTCAATTGTACTCTAATAGTTAGTTGACTGGAAAATTACAATGACTGAAATTCATATAGGTAATTTGGGAAAATCTGAGAAAGTATTATTTGCATAATAATTTGGAACACAGTGTATATTGCCTAAAATACAAAGGAAATGTGTCATCTTTACCTTTAGACTTTTTAGAGATAATTTCATCTTCAACTTGCTTAACTGTTAACAGTAACAGTAATTTTGACCAGGGGTGCCCAAACTTTTACATGCCATTGTAAAACATCACTGACAGTGGGTGGTAGACACGACTTTCCTTCTCCCCCTCTCTGCACATTAACCTCAGCTTTAAATGCTATACTCACAGTTTAGAAAGAGTGTTACCCCACAGTCATGTGCAGATAATATAATTTATTAATTGTACCATTGGAAAAGATAAAAAATAGAAAAAAAAATTCACAATCATTTTTTAGATAGTAAAACAATATGGATGTTACATTCCCTTTAAACTTCTGGAGTGACACCAAGAGACATTAGTACACTAAGAAATAGATTGTTGTCTATGAGGAGAATTAAGCTGCCCCAAAATCTCAAAAGTATTCATCTTCAAAGGCATAATGTGCTGGTATATACAGATACAATGTACAGTCATGGCCAAAAGTTTTGAGAATGACACAAATATTAATTTTTACAAAGTCTACTGCTTCACTTTTTCTAATGGCAATTTGCATATACTCCAGAATGTTATAAAGAGTGATCAGCTTAACAGCAATTACTTGCAAAGTCAATATTTGGCTAGAAAATGAACTTTATCCCCCAAAACACATTTCAACATCATTGCAGCCCTGCCTTAAAAGGACCAGCTAACCTCTTTTCAGTGATTGCTCCATTAACACAGGTGTGGGTGTTGATGAGGACATGGCTGGAGATCAATCTGTCATGATTAAGTAAGAATGACACCACTGGACACTTTAAAAGGAGGCTGGTGCTTGGCATCATTGTTTCTCTTCTGTTAACCATGGTTATCTCTAAAGAAACACGTGCAGTCATCATTGCAATGCACAAAAATGGCCTAACAGGGAAGAGTATCGCAGCTAGAAAGATTGCACCTCAGTCAACAATCTATCGCATCATCAAGAACTTCAAGGAGAGAGGTTCCATTGTTGCTAAAAAGGCTCCAGGGCGCCCAAGAAAGACCAGCAAGTGCCAGGACCGTCTCTTAAAAGTGTTTCAGCTGCGGGATCGGGCTACCAGCAGTGCAGAGCTTGCTCAGGAATGGCAGCAGGCAGGTGTGAGTGCATCTGCACGCACTGTGAGGTGGAGACTCTTGGAGCAAGGCATGGTCTCAAGGAGGGCAGCAAAGAAGCCACTTCTCTCCAGAAAAAACATCATGGACAGACTGATATTCTGCAAAAGGTACAGGCAGTGGACTGCTGAGGACTGGGGTAAAGTTATTTTCTCTGATGAATCCCCTTTTCGATTGTTTGAGACATCAGGAAAATGCCTCATTCGGAGAAGACAAGGTGAGCGCTACCACCAGTCTTGTCTCACGCCAACTGTTACGCATCCTGAAACCATTCATGTGTGGAGTTGCTTCTTAGCCAAGGGAATCGGCTCTCTCATAGTCTTGCCTAAAAACACAGCCATGAATAAAGAATGGTACCAGAATGTCCTCCAAGAGCAACTTCTCCCAACCCTCCAAGAGCAGTTTGGCGATCAACAATGCCTTTTCCAGCATGATGGAGCACCTTGCCATAAAGCAAAGGTGATAACTAAATGGCTCAGGGAACAAAACATAGAGATTTTGGGTCCATGGCCTGGAAACTCCCCAGATCTTAATCCCATTGAGAACTTGTGGTCAATCATCAAGAGACCGGTGGACAAACAAAAACCTAAAAATTCTGACAAAATGAAAGCATTGATTGTGCAAGAATGGACTGCTATCAGTCAGGATTTGGTCCAGAAGTTGATTGAGAGCATGCCAGGGAGAATTGCAGAGGTCCTGAAGAAGAAGGGTCAAGACTGCAAATATTGACTTGCTGCATTAACTAATTCTAACTGTCAATATAAGCTTTTGATACTCATATGTTTGCAATTATTATATTTCTGTCTGTGATAAAAACATCTGTCAAACACACATAAAAACCAGAGGGCAGCAGATCATGTGAAAATATAATATTTGTGTCATTCTCAAAACTTTTGGCCATGACTGTACTGACAGATATACTGTATAAGTAGTAAAAGTTCAAATGTATCAAATACTTTTCTATTTAAGTAGTAACAGTGCTAAAATAATTTTATTAAGCACATTGGGAAATATTGAATAAACATCACAAAACAGATAAAGATAGACACATTTGGTAATTGCTTAATTGTAACAGTACATAAAATTCAGTGAACAAGTTATTTATGATGGTCGGAAATAAAAATAGATCAATTGCATTTTTTTGCATTAAACACACCAACAAAAAATGCATAAAAAATGTGTCAAATCATCACTGGTGTCATTACTCTTGTGTAGTATACAGGATAGATAAAATAATTTGATATATGAGGGGGCCTTTTCTAACTCCATCACCCAACGCTGAAAGTAAACCTGGAGCCAACTCTGTTTATGTGTACTGTATTGTATTTGTGTTGTATAAGGACAAAGTGGGCAGCGTATTATCATTCTGTATTGTGAGGACATTGTGTGGTGAAGCATAGTATATGTTTACAAGGTGTGCCATGAAGGTCCAGGCTTGCTCAGACCACATACAGAACAATATACAGTTGTGTGAAAAAGTGTTTGCCCCCTTCCTGATTTCCTATTCTTTTACATGTTTGTCACACTTAAATGTATATTATTAAGGGTAAAAGAAATCCAAACCTACAGGGCCTGTCTGAAATTAGGATTGCCCCACAACCTTAAAACATAAATTAACTGTGTTTTATCACATCTTTGGGAAGCGGAGTTCAAATTTCCAAGCCACCCAAGGACTGATTACTGCCACACCTGTTTTCAATCAAGAAATCACTTAAATAGGACCTGCCTGACAAAGTGAAGTAGACTAAAAGATCCTCAAAAGCTATACATCATGCTGCAATCCAAAGAAATTCCGGGGCAAAAGAGAAACAAACAAATTGAGATCTATCAGTCTGGAAAAGGTTATAAAGCCATGTTTAAAGCTTTGGGACTCCTGTGAACCATAATGAAAGCCATTATCCACAAATGGCAAACACATGGAACACTGGTGAACCTTCCCAGGAGTGGCCGTCTAACCAAAATTAGCCCAAGAGCACAGCGACAACTCAACCAAGAGGTCACAAAAGAACCCACAATAACATCCAAAGAACTGCAGACCTCACTTGCCTCAGTTAAGGGCAATGTTCATGACTCCACCATAAGAAAGACTGGGCAAAAATAGCCTGCATGGCAGAGTTCCAAGAGGAAAACCACTGCTGAGCAATAAGAACATACAGGCTTATCTCAGTTTTGCCAGAAAACATCTTGATGATCCCCAACACTTTTGGGAAAATAATCTGTGGACTGACAAGACAAAAGTTAAACTTATTGGAAGGTGTATGTCCCATTACATCTGGCATAGAAGTAACACAGCATTTCAGAAAAGGAACATCATACCAACAGTAAAATATGGTGGTGGTATTGTGATGGTCTGGGGCTGTTTTGCTGCTTCACCACCTAGAAGACTTACTGTGGTAAATGGAACCATGAATTCTGCTGTCTACCCAAAAATCCTGAAAGAGAATGTCTTACCATCTGTTTGTGAGCTCAAGCTGAAGAGCACTTGGGTTACGCAGCAGGACAATGATCCAAAACACAACAGCAAGTCCACCTCTGAATGGCTTAAGAAAAACAAAATTAAGACTTTGGAGTGTCCTAGTCAAAGTTCTAACCTTAATCCGTTTGAGATGCTGTGGCATGACCTTAAAAAGGCGGTTCATGCTCGGAAACCCTTCAATGTGGTTGAATTCTGCAAAGATGAGTGGGCCAAAATTCTTCCAGATCATTGTAAAAGACCCATTACCAGTTATCGCAAACACTTGTTTGCAGTTGTTGCTGCTAAGAGTAATCCAACTAGTTATAAGGTTTTGGGGGCAATCACTCTTTTACACAGGGCCCTGTAAGTTTGGAATTTTTTTTCTCTTAATAATCAAGACCTTCATTTAAAAACTGCAATTTGTGTTATCTTTGTTTAATATTTAAATTTGTTTGATGATCTGAAATATTTACCATATTTTTCGAACTATAAGACGCACTGGACCATAAGAAGCATCTAGGTTTTAGAGGTGGAAAATAGAAAAAAAAAATTTAAAGCAAAAAATATGGTCAATTCTGTACTACTATCCCCATCCATATATATTTTTTATATATATGCCCCCAATCCAGGTAAACATGGTCCCCTCATCCCTATGTGTGCACGTTGCGGATTTGCTAGTGGAAATTTCTGCGCGGTTTCTGCCTCTCTTGGAAGAAAATGCAGTTGAAATTCTGCGCAGTTTTGATGCGTTTTTGATGCAGATTTTCATGCGGATTTGTATTTGTTTTTGTAAGCTAAATAAAGATTTATTATTTAAAAAAAGAAAGAATTGTGATGTAATTTCCTTGTTCAACCTCTTTTTTTCATTTTCCATTGAAGACCATAATATCATTACATACCATGTTCAAATATAATGTTTACACCCACAAAACAAATATAAGTGGATATATTATATATATATATTTAAAATATATTTAACTCTTTATGTTCATTTTTATTAATGATGGTATCTGGCTGACACCTGCTCGTTACTAAACCTCGGGCTTGGTATTACATTATAAATAAGCCTGAGGTTTAGTAATGAACAGGTGTCAGCCAGATAACCTCATTAATAAAACGGTACTTAGAGTTAAATAAAGACACAAACACACACAAAATCTGCGTGAAATGCAATATCTGTTTATTTTTCAAAACAATTTTTTTTTAAAAATTGCGTGGGCTCTGGCATAATTTTCATAACCAGCAGAGGGAAAGCCGACGGCTGAGGGCTGATGTTAATATTCTGGAAAGGAGCCAATAGCCATAAATGTTCCCAGGCTATTAATATCAGTTTACAGATGTTTGCTTAGCCTTTACTGGCTACTTTACAGGGGAATCCCAGAAAAAAATTTACATGGGGTCAACCTATAAAATCAAAGCAGCAAAGGATAGGCAGACAGAAAGCTGCGGGCTGATATTAATAGCCTGAGAAGGAGCTATGGATATTGGCACCCCCCAGGCAAAAAACATCAGCTCTCAGCCGCCCCAAAAATGGCGCATCTTATAGATGCGCTAATTAATCATAGAATCATAGAATGGTAGAGTTGGAAGGGACCTCCTGGGCCATCTGGTCCAACCCCTGCTCAAAGCAGGATTCTCTAAATCATCCCAGACAGATGTCTGTCCAGCCTCTGTTTGAAGACTTCCATTGAAGGAGAACTCACCACCTCTCGTGGCAGCCTGTTCCACTCATTGATCACCCTAACAGTCAAAAAGTTTTTTCTAATATCTAATATGTGTCTCCTCCTATTCAGTTTCATCCCATTGCTTCTAGTCTTTCCTTGTGCAAATGAGAATAAAGATGATCCTTCTACAATGTGACAGCCCTTGAGATATTTGTAGACAGCTATTAAGTCTCCTCTCAGTCTTCTTTTTTGCAAGCTAAACATTCCCAAATCCTGCAACCGTTCCTCATAGGACATGGTTTGCAGACCGGTCACCATTCTGGTGGCTCTTCTCTGAACTTGCTCCAGTTTGTTGATGTCTTTTTTTAAAATGTGGTGCCCAAAACTGGATACAGTATTCCAGATGAGGTCTGACCAAAGAGGAGTAGAGGGCAATAATGACCTCACGTGATCTAGACTGTATGCAATATTTTGATACATCCTAGAATTGTATTTGCCTTCTTCGCTGCTGCATCACACTGCTGACTCATGTTCAGTCTGTGATCAATTAGTATACCCAAGTCTTTTTCACGTGCTGTTACTTAGCCCTATTCCTCCATTTTGTATATGCTTTTTTCATTTTTATTGCCCAGATGTAGTACTTTGCATTTTTCCCTGTTAAAAACCATTCTGTTAGTTGCTGCTCACTGCTCCAGTTTATTTATATCTTTTTGAATCCTCTCTCTCTCTTCTCTAGTATTAGCTACCCCTCCTAGCTTTGTGTCATCAGCAAATTTGATCAGTTTACCCTCAATTCCTTCATCTAAATCATTGATAAAGATGTTGAACAATACAGGGTCCAAAACAGAGCCTTGTGGTACCCCACTTGAGACATTCTTCCAACTGGATTTGCAGCCATTTACGACCACTCTTTGGGTCCGATCACTAAGCCAGTTATGAATCCACCTAACAGTTGCCTTGTCCATTCCATACTTAGTCATTTTTTCAATAAGGATTGTGTGAGATGCTTTAGCCTCAGGCTAAGTGCACACTTTCAGGAATGTTTGCAGAATATTCCTGAGCAAAAACTGACTTTTTTCGCGGTAAAAACGTGTGTTTTTTTTGCGCGGATTTTGCGCGTTTTTGTGCGGATTTGATGTGTTTTTACCGCAATTTTTCCCTGAAGTTTCTAGGTCAATAATGTAGCGGGAAAAACGCTAGTATTCCACGAAATTAATGAACATGTTGCTTCTTTTTCCGCGATGCGTTTTGTTCGCGGAAAAAAATGCACCATGTGCACAAAAATTGCGGAATTCATTCTAAATGATAGGATGCTTAATTCATGCGTTTTTGACGCGTTTTTCCCGCGGAAAAAAACGCAAATAATCCTGAACGTGTGCACTTAGCCTTACTCTTCCCACTTGCCCTGTAGCGGTGGCAAGTGGGGTTCATATTTGTGGGGTTGATGTCACCTTTGTATTGTCTGGTGACATCAAGCCCACAGCTTAGTAATGGAGAGGCGACTATAAGACACCTGTCCATTCCTAATTCTATAGTTACGAGTATATGGTAAATAAAGACACAGCCAGAAAAAAGTCCTTTATTTGAAATAATCACAAAGACTCCTTTATTGAATCTTAATTTACCATACTTACTGAATGCTTAATCCCCGACTCCCTCATCTCCTGTAGCAAAAATAAAATAATAAACAAACATATAATACTCCCTGTCTGACGTAGTCCATTTACCGAGTGTCCAACGACGATCTCATGTGTAGAACAATCGTGACCACTATACCGGCCTCCGGTTATACACTGACAAGAGGTGATTGCTCCCACAGTGTATCACTGAGCTGCCGTGAGAGTTCACCGGAGTTCATCAGCTCCGGTGCTCTCACGGCACTACCACTGTGTGAGAACTTTCCCACACAGCGGTGCCGTAAGTGAGAGTACCGGAGCTGATCAGCTGATACACTGACAGGAGATAATCGCTCCCTCAGTGTATCGCCGGAGGTTAGGTAGAGCAGTCACATCTCCCGATGTGATTGTTCTACACGTGAGATCGCCAAATTACCTGGACTACGGCGGACAGGGAGTATATGTTGGTTTATTATTTTACCTTATTTCTAGGAGACAAAGGCATCGGGGATTTGGTGTGAGGTAAGTATAATGGGTTTTTATTTTATGCGAATATGTATGCTATTATACTTTTTCTTTAACTGTGAGCACAGGCGCTGGCAGATGATACTACTCTCCCATCAGCGGCACCTGCCGTCACTGTTATCAGTGACAGCAGACATAGCCAGATGGGAGCAGTAGTCTCATCGGTCCACGCCTGCTTTTTTAAGGCAGGTCACCGAGGCGGGTCACAGTCAGCTGCCGGATCATGCTGATATCTGCCAGCATGATCCCGGAGCGCTGTGACCGACAGTACCGGCGGTAGCATTACCGCACACAGCCGCAGACAAAACGCACGCAGACACCCGCACACACAGACACCCGCAGACAGACATGCACATATTCTCCGCCCACACATATTCTCCGCCCACACATATTCTCCGCCCACACACTCTTCCTCCTTCTGACATTTCCTTTTCTGCAGCGTTTTTGGCATCAACTCTGCAGCAAATCCGCAAACCTTTTTGCATCTCTGGTTTTGCTGCAGATTTGACTGACTCAATGGAAGTCAATGGGTGCAGAAACGCTGCAGATCCGCAAAAAGAATTGACATGCTGCGGAAAATAAAACGCTGCAAATAAGGACGGAAATTTCTGCAACATGTGCAGAACACTTCAGGAATGTCATCGATTAACATTGCCTTAATAATCCATTGCGGATTTATAGCATTTCTGAGTAGAAGAAACGCTGCAGAAACGCAACAAATCTGCAACGTGTGCACATAGCCATACTGTTTTGAAGATGAGTCTGTGTTGAACAATTAACTGGGCAAAAGGGCAAAATGAGCAATTGTAAATACACTATGCTATATAAATATGATGAATGCAAAATATGACTGCATAATCGCTGACCAATCAGAAGGCAGGTGCTGACCCTTTTTCAATGCTGAAAGCGTCTACAGTGGGCATATGAGTATCAAAACTTGATCATGGAGCAATGGAAGAAGATCGCATTGTGTGATGAATTATAATTTCTTTGGCATCATCATCTGATCAGCAAGTTGCATTTAGGATGCTTAGCTGAAAAAATTATGGCACCAAGAAGACAGTAAGGGAAGAAGTCAAGCTGATTAAGTGATACCTCTGGGCAATATTCTGCTGGGAAACCTTTTGTACTTGAATGGATCTGGCTGCTACTTTGACACATACCACCTACCTAAACATTGTTGCAACCCAAGGACATCCCTTTATAGAAAACAGTATTTCCTAATGGCAGGGCCACTGTGAGAAGCATAATGAACAAATTGCTGCTAACAAGCATAATGAAAATGCACCACCATCATTCTGTATTAATATTGATAATCCTTGGAAGATATTTGTAGAGACTGCTATGTAATCTTATATTATAACTGGACTAAAAGGGTTAACTAACTTCAAAAACATAAGCAACTGCAAAATATTACAAATCAAAAAGATTAAAGGGTTTGTCCACTTCTCAGACAACCACTTCTGAATCCCTATGCTTCCACCTAGCAAAATAATAACTCCCTCCCCTCCAGAGTCGGAGCTGTTCCAGCGGTGTCAGTACTGGCTCTCCCGGGGACAAAATGTCACGCGATCCCTGGGGCCAACTAGCACTGGCTTCACTCTCCCCACCATCGGACAAATCAAGACAATTGGAGGACATGAGCGCACCCATAGCTCTCACTCCCTCTGAATGTCAATTACATCCATAGGAAAGGAAAGTGAAGCCAGCGCTGATTGGCTGAAGGGATCGCGTGACATAACAATGTGAAGCGATATCCGGGAGAGCCAGTGCCAACAACACTGGAAAGCTGAGTATACAAGTGCTATTATTTTTCCGGGGGGCGAGAACATGGGGATTCAGAAGGGGTTGTCTGAGTAGTGGACAACTACTGACTTCCAATTCCTCCAGCGCAGAAGAACCAGCAGTCCTTGTCTTTAGCAGTAACATGCTGGTGGTTTGTTAATATACCCAGTATACCCAATAATGTAGGAAATCCATCATCTGGATATTACTTGTTTTGCAAATATCAGACTAATCTTTGTGGTGAGATCCTTATACTTGGTCTAATGACAACTCGTGGAATTGAATGACCATCTTGTCCACTGACATAGCTGTTTTGCATGTTATTGCATAACAGAATAAAGTAGCAGGATTACTGCACCATATCTCCATATGGCTGATGCCCCTGAAGAAAAAGCAAAAAGCTTTTGAATTTCCATTTTCAAATAAAACAGATGAATCAAAAGATTATCGGATGAAAGAATCTACATTATGGGCTGCTTTTATATACTGATGCTGCTTTAGGCCTCATTCACATGTCCGTTTTGCGAGTACTTGTGCTAGAAATGTTTTTATGGATAGCACTCATACCTGTGATAGTCTATGGGGTCATTTTAGAGCGAACCTGTCAGCTATTTTTGCCGCTATAAGATGCGGCCACTGCCTTTCAGGGCTTATCTACAGCATTCTATAATGCTGTAGATAAGCCCCCGGTCCGACCTAGAAGATAAGAAAAATAAGTTTTATTATATTCACCCGGGGAGGCGGTCCGGTCCGATGGGTGTCACAGGTCCGGGTCTGGGTCCTGCCATCTTCTTGTCATGCCGCCCTCCTGCTTGCTTCACGGCTCCCCGACATCGCGCTCCTGCAGTGTGCAGGTGCCAGGAAAGGTCAGAGAGACCCAGCGGCTGCACAGGAGCGCAATGTCGGGGAGCCGTGAAGGAGGGCATCGTCGAAAGAAGATGAGAGGCGCCGGACACGGACCTGCGACACCCATCGGCCCAGTATAATAAACTTATTTTTCTTATCTTTCAGGTCGGACCGGAGGCTTATCTACAATATTACAGAATGCTGTAGATAAGCCCTGAAAGGCAGTGGCCGCATCTTATAGCGGCCAAAACTGCTGACAGGTTCCCTTTAATGGATATGATTTTCCGCAGACAGTGATCGGTTCAAAATGGCTGTGACATGTCTGATTTTGATCCCAGAGTCGGTCAAAATCAGCAATGTAAGTCTATGAGTCCGTGAAATAAAATTAGATCGCACTCGTATGCCATCAGAGTTCAGTCCGATTTTCATTTAGGAAAAGAATAGAGATTTTTTTTTTCACATATGAGAAAAACTGATTATACTTGGACCAAAGTCTGATGACTCTCAGTCGAAACTCTGAAAAAAAAGGAAAAAAAAAATCGATCATTTTCTTTGAGTGAAGCGTTAGAATCTGGGTTCAGGCTTAGCATTTTGAAGCTGCATTTTTAGTACAGTACTAAATTTGGGATTTTCCACGAGATTGGACAATGTCTGTTATTCCCTCCACACAAATTGCAACCACATTTATGACAAAACTGCACCAAAGCTGAATGGCAATAATTTGCATTTCTACCGTGGTGCTCACTTTTAAATTTTGGTGGATCTTTTGAGTCACATCGTTTTGTTAAAATGATTAATAAGAAATCATTTGGTGGGTTTTGTTTGTTTTGTATTATAAATATTTGAAGTGAGTTTTCAACAGCTTTCCATATGACTCGGATATTCTTTTATGCAGAAAACATTTATTATTCATGAGTCTTTTGTTTCTATTTTCCACTGCAAACTGGTTTTGGCATATTGTTGAGGCATTATTATATTGTGATTTGTATATGAGTTGTTTAATTTGTCTTGTATTTTAAATAGTAATATCAGTTGAATAAAAACATCTCAAAATCATTTTGTGAACCAAAGAACAATGTTTGTGTCTGCCACATGGTGGTTAGTCACCATCAATGATGTCCTTCCTTTACATCTTTTGACCACTGTCTGACCGCAGTTTCATCTGTCTCATAGTATTGCTAATACTTTCATTGTGACTTTACAATTCATACTGTGACTTTTTGTATCTGTTCCATCTCTAACATCTTGGTGACATGGTGAATTGTACAATCATTTGGACACTGATCATACTGCAGATAATATAGCTGCCATGATACTATGGGATTTTGTTTAAACACAACTGTGGGTAGTGCTAAAATGTTTTGTACGTCAGACCGCAGTAGCATTAACAACATTTATCATCTATTGGCAAGAGAGATGATGAATGATCACTGGGTGTCAGGCTGCTGAGATCTCCATCAATCTTGGGAACAGGGGTCCAAAATGGTCTGTATAAATTGAGCAGTATGGAACATGTGTGACCACGTTTTTAACCCCTTTCCAACATCGGGCGTAAATTTACGCCAATGTCGGACTCTGTCCCTTTGATGTGGGCTCCGGCGCTGAGCCTACATCTTTCCCAGCATGTCAGCTGTTTTGAACAGCTGACATGTGCCCGAAACAGCTGTGGGTGGAATTGCCATCCACTAGAGAGGTCCGGCGCCTGCGCACTGCAGTACTCTGCTCTGTCCTCACCAGGGCAGATCAGTGCGCCTGCGCAGGAGCGGCGACGGGACGCCAAGAAGAGAACGGCTTCGCTAGAAGATGGGAGGAGCCGGCCCGTACTGCGACACCCATAGGACCAGACCGGACGGCGGACCGCCCCTGGGTGAGTATAATATAACTCGTTTTTCTTCTCTTTCAGGTGACATCGGGGGCTTATCTACAGCATTACAGAATGCTGTAAGATAAGCCCCTGATGGCGGTGGCCGTATCTTATACTCGAAAAATAGGGTGACAGATTCCCTTTAACATGTTCTTCCGGCAATCGCACCAGAAATCCACCCCTTGGTGACCCCAGTCACGTGATCGGGGGTCACCGATAGGTTGGCATGACAACCAGAGGTCTCCTGAAGACCTCTATGGTTGCAATAGCTAGATTGCTATGAGTGCCACCCGATGGTCGGCGCTCATAGTAAGTGAGTAATTCTGCTACATACAGGCAATCTGATCATCGTCTGTATGTAGCAGAACTGATCGGATTATGGCAGCTTCTGGTCTCCCATGGAGACTATTGAAGCATGCCAAAAGTAAAAAATAATGTTTTAAAAAATATAAAAAAAAATAATTCAAATCAGCCTCCTTTCGCCTCATTCAAAATAAAACAATAAAAAAACCAAACACACATATTTGGTATTGCCGCATTCAGAATCACCCAATCTATCAATATAAAAAAAGAATTAACCCGATCGCTAAATGGTGTAACGAGAAAAAAATTCAAAACGCCAGAATTACGTTTTTTTGGTCATTGCAACATTGCATTAAAATGCAATAACATGCGATCAAAAGATCGTATCTGCACCAAAATAGTATCATCAACCCCTCTCTGACATACTATCCCATTCATGTAACCCGGCACAATTAGACCATGGACGGGATAGTACGTCATGGCGATAGGGCGCGCTCACGGGGTGAGTCACAGACCGCTGCTGGCACTTTAACCCCAGGACACTGCGATCAAATAAGATTGCAGCTTTCCGGGAGCAGGCAGAGGGCTGACAGCCCCTCTGCCTTTGGATCGGAGACCCCGTGGCGTGACGCGGGGTCCTGATTGCTGTCATGGAGACCCAATGTCATATCTCCAGACCTGAGAAACTTCCTGTCATGCGCAGTGCATATCAGGAAATCTCTCAGGTCAGTGTACAGAAACTGCAGCGCTGACAGCATCTGTAGCATGCAGATGCTGCTTTATCTGCATGCTATAGAAGCGATCAGCCTTCACAAAATGATTGTCCCATAGTGGGACAAAGTGTAAAAGTTAGAATAAAGTAAAAAAAAAATAAATTAAATAATTGTAAAAATATTTTAAAAAATATAACGACCCGACCTTTAAAACTGTCCCAACAGTTAACCCCTTTAGTGAACACCATGAAAAAAATGCTTTATCAAAAAGTGGAATAACATGCGATCAAACAGATGGTTATAAACATGGAACCGCTGAAAACGTCATCATGTCCCACAAAAAACGAGCCACCGTACAGCATCATCAGCGAAAAGAAATAAATAAAAAAGTTATAGCCGTCAAAATAAAGTGATGCAAAAACAATTATTTTTTCTATAATATAGTTTTTATTATGTAAAAGCGCCAAAATATAAAAAAATGATATAAATAAGGTATCGCTGTACTCGTACTGACCCGAAGAATAAAACTGCCCTATCAATTTTACCACACGCGGAACGGTGTAAACGTCCCCCCAAAAGAAATTCATGAATTGCTGATTTTTACTCATTCTGTCTCCCAAAAATCGGAATAGAGAGTGATCAAAAAATGTCATGCCCGAAAATGGAACCAATAAAATCGTCAACTCGTCCCACAAAAAACAAGACCTCACATGACATTGTGGGCCAAAATATGGAAAAATTATAGCTCTCAAAATGTGGTGATGCAAAAAATATTTTTTGCAAAAAAAAGAGTCTTTTAGTGTGTGACAGCTGCCAAACATAAAAACCCAATATAAAAACCCGGTATAACGCCTCTTTCACACGTCCTGATATTTCCAGTACCGGAGATGTCAGTGTGTGTAATACTTGCGGTACACGTGTGGCATGTGTGTGCCGCATCAGTATCACACGGACAGGCATCAGGGAAGAAGCGTTACAGTAAGCGTTGTTACCCGGTGCCGGGTGCTGAACACGGCTCTCATCATTCTCCCCTGCTCTGCCGGTGATCGGCGCAAGCAAGGAGAATGATGAGAGTTACATTTAACCCCTTAATATGCCTTTTCACGGCGGCAGTTAAGGGTACTTAAACCACAGTGCTGCTTTTTAACAGCGCTGATGTTGAAGGTTATAGCGTCGGAATTTTTCTGGGGTCTCGGCTGCCGGGGGTAGCCGAAAACCCAGAGAACATGATTCGGGTATGTTTTCACCGACACCGGAGTTGCGATCGCCGTTATTAAAGGCATAACGGCGACCGCAAGAAAAAAAAAGGCAGATTTTCTATTTAATTTCTCTCTCCTTTGATGTGATCGCACATCAGAGGAGAGAGAAATAGGGTCCCCCGATCACCCCCAGTACGTCCGTTGTCCCCTGGCCCACCATGAAGTCCCCTGGTCCGCTGGCTTCTTCTTCCAGGAGAAAATAGCGGGCGCAGGCGCCAGCGCAGTGCACCTGCTGAGATCTGCTGGCAGGCACCCAGCAACAATAGATTTTTTCCTATTGGTTCATTTTGATCACTGTGAAAGACCCTATCACAGTGAGCACAATAAAAAAAATAGTAAATCAAACCCCCTTTATCACACCCTTAGTTAGGGAAAAAAAATAAAATAAAAAAAAGGATTTATTTACATTTTCCCATTAGGGTTAGAGTTGGGCTAAAGTGAGTTGGGCTAAAGTTAGGGTTGGGGCTAAAGTTTGGATTACGATCATGGTTGGGATTAGGGTTAGGGTTGGGATTAGGGTTAGGTTTGTGGTTATGGTTATGGTTGGGATTAGGGTTAGGGTGTGTTGGGGTTAGGTTTGGAGTTAGAATTGGGTGGATTCCACATCAGGGGTTCTCCAAACGCGACATGGCATCTGATCTCAATTCCAGACAATTCTGCGTTAAAAAAGTCAAATGGTGCTCCTTCCCTTCCGAGCTCTACCATGCGCCCAAACAGTGGTTTACCCCCACATATGGGGTATCAGCATACTCAGGACAAATTGCACAACAACTTTTGGGGTCAAATTTCTCCTCTTACCCTTGGGAAAATAAAAAATTGAGGGCAAAAAGATCATTTTGTGAAAAAAATATGATTTTTTATTTTTACGGCTCTACGTTATAAACTTCTGTGAAGCACTTGGGGGTTAAAGTGCTCACCACACATTTAGATAAGTTCCTTAGGGGGGTCTACTTTCCAAAATAGTGTCACTAGTGGGGGGGTTTCCACTGTTTAGGAACATCAGGGGCTCTCTAAACACGACATGGCGTCCGATCTCAATTCCAGGAAATTTTGCATTGAAAAGTCAAACGGCGCTCCTTCCCTTCAGAGCTCTGCCATGCGCCCAAACAGTGGTTCACCTGCATATATGGGGTATCAGCGTACTCAGGAGAAATTGTACGACAACTTTTGGGGTCCAATTTCTCCTGTTACCCTTGATGAAATAAAAAAATTGGATATGAAGTAAATTTTTTGTGAAAAATAATTTAAATATTCATTTTTTTTAAACATTCCAAAAATTCCTGTGAAGCACCTGAAGGATTAATACACTTCTTGAATGTGGTTTTGAGCAACTTCAGGGGTGCAGTTTCTAGAATGGTTTCACTTTTGGGTATTTTCTATCATATAGACCCATCAAAGTGACTTCAAATGGTGTTGTAAAAATGAGAAATCGCAGTCTAATTTTTAATCCTGATAACAAAAAAAATGTTGGTTCCAAAATTGTGGTGATGTAAAGTAAACATGTGGGAAATGTTACTTCTTAAGTATTTTATGTGACACATCTCTGTGATTTAAGGGCATGAAAATTCAAAGTTGGAAAATTTCAAAATTGTCAAAATTTTCCCAAATTTCCGTTTTTTTTCGCAAATAAACGCAAGTCATATCAAATTTTTTTTACAACTACCATGAAGTACAATATGTCACGAGAATACAACGTCAGAATCACCGGGATCCATTGAAGTGTTCCATAGTTATTACCTCATAAAAGGACAGTGGTCAGAATTGTAAAAATTGACCCAGTAATTAACATGCAAACCATATTTGGGAGTAAAGGGGCTAAAAGCGTAAGCTGGGCATGCAAAAAATAAGTCGTCACGCAACCCGAGATCACGAAAAATGGCAGACACTACGGGGAAATAGCGCAGATTTTTTTTTTAACAAACTTAGGAATTTTTTTTACCACTTAAAAGAGAACCCAGACATGTTTGGTGTCTGTGAACTCGTAATGACCTAGAGAATCATAATGGCAGGTCAGTTTTAGCATTTAGTAAACATGGTGAAAAGAAACAATGGTGTCGTTCAAAATTACAACTTGACCCGCAAAAACAAGCTCCCACATGGCCATTTTGACCAAAAAATAAAAAAGTTATGGCTCTGGGAAGAAGGGGAGCAAAAAATTAAAATGCAAAACCAAAAATACTTCAGGTCGTTAAAGGGAACCTGTCAGAATGTGAGCCCCCATAATATATCATCAAAGGGGGCACTTGGGATCATTTTGCCTTCATTAAATTTAATGATATTAATTTTAATAATGTGGTACATTCCATTTATCATTTCATTTTCATCCCCCCTTTTTTTTATTGGGTTCTTTTAGTCAGTGGTAGCATTCTTCTAGATGATTCTTCAGTATGTCATGTGATAAGGCAGATTTTGGTAACAGGACTTTGATTTGCAGTTTCCTTTTAGGCGGGAAACAGGCATGTATTTAAACCTCTGCTTTCTGGAGCTGTCTGACTGAAGATTTCTACACAGAAGCCTCTCCCCGCCCCTATGTTATTGTTATTTGTTTTCTTGTCGCGGTGTTTCTTTTGAGGGGGTCATCCTGCTAATGCTAGGTGGACAGGATTTTAATGTATTGAGGTAACTTTGGTTTAATTATTTATTAATTATTTGATTAAAATGTATTATTATTTGAATTTACTTTGGTCTTTACACCAACTTCTGTTTGTGTCTCAGAATTCTTTATTTACATGATATTTAGAATGTTAAGTTATAGGCAAATATGAGCCCAGGATTGTGCACAGTAACCTACAGACAGTGTCAGGTCGGCGCTGTTATACTGATTAACCCCTTACTGTCCAATGACGTGCACAGTCCGTCATGGCAAGGTGCCAGTTCCGGCACCAGGACGGACTGTGCACGTCATGCCTTTGATCTACCACTGCGTGTAAACACGCAGTGGTAGATCAGTGCCGACAGCTGTCACAGACAGCTGACAGGCACGGCAAGCGGTGCGGGGACCTTTGCCGTCGGTCCCCGCACCCACAGCGCTGTGATTGGTCAGTCAATCTGACTGACCAAACACAGCAGCGATCGCGCAGGAGAAGCTGAAATTTCAGCTTCTCCAGCGCGATCAGTGCAGGAGCCGGCGCTGCAGTGGCCAGGCTTCCTGCACTGACAGCCAGGAGCGGAGCCCCCACCGCCCCTGGCTGTTAACCCCCTGACTGCTGCGATCCAGCGCGATCGCAGAGCTCAGGGGGGGAGGCAGAGGGTCGGGAGCTCCCTCTGCCTCAGATCGGCACCCTGCAATGTATTTGCAGGGCCCGATCTCTGCCTTGATGACCCGGGGGTTGTCATGACAACCTCCGGGTCATTTAGCTACGGAAAACTGCTGTGATCATGCTCACAGCAGCTTTCCCCATAGGTACAATGCATTGCAATGCTGGAGCATTGCAATGCATTGTAACTGCAATAAAAAGTAAAAAAAAAGTGAAAGTCCCATAAAGGGACAAGTTAAAAAAAAAAAAATTTTTAAAAAATTGTAAAAAAAATATTAAAAAATAATTTAAAAAAAATCCCCTAAAAAATACACATTTTTATGTAATAAAAAAAATAAAAAACAAAAAAAATACACATGTTTGGTATCACCACGTCCGTAAAAATCCCATCTATAAAAGCGTAACCTAGTTAACCCCTTCAGTGAAAGCCGTAAAAAAAAACACAAAAAAGTAGTAAATTATACTTTTTCCAAGTGGTATCATCATACCGCTTGGAAAAAGTGCAATAACACGCGATCAAAAAGTCAGATATAAATAATCATGGTACCGCTGAAAACGTCATCTTGTCCCGCAAAAAACAAGCTGCTATACAGCATCATCAGCGAAAAAATAAAAAAGTTATAGCTCGCGGAATAAACTGATGCAAAAATAATTATTTTTTCTATAAAATTTTTTTATTATGTAAAAAACGCCAAAACATAAAAAAAAATATATAAATGAGGTATCGCTGTAATCGTAGTGACCCGAAGAATAACGCTCCTTTATCAATTTTACCACACGCGGAACGGAGGGAAAAAAAACAAAAACAATTCCTGAATTGCTGGTTTTTGTTCATTCTGCTTCCACAAAAATCGGAATAGGAAGCGATCAAAAAACGTTATGTGCCCGAATATGGTACCAATAAAAACGTCAGCTCGTCCCGCAAAAAATAAACCCACAGATAACTCTGTCGGCCGAAATATGGAAAAATTATAGCTCTCAAAATACGGCTATGCAAAAAATTCTTACAAAAAATTATTCCAAAAAAAAAGCATCTTTTAGAGTGTGACAGAAGCTAAACATGAAAAAAGGATGTAAATCTGTTATCGCTGTAATCGCACCGATCCGAGGAATAAAGTCGCCTAATCACTAATACCGCACGAGGAACGGCGTAAAAAAGAAAACCAATTCTTCACCTTTTGTGGATTTGTTCATTGTGCCTCCCAAAGATCGCAGTAAGGCGATCACAGTGGTTCCCCCCCACATATGCGGTATCAGCGTACTCAGGACAAAATGCACAATAGCTTTTGGGGTCCTATTTCTCCTGTTACCCTTAGAAAAATAAAAATTTGGGGGCAAAAAGGTCATTTTTGTGGAAAAAAATATGATTTTTTTATTTTCACGGCTCTACGTTATAAACTTCTGTGAAGCCCTGGGGGGTTCAAAGTGCTGACCACACATCTAGATAACTTCCTTGGGGGGTCTAGTTTGCAAAATGGGGTCATTTGTGGGGGGTTTCTACTGTTCAGGCACATCAGGGGCTCTCCAAGCGCGACATGACACCCGCAGACCATTCCATCAAAGTCTGCATTTAAAAACGGTGCTCCTTCCCTTCCGATCTCTGCCATGCGTCAAAATAGTGGTTCCCCCCACATATGGGATATCAGCGCACTCAGGACAAATTGCACAATAGCTTTTGGGGTCCTATTTCTCCTGTTACCCTTATAAAAATAAAAATTTGGGGGCAAAAAGATTATTTTTGTGGAAAAAAATATGATTTTTTTATTTTCACGGCTCTACGTTATAAACTTCTGTGAAGCACTTGGGGGTTCAAAGTGCTCACCACACATCTAGATAAGTTCCTTGGGGGGTCTAGTTTCCAAAATGGAGTCACTTGTGGGGGGTTTCTACTGTTTAGGCACATCAGGGGCTCTCCAAACGTGACATGACACCCGCAGACCATTCCATCAAAATCTGCATTTGGAAAAGGCGCTCCTTCCCTTTCGAACTCTGCCATGCGTCAAAATAGTGGTTTACCCCCACATATGGGGTATCAGCGTACTCAGGACAAATTGCACAATAACTTTTGGGGTCCTGTTACCCTTTGGAAAATAACAATTGGGGGTGGAAAGATCATTTTTGTGGAAAAGATATGATTTTTTAATTTTACTGCTCTACGTTATAACCTTCTGTGAAGCCCTTGGGGGTTCAAAGCTCTCACCACACATTTAGATAAGTTCCTTGGGGGGTCTAGTTTCCAAAATGGGGTCACTTGTGGGGGGTTTCCACTGTTTAGGCACATCAGGGGCTCTCCAAATGCGACATGGCGTCCAATTTCAATTCCAGCCAAAAAAGTCAAATGGCGCTGCTTCCCTTCCGAGCTCTGCCATGCGCCCAAATAGTGGTTTACCCCCACATATGGGGTATCAGCGTACTCAGGACTAATTGCACAATAACTTTTGGGGTCCTTTTATCCTTTGGAAAATAAAAATTGGGATGAAAAGATCATTTTTGTGGAAAAAATATGATTTTTTAATTTACGGCTCTACGTTATAACCTTCTGTGAAGCGCTTGGGGGTTAAAAGCTCTTACAACACATTTAGATAAGTTCCTTGGGGGGTCTAGTTTCCAAAATGGGGTCACTTGTGGGGGGTTTCCACTGTTTAGGCACATCAGGGGCTCTCCAAATGCGACATGGCGTCCAATCTCAATTCCAGTCAAAAAAGTCAAATGGCGCTGCTTCCCTTCCGAGCTCTGCCATGCGCCCAAATAGTGGTTTACCCCCACACATGGGGTATTGCTGTACTCTGGAGAAATTGTACAACAAATATTGTGGTTCATTTTCTCCTGATACCCTTGACAAAATTTAAAAAAATTGTGTCGAAAGAAAAATTTTGGGAAATAAAGTTAAATGTTCATTTTTTCCTTCCACATTGCTTCAATTCTTGTGAAGTACCTAAAGGGTTAATAAACTTCTTGAATGTGGCTTTGAACACATTGAGGGGTGCAGTTTTTAGAATGGTGTCACTTTTGGGTATTTTCTGTCATATTGACCCCTCAAATTCACTTCAAATGTGAGGTGGTCCCTAAAAAAAATGGTTTTGTAAATTTTGTTGGAAAAATGAGAAATTGCTGGTCAACTTTAACACTTAGGCCGGAGTCACACACAACCACAAAAAATCGGTCCGTTTTAGACGGTCGACAATCGGATCAAAATAAAAACATCACACATCCTTCTGGCATCCGATTTTCCTTCAAAGATGCGATTTAATCGCATGTGTGTGTACCTTGTAACATCCGATTTTCATCCGACTTGCGACATATAATGGTTCCAAAAGAATAGTATTTAAATGCCAAAAGAAAGAATAGATATATACACATAGAGCACATATATATATATATATATATATATATGTCATTGTGACATATATATATATACATATATTTATAGTTCTTACACTTCTACATACTGTTATAGCCGCTAATTCAATTGCCGGCTTCAGTGAAATCACAGAAGCCGACATGAAATGATACATTGTTTCCACACATTTAACCATGTAATTTCATGTATTTTTATATATGTTTGAAACATACAATTACATGAGTATATGTGTGCTAAATTTCAGACATGTAGGGGTTAATTAAAGGTGTAAATTCGTTGAAAAAAAATGCGTGGGCTCCCGCTGTATTTTCTCCACCAGACAGACAAAGCAAGCGAGTGGGGGCAGATAATAATAGCCTAGGGAGGGTACATTTTTTTGTCCCCCCCTGGCTACTAACATCTGCCCCCAGACACCCCAGAAAGGGCAAATCTATAATTAGATTCGCCCTTTCTGGCACTTTGCCCGTCTATTCCCATTGCCCTGTAGCGGTGGCGAATGGGTTAATAAGGGGTTAAAATGACCTTGCAATTGAAAGGTCACTTTAAGCCAGGTTAATAATTGATAGCTGTCAATTAGACAGCTATCAATTATTAATCCTATTGTATGAAAGAAAAATCAAACACACACAGTTTAATAAAAAATAAGTTTAATTAAATAATCACACAGTTTTTGACCATATTTTATTTTCCTGCTAAAACCATTTCCTGTAATAAAAATAAAATAAAAAAGCAAAATTATACTTACCAATCCGATGTACAGTCAGGTCCCACGGTGTAATCCATCAGAAAGGGTTAACAGGTTACAGGTCGCAGAGAGCTAATAATGCTGTCTCAGACCTGTATTCCCCTGAATGAATCAGTTACTCTCCCAGCGAAAGTAGAGGAATAGATTCATGAATGGAGCTTAATTGATTTATTGCCAATTTAACTGTAGTGACCTGACCTAAAGGGAAAGTGGACACAATCAATTAAGCTTCATTCATGAAACACATCCTCTCCTGTCGCCAGGAGAGGAACTTATTCATTCATGAGCTTTGAGCTGAGCATGCAGGATTACTTGCACAGCTTGGCTCAAAGCTAGTTAACCCTTTGTGAAGGATTACAGCGTGGGACGTGACAGATCGGCGGAATAGGTAAGAATAATGTTGTTTTATTTCTTTTTCTTTATTTTAGGAGATCAATGGCTTCGCACGGATTAAGTGTAAAATAAAATATGGTCAAAAAAATGTGTTTTTATTTCATTAAAATTATTTATTCTTAAAGTGTGTGTGTTTTTTTATTTACTTCAATAGGATTAATAATTGATAGTTGTCTAATTGACAGCTATCAATCATTAACCTGCCTTAAGGTCACCTTTCAATTGCAAGGTGACAGTAAGGTGAGATTAACCCATTCGCCACCGCTACAGGGCAATGGGAATAGACGGGCAAAGTGCCAGAAAGGGCGAATCTAATTATAGATTTGCCCTTTCTGGGGTGTCTGGGGGCAGATGTTAGTAGCCAGGGGGGGCACAAAAAAATGCACCCTCCCTGGGCTATTATTATCTGCCCCCACTCGCTTTGCTTTGTCTGTCTGGTGGAGAAAATACAGCGGGAGCCCACGCATTTTTTTTCAACGAAATTACACCTTTAATTAACCCCTACATGTCTGAAATTTTGCACAAATACACTCATGTAATTGTATGTTTCAAACATATATAAAAATACATTAAATTACATGGTTAAATGTGTGGAAACAATGTATCATTTCATGTCGGCTTCTGTGATTTCACAAAACCCGGCAATTGAATTAGCGGCTATTACAGTATGTAGAAGTCTAGGAACTATAAATATATGTATATATACATGTCACAATGACATGTATATATATATATATATATATATGTTCTATGTGTATATATCTATTCTTTCTAGTCTTTATTAAAGCTGTCAGTGTGATTTTACAGTATAGCCGGGGATGAATTGCCGGCTTTTCTAAAGGACACCGATGCGATTTCATCGCAAGTCACACAGTGTGGTCCGTTTGTAATCAGATTTTTCATCGCTCCCATAGACTTGCATTGGCGATAGTCGACCCACAATCGGTGACAATCGCAGCATGCTGCGATTGTACACGGACGTTTAAAACGGACCACAAAAAATCTGATACTGGGAGCTGCTCCATAGATTAACATAGGTCCGACTGCAATGCGATATTTCATCGCATTGCAGTCGTCCGATTTTGTCGCCAGTGTGACTCCGGCCTTATAACTTCCTAACAAAAAAAAAATGTTGGTTCCAAAATTGTGCTGATGTAAAGTAGACATGTGGGAAATGTTATTTATTAACTAATTTTTGTGACATATCTCTCTGATTTAATGGCATAAAAATTAAAAGTTTGAAAATTGCAAAATTTTAAAAAATTTTGCCATATTTCCGTTTTTTTCATAAATAAACGCAAGTTATATTGAAGAAATTTTACCACTAACGTGAAGTACAATATGTCACGAGAAAACAATCTCAGAATCGCCAAGATCCGTAGAAGCGTTCCAGAGTTATAACCTCATAAAGAGACAGTGGTCAGAATTGTAAAAATTGGCCTGGTCTTTAACCTACAAAATGGCTTGGTCATTAAGGGGTTAAAATGATACCGGAGTTGATGAAATCCGTCTTGTGGTTGTTGTGTTTTAATCTTTATTTTCAGTTTTGAGTTATAGATATGCTCGTGCCCCAGGGCGGGCTTTGGGGAAGGGGGTCTTCATAGATATTCATAATGCAGACTGCTAAAAGGTCACTGATCTGCCCTATTTTACATAATGAATATTATATAAATTGAAGAAAAAAAAAAACACCTGCAGGCAGCGTCGCCTGCACAGCAGCATGGTCACATGTATAATGTGCATTTAATTCATTTATTTCCCAGTATAAATAAATTCATTAAAAAAAAAATCTGTCTCAAAATGGTGGCATCCACACCTGCGCAGTAGCAGCTATCGGCGATCCAATAGATGCTACTGTGTAGGTGGTGTCATGTTGCTAGAGGAAAAAAATTGCCTCCTCCAAGATGGCACCACCGGCGCCTGCGCCGTAGCATGTATCGGATCGCTGATAGATGCTACTGCGCAGGCACGGCAGGCGCCTTTTTGAGCATCTTAGTGGAGACATTTTTTTTTTCTCTAGCACGGTGGCGCTGCCGCCTGCACAATAGCATCTATCTGCGATCTGATAAATGTTACTGGGCAGGCGCCAGCGGTGCCATCTTGGAGGAGGCAATTTTTTTTCTCTAGCAAGATGGCGTAGTGGCGCCTACCCAGTATCATCTATCAGATCGCCAATATCTGCTACTGTGCAGGCGCGGCCGGCGCCTTTTTGAGACAATTTTTTTTAAATGAAATAATTAAATGCACATTATACATGCAATCATGTTGCAGACGACGGTGCCTGCTGAAGGTGATTTTTTTTCCAATATATATAATATTCATTATGTAAACTAGGGGGCAGATCACTGAGGGATCAGTGACCTGTCAGCAGTCTCCATTATGAATACCTAATCAGAGTCCCACACGAAGACCCCCCACAGGCCGCCCCGGAGCACGAGCATATCATTAACACAAAACTGAAAATAAAGATTACACAACCACAAGACGGATTTCATCACCCAGGTATCATTGTAATCAGTATAACGGCACCGACCTGACAATGTCTGTAGGCTAGCTTTTTTTTCCTGCAGCCCATACATTAATTCTTGCTGTGTTTTTTGCTGCATTTTTTTTTTCTGTTTACAGTACAATGCTACAGGTTTTTAAAAACGTTGCAGTGGTTACATTCAGTCAGGAGAGAAACTGTTGCTTGTGCATGGTATTTCTGAAATCGTATAGCTTTGCTGGCACTGTAAAATGCAGTTTCTTTTCAGAAGAAAACAAAAAAACAGCCTTATAGACAATGAATGGAGCAGTGATTGCACATGCTTAGTACCACTCCATTCACACAGGACTTTTAGACCCTTGCTCTCGTGCTCATTGGTGATGTCAGTGGCCTGACCCAAAGCGATCATATACCATATTGTGTTGTGCAAAGTGCTTGTGTCTTATATTATGAAGGCAGCTTCCCATGATTGAGGAAAACGTTGACACAACATCCTCTGTGATCACTGAGAGAAAAGCTCTCCCTCCTGTTGTGCAACACTGATCTATGTGATTGGTGCAGTCTGGAGAGAAATCTACCAGGTCCTGCCCATCACTAGAGCTGGCTAAAGGACCTTTCAGGTTTTGCGATCAATTACATCTCTGGAAGGTACTTCCAAATAGTGTGATGAATATACTGTGTGAGGTATTTGTGCATGTGAGTGAGTGTACGACAATGTAATGTCTGTGTCTAACAATGTACTGTGTGCGTGTATATGTGTACATAGCAGAGCTGTGTGTTTATTTAGGAGAGCTGTGTGTGTATGTAGGAGAAACGTGTGAGTATGTAGGAGAAACGTGTGAGTATGTAGGAGAAACGTGTGTGTGTATGTAGGAGAAACGTGTGTGTGTATGTAGGAGAAACGTGTGTGTGTATGTAGGAGAAACGTGTGTGTGTATGTAGGAGAAACGTGTGTGTGTATGTAGGAGAAACGTGTGTGTGTGTGTGTGTACGTAGCAGAACGGTGTGTGTGTACGTAGCAGAACGGTGTGTGTGTATGTAGGAGAGCCATGTGTGTATGCAGCAGAACTGTATGCAAAACACTGCAGAGAAAATGTAGCAATAGATCTATTCCCTCCGTATTCTACATTACTGCATTAAAATTAGTGCTAATGATCCCTCTTTATTTTTATACCACCACAGAAGTTTTAATTAGCAGGAAATATGTTTTTCCTACTATTTTCATACTATTAAACCTGGGATGCGTCTTATAGTCTGAAAAATACGGTATTTATCACCTATCCTGGAGGTAGGTGATGTATGTTTTTTAAGGGACACCCTCTTTAATTTTTAAGATGGAAAAAAGGGCAGCTTGCGTAGTGGACTGAGAGCCTAATCCACATTCAGTCATGAATCTATTTCTTTTACTGCCTTTCTGGCTGTTTATACACATTTAGGGCTCATACTCACTGGCTGGAAAAAAATCGGTCCGTTTTCTGCAGGAAAAAAACGGTACATTTGTTGTAAAAAGGCATGCGATTTTGATGCGATTTTAAATCGCACCATGCGTATTCCATCAGTTTTCCATCAGTTTTCCATCTGTATGCAATGCGATTTTAACATGAAGTTTTACATAGAGCAGTTATCTCTATGTAAAAAGTCATGTAAAAATCACATTGTAAAAAAAAATGTACACAAAAAGCAAATAATTATATATATATATATATATATATATATATATATATATATAAAATATATATATAGGTCATACACTTCTACATAGTATAATAGCCGCTAATTCATCCCCGGCTATACTGTAAAATCACACTGACAGCTTTAATAAAGAATAGAAACAATACATATACACACATAGAATACATATATATATATATATATATATATATATATATATATATGTAATTGTGACATATATATACATATATTTAAAGTTCATACACTTCTACATACTGTAATAGCTGCTAATTCAATTGACGGCTTTTGTGAAATCACAAAAGCCGACATGAAATGATACATTGTTTAGACACAGTTAAACATGTCATGTCATGTATTTTGATATATGTTTTTAACTTACAATTACATAAGTGTATGTGTGCAAAATTTCAGACATGTAGGGGTTGATTAAAGGTGTAAATTCGTTGAAAAAAAATGCGTGAGCTCCCGCTGTATTTTCTCCACCAGACAGACAAAGCAAGCGAGTGGGGGCAGATAATAATAGCCTAGGGAGGGTACATTTTTTTTGTGCCCCCCTGGCTAATAACATCTGCCCCCAGACACCCCAGAAAGGGCAAATCTCTAATTAGATTTGTCCTTTCTGGCATTTTGCCTGTCTATTCCCATTGCCTGTAGCGGTGGCGAATGGGTTAATAAGGGGTTAAAGCCACCTTGCAATTGAAAGGTGACTGTAAGCCAGGTTAATAATTGAGAGCTGTCAATTAGACAACTATCAATTATTAATCCTATTGAAGTAAATAAAAAAACACACACACACTTTAAGAATAAACAATTTTAATGAAATAAAAACACATTTTTTTGACCATCTTTTATTTTACTCTTAATCCGTGCGAAGCCCTTGATCTCCTAAAATAAATATAAAATAATAAAACAACATTATTCTTACCTATCTGGCGATCTGTCACGTCCCACGATGTAATCCTTCACAAAGGGTTAACTAGCAATCAGCTAAGCAGCGCAACTAATGCTGCGTGCTCAGCTGATAGCTCCTGAATGAATGAGCTTATCTCCTGCCGACAGGAGAGGATGTGATTAATGAATGAAGCTTAATTGATTGTGTCCCACTTTCACCTTAGGTCAGGTCACTGAAGTGAAAGTGGCAATAAATCAATTAAGCTTCATTCATTCATCTCTTCCTCTCCTTTCGCTGGGAGAGTAAGTTATTCATTCAGGGGGTTACAGCTAGGAGACAGCATTAGCTCTCTGCAAGCTGTAACCTGTTAACCCTTTCTGATGGATTACACCGTGGGACCTGAATGTACATTGGATTGGTAAGAATAATTTTGCTTTTTTATTTTATTTTTATTACAGGAAATGGTTTTAGCAGGAAAATAAAATATGGTCAAAAACTGTGTGATTATTTCATTAAACTTCTTTTTTATTAAACTGTGTGTGTTTGATTTTTCTTTCATACAATAGGATTAATAATTGATAGTTGTCTAATTGACAGCTCTCAATTATTAACCTGGCTTACAGTCACCTTTCAATTGCAAGGTGCCTTTAACCCCTTATTAACCCATTCGCCACCGCTACAGGGCAATGGGAATAGACGGGCAAAGTGCCAGAAAGGGCAAATCTAATTAGAGATTTGCCCTTTCTGGGGTGTCTGGGGGCAGATGTTATTAGCCAGGGGGGGCACAAAAAAAATGTACCCTCCCTAGGCTATTATTATCTGCCCCCACTCGCTTGCTTTGTCTGTCTGGTGGAGAAAATACAGCGGGAGCCCATGCATTTTTTTTCAACGAATTTACACCTTTAATTAACCCCTACATGTCTGAAATTTTGCACACATATACTTATGTAATTGTAACTTAAAACCATATATCAAAATACATGAAATGACATGGTTAGCTGTGTGGAAACAATGTATCATTTCATGTCGGCTTCTGTGATTTCACAAAAGCCGGCAATTGAATTAGCGGCTATTATACTATGTAGAAGTGTATGAACTATAAATATATACATATGTATGTGTCACAATGACATGTATATATATATATATATATATATATATGTATTCTATGTGTATGTATCTAGTGTTTTGTGAGCTGTCAGTGTGATTTTACAGTAGCCGGGGATGATTTGCCGGCTTTTCAAAGGAGACTGGTGCATATAAATCGGACAGCACGTGCATGGTGCGAGTGCGGTGCGTTTTTTAATCGCACCCATTGACTTGCATTGGCGATTATCATGCCAAAATCGCATCAAATCGCAGCATGCTGCGATTTTTTTCTCACACCAATATCTGATGAGAAAAAAATCACCCATTGACTAACATTGGTCAGATTTGAATCCGATTTTTTTTCGTCTGATTTTCATCCGTTTTCGGCGCCAGTGAGTATGAGGCCTTAGGCTTATGACGTCATACGTTTAATAGCAGTTTGTGCAGTTTTTCCTGACATACATATAAATACCGTATATGAAAATTCCAAGAATTGGAGATCACCTGAATATTTAGGTGTGGTTCAACTTTGCTCTTGAAATCTTTGCAGCTGTGGGATATAGTGGTAAAGTAGCCCAGTCTCTGAGTCAGTATTATAGGGCACTATTCTAAACCTTGAGTTACAAGAGCGATGCTGGCAGAGGCATACAATATGCTGCAAGAGATTCTTTGACAAAAAAAAAGAGCAGAGATTTACATGTACAAGTGGTTCCTACATAGATATTGGTCGATTGGGATGTATTTTTCTGCCTCATCTTATGCTTAGACCAATAACCAGGATTTATCAACCTGATGTAATAATAAGATTTTCTTAATATGACTCAGATAATAAATATGAAGGGACTTTCTAAAACCTCTGAGGAAAACTATGTAGATCCACACCCCTTTGCACAATACTTTACTCAGTATTCAAACTACATATGGTTGTGGGGAAATAGAAGATACCCAAAAGTCAATCCAACTTAGTTATTTGCCTACAACACATGGATGCTGTTTTGCAGCCAGGACATTCTATTAATCCTGGTTCTTCTAGCTGTTACACAGATAGCATAACGTAATCTGTGCAAATCAATGCATTTCTATAGGCGGTATTATTACAGCTGACATCTCTTTACGTGTCTAGTTGAAGACTTAGGGCCTGTGCACACATTGCGGATTTGTCTGCGGATTTTTCCGCGCCGAATCCGCACCTCTTGGCAGAAAACGCATGTCCTTTTTTGAAGCGGTTTTGACGCAGTTTTGATGCAGTTTTTCATGCTTTTTTTCGCATGCGTTTTTGACAGCTAAATAAAGATATGTTATTTAACAAAAAAAAAAATTTGTGACGTCATTTCTTGTCCGACCTCCTCTTTTACATTTGTCCAACCCACACTACATTACACACACAGATATAGATACATAATAGATACCAGTAGTTAGATAGATAGCTAGATAGAAAATACATAGATAGATAGATAATAGATAGTTAGAAATATATATAGAAAGATAGATATATAGATAGACAGAAAGATATATAGATAGATGATGGATAAAATGGTACATAAATAGTTAAAGACCCACGCGCGCACACACAGAAAATCTTAAAGCAATATAGTTAATAAAAAAAAAAATAGGAAAAAAAATGGCGTGGGCTCCCGCTCAATTTTCAGCGCCAGAGGGGGGAAAGCCGACAGCCGGGGCCAATATTTCTAGCCTGGGAAGGGGTTAATACCCATGGATCTTCCCAGGCTATGAATATCTGCCCGCATCTAGCCTTTACTGGCTATTAAAATAGGGGACCCCCCCAAAAAAAATGACGTGGGGTCCCCCTATAATTTATAGCCAGAAAGGCTAGGCAGACAGCTGCGGGCTGATATTCATAGCCTAGGAAGGGGCCATGGATATTGGCGCCCCCCCTGGCTAAAAATACCAGCACTCAGCCGCCCCAGAATTGGCGCATCTGTACGATGTGCCAATTCCGGCACTTAGCCCCTCTCTTCCCACTCCCCTGTAGCGGTGGGATATGGGGTAATAAGGGGTTAATATCACCTTGCTATTGTAAGGTGATATTAAGCCCGGTTAATAATAGAGAGGCGTCAATAAGACGCCTATCCATTATTAATCTTACATTAATAAAGGGTTAAAAAACAACACACAAGAATAAATTATTTTAATGAAATAAAACAGAACACAGTTTTCATATCTTTATTACACGCTCAGATCCAAGCGACGCCCTCGATTTCCTGTAATAAAACGTAAAAAAATAAAACAACCGTATACTCCCTGTCCGACACAGTCCAATTAATAACGAATGTCCCACAACGGTCTCCCCTATAGAACAGTGACATCAGGTGATGCCACTGCTCTGTAGGGCCTCCCAGTGATGCACTGGCAGTAGACAATGGCTCCTGCAGTGCATCACTGAGGTTACCTGAGTTCGTTCTCTCACTTTATGGCAATGCTGCATGGGAATTTTCTCACCCAGCATTGCCAGTGAGAGAATGAACTGTAGTGACGTCATTCTCTCCCGACGGCAGAGCGGTACACAGATCGATGGCATCGGGGAATAGGTGAGTATATACTCTATGTGTTGTATGTCATGTGTATGTTATATGTTGTGTATGTATGTGTTTTTGTTTTTTTTACATTCAGCACATTAGCCGGATGATGGGACTACTACTGTCCCATCATTGGCTAATGTGTCAGTCACTGTCACTGTAGCAGGCATAGCCAGATGGGACTTGTAGTCCCATCCGACGATGCCTGCATACGCGGAGACACACACACAGCCCCGCACACCACCGCACATACACAGATCATGCACACAGCCCCGCACACCGCCGCACATACACCGATCACGCACACAGGCCCGCACACGGCGCACATACACCGATCACACACACAGGCCCACACACCGCCGCACATACACAGATCACGCACACAGGCCCACACACCGCCGCACATACACCGATCACGCACACAGGCCCGCACACCGCCGCACATACACCGATCACGCAGACACCGGCACACAATCACTGCCCACACACATAGCGCCGCACACTATACATGCCCACGCACTGCCCACACACATAGCGTCGCACACTATACACGTCCACGCACCGCCAAAACACATAGCGCCGCACACTATACACGCCCACACTCCGCCCACACACTTCCCTCCTCCCAAACTGCAGCGGTTTCACCCGCAGCAAAACCGCAGATCTTTTTTAGACCTGCGGTTTTGCTGCGGAAGTGCCCAACTCAATGCAAGTCAATGGGCGCAGAAACGCTGCAGTTCCGCACAAAGAATTGACATGCTGCGGAAAATAAAGCGCGGCGAAACTGTGCGTTTTTTTCCGCAGCATGTGCACAGCAGACCTGCGGTTCCCATTGGATTACATTGCATGTGCACTGTGCTGCGGGTTGGATGCGTTTCCGCACGTTGAAAAACGCAGCGGAAACGCATCTAAAAACGCAACGTGTGCACAGGGCCTTAAAGGGCGTTGTCCACAACTGTACAATCCCAGCTTAATCGATTCAGGACTACAAATAAGTAAAAACAGTGTATACACACCTCCCGCAGGGGTGCAGTTCCAGCGATGTCAGAGGCGCAGTTTCCGGAGAGTGTCGTGACATTGTTGTGTCGTGTAGGACGCAGACGATATATGCTTGCTGTTGGGCTGCAGCCTTAAAGAGGTTGTCCACTACTTTAGGATTGATAACCTATCTTTAGGATAGGTCATTAATGTCTGATCTGCCAGGGTTCGACACCCGTCTCCACCATCGATCAGCTGTTATCGGTGTCGGCAGCCGGAAATACTCACTTGCAGAGCTGGCTGTTTTCTGATAGTGGCTGAGGCTTGATACTAGACATCTGTCTCCTTTTCAAATCAATAGGAGGCGCATGCGTAGTACCCTGCGGAGGCCACTAACTGAAGACAGCCAGCACCGCAAGTGAGTATCGGCGGCCGCCAATACTGAGAACACCTGAACGGCTGGGATGCCAGGTGTCGGACCCTGGCCGATCAGACATTGATAACCTATCCTAAGGATAGGTCATCAATGCTAAAGTAGTGGACAGCCTCTTTAAGGCTGCAGCCAAACAGCAAGCACATATCGGCTGCGGATCCCCTGCAATGGATCTACTGCTGGTGGTGAGTATACACAGTTTTAATTTAATTGTGGTAATTAATTAACTAGGCTGGGGTTATCCAATTGTGGACAATCCTTTTAAGCATGATAACTAAAGTATATCCTGAAGGTGATAATTACCAAATATTTTTTTTCTAAGACTTTTTTTCTTGGTTGCTCTTTAGCTGAGCTCCATTAGGGCAGAACTGTGGTCTGCGACTACAGTTTAACTCCACGGTCTGTAGGGAGATTGAGGTAGTCGGAGACACACCTGCTGCCCTTCCTTGTTGCAGACTGCAGGTTTCTTCTGCCTCCCTGCATCCTTGTCCCCGCTGATGGCAGCCTTCTATAACTGCGTCTGTCATAGGTTCACCAGGACGTCAGTGCAGGGAGAGCAGATTTCCATTACAGCAAGAGCGGAATAATCAGAGAGGGTATAGACTTCTAAACCACCAGGGAGAAAATTATGAGGTTAATATAACACATATACTGAGCCAAATATGCCTCAGTAAGGGGAGTATCTGGAGATTTGCTTTAGCGGAAAATGTCAGTAAGACTGTTGAGCAGTAATTCTTCAAGTATACCTCCAGTGGGAATACCCCACATGACTTCATGATCCTTACATACAGTCATTTTTCCTTAGCTGCTCGTCTTAATTCACTAACAGCAATTTGTGATTACAGTCTGTCATGGTAGAGATGCCCAAGAGCCGCAGCGTGGCAGCAATCACTGATAGGCAGAGCAGAGCGCTCGCTTTGGAAACTCAAATTTACACGCTAAGGAGATTATCCTAATAGAGGTACACCAGATTATTCTATATATTGTTTCTTCTTTGTACTGTCAATGTCATTTTTTTAAAGGCTTTATTTTCCATTTTTTAACACTATAAAAATATTAACAATCGCAATCAAGAATCGTACAAATGATGTCATAATCTTCATCAATTTCCACTAAAGCCATTCAATAAGAAGATGGGAGATCATTTAAATCTATCAAGACCCAAGTACGGTATAATAGTAATATTGTCAATGACATACTTCTAACTCCAAATCATTGTAGTCGCATAAAAAAGAATCAACAACTAAAGAATTCTATATTCATACACAACACCCAATCATACTAGCCCACAAGCCCACCCACTGCCTCCCCGATATGCCATTTAGTAACACCTTATGCAGACAAGATAGAACTAAATATACTGTACATAGCGCTCTGCTGGGAATGTCATGGACAGCCCTCCTAGAGTCAATGCACTTATTTGAAACAACACCAGCATGGCCCAAAAATAGGAAAAAATATACTAACCTGCCGATCACTCTTAAAGGGAACCTGACAGCTGATAAAGGCTGCTCGATCCACAAGTGGCATGTATCAGACACTGGCTGCACAATTTTGTGAGGCATGTGTAACCCTGAAATACTGCGGCGTTTCAGATAAAAAACAGTTTAATAGCCGCCAGGGACTGAGCCGCACGGGAAACTAGTCAGACAGGCAGGTCTCCAGCAGCTTTTCCCTGCCTGCTGCTCTTGAGTAACAAGTATCTCCCTGCTTGTGGGTATAGAGGCAGAGACCTGTCACTCCAGGCCAGAGGGTGGGGAAAAGTCGCTGGGGACATGTCTGTCTGATTTAGTCTCTCGCGCAGTTCGATCCCACTTTGCTATTAAGTTATGGGATTTTTTAACACTGCTGCAGGGATCTCACAGGGGAAGGGGGGGAGGGAGAGAAGGACCTAGCAGGGGTCAGCTCTCTGGCGCCATCACTTGCCTCTGGTCAGTCAGGGAACTGCACCATGGCAAATAGTCGCCAGAAAGGCTTCCCTTATAGGTACGAGTTAGTGAGGCACTCCCAGTGAGGGGGATATATATATAAACCTCCCGGCCATCACTGCCAGAGTTCCTCACTAAAACAATACGGTATTCTGCCACCATTTTGAAATAAACCCCATCCGACAGCAGGTTTATATCGGGTCAGGAACCCACCAGGGTAGTGTATCATATAATCAACCGAGCGTGCGGACGTGGGGATTCGTGGATCGAGATAAAAGAGCAGCCCAAGATTAATTTAGATTTAATCGCCTAAAAGGCGCACTAGAAATATAAAAGCATATATTTACAGAACAATATACAGGTATGCAGTCAGGAGTGTAGTACAAAGGATAGGATATAGATAGGTTGCAATTACCGTGTTATGTAGCATGTGACCACAGGGAGGCGCTGATGGATCACAGCAGTCCAAATCTTTGTTACAGGCTTTCCTGCAGCCAGAAGAAAACTGAGCTCCAAGTGAAGAGCTGACACTTATTTCCTTGGCTATTCCTCCCACACTCTGCGCCCACCCCTGGGCTTGTGCAGCCTCTCTCCTCCCATCTCTAAGAGTATGATTTTCAGTCTAGAACCGTGGATGGCCTATAACTTTCCGCCAGAAGCTCCAAATGGGATGGCAGCGGTGCCACTGGATTCCACTGGATTTTATCTGCGCACAGAGACTAAATATGCCTACTGTATGTAATTCCTATTAGCTATGCTTTCTAACTCCATAATCCAGAGTGCTACAGGTTGTTATCGGGCACGGGCGTATGGGGGAAGGAACGCCGATCCGGATGATGTGCTTGGCTAGGCTCAGAGATATTGCATTCTGTTATTATAGGTAATTTTCCAGATTCAATGCCTCAGAGTCTGCTGTGCCTTTTAGTGCCACGCTGTCTCCATGTGTGTCAGTCAGACAAAAAAAATCTAGTTTGCTATGAAGCTGCAGGAGTTCGCACCTTGGTGTTATGAGCTTCAAAGAACTTTTTAAGGGGTTGTCCAGTACTTTAAATTAACCCCCCAATGTATCCCCCCGAGGCCACTAATGAATTTTGTAAATACCTCATGTTGCCTATACTGCCTGTGAGCGGCGCTATCGCTGGCCACTCACAGGCAGCACGTGACCCAGCGCCGGCGTCACGACAAATGAGGCGTGACTCAGCGCTGGGTTCCCTCAGTGGATACATTGGGGGGTTAATTTAAAGTACTGGACAACCCCTTTAAAAAGCTCTTTGAAGCTCATAACACCAAGGTGTGAACTCCTGCAGCTTCACAGCAAACTAGATTTATTTTGTTTGACTGACACACATGGAGACACACAATGGGTCCCCGTGGTGGCTGCTTGGTTGTGAGCGGAGTTACCCCCACGCATCATACCCAGCATCCACCGCGCACCCATTCATTGCCGGGTGTGACGCTGGGGATAACCCCGCACAGAGCCTGGCATCCAGCATGGAAGGAGGAAGAGGGACCCCCGGCTGCTGCCAGCACTTGACGGGACGTCAGGGGAAGCAAGAGCCGGCTGCAGGCGGTATAGGCAACATAAGGTATTTACAAAATTCATTAGGGGCCCCGGGGGGGATACATTGGGGGTTAATTTAAAGTACTGGACAACCCCTTTAATTAAAGCAACAGATTGCATGACTTTTTATGGCCTTGGGGAATTCAAGAGTGGGGGCACATTTCAGGAGTGGAAGATGTCATGAACTTAAAATCCAAAATGGATTCTCCCTTGTCCCTCACAAATACATATGGCTGAAATAATGCAGCCAGTGCCTCTTACATGCTGCTTGTGGATTGGACGGCATGAATTAGCTGTCAGGTTCCCTTTAATACTGTTGATAATATACCTGCACATCCAATTGTAGTTATTATACATATGGTAGTGTGTTGTTCACCACTGCTGTCACTGATTAGCTGCAGCAGTTAATCCGTGAGAATGTGAAGCTCTATTCGTGCATTATAGTGTTGTGAATGGGCTTGAAATGAGTTCTGAGCAGAGACTCCCTCTGGTGGTTACAAGCGGTACTGGACTGTCCAGTGAAGATTGTGAGGATTGGGAATCAGGTGTTACTGACTGGTCTTATATAAGGGAGTCGCCTTCCCATCAGGGTTGCCGGTGACCAATTGTTCTGGTCTCAATCCTTGATTCCTGTTTCCTTTGTAGCCTGCTGTGTCGTGTCTGCATCTCCTGCTAACAGATAAGACTTTTTCTTCTTTTTGTTTTTGTGCTTGATTTTTGCATTTTGTCCTGCACTTCTGTGGGGGCCTTCAGGGTCCCCTCCGGGGGCTTTTGCCCTCTCAGTTTAGTTCAGCCACTGATGTTTGTACATTTGCTTTTTCCAGTTTTTTCAGTGGCTGCTGTTTTGATTTTGTTACACCAGAGAACTAATTTAGGTGGTAGAGGTCGTGTGATCTCAGGTGTTTTTGAAATTAGTAGAGTTGGTGCTTTTCAGGGTTTTTTGGATTGCAGTAAGTGCCCTTCCTATCCTTTTCTATTTAGGTAGTTTGGGCCCCAACGTTTGCTCATACTATTTTCTGTCTGTGTCAGTATTTCTTCTTGTCTAACCGCCATTACATGTTTGGGGGCTTTCTATGATCTTTGGGGATCTGCTCCGGGGCAGATAGCTTTCCACTTTCTATCTTTAGGTGTAGTTAGTTTCTCAGGCTGTGACGAGGCGTCTAGGACCAACGTAGGAACGCTCCACGGCTGCCTCTAGTTGTGGTGGTTAGTCAGGGTACTGCAATCTCATAGATTCCAACTGCTCTGGTGTATTGCCTTTTTTACCTGCACTCCTCAGCTACCGAAACATAACATTATAGTAAATATAGACTTATAGACTTTTCATGCAGCATCTCGTAAAAGCCAAGCTGGGCTTCAGGCAATTTGCCACCATTGTCTATGATGTGTCAAACCCTTGGGGATCTTCATGTGGTGCTCTGATTAGGTATTCATCTGTATGGCTTCTGGCAGGTCACTGATCCCACACTGACCTGCTCCCTATTTTACATACTGAATATTATATATCTATATATCTATATATATATAGATATATAGATATATATATATTGAAAAAAAATCCCCTTCTGGGCAGATATATTATCACGGAGCACGAGCATATCATTAACTCAGAACTGAAAGTACAGATTAAACAACAACCACAATGCGGATTTCATCAACCAAGGTATCATTTTATTCAGTATAACTGCACCAACCTGACACTGTCTGTAGGTTATTCAGCACAATACTTGCTTACAGGTTCACTTTAAAGGGGCTGTCCGGTTTAAAACGACAAGTCTGTACTCTCTCTATGGGATTACAGACTTGTGAATCCTCAAAATCCATGCATTTCACACTGTGAGGACTCGCCGGTGTCAGCGTCAGGAACAGAGGTCACGTGAACCAATATGCATACTCCCGGTCAGAACCTGCGATCACATATTGACAGCAGGATTTAACAGGCTAACTGCCTTGGACGCAGATCTGCTCCACTCTTGGCTATTGGGGCAGATGATGACAGAATAATACATCCTGAGCCCGCACCAAAGACAGGAAGACAACAAACGATTTACCATTACGTCGTATGTCAGTAAGGGGCTAATCATTAACCCTACATAGTGATGCATATTCTTTTATTTCCAATTTGTTTATGTTTTGTGTTTGTATAATTGTTTTTGTTCTGTTACATGGCATTCATTGTTATATGGGCATCCATGATGCCAGATCCGGTTCCAGGTTTTCATGGGCCCCGGGTGAAAAAGTCTCAGTGGGCCCCTTTAACACATGCCATGATTCATGATGCACAGATACGGCAGAGAAATCTAGGCATAGTACAATGCCAAAGATTTCACTTACATTACAGCTCAGAAACCGGACAGTATAGTCCTCCATACAGTATTATGTGCACTACATAGTGCTACATACAGAATAATGGACCCCATATATTGCTCCATACAAAATATGGACCCATATAATGCTTCATACAGTATAATGAGCCCCATATAATGCTCCATCCAGTATAATGGGCACCATAAAATGTTCCATACAGTATAATGAGCCCCATATATTGCCCAGTGCAGTATAATGAACCCCATATAATGCTACATACATAATAATGAGCCCTATATATTGCTCCATGCAGTATAATGAGCCCCATGTAATGCTCCATACAATATATGATAGGCTTCCCAAATTGCCCTGTACAGAATGGCCCCATATAATGCTCCATACGGAATAGACCCCATATAATGCTCCATACAGTATATGATAGGCACCATATAATGCTCCAGTATATGATGGGCCCCATAAGATGCTCCATATATAATGGTCCCATAAGATGCTCCATATGTAATTGGCACCATATACTGCCTCCAATGATAATGACAACTGAAAAGTAATCTGTACAGAACAAGAAGTATACGTGTAATATTAGGTTTAGCATCAAATTATACAAACTTTCAGGATTTTTATAGTGTGGCTTTAGTTATGGAAATTGTAAAAAAAAAATTTCTAAAGTTTTTAAAAATGCATTTAAAATAAAAACTTTGAGGTCATTTTCAGGTGACACACTCCCAATAATTCAGCTTTTCCTACATATCTAATAAGATTTGATATCACAAATAGGGTATATTCACATGTAGTCGATTTGTTGTCAATCTCTAGAACCAATGTCTTGTTCATCTAAATTTTGCTTACATAGGTTCATATCCTGTTACAGAAAAAAACTGGTCATAAAGTTTAATTCATATTTTCAGGTGCTATCAATTTTATTTGAGAGTTGCTGATAATCTAACTCACATGGGAGGTCATCATTTAAAAGGAACATGTAATCTCCAAAATGCTATTTACCTCCAGAATTAGTGTTAATCTGCAGAGAAAAAACATTTAAATTGTCTGGCAGGCTCACTGGAGCAGCAGCTACAGGGAGAAAATCAAGATATATTCTCCATACAGCCGCTCACTCCCATTCATTGGTGCAGTGTTGGCGGCTAAGGCCTCTTTCACACATCCGTCTTTTTGAATCAGGCATGATCCGGCGTGTTGGTAAAAAAACGAATCCGGTACCGGATGCGTTTTTTTACCATTGACTTTCATTAGCGCCGGAACGTGCCTGATGTCATTGCGTTGTATCCGTTTTTGTCCGGATCCGGCGGAAATGTACATTCCTGCGGCCGGACAAAACGGAGCATGTAACGGGTTTTTTTTTTGCCGGAGCCGCCTGATGTGCCTGAAGCGGCGCATCAGGCGGCCGGAAACAATAGAAGTCAATGGAACCGGATCAGACTTTTGTGCAATCCGGCAAAAGTCTGATCCGGATTCTGGAAATCAAGGTGTACTACTACTACTACTACTTTTTCCAGTGTCTCCGGGCATCCAAAACCCTCTTTTTCTGGGTTCAAAAGTTCAGGTCGGATCCAGCAAAAAAACGAATCCGCTGCATCAGTTTTTTTGTTTCAGCGCCGGATCCGTCCCTTCAGGTGTTCGACGGATCATGCCTGATACAAAAAGACGGATGTGTGAAAGAGGCCTAATACAGTCACCACTCTCTACACAGTGAGTGTGCTGTAATCATTCTCAGCACATTGATTGACAGTCTGCTCTGTCTAAAGCTCTAAATGGTATTCTTCATTACAGGCATAGTGTACAAGTATATAGAGATGTACAGTGGGTACGGAAAGCATTCAGACCCCCTTTTGTTTCATTGCAGCCATTTGGTAAATTCAAAAAAGTTCATTTTTTTTTTCTCATTAATGTACACTCTGTGTTAAGGGCCTGCGGAACGCACCTAATAGATATTAAGGAGAGGTGCGTTCGCAGCCCAGGGTCCACCGTGCAGGCAGAGCCTGCTGCTAGTAAGATGGCGTAAATAGGCAGTATGAGCGAACTCTGTTATCCCGCAGTCGCAGAAGTAAATGCCGTAGCACTATATGGCGATATAAGCGGACTCTGTTAATTCACAGAGCTGCTGTAACAAACACTGTGTTCTGTTAGACTCACAGGGAACACAGATGACTGCTAAGCGGATTGCAGTCTGTGGTCATGCAATCGGAACCCAAGCAATAATCTCTTCACCGGAGTAGCCGGTATTCTAATGGCTTTTTCAGCCGAGCCCTGAACACGTGCATACAATCTCCTCACCAGAGGTGCCGGTATTCTAGGGGCTTATTTCAGCCAGACCTAACCACATGCATACATGACCACACTGGCGCAAGCACGTAACAGATTTGATACTAGCGCACGGCCGTGCGGTAAGGACAGCCTTTTATAGCAGCTACGAGAAAAAGACCTTCCAGGAAGGACCAATGGAAGCTGTTCAGAACATCAACAGCCACAGGACCTTCCTGAAGGAACAATAGGAGTGGCAGCTGTATCTGAGCATGTGACCCTGATCTCCAATGGGAGATCTTGCTCTGGGCATGCTCAGATGAAGCAACAAAGGACTTAGTCCTAAAGACGTCTGCTCGCCGCTGACCAGTACTGGCTACAATAGCAGAACCTGAAGAGGCAGCAGCAAGTCTCTTCACAGTATTAGACCGGGCGAGACGCTGGGACCGACGTCTTTGCTGAGCAGGCTCCACTGCGGCCGGAGATGGATGGGGGACTGGTTCGAGACTCCCCTTGTGCAGCAGTGGGAACTCGAACCCTAACACTCTGTACCCCAACTTGACTGAAAAAAAATATAGAAAGTTTTGCAAATTTATTAAAAAAGAAAAACTGAAATATAACGTGGTCATAAGTATTCAGACCCTTTGCTCAGACACTCATATTTAAGTCACATGCTGTCCATTTCCTTGTGATCCTCCATGAGATGGTTCTACTCCGTCATTGGAGTCCAGCTGTGTTTAATTAAACTGATAGGACTTGATTTGTAAAGGCACACACCTGTCTATATAAGACCTCATAGCTCACAGTGCATGTCAGACCAAATGAGAATTATGAGGTCAAAGGAACTGGCCAATGAGCTCAGAGACAGAACTGTGGCAAGGCACAGATCTGGCTATTGGTACAAAAGATTTTTTGTTGTGCTCAGGGCTCCTAAGACCACAGTGGCCTCCATAATCCTTAAATGGAAGAAGTTTAGAACCACCAGAAGTCTTCCTAGACCTGGCCGTCCAGCCAAACTGAGCAATCGTGGGAGAAGAGCCTTGGTGAGAGAGGTATAGAAGAACCTCAAGATCACTGTGGCTGAGCTCCACAGATGCAGTAGGGAGATGGGAGAAGGTTCCACAAAGTCAACTATCACTGCAGCCCTCCACCAGTCGGACCTTTATGGCAGAGTAGCCCGACGGAAGCCTCTCCTCAGTGACAGACATATGAAAGCCGGCATAGAGTTTGCTAAAAAACACATGAAGGACTCCCAGACTATGATAAAGAAGATTCTCTGGTCTGATGAGATGAAGATAGAACTTTTTAGTGATAATTCTAAGCGGTACGTATGGAGAAAACCAAGCACTGCTCATCACCTGCGCAATACAATCCCAACAGTGAAACATGGTGGTGGCAGCATCATGCTATGGGGGTATTTTTCAGCTGCAGGGACAGGACGACTGGTTGCAATTGAAGGAAACATGAATGCGGCCAAGTACAGAGATATCCTGAATGAAAACCTCTTCCAGAGTGATCTGGACCTCAGACTTGGCGAAGGTTCACCTTCCAACAAGACAATGACCATAAGCACACAGCTAAAATAACAAAGGTGTGGCTTCAGAACAACTCTGTGACCATTCTTGACTGGCCCAGCCAGAGCCCTGTCCTAAACCCAATTGAGCATCTCTGGAGAGACCTGAAAATGGCTGTCCACCAACATTCACCATCCAACCTGACGGAACTGGAGAGGATCTGCAAGGAAGAATGGCAGAGGATTCCCAAATTCAGGTGTGAAAAACTTGTTGCATCATTCCCAAGAAGACTCATGACTGTACTAGCTCAAAAGGGTGCTTCTACTCAATACTGAGCAAAGGGTCTGAATACTTATGACCATGTGATATTTCAGTTTTTCTTTTTTAATAAATTTGCAAAAAATTCTACATTTCTGTTTTTTTCAGTCAAGATGGGGTGCAGAGTGTAGATTAATGAGAAACAAGAACTTTTTTGAATTTACCAAATAGCTGCAATGAAACAAAGAGTGAAAAATGTAAAGGGGTCTGAATACTTTCCGTACCCACTGTATCTCTATATACCAGTACATCTTTAAATACTTGAATATTAGGGTTCAAATAAATATAGGGATTTTTTCATCTTAAAAATGATGAAAAACAATACCAATAATCACATTTTTAAAGGTGCTTTTCGGACATAAAGCACATTTCTTCAGTCATTCTATATGCCTTGTAGGCATTAGGTAGCATTCACACAGGCAATGTAGTTTCGATTAAACGTGCAGTTTTATTTCTTTCACAGAACTCCATGTGATTCAATACCAAAATAGCCTCTTCGGGGCACAAAGGTATAACAGCAAAAAAAAGTTAATTTAGCAGACACATATATGTCAGTGCCAGCTCACCCAAACAGATTACAGTCCTTTAGGATTAAACGTTACACAGTGGCGTAACTAGAAATGGCGGGGCCCCACAGCAAAATTTTGAACGGGGCCCCCTCTCCCAAACGGGCGGCGGGGGGGGGGGCGGGGTTCTGATAGTGGGCGGAGCCAATAGCAGTGGGCGGAGCAAATCACAGCAATTCTCTAGGCCCAAAAAATACTCTTCAGTCTCATAACGGCCAGCTTTTTGCCCAAATCAGAGCTGTATTTAAAGCAGACATTATGGAAACACAATATAATATAATGGACTGGTAGCAATGCAGCCCCCTTATGCTACCATTACTAGTAACCATGTCCCGCATAACTATTAATGCAGGCACATTATGCCCCCATAACTAGTAATAAGCCCTCTTATTCTCCATCAGTAGTAATGTGCCCCTCAAGTAGTAATGCAGCCAAGAATGCAGAGTTATCACTCACACAGTATGTGCCCCCGTTAATCTTCGGTGGTATCTTCAGCTCCACAGTGGAGCACACTCACCACCAGTGTTCACCCTTCTGGGCGCCGCCGACGAGTGACGTCAGCAGCGTGATCACATGACATGATCACGCTGCAGACGTCGCTCTGACCCGGCGGTCAGAGCTTCAATTGTACTGGCGTCTGTATAGACACCAGTGCAATTGATTCCTGGGAGACGGCACGCA
>JARQOD010000001.1:192630998-192651812 GCA_033576555.1 Oophaga sylvatica
AAACCAAAAATGGCGGGAAATAAATTAGACCTTTGTCCCTTGGAAAGCCCTATGGGGCCAAAAAAACAGGGGGGGGGAAACCCCCCAAAAGTGACCCCATTTTGAAACTAGACACCCTAAGGAACTTATCTAAAAACTGTGGTGAGCACTTTGAACCCCCAAGTGCTTCATACAAGTTTATAACGTAAGACGTAAAATTAAAAATTAATTTTTTCCACAAAAAATGATCTTTTTCACCCCAATTTTTGTTTTCCCAAGGGTAACAAGCCCTTTCAAAAGTTATTGTGCAATTTGTCCTGAGTAAGCCGATACCAATATGTGGGGGTAAACCACTTTTTGGGGTGCTTTGGCAGAGCTCAGAAGGGAAGGAGCGCCATTTGACTTTTTCAACGCATGTCGCGTTTGGAGAGCCCTTGATCTGCCTAAACAGTGGAAACCCCCACAAGTGACACCATTTTGGAAACTAGACCCCCTAAGGAACTTATCTAGATTTGTTGTGAGCACTTTGAACCCCCAAGTGTTTCACTAAAGTTTATAATGGCTGGGTGTGAAAAAAAAAATTCCACAATAATGTTTTTTTAGTCCCCAATTTTGGATTTTTCCCAAGGAAATTGGACCCAAATAGTTGTCCAATTTGTCCTGAGTACGCTGATACCCCATATGTGGGGGGTGGGGGGAAATACTGTTTGGGCGCACGGCAGAACCTGAGGAAGGAATGACGTTTTGGAATGCAGACTTTGATGGGTGTCATGTTCAGTTTGCAGAGCCCCTGATGTGCCTAAACAGTGGAAACTCCCCACAAGTGACACCATTTTGGAAACTAGACCCCCTAATTAACTTATCTAGACCTGTGGTGAACACACTTTGAACCCCCAAGTACTTCACACAAGTTTATAATGCCTGGGCATGAAAATAAAAATCTTATTTTTTTCCCACAAAAATGATCTTTTAGTCACCAATTTTTTATTTTCCCAAGGGTAACAGGAGAAATTAGACCCCAAAAGTTGTTGTCCAATTTGTCCTGAGTACGCTGATACCCCATATGTGGGAGAAAACTACTGTGTGGGCACGCGTCGGGGCTCGGAATAGAAGTAGTGACGTTTTGTAATGCAGACTTACAGTCATGGCCAAAAGTTTTGAGAATGACACAAATATTAATTTTTACAAAGTCTACTGCTTCACTTTTTCTAATGGCAATTTGCATATACTCCAGAATGTTATAAAGAGTGATCAGCTTAACAGCAATTACTTGCAAAGTCAATATTTGGCTAGAAAATGAACTTTATCCCCCAAAACACATTTCAACATCATTGCAGCCCTGCCTTAAAAGGTCCAGCTAACCTCTTTTCAGTGATTGCTCCATTAACACAGGTGTGGGTGTTGATGAGGACATAACTGGAGATCAATCTGTCATGATTAAGTAAGAATGAGACCACTGGACACTTTAAAAGGAGGCTGGTGCTTGGCATCATTGTTTCTCTTCTGTTTACCATGGTTATCTCTAAAGAAACACGTGCAGTCATCATTGCAATGCACAAAAATGGCCTAACAGGGGAAGAGTATTGCAGCTAGAAAGATTGCACCTCAGTCAACAATCTATCGCATCATCAAGAACTTCAAGGAGAGAGGTTCCATTGTTGCCAAAAAGGCTCCAGGGCGCCCAAGAAAGACCAGCAATCGCCAGGACCGTCTCTTAAAAGTGTTTCAGCTGCGGGATCGGGCTACCAGCAGTGCAGAGCTTGCTCAGGAATGGCAGCAGGCAGGTGTAAGTGCATCTGCACGCACTGTGAGGTGGAGACTCTTGGAGCAAGGCCTGGTCTCAAGGAGGGCAGCAAAGAAGCCACTTCTCTCCAGAAAAAACATCATGGACAGACTGATATTCTGCAAAAGGTACAGGCAGTGGACTGCTGAGGACTGGGGTAAAGTTATTTTCTCTGATGAATCCCCTTTTCGATTGTTTGGGACATCAGGAAAACGCCTCATTCGGAGAAGACAAGGTGAGCGCTACCACCAGTCTTGTCTCATGCCTACTGTTAAGCATCCTGAAACCATTCATGCGTGGGGTTGCTTCTCAGCCAAGGGAATCGGCTCTCTCACAGTCTTGCCTAAAAACACAGCCATGAATAAAGAATGGTACCAGAATGTCCTCCAAGAGCAACTTCTCCCAACCCTCCAAGAGCAGTTTGGCGATCAGCAATGCCTTTTCCAGCACGATGGAGCACCTTGCCATAAAGCAAAGGTGATAACTAAATGGCTCAGGGAACAAAACATAGAGATTTTGGGTCCATGGCCTGGAAACTCCCCAGATCTTAATCCCATTGAGAACTTGTGGTCAATCATCAAGAGACGGGTGGACAAACAAAAACCTAAAAATTCTGACAAAATGAAAGCATTGTGCAAGAATGGACTGCTATCAGTCAGGATTTGGTCCAGAAGTTGATTGAGAGCATGCCAGGGAGAACTGCAGAGGTCCTGAAGAAGAAGGGTCAAAACTGCAAATATTGACTTGCTGCATTAAACTTATTCTAACTGTCAATATAAGCTTTTGTTACTGATATGTTTGCAATTATTATATTTCTGTCTGTGATAAAAACATCTGTCAAACACACACATAAAAACCAGAGGGCAGCAGATCATGTGAAAATATAATATTTGTGTCATTCTCAAAACTTTTGCCCATGACTGTAGATGGAATGATCTGCGGGTGTCATGTCGCGTTTGGAGAGCCCCTGATGAGCCTAAACAGTGGAAACCCCCACAAGTGACCCCATTTTGGAAACTAGACCCCAAATGAACTTACCTAGATATGTGGTGAGCACTTTGAACCCCCAAGTGCTTCACAGAAGCTTATAACGCCCGGGTGTGAAAATACAAAAATCATATTTTTTCCACAAACATGATCTTTTAGTCCCCAGTTTTTTATTTTCCCAAGGGTAACAGGAGAAATTGGACCCAAAAGTTGTTGTTCAATTTGTCCTGAGTACGCTGATACCCCATATGTGGGAGAAAACTACTGAATGGGCACACGTCGGGGCTTGGAAGGGAAGTAGTGACATTTTGCATTGCAGACTTTGATGAAATAGTCTGCTGGCGTCATGTCCGTTTAGAGAGCCCCTGATATGCCTTAACAGTGGAAATCCCCACAAGTGAACCCATTTTGGAAACTAGACCCCAAGGAACTTATCTAGATGTGTGGTGAGAACTTTGAACCACCAAGTGCTTCACATAAATTTATAATGTAGAGCCATAAAAATACAAAATTATATTTTTTTCCACAAAAAATATATTTTCGCCCCCAATTTTTTTATTTTCCCAAGGATAACAGAAGAAATTGGACCCCAAAAGTTATTGTGCAATATGTCCTGAGTACGCTGATACCCCATATGTGGGTGTAAACTACTGTTTGGGCGCATGGCAGAGCTCAGAAGGGAAGGAGCACTGTTTGACTTTTTCAACGCAGAATTGGCTGGAATTGAGATCAGACGCCATATCATGTTTGGAGAGCCCCTGATGTGCCTAAACAGTGGAAACCCCCCAATTCTAACTCCAACCCAAGCCCCAACACACCCTTAACCCTAGTCCTAACCACAAACCTAACCCTAACACACCCCTTATCCCAACCCTAACCCTAACTTTAGCCCCAACTCCAACCCTAACTTTAGCTCCAACCCTAACCCTAATGGGAAAATGGAAATAAATACATTTTTTAATTTTATTATTTTTCCCTAAGGGGGGTTTGATTTACTATTTATAGAGGGTTTTTATGTTTGGCAGCTGTCACACGCTAAAAGACGCTTTTTATTGCAATAAATAGTTTTTGCATCATCACATTTTGAGAGCTATAATTTTTCCATATTTTGGCCCACAGAGTCATGCGGGGTCTTATTGATTGCGGGACGAGTTGACGATTTTATTGATACCATTTTTAGGCACAGGACATTTTTTGATCGCTTTTTATTACAATTTTTGGGAGGCAGAATCAACAAAAACTAGCAATTCATGAATTTCTTTTTGGGGGCGTTTATACTGTTCCGCGTGTGATAAAATTGATAAAGTGGTTTTATTCTTTGGGTTAGTACGATTACGGCGATACCTCATTTATATCATTTTTTTATGTTTTGGCGCTTTTATACAATAAAAACAATTATATATATAAAAAATAATTGTTTTTTCATCTCTTCATTCTGCGAGCTATAACTTTATTTTTTCGCTGATGATGCTGTATGGCGGCTCGTTTTTTGAGGGACAAGATGACGTGTTCAGCTGTACCATGCTTATTTATATACGTCTTTTTGATCGCGTGTTATTCCACTTTTTGTTCGGCGGTATGATGATAAAGCATTTTTTTCCCTTTTTTTTTTATTTTAAGGGGTTCACTAAAGGGGTTAACTAGTGGGACAGTTTTATAGGGCGGGTCATTACGGACGCGGCAATACCAAATATGTGTACTTTTATTGTTGGGTTGGTTTTTTTTTTACATTAAAGAAATGAATTTATTGGGGAATGCTTTCATTTTTTAGGAATTTTTTTTACATGTTTATTTTTATTTTTTTTAAATTTTTACTTTGTCCCAGGGTGGGACATCACTGTATAGGGTCAGATCGCAGGTCTGACAGTGTGCACAGCACTCTGTCACACCAGCGATCTCACTGGCACTGCTGCAGGCTTTCTCAGCGCCTGCTCTCAGCAGGCACTGAGGAAGCCGCCTCCCTGTAGGACCCGGAAATACCCCACAGCCATCTTGAATTCGGGGTCCCTGCCTTCAGAACAGCGCGGTCACATTGCGCTGTTCTGAGGGTCTCAGGGGAGCACGCAGGGAGCCCCCTCCCTGCATGATGCTTACCTGTACCGCTGGAACACTGGGATCATCTTTGATCGCAGTGTGCCAGGGGTTAATGTGCCGGGAGCGGTCCATGACCGCTCCTGGCACATAGTGACGGGTGCCAGCTGTGATAATCAGCTGACACCCGGCCGCGATCAGCTGCACTCATTCCGGGAGCGCAGCTGATCGCCTATGACGTACTATCCCGTCCCTGGGAAATAAGTCCCAAGGCACATGGACGGGATAGTACGTCAGATGACAGAAAGGGGTTAAGGAGAACCTATCAGCAGGATTGTGCTTCATAACCTAAATACATTGTCAGGTTGGCGCCATTATACTGAATATAATGATACCTTGGTTGATGAAATCCATCTTGTGGTTGTTGTTTAATCTTTAATTTCAGTTAAAGGGAATCTGTCACCCCATTTCTGCACTATAAGCTGTGGCCACCGCCATCAGGGGCTTATCTACAGCATTCTGGAATGCTGTAGATAAGCCCCCGATGTCACCTGAAAGTGAAGAAAAACGAGTTATAAAATACTCACCCAGGGGCGTTCCGCCGTCCGGTCCGGAGGGAGTTGCGGTCCGGTTTGGCGCCTCCCATCTTGTAGCGAAGCCGGCCTCTTCTTTCCGTCCCCTCGCGGCTCCTGCACAGGCGCACTGCTCTGCCCTGCTGCGGGCAGAGCAGAGTACTGCAGTGCGCAGGCGCCGGACCTCTCTGACCTTTCCCGGCGCCTGCGCACTGCAGTACTCTGCTCTGCCCTCACCAGGGCAGAGCAGTGCGCCTGCGCAGGAGACGGGACGGAAAGAAGAGGCAGGCTTTGCTACAAGATGGTAGGCGCCGAACCGGACCGCGATTCCCTCCGGACCGGACCTGACGGCGGAACAACCCTGGGTGAGTATTTTATAACTCGTTTTTCTTCACTTTCAGGTGACATCGGGGGCTTATCTACAGCATTCCAGAATGCTGTAGATAAGTCTCTGATGGCGGTGGCCGCAGCTTGTAGGGCAAAAATGGGGTGACAGATTCCCTTTAATGATATGCTCGTGCTCAGGGGCAGCCTATGGTGTGGGGGGAAATCTTTGTCGTAGAGACGATTTTTTTTTTCCACTAGCAAAATGGTGCCAGTGGTGCAGTAGCATCTATTGGATCACCGATAGATGCTATTGCGCAGGTGATGCCTGCACCATTTTGAGAGATTTTTTTTTCTGTGACCTTTCATAAGCCATCAGTATGAATACTTAAGCAGAGCACCACATAAAGGCCCCTCCCCCACGGGCCGCTACAGAGCACGAGAACCTCATTAGCTGAAAATGAAGATTAAAAATTAACAACCACAAGACTAATTTCATCTACCAAGGTATTATTTTAATTAGCATAACTGCGCCAACCTGGCACTGTCTGTTGGTTACTCTGCACAATCCTGCTAACAGGTTCCCTTTAAGAGTACAGAATTGAGATGGGAGAATTGATTCGCAGGACTACTGACTTGGCTGTTGGAACAGAATCTGTGACTACTGGATGGGAGACCTGCGAATCTCCTTTCTTTCCGGCATTCCCAGCTCTTCATATGATTAGCCGGGCTGGTGCAACATCTTGTGTGCGCGTCTCTGCAATGATGACATTGTGCCAGTCCGGCTAATCAGAAGAAGAGTCAGGAATGCCGGGGGGGGGGGGGGGGGGAGGAGATTCACATTCACAAGCCTCCTGTGTAGTGGTCACAGAATGGAGAAGGAAAAATCTCCATACAGATGCTTCTTGGAAGTTGACACTCTGAAAAAAAACAAGTTCTCTATCCATTGTTGAATGACTTTAAACTAGTTTTTATACAAGCTTCTCCACAAAAAGAAAGATGACGTTACCAAGAAATGGCATAAAATAATGAAATACTTTATTTCAGAAACATATTTTTATTCCAGAATAAATTAGAATGGCTAAGGATGTAAACGTAAAGATTTATAGTGTTAGATCTCACTGAGACACTATACACATTACAGAAAAGAATGCTCAATTCTAAGCTGTGATTGGCACTGCAGGAACCCAGCCCTGGGTATCAAGGAGCGTTCACTTTGTTACTAGGTATTGGGTACATACACGGCCATAATATGCACTGCAGTCCATTACATGTAAAATGCCAGAATATGGGAATGAGGCGGGAATGGATCTGTCTAACATACAGTTGTGCTCAAAAGTTTACATACCCCGGTAGAATTTTTGCTTTCTTTTTTTCTTTTTTTTTTTTTTTTTTTAGAGATATGAATGATAACACCAAAGCTTTTTCTCCACTCATGGTTAGTGGTTGGGTGAAGCTATTTACTGTCAAACTATTGTGTTTTCTCTTTTTAAATCATAATGACAAACCAAAACATCCAAATGACCTTGATCAAAGTTCACATAACTTGACCTGATAACATGCACAGAAGTTGACACAAATGTGTTTGAATGGCTACTAAAGGTAACATCCTCACCTGTGACCTTTTTGCTTGTAATCTGTGTGGGTGCATAAAAGCTGAGTTTCTGGGATCCAGATAGACTCTTGCACCTTTCATCCAGCCACTGACATTTCTGGATTGTGAGTCATGGGGAAAGCAAAAGAATTGTCAACGGATCTACGGGAAAAGGTAGTTAAACTGTATAAAACAGGAAAGGGACACAAAAAGATATCCAAGGAATTGATAATGCTAGTCAGCAGCGTTCAAACTGTGATTAACAAATAGAAAATGAGGGTCTCTGTAAAAACAAAACCACAGTCAGGTAGACCAACAAAAATTTTATCCAAAACTGCCAGGAAAATTGTTTGGGATGCAAAGAAAAACCCACAAATAACATCAGCTGAAATACAGGACTCTCTGAAAACTAGCAGTGTGGCTGTTTCAAGATGCACAATAAGGAGGCACTTGAAGAAATATGTGCTGCATGTTTGAGTCGCCAGAAGAAAGCCATTACTGCGCAAATGCCACAAAGTATCTGCCTACAATACGCAAAACAGCACAGAGACAAGCCTCAAAACTTCTGGAACAAGGTAATTTGGAGCGATGAGACCAAAATTGAACTTTTTGGCCACAACCATAAATGTTATATTTGGAGAGCGGTCAACAAGGCCTATGATAAAAGGAACACCATTCCTACTGTAAAGAACGGAGGTGGATCGCTGATGTTTTGTGGATGTGTGAGCTAAAAAAGCACAGGAAACTTGGTCAAAGTTGAAGGAAAGTTGAAACAAATACTGGAGGCAAATTAGCAATCATCAGCCCAGAAGTTGTGCATGGGACGTACTTGGACGTTCCAGCATGACAACGATCCAAAACACAAGGCCAAGTTGACCTGTCATTGGCTACAGCAGAAAAAAGGGAATATTCTGGAGTGGTCATCTCAGTCTCCTGACCAAAATATCATTGAGCCACTCTGGGGAGATTTCAAGCGCGCAGTTCATGCTAGACAGCCCAGGAATTTACAAGAACTGGAGGCTTTTTGCCAAGAAGAGTGAGCAGCTTTACCATCTGAGAAAATAAAGAACCTCATCCACAAACAGGGTGGATAAAAATCATGATTTTTTTTAAAAAAACAAAAAAATCGGATTTTTTTGATTTAAATAGGATTTTTTAATCAAGTTGTACACAAGCAAAACTTTGTCTTTTTGCAAATCAAATTATTTTACACAAATAAAAATATTAAAACAGTTGATGATTATGAAACCTAATAATTTTTATTTGCACTATTAAACAATCAGAATTGAACTACAGAGAGTAAGTACTTTTTAACAATAGCCTATCTCTAACGTTTGAAGTAAGCAAACATCTTCAGTGAATACATCAGTCCTTTAAGCCTACTGTTTATTTAGGACTTTTAATAGGAAAACTAGTTGTCCTGCTTTAGCAGTTCCTAAGCGGTTTCGGACTGTTGTGTGCACAAAACCAAATGAAGAAAACAATCTCTCTACTCCTGCCGATGAAGCCGATGCAGTCAGTAGCTGAGTAGCTACATTTATTATCTTCGCTGGAAGAACAAGTGATTGCGACTTCCACCAGTCCAGTGGTTTTAGTTCATTAACGACGCTATCTGCAAACATGTATTTTTGAAATGGTGCAGATTCACACTTCAATTTCAGCACAGTTGCCACAATGTAATGGTTAGTATTGGCGAGCCACTCCATTGCAGAGTTGATTTCCGCCTCAGATAGTTTTTTCCCTCTGTAGATGGGATGCAAGATATTGGCTAAATAGTGTTCTTCTTTTAATGCTTGGTCCTTGCGGTGGTGTATTGCAACCTTTACATTTTTGAGAGGTTCAAGCGATCTAGCGAACCTTCTAAATCTTTCCAAACTTCTGTGGCATCAGCTATGGTTGCAGTATCTTTCTGCATTTTATCCAACGCAATAGATATTGGCTTTAACCTTTCCAAAAGGTCCTCGGCATGTCTCTTCACACCAAGATTTAATACTTTGCTTCGTATATTAGCATCAATTTTATCCCGATGTGTTTCGCAAATGGACACTAATTTTGATCAGTTGTTAATAAACAGTTCCAAGCATTCAGCCAAGGTATTCCATCTAACATCTTGTGGTAGAACCAACTTCAGTCCTCCCATTTCCTTGTAGGTTGCATGTGCAAAATGATTATTGCGGAAATATTTAACAATTTCTACAACATGTTCCTTGACACCCGAAATATGCAGGTCTTTTGCCAAAAGATGCAACAAATGGGCAGAACAACCGTATGTAATGACATTTGTGTCATCCTCATGTGCCAGTTCCGCTCGCATTTTTGCCACATTGCTTGCGTTATCAGTAACTAAGCTCCTTACTTTACATCCAAACTGTTCTTGGCATTGGTGAATTGAGTTCTTAGCAATTTCAAGTAAATATTCAGCAGTATGTGAATTTCCAGATGTGTCGATTGTGTCTGTAAGGTAAGTTTCACCATCTTCTGTTGTGACACAAGTGCAAATTATGGGGTCGTTGTGGATGTTGCTCCAACCATCCAAGCTCATGTTAACAACTTTGTCTTTCAAATATTTTGTACAAGCTGCTCTTTCTTTGTCGTATACAGCCTGAAGATGTTTTCCTGAGATATCAAATCTACTTGGTGGTTTGTAGCCTGGTCTTATTCCTTCGATCATTTGTACAAACAATGGGTGTTCAACTAGTCGAAAGAAGAATTGGTTGCAAATATGAATTTAGCAATTAATTCATCAAAATGTTCTTTCTGGCTCGTCGTAGTCTTTAAGAGGAATTTTTCTACACTTTGCACGCAAAGTTTTTTGTTGGGCTGCTTTGTTGAAGTTGTACCCAGATATTGATTGTCACGTGCAGCACAAGCCATATTTGACCCTGAAAGCACAGTAATTAAAATATAATTCGACTGCGTATTTGAAGAAATATAACGAAAATATTTTGAAACAAAATTTTTGAACAATGTAATGGTCCTCGTCCTATAAGGGCTGTCTCAAAAGTTATGCTACTCAAGTTTCCGGTGAAGTTGCTGTAATACTAGTAATATCAGAGCAACTGAAAAAAATTATGTCACAAAAGTTTTAAAAATGTTTTTTTAAAAAAATGGTCAATTTGGCAGACTTCAAAAGTGAATTGTAGCCTACAATAAAAAAAAAAAATAGGCGTATACACACTCTTTTATTTTTACTTAACGTTAATCTTCTGTGAAATATTGCCTTAACATAAATTTAAATTCTATACTCCAGAACTAGTGCTAGAAATTTTTCTTTTCATAGACTTTAACCATCCCAGTAAAACGTCTGTTAAAATAGGTTGTAATTGCCAGACTTACCACTAGTGCTAGGGTCCTGGTGCATAAGAAGCTGTGGGGGTTCATTGACATTAGTTGTATCACTATCAACATCTTCATTTCCCTTCTGGTTGCAGTTTTCATAATGTGATTTCAAACGGCAAACAAGTCCTTGGATATCCTTTTGACAGTATTTGCACTTTGCTCTCCCACCTTTCTTTCCAAGCTCTGCTGGCATCTCAACAAAATGAACCCAAATAGGGTCTCTCTTACGACCTGCCATGGCTCACGCAGATCACTTCTGAAGTTTGATTGTTACTACAGCCAAGTACTGCTGACTGACTATCCAACAAGTTTGGGCATGTCAACTGAATGGAAAAAGAAACTGAAACCAAGCTACAGAAAGTGAAACCAAGCTAGAAGTGTGGAGTTAATTGAACAATGATTGAAAGTTTTAGATTTTAATCGTGATTTATATTAAAAAAATACGGATTTTTGTGTTACTCACCGTAAAATCCTTTTCTCCGAGACGCTCATTGGGGGACACAGGACTGTGGGGGTGTATGCTACTGCCGCTAGGAGGCTGACACTAAGTAAACATAAAAAAAGGTTAGCTCCTCCTCCGCCGTATACACCTCAGCACTGGCCGCAGGCAAACCCAGTTTAGTGCAAAAAGCAGTAGGAGGCTAAAAAATAAATCAAGAGTTAACACAGATACAGTATATCCAGAAGAAAAAACTGCTGATACCAACTTAAGGAGAATAGAGTTAACTCAATATAAAGCCAGCCGGCTCTTAGGGAGGGTGCTGTGTCCCCCAATGAGCGTCTCGGAGAAAAGGATTTTACGGTGAGTAACACAAAAATCCGTATTTCTCCTTCGTCTCATTGGGGGACACAGGACTGTGGGACGTCCCAAAGCAGTCCCTTGGGTGGGAAATCGACTCCACAGTGTAATTTATAACAGGCATTGCCTATAGGTGCGCAACCGCGCCCTGAAGAATCCTTCTACCCAGACTGGCATCCGCAGAAGCCTGGGTATGGACATTATAATGCTTGGAAAAGGTATGCAGACTGGACGAGGTTGCTGCTTTACAAACCTGTTCCACCGAAGCCTGATGCCGAAGGGCCCAGGAGGCACCCACCGCTCGGGTGGAGTGAGCCTTGATCCCTGCGGGAACTACCGCGCCTCTGATGCGGTAAGCCTCCTGAATGGCTAACCGAATCCACCTAGCCAAGGTTGATTTAGAGGCAGCGAGTCCCTTCCTGCGACCCTCAGGGAGAACAAACAGCGTGTCCGTCCGCCGAAAGGACGCCGTCCGAGAAACATATCTCCTGAGTGCTCTCACCAGATCCAGCGTATGGAAGCCTTCTCCACTCGGTGCGTCGGAGCTGGGCAAAATGAGGGCAAAACAATGTCCTCATTAATATGAAAAGAGGACACGACTTTAGGCAAAAAAAAAAGGTGGTGTTGGTCTCAGCACCACCTTATCCTGATGGAAAAGCAAGTACGGAGCTCGACAAGACAGTGCGGCCAGCTCCGAAACCCGCCTTATGGATGTTATGGCTACCAAAAACACCACTTTCCAGGAAAGAAATGACAGAGAAACCTCCTGCAAAGGTTCAAAAGGAGACTCCTGCAGGACTCCCAGGACTAGATTGAGATCCCAAACATCTAAGGGAGCCTTGTAGGGGGGAACTATATGGACAACCCCTTGAATAAAGGTCCTAACCTGAAAATTAGACGCGATTCTTCGCTGAAAAAGCACTGATAAGGCTGATATCTGGCGTCTAAGCGTACTTGGTGCTAGACCTGAATCTAGGCCTGCCTGGAGAAATGACAGAATGTTTGGAATTGAAAACCGAAGCGGGGAACAACCATGTTCCCTGCACCAAGCAAAAAAGACCTTCCAAGTACCGTGGTAGATGCGAGCCGAAACGGGCTTTCGGGCGTTAGCCATCGTTGCGGCGACCTTTTTAGAGAAACCAGCCCTGGTCAGGATCCAAGATTCAACGGCCAGGCCGTCAAACACAGGACCGCTAAGTTCTGGTGGTAAACTGGGCCCTGGGAGAGAAGGTCCACGCGCTCTGGCAGTCGCCAGGGTGCGTCGGCGAGCAATTGTACCAGCTCCGCGTACCATGAGCGACGCGCCAATCCGGAGCGATTAATATCGCAGGAACCCCCTCTATCCTGATCTTTCTGATCACCCTTGGGAGAAGGGCTATTGGTGGAAACAAGTATGGAAGATGAAACTGATTCCATGGTAGGACCAGAGCGTCTACTGCAAATGCCTTCGGATCCCGGTACCGGGAGACAAGTTGGGCACCTTGGCATTTATCTTGGAAGCCATCAGGTCCACATCTGGGGTTCCCCAGAATCGGCATATCTGCTGAAAAATCTCGGGATGAAGTGACCATTCCCGACGCTATGCCGTGACGGCTGAGAAAATCCGCAGCCCAGTTTTCCTCGCCCGGAATGTGGACCGCTGAAATCACAGAGTGATTTACCTCTGCCCAAGTTAGAATCTGTTTTACCTCGTGCATGGCCGCCCTGCTGCGGGTACCTCCCTGATGGTTTATGTATGCCACTGCCGTGGCATTGTCCGATTGTATTCTGACTGGGTGGCCCGCCAATGCTGGTGAAACTGCCTCAGAGCCAGCCGAATAGCTCGGATCTCTAAAATATTGATCGGGAGGGTCGATTCCTGCTGAGACCAAGTGGTCCCTGGGCTGTGTGGTGACGAAACACTGCTCCCCATCCGAGCAGGCTGGCATCCGTTGTGACAACCAACCAGAAATTTGGAGGAAACAACCGACCCTGTCGAAGAGTGGTGCTCTTCATCCACCACACTAGAGTCTGTCTGACCTGCAGGGACAGACGACACCGAAGATTGAGGGAGTAAGGGCTCCCGTCCCATACTGCCAAGAGTGCATGTTGAAGGGGGCGAAGATGAAATTGGGCAAATGGAATAGCCTCGATTGCTGCCACCATCCTTCCTAGGACCCTCATGCAAAACCGGATGGTGTGAGGAATTGGTTGGCGAAGGATCCGTACCTCTTGATGGAGAACCAAGGCCTTGTCTTGAGGAAGAATTATCAACCCCTGAGCGGTGTCGAAATTCATCCCTAAAAAGGTGATCTTCCGAGATGGCACGGGAGATGACTTCTTCATATTCACCAGCCACCCCAGGCGAGCAAGGGTGTCTAACGTAATGCTGACACTTTCCTCGCAGGTCTGAAAAGACGGACCCTTGATGAGGAGGTCGTCTAAGTAAGGCAGGATGACTACCCCCCTGGAGTGCAGAATGGACACAACAGCAGCCATGACCTTTGTGAACACCCTGGGGGCTGTGGCTAGCCCGAAAGGCAAGGCTGCGAACTGAAGATGAAGTTTGCCGACGGCAAACCGAAGAAATCTCTGATGAGGAGGAAATATGGGGATGTGAAGATAGGCATCCTGAATGTCTACTGATACTAGAAACTCCCCTTTTTCCACGGCTGCAATGACAGAACGGAGAGACTCCATTCGGAAATGACGAATTCTGACAAACCGGTTCAGTCGCTTTAGATCCAGAATGGGTCTTACGGTACCGTCTTTTTTGGGTACAATGAACAGGTTGGAATAAAACCCCTGACCTTTTTCGATTTCCGGAACAGGTACGACAACCCCGCTGTGCCGAAGAGACTCGACCGCCCTGAATAAGGCGCGAACCCGAGATTCCTCCTTGGGAAGGCGCGAGGGAAAAAAACGATTTGAAGGAAGGCTGGTAAATTCTATTTTGTACCCCGAGGAGACTAACTCTCTGACCCACTCGTCGTGAGTAATTGATAGCCAAATGGGCGAAACCAGAGTAAGCGGCCGCCTACTCTGGATAAATTGACCGGATTCTGCCTCCAGTCATTTGTCCGAATATTTCTGGGGTTTGGACCCTCTAGATCTTGGTTGTTGAGATCGCCCTCTTCCCAGAGGGTTGGTCCTGTAGGAGACCTGACGATCTCTGGCTTGATTAGGCCGACCTGAACCGCTGGAGGTAGCTGGCGCGGCCCAACCTGGGTTACGAAAGGCCCTAAAGCGAGGCTGAAGCTGTCGGCGAAAAGGCTGCTTAATCTTTTGCTGAGGAAGGAAACTGCTCTTCCCTCCCGTCGCATCAGATATGAGCTGATCCAACCTTTCGCCAAATAACCGACCACTCTGATATGGTAAGGATGTAAGCGATTTCTTTGAGATTGAGTCTGCTCGCCAGGTTCTCAGCCACAAAGATCTTCTGATGGCAATTGCATTAGCAACAGCTAGGGCTGAGCAATTTGCCGCATCCATGGACGCATTAATTAAGAAGTCTCCTGCCAGCGCTATCTGATTAGAAATCTCGGTTACTTCAGACGGTACCTCTATACCATGAAGAGCTCTATTTAGAGACTCCGACCAGGATATCATGGCCTTAGCAACCCAAGTCGCTGCAAAAGAAGGAGAGAGAGCAGAACCCGATGCTTCAAACACCCAGCGGGCCAAACTCTCAATCAGACGATCCGTTGGTTCCTTGATCGAGGAACCGTTAGGAAGGGAGAGGAGCGTCCTAGACGCCAAACGCGACACAGGAGGATCAACCGCAGGAGATTCCGCCCACTTCTTAAGAAGCTCAGGAGCAAAAGGATATCTAGTATTGAGAGCCTTTTGTCCTGCGAAGCGCTTGTCCGGTTTCACTCGGTGGCGCTGCACTAGTTCCTCAAACTCAGGATGAGCCCCAAAAACCTTATGAGTTTGCCTGGCTCTTTTGAAGGACACCTTATGACCGGAGGTCAAGGTGGACTCATCGTCTATCCCCAAAGTTTGATTGACAGCTTCAATCAAACTGTCAATTGTGTCCTGACAATTTGGTGCCTCTAAATTAAGGGAACCTTCTGAATCAGAATCCGAATACTGATCACTTGCCAGAGGTGAGGGAGAGCGAGAGACGGAACTGAAAGATGCCGAGGCCCCGGACGGCAAAGGCGACGCAGTGTGGGTTCGCTTCCCCTGCGCCTGCCTGGTGAGAGCGCGGCCCCTGCAGGCCGGAGGTTCATGAGACGTCGCCAAGACGGGTGAACCACTGTCCCTGCTCCTATCGGGAGCTTGAAGGGACTCGATTGCTTTTGTTAATGACGCCACAGATTGAGTCAGGGACAAGGCCCACTCAGGGGGACCTGACGCACTAGGCTCAGCTATAGGAGCGGGTTCCTGAGCCCGTTCAGAGTCACAGGCTTCGCAGACCCGAGAAGTCTGGGCGTGCGGAAAAGGGGACCTACAGGCAATGCATGCGGTATACAGCACCGTATGAACTTTAGATCTTCTGGACATTCTGGATCTGTCACAGAGTCCGCAATGAACTGGATGAGACGGTCAGCAGAGAGGCGAAAAAGAGTGCGGAGTAAAGAGGAACAACCAGGCTGGAGGTAGTAGCAACCCCTGAGCGGTGTCGACTTACCCCAGTCCTGTATCCCTTGCGTCCTGAAAACAGCGTCCAAATAGCAATGGCGTAGGAAGACCTTTGTTAATGACGCCACAACTGAGCTCCAAAATTTTTCAAAAAGGAGCGCTCCTCTGTCAGGGAGGCGTGCTCATGTAGTCGAACCTCTCAAGAGGCGCCTCCCACCTACTTCCGGCCGCGGCCCAGTCTCCGGCAAAAGCCGGGGACTAAATTTGAAGCCGCAGCCTAGCGCCGGCCGAAGCCGCGGCCTAAATTTCCGGCTAAGGCCGGAGGGCGGTCCACCGGAAGGAGACGCCGCCGGGGGCGGATCTCCCTTGCGACAGCGGCCCACCCCCCGGCTGGCGCCGGACACAGAATTCCGGCCCGCGGCCCAGTCCCCGGAAAAAGCCGGGGACTAAATTTTTTAAAAACCGCAGCCCAGAAGCCGGGCGAAAGGAGGTCCCCAAAGTCAGAGGGCGGGCCCGCCGGAAGGAGACGCCGCCGGGGGCGGATCCCCCCCCTACGACCGCGGCCCACCCTCCGGCTAACGCCGGACAGTAAACACCGGCCCCCGGCCTAGTCCCCGGGAAAAGCCGGGGACTAAATTTGGCAAAGGCCTAGCGCTGGCCGCAACCCTAGCGGCTGTCCAGGCGGGAGGCGGACGCCGACTTCATACATCCCCCCCCCCCCCTGTGGAGGAGGGGGAACGAACAGCTGGTTCCTACCCGCTCCAGTAAACTTGGCCACACGTCCCTTGGAGGTAAGAAAACGTTCTTCGTTCGCTCAGGCGATGTGTGATCCCATAAAATTCTGCTTCATGTAGGGTAAAATGGGGCTCCATAAAAAAATAAGGTAGGACGGTGCAGGAACCCTAACTCCATCACCCCTTCAGAGGGTGAGGAGAGGGACCGTCCGCCTCCTTGCAGCACCGCAGTCTAGCATTGGTGGTGCAGTGGGGGCCGCACGGACTAACTCTTGCCTCTGTACAGCCTAGGGTTTCAATACCCTAGGGTGGTCAGGGCTGAGTCCGGCATTCATGTCCCACGTTGCGGGAGAGGATACGTTGGAGGCTTTACTCCACGTGCTAGACCGTTGATGGTTTGGGGAGATCGGACCCTTTCAATAGGATCCGTCGCCCCTATCTCATCTTCGTGGGAAAGGAAAGAAAAAAAAAAAAAAAAGATGGTCTGGAAAAATAACCAGACGTGTGCCTCCATCAGACACTAAGCAAGAACTGGGTTTGCCTGCGGCCAGTGCTGAGGTGTATACGGCGGAGGAGGAGCTAACCTTTTTTTATGTTTACTTAGTGTCAGCCTCCTAGCGGCAGTAGCATACACCCCCACAGTCCTGTGTCCCCCAATGAGACGAAGGAGAAATCTTTTGATTTAAATCAGTGATTTAAATCATGATTAAAATCACGATTTAAATCGATCTGATTTAAATAGAAAAAAATAATTTGATTTAAATCATGATTTAAATCGTTGATTTAAATCGGCGTGATTTAAATCAATCCACCCTGTCCACAACTACCACAAAAGACTTCAAGCTGTCATTGATGTTAGAGGGGGTATTAAGAAATGGGATATGTAAACTTTTGATCAGGGTAATTTGGATATTTTGGGTTGTCATTATGATTTAAAAAGAACAAACGCAGTAGTTTGATAATAAATGGCTTCACCCAATCACTAACTATGAGTTGACAAAATGTTTTGGTGATATCATTCATATTCTCGGAAAAAGTAAAAATTCTGCCGGGGTATGTAAATTTTTGAGCACAATTGTAAAAGTACCTGCTTTAGTGGATCTGTTTTTCTAGTCCAGAAGGTATGACTAGACAACAATACTCCAACACTGTACTTGTGACCTAGTAAACATTCACTCAGCCAGACAGAACAAAAATTAATAAACAGGGGAGCTAAGAAGATCTTGGTGAGAATACTGTTCTGTACCATACAATCATTATTCACATATGACACACACAAGGGTGCAAGAGGCTCCACATCACACTATGAATGAACCGGCTAATGTCATCAGTAAAGGTATTGCTGATCATGAAGATTAACCAGCTTATACACCACAACCCGCACTCGCCTGCTATTACTATCAGACATTGACAGCATCTTATCACCAACAGTGAACTGACTGAAGAGCTTGCTCCATGTTAATTTCGGTGCAGCTGTATCATAATTGGTATTATAGTAAATGATGCAATATGGCAGTAATAAAAAAATAGGCCACTTTACTAATTGTCACTTGTCCAAGTGCCAAGAGTCTTCATAGCACTAACAGTGCTTTCCACTTAGCCGATAAAACTCAGGGAGGGCTTTTTTCAACAATACAATGCTACACAAAGAAACAGAAGAATGAATATATAAAACATGCTGCAAAAGCAACATAAATCTTAGGAGGGAGTAAAACGTTTCATATTCCAAGTATTTATAGCTAGGAAACTGCGTGCCGCGTTGCATACAAGGCAAGTGGTAAGTAGGAGCATCCAGTTCTCACCATTTCATCACCTGTAGCATATAATGCATTCTGCATCACTTAAAGAGGTTGTCGGTTAAGACAAGTTATCACCTATCCACAGTACAGACCAAAACTTGCTCATTGGTGGGTATCCCACCTCTGGGATCCGCACTGATCGGAAGATCAGAGAATTTTTATAGCAGCACATTGGAATGCCAGACCATTCATTCTCTATGAGGCTGACGAAAAAAGCCAAGTGCAGCTTTCAGCAGACCCAGATAAAAGTTCTCCGTTCTGATGATTGACATGAGTCTCAGAGGTCAGACTCCATTACCTATCTTGTGGATAGGTGATAACTTATTTAATCCGGACATGTCCCCACAATCAGCAGTTATGAGTGAGGAAACCAGAAGGCAGTGATAACGATGCAAGGATATGCAGGTCTCTCCATCCTCATTTATTAGAGCAAGGAGAAACAGAATGTCCACGACAATGACAAGATGTATTCTGCAAGCCCGGACTAGTTGTTACGGCCCTGCCTAGTACATAATTTAATCCTGACTAAACATACAGGAGATCATGCAAAACATTGTAAAGCCCTGCTCTGCTGTTGACTGTTTCCTTACTGATGCAGTCGCCATACATAGAGGGACTTTCATACTGGAGCATTGGTATAACACTTTCTGCTGTATATAACAAGGGTAATTAATGAAATGGAAAAATAAATTAGCTGTCCTAAGACGTTATTCCTGTGTGTGCTGTAGTCCATTACATAGTATTATTACAGAGGACGCTTTTTACCATTGTATTAATGTAGTGTTGTCCGTGCAGTCACCATTTGTACAATAGGTTTACTACTAGCCGAGGGAAAGCATGTGCTCTGTTAACTGGACCCATATTCACTATTCAGGTACAAACAAAACCAGTGGACACAAGGACAACACAGCACAATCAGGCATTACTTCCGCTTGCTCTTGGTGTCTGTTGTCTGGAAAACACTGGACGCGGACATGAGGTTCTCAATGTACTGTCCAAGAACCTGGTTTTCCGACTTCAGCTTCAGGTTTTCCTCTTTTACAGCATCAACCCGAGCGGAGAGATCTGTTCGGATACAAAATAGTGGAGATATGGAATAATGATGAGCATTTATATCAGGCAATGTAAGAGTTAAATCCCATTTACATACAGCAACTATTGGCAAGATCCAAACAGTAGGTGTGTGTGCATTCCATACATAAAAATATAATTAACAGCAATTTTTAAGTCTGTCTCATTAGGATAACTAGGGACCTCATATATTAGCCAGAGCAGAGCACCACAGCAATAAGTGACTCACGCCATGTACCCATCTGGTCCAAGTGGCCACTAATGAATGGCCACCTAACATTTCTCCCAGAGAAGGTGGACCTGCTGCAAACAGCTCATTATTGTATTGGGTACTTTGATTAAGCTCCTAAACGCCTCCATCTAGCAGGCAGGCAGCTACTTTTTACAATTTAAAAAATAAATATAATGTTCCTGTGCCGAGATAAACTTATAAATGTGCCCCTTCTGTGTACTGTGTAATGGCTGTGTCTGACTGTACAGGGACATGATCTGATTATACCACAGCTCCTGGGCAGGGAGGGAATAAAGAGAGTATACAGACATTACAGCGGGGGATAAAAGCTGATTCTGTGAGGTAAAACATTGATTAAAAACAAGCTGTGAAATGTTTTGCCTCACAGAAAGAATCAGGCACGTGCACACATTCAGTATTTGGTCAGTATTTTTTATGTAAGCTAAAACCTGGAGTAGGTGAGAAATACAAAAGTGGTGACGCCTTTTTATTATACTTCTCTCAATGTTCCACTCTTGATTTTAGCTTACAAATACATGTGTGCACAGTGAACCTGTCAGCAGTATTGTGCTGAGTAACCTACAGACAGTGTCAGGTCGGCACCGTTATACTGATTAAAATGATACCTGGGTGATGAAATCCGTCTTGTGGTTGTTTGATCTTTATTTTCAGTTTTGAGTTAATGATATGCTCGTGCTCTGGGACGGCCTGTGGGGGGGGGGATCTTAATGTGGTGTTCTGATTAGGTATTCATACTGATGGCTTATGACAGGTCACTGATCCCTCACTGACCTGCCCCCTATTTTACATACTGAATATAGTATGTTTTAGTAAAAAAATTTCACATTCAGAAGGCAGGCATCTGCGCTGTAGCATGATTGCATCTATAATGTTCATGTAATTATTTTATTTGGTGATATATATGTATTCAGAAAAAAAAATTCTCTCTCTGAATGGCTCTGGCCGCGCTATGCAGTAGCGTCTATTGGCGATTTGATAGCGCC
>JARQOD010000001.1:192651912-192707369 GCA_033576555.1 Oophaga sylvatica
TGGGGCAAAACAACACAATACCAGACCCCAATCAGAGGGCAATAAAACTTTCACACTCCTTATCTATGAACTGTTCCAATATTTATGTTCATCTCTATCTCCCATAATGACAGCTCTGCTTCAAGTCACTTGTCTTACCTATTGCATTGTTTCTGTGCTGTTGTGTATACACTGTGTTCCAAATTATTATGCAAAAATTGTTTAGGAGTGATAAGGCAAGAATTTTTTTGTTTGTCAGTTAAACTCATTGATGGTGATGTGTGTCAGGGCTCTTTATATCACTGTAAGCAATTGCAGACACCTGTGCTAATTAGTTTGGCAGGTGTGTCCAATGAAAGGCAAGACTACTTAAGAAGGCTGTCCCACATTATTAAGCAGCCTACATTTTCTGCCAAAATGGGAAAGAAAAAGGATGTGTGGGTGCTGAGAAGCAACAAATTGTGGAGTGTTTAGGTCAAGGCATGACTACAATCAACATTGCCAAGACACTTCATCGTGATCATCGCACAATCAAGAAATATGTAGCTGATTCACAGTACACACGTGTGCGTGCTGATAAGGGAAAATTGAGGACTCTTTCCTACAGGCAATTACGTCAGGTTAAAAGAGCAGCGGCAAAAAAGCCTGGTCATAGCAGCAGACAAGTTTTTGAAGCTGCTGGTGCCTCCAACGTACCCCGAACAACAAGATGCAGGGTCCTTCAGAGGTTTGCAGCTGTGCGTAAGCCATCCTGTCGACCTCCTCTATCCACTGCACACAAGCAGAAACGGCTCCAGTGGGCCAAACAATACATGAAGACTGACTTCAAAACTGTTTTGTTCACCAATGAGTGCCGTGCAACGCTCGATGGTCCAGATGGATGGAGTGGAGGATGGCTGGTTGATGGACACCCCATGCAAACACGGCTATGGCGCCAACAAGGAGGAGGTGGAGTAATGTTTTGGGCTGGAATCATGGGGAGAGAGATTGTCGGCCCCTTTAGGATCCCTGAAGGGGTAAAGATGAACTCCATAGTGTATGTTGAGTTTCTCAAACAGCACTTCCTGCCATGGTTCAAGAAGAAGAACCGTGCATTCCGCAGCAAGATCATTTTCATGCATGATAATGCACCGTCTCATGCTGCACATAACACATCTGCATCTCTGGCTGCTATGGGCATAAAAGGGGACAAACTTATGGTGTGGCCCCCATGCTCCCCTGACCTCAACCCCATTGAGAACCTCTGGAGCATCATCAAAAGGAGTGTCTATGATGGCGGGAGGCAGTTCACATCTCAGCAACAGCTCTGGGAGGGTATTCTGTCCTCATACAAAACAATTGAAACAGAAACCATCCAAAACCTGACAAATTCAATGGACAAGAGAGTTCAGAAACTCCTTTCGAACAAGGGGTCCTATGTGCAAATATAACATCACCTAGAATAAAGTTTTGAGTTGAAAACTGTTTGATTTCAGTTTGTAATAACCTGCTAATGCTTATAATTTCAAAAATGACCATTTTTTTGTTCTTTATTAAAATGAAAAGGTTGAAAACTCTGCTGTGCATAATAATTTGGAACATGCAGTTTGAGTGTTTTATTTGTTAAAAAATATACTGTTATCATAGGCAGTTTGTAAAAAAAACCTTTCAATTGTACTCTAATAGTTATTTGACTGGAAAGTTACAATGACTGAAATTCATATAGGTAATTTGGGAAAATCTGAGAAAATATTATTTGCATAATAATTTGGAACACAGTGTAAATATGTGATTCTTCAGATTCTGTTTTAGTCTTTACCTGATGAAGAGACCTGAGTAGTCACGAAAGCTTGCAATTTGTTACCATCTTTTCAGTTAGCCATTAAAAGGTATCAACCACTGAGGACTCTCAATTCTAAATATTTAGCAACCCAATGTAAATGCAGCCCAAATGTTCTTTTTTGGAAGTTGTCTTATCGTCCATCCCTTACCATCCAAAAACATTTTGTTTTTGAAATCACATCCTACTCCTCCTGCTTCTGCTACAAGTACTTAATTGTCATATATGTATACCCCACGCGGGTAATGTTTTTAAATTTGTAAACCTTTGTACATTGTGCAATGGTGAAACTTGTACCCCCTGTGTCTAGCAATTGTAATAACTGCAAAATGTATTGTGAGGTTCCCATCACGGTCTCTTTCGGTGTATATGATACAGACCCCTTGGGTAATTTTTGGAAATCTTTGTACATTATGCAATAGTGAAACCTGTACTCCCTATCTCTAGCAATTAAAATAACTGCAAAATTTATTGTGAGATCACCATCACAGTCTCTTTCAGCATATATGATACAGACTCCTGGAGTAATTTTTGGAAACCGTTGTACATTGTGCAATGGTTAAACTGTACTCAGTATCTCTACCACTACTAATAATAATAATAACTGCAAAATAATAATAATAACTGCAACTCCAATAATAATAATAACTGCAAAATTTATTGTGAGATCCCCATCGCAGTCTCTTTCAGCGTGTATGACGCAGCGCCATTAATTCCACAGCGCTTTACAAACATTATTGGCACTGTCCCCATTGGGGCTCACAATCTAGAATCCCTATCAGTATGTCTTTGGAGTGTGGGAGGAAACCCATGCAACACGGGGAGAACATACAAACTCCTTTGCAGATGTTGTCCTTGGTAGGATTTGAACCCAGGATCCCAGAGCTGCAAGGCTGCAGTGCTAACCACTGAGCTACCATGCTGCTCATACTGTACAATGGTCAAATTTCTACTGTCAATCTCTATATATCCTATCATAATTTTTTTTATTGTGTTGCCCTTCTCACAGACTCTTTAAGCGTGTATCTGGGAGCCTGATGTTGATTTTTGGGACTGCACTTGGACATTGTGGAACATCGATCTCCCCCACCTCATTGTAGATTGTAAGCTCTCACGAGCAGGGTCATCTTATTTTGCTTTAATTATTGTATGGTTAAGGTTGTTACTTATGACTGTAGTGTTTGAAACTGTTAAACTGTAAAGCGCTGCGGAATATGTTGGTTTAATACTATAGCCGGGGGTGGACTCATTAGCGCTATCTGTACCTTCTGCGCTGGCAACTGCTTCATCTCTAGTGTATTCCTCACCCGATTCAAAGTTTGAAGAATAGGAGTCAGAGCCAAGAATAACTTCAAACAATTCAGTTTTATTTTCCTCCGGATACAGCACATCCAAGACATCATTAGCACGTTTGAAACGGTACCAACAATACATCTTCCATAACTCCGCTTCACCTCCTCCGCTACACCAGAATGGACCACAAAGTAACTGCGGGATGAGGAGCCCAGTGAAAACTGCACTTCGATCTCTTTCCCTGCAACCGACTTCAGTCTAGTCACGGAAATACACATCTACTAGGTCGTCCACACCCTTCTGGTTATTCTGCCCGTGTACTCGCTGGTGGCCCACTCGACTACTTCTTCAGCACTCACGCTTTTGCTGAACGTTCCCAGAGTGGCTCGTCCACTGGCTTCACTCATCAGCCTCAGACTCTGGCTGACGTCCCCACGGTGACTCATTCACCGGCTTCACTATCGCTGCTGGTACCTTTCACACACCTCACTCTTAGTGTGTCAGCTGCATGGCCCAGGACCATGGATCTCCGAGCAGTAGCAGGGTCCACCACAGACTGACTCTCTATCAGGAAGTCCCTCCTAGTTCCCGGCCGACACTTAACCCACTGGTGTCCTACAGATGTGCCCCCTCTAAACCATCTCACAACTTCCTAACTGGACCCACTAATATACCCCCATCTAGTGGCCCTTTGTGAACCTACACTTACCCAGTCTATGCACACTATACTACAAGTGCCCTCCTCTGATGTTCCCAAAGGATGCACTAACTCTAATTAAGCTGAAATACAATACCAAAGACACAAAAATACTTCAACAATCATATACATGTGAATATCAGTAGCAGCATAAACATTTAAAGGGCTAAGCCCTGACCCTCCTTACATTCCCCCTTCCTAAAACCATTGTCGTCCCCGACAATGTAAGGGCACTGCTACACATTTTATTTACCAAAGACAAATATTCTGTACATTTGTTCTAAACACGCAACATTTTTAATAATATGAGGTAGAGCTAGCACGAAAACGTCTACATATGTAAAACAATCTTCTTCATTAGGAAAAACAAAAATATCCTTCCCCCGTTCCTATGAGGGGAGCACTATACAACAAACTTTCAAAACAAGGTTACGTAGACCGCCATAGGCTCTCCGTAGGAGTGTTGTAGGGTTCCCTTTCCTGGGGGATGCGGAATAGTCCCTGTGAGGTGCAACCGTGCACTAGAAGGGAAAAAGTAAAGGCCAAGGGAAGTTCAACGGGGCGCATTCCGTGCTGTATCTTCTCCGCAGAATTTGCCCTCTTCTGAGCACAGAATGACGGCCACAGCAAAGTAGCCGTGGAGACAGTACTCTTTAAAGGAGACCCAATCTCCCACCTGCAGGGCCCATTCGTGTTTGACAGAGGAGGCGTTCACGTAGACTTTATCTAGCGTGCCCCCTCCTCTTTGATTAAGCCGTAGCCACACTCTGCATTTGTGTAGACCAGCTGGCCATAGGTGCAGCGAGCTGGTATTACCGCTTCACCCTTCAAATGGAGGAGCGACCAAATCTTCCGCTCCTTGGCCTTCTTTTGAGCAATAATGCCGATATCCAGACTGACGGATAGCTGGAGGACAGGTGCCCAGCGGGTTCAGGGGACACCTGGGGGAGCGTGAGTGCTCGGTGACATGGAACTTGGGCCTCGTGTTGGTACAGGGGACAGCTTAGTGACTACGTGGCCCACCACCGGCTGAAGTAGAGATGCACTCACCTCCCTTGGTTTCGCCGCTCCACTCAGACTGGTTCTCAGCTCATCCATATACTGTTGCCAGTGGGAGACCGGGGTCTCCACCGGCTCCAGGGCCTCCTCCTCCTGGGTGGACTCCTCCGCCTCATTGTCGCTTCCGGAACTGGGATCTGTAGTGTGCTGGGGTTCCTCCTCCTGCCACCCGGCGGGTACAACGTCCGGGGCAGTTGGTTCCTCGGAGTGAGTAGCTGGCGGCTCGTCCCGCAGTGCCTCCAGCATGGTCTGTGCTGCGGGCAGACGAACCTCCGGACTGTCATCAGGCTCCAGTTCAACAGGTTCGGACATCATGGGCTCCATCTCCCGCTGCAGATCTTGACTACAGGTGAGTTCCTGATGTTCCTGCATCTCCTCCCAATTGGGAGTAAGGCGCCTGGCCTCTTCTTCCCTTCGCCACCGCCACTCCGTACGCCCGATGCCCCTGCAGCTGCACCGGTACATCGTGTCCGACATTTCGGGTGTGACTGATGCCAGACAGCTGCGCTCAGCACATTCTGCAGGGCCGCACCCATTTCAGGGTGGGGCTTTCGCCGTCCTCTCCACCCATTTTCCAGCATTAGGAGGGAAGGGACGAACGTCCATCTGCACATACCCCTCCTTCCAGTGGTGGTCTCGACATTGTTGACAGGTCTTGGTTGGCGCCATCCGGAAGCTGTCACGCCCACGAAGCACATCTTGTTGACAGGGACAGTTCATTTTGGCGCCACAATCCTCCATCTTGACGGTCGCCATCTTGGGGTCCGTAGAATCTTTTCTCAGTTTCTCCTCAGTCAAATCAGGTAGGTTAGTCACGTCCAATTTGTAGAACTTCTTATAACACTCTTCAATCTGTTCAATACGGGTTACTGCATCCAATTTAGCTCTTCCCGTGTACTTCATCACCGCTATGGTTTCACTGTCAGATGGGGCAGCGAGATCCTGCCAACTACGCCACATGTAATACCATTGCCAGGGGGTGCACTCATCAGCGCTATCCATACCTTCTGCGCTGGCAACTGCTTCATTCCTGGTGTATTCCTTACCCGATTTGGAGTTTGTAGGAGAACAGGATGACACTTAAGGTGACCCCAGAATGACATAATAACAACAAGTGTATATATATATATGGTCTAATAGGGACAACTCAATCTCACAGGACTATATAGGACACACTGCATACATAGCATCAGCCCCCCTGAGGAAGGCATTGTATGCCGAAACGCGCGTTGGGGAGGCAGGGGTCCAATGTCTCGTCCAGGAAATTGTCAGCTGGTATGTTCGCTTCCATATGTGTCTCATTATAATCTGTGCCCATATATCAGTCCTGGTATTTGCCAGTGGGTATGTCTACTCCCACATGTGTTTATATGTAATCTGTGCTTACATGTGTGTCTTCTCTATAAGAGTGGCATTGCCCCATTATAATTATTGGTAGCACCATGTTGCCCTATATATAGACCGTTTATATATCTACACATGTGATTGATTATTATTTTTTTTTTTTTCTTCTGTGTGTTCACCTTATGTAATGGCACTTGCCCGTTATGTGAATTGATGACATCAATATACTTCACATGTGGAATTTATCTAAAATATGTAATTATGGGTGATACATATATCGACTATGCTTGGTATTATATCTGCGATTATACCTATACGTGTATATGGACGTTGCTTTGGTATCCCTGCTATGTTCAAATTCATGTGGTGACTTATGCACGTCACTTTATTCAGCTCCTTTGCTACCATTGATAGTATCATTTTTAAATTAATAAAGTTGTATTTTTGTGAATATGGACTTTTTGCACTGTTTTTTTCTGTGGTCTTTCCGATTTGGAGTTTGAAGAATTGGAGTCAGAGCCCAGAATAACTTTAAACAGTTCAGTTTTATGCTCCTTTGGACACAGCACATCCAAGACACCATTAGCACGTTTGACACGGTACCAGCAATACATCTTCGATAACTCCGCTTCACTTCCTCGGCTACACCAGAATGGACCACAAAGAACCTGCGGGACAAGGAGCCCGGTGAAAACGGCACTTCGATCTCTTTCCCTGGAACCGACTTCAGTCCAGTCAAGGAAATACACATCTACTAGGTCGTCCACTCCCTTCTGGTTATCCTGCCCGTGTACTCGCTGGTGGCCCACTCAACTACTGCTTCAGCACTCACGCTTTTGTTGAACGTTCCCACAGTGGCTCGTCCACTGGCTTCACTGATCAGCCTCAGACTCTGGCTGACGTCCCCACGGTGACTCATTCACCAGTTTCACTATCGCTGCTGTTACCTTTCACACACCTCACTCTTAGTGTGTCAGCTGCACGGCCCAGGACCATGGACGTCCAAGCAGTAGCAGGGTCCACCCCCGACTGACTCTCTATCAGGAAGTCCCCTCCTAGTTCCCAGCTGACACTTCTCTACTTAACCCACTGGTGTCCTACAGATGTGCCCCCTCTAAACCATCTCACAACTTCCTAACTGGACCCACTAATATACCCCCATCTAGTGGCCCTTTGCGAAACTATACTTAGCCAGTCTATGCACACTATACTACAAGTGCCCTCCTCTGATGTTCCCAAAGATGCACTAACTCTATTTAAGCTGAAATACAATACAAAAGACACGAAAATACTTCACAGTAAAATACATAGCAATCATATACATGTGAATATTAAATAAAAAAGACACTCAGGATTTGGTGGTACGACAAACCAGCAGGATGGATCAGGATCAATAATGAATATTAATGATAAAACAATATGGTAAAAAATAATAATCTTTATTGGTAAATGGCACAACACAAAACACCACACATGGATGTATATGTGTATAATAAAATGAGGAACACAAAATTAACCACAGATACTAAAATGATGAGATAATACAAGGTAATAATAGACTCAGTTAATAAAACCAGGTAAGTGGTCATCAAATATACAATATGGACAACATCACAGAGCCATTTGAGTATTTACACAAAAAAAAATATTAAAAAATTATTGATTTAAAGTGCTGAGTGCAAAATGGTGCAAGGGACAAAATATGCAAGGCAAAATGTATGCAGGACAATAATATTTCAAAGTGCAAAACGTATACTGCAAGGCATGGATGTGACAAAGTGCAAAAATTGGCAATGTGCAAAATAAGCAATTGATCAATAGTGAGGACAAAATACCTGGGAGTCAAAATAACTGTGGTGTGCCTCAAAAAACGCACCCTGACGCTCGTTTCGGTATTAAATTCCTTCGTCAGGGGGATGGTATAACGCACTAGACATGGACTATTTATAATAAACTGCATCCAGATAAATAGATCGACGGCGCATGCGCGGCTGGCGTGCGCCGGAAGTTACAGTGCAGAGATTGTCATGTGGCCCAACACTGCCGGATCAAACCAGCGTGCCGCTCACATGTAGACGCCGTCGCCATGCAACCGCACCGCACATCAAGCTGGGCATGCGCACTACACAGTACTGGATCATTTGAGCCAAAATACTACAGAATAGACCTGTAATCAGGCGCATATAGGAGATATTCAAAAGGGGATTAACAACATAAGTCTGGCACATCAAGCCGGGCATGCGCACTGCACAGTACTGGATAATTTAAGCCAAAATGCTACAAAACACACCTGTGATCAGGCGCATATAAAAGAAATCCAAAAGGGGATATGTAACAAAAGTCTGACACATTAATAAAGAGCCACAACTACTATCTGTCACGACGTATTACAGATATATTCAAAGATAGCAACCTATATCTAATGTGACATCATTCTAAATATCATATAATAGAGAAAATCAACATGTATACATAGTATCTGCCAGCAATGTCTTACCTGACATAATATCCTATGTATTGTGGGTCAATACTGTGTACGTGTCACGCTGTCACTGGATAGAGGTTGACCGGGGTCTATGCTGACCCTGAACTGGGGTCCTGACTAGTCCCTCTATCTGGAGGTACTGTTAATGGTACAGAGGTCCAGGCCGCCAGCGTAACCCTGTCTCCTGTAGATCCCTGACCACTGTAATCTAGTCCTGAGAAGGACCCTGGTTACCACCACAGGGAATGGGCAGGTCACAGCTTACACACAGTCTTAGACAAACGAGACAGACAAGGGGTAAAGAAAACACAGCCTCGCATACAACACTTCCACTACAGAGGAACACAAAAGGTTAAGGAGATAAACAATAAGCAAGGAGAGGAAAAACCACAACAGGCACTCTTAGCTTAAGTCTTCTCAGAAACGATCCGCTCTGCTGGTCTGAATGAATGCTTTCACCGGCAACTTCCCCAGCAGACCAGCAGGTATAAGAAGGAAGCTAATTAACAAAACATCAAACGCAGCTGGGCGAGGCTGGTCAGCCCAGCACCGAGAGAGAAAGGATTAACTCCCTCAGTGTCGAAAAACACCCAGCACCAGAAACTCAGCTGTGCGAAGTCAGGGTGTGCAATCGCGACGATCTCCGCCGCGACACACCCGTGACAGTACCCCCCCTTCTACGAGGGGCCTCTGGACCCTCAGGGCCTGGTCTATCTGGGTGAGTAGTGTGGAAGGCCCGAACCAAACGGTCTGCGTTAATATCCGACGCAGAAACCCACATCCTCTCCTCAGGACCATACCCCCTCCAATGAACAAGGTACTGAAGGGACCGGCGATTCAGACGTGAGTCAATGATCTTCGATACCTGAAACTCCAAATTACCATTGACCACCACAGGAGGAGGAGGTAGAGGTGACGGTATAACTGGTGCCACGTACCTCTTAAGCAACGATTTGTGGAACACATTGTGGATTTTAAATGTAGGAGGGAGGTCAAGACGGAAAGCCACCGGATTAACTATTGAACTGATCCTGTATGGCCCGATGAATCTGGGACCGAGTTTCCAGGAGGGAACCTTAAGTTTTATATTCTTGGTAGACAACCATACCAGATCGTTCACACTTAGGTCCGGACCAGACACTCTCCTCCTATCAGCCATACGTTTGTATCGGTTCCCCATAGTGCTCAGATTATTAAGCACACCTCTCCACACTGAAGCAAGTGACGACGAAAATCGTTCCTCCTCAGGAACCCCAGAAGAGCCCCCCCATTGAAAGTACAAAACTGGGGGTGAAAACCATATGCCCCAAAAAACGGGGACTTACCAGTGGACTCGCTCCGCCTATTGTTAAGAGCGAACTCTGCCAGAGGCAAGAAAGAAGACCAGTCTTCCTGGTTCTCTGAGACAAAACACCGGAGATATGTCTCTAAGCTCTGATTCAGACGCTCTGTCTGACCATTGGTCTGCGGATGAAAAGCCGAAGAAAATGACAACTGCATCCCCCTACGAGAACAAAATGCCTTCCAGAATTTGGACACAAACTGAGACCCCCGATCCGACACCACATCGGAAGGCAACCCGTGAAGTCTCACAATCTCCCCAATGAACACCTGCGCCAGAGTTTTAGCATTAGGAAGAGCAGGAAGAGCAATTAAATGTGCCATTTTGCTGAACCTGTCAACTACAACTAGTATGACAGTTTTACCTGAAGACGGAGGAAGGTCCGTAATGAAGTCCATAGACAGATGGGTCCATGGACGCTCCGGGATTTTCAACGGTAAAAGGACCCCAGACGGACGGGTATGTGGGGTCTTAGAGCGCGCACATACCCCACAGGACACGACAAAAGTTACCACCTCTTTATTTAAGTTAGGCCACCAAAACCGGCGAGAAACGAGATCTACAGTTGCTTTACTCCCTGGGTGTCCTGCCAAAGCAGAATTATGATGTGCCTCGATAACCTTTTGTCTTAACTGATCTGGAACAAACAGTTTCCCTGGAGGTCCTACAGGGGCGTCCCCCTGAGCCTCCAATACCTCCTCCTCAAGCTCAGAGCATACAGCCGACACCACAACTCCCTCCTGAAGAATAGGAACCGGGTCATCCGTCTTCCCGGCCCCCGGGAAACTACGAGATAAGGCATCAGCCTTTACATTTTTTGACCCAGGACGATATGTGACGACAAAATTAAACCTGGTAAAAAACAACGACCATCTAGCTTGTCTGGAATTCAGACGTTTAGCAGACTCTAAATACAGCAGGTTCTTGTGATCAGTAATGACGGTGACCGGGTGGACTGCCCCCTCCAAAAAGTGACGCCACTCTTCAAAAGCCAACTTAATGGCCAAGAGTTCCCTATTGCCGACATCATAATTCCTCTCGGCGGACGACAATTTTTTAGAGAAGAAAGCGCACGGATGCCATTTACCAGGGGACGGACCTTGAGATAATACTGCACCCACTCCTACGTCAGATGCGTCTACCTCCACAATGAACGGTTGTGATGCATCAGGTTGGATGAGTATGGGTGCTGAAGCAAAACATTTTTTCAAGGAGGAAAATGCTTGACAAGCTTTGTCAGACCACCTAGAAAAATCCGTCCCTTTCTTTGTCATGTCAGTGAGAGGTTTGACAACAGATGAGAAATTACGAATAAATTTCCGGTAGTAGTTAGCAAACCCCAGGAAACGCTGCAGTGCTTTAAGATCCTCTGGCCGATCCCATTCAAGCACAGCCTTCACTTTCCCAGGGTCCATACGGAAACCGGAGGCTGACACCAAGAATCCTAAAAACTGAAGTTCTTGTACAGCGAATACACACTTCTCCCATTTGGCGTACAGTTTATTATCTCGCAAGATCTGCAACACTTGTCTCACATGCTCCTGATGAGACACAAGATCCGGCGAGTAAATTAAGATGTCATCTAGATAAATGACAACAAACTGTCCCACTAGGTGGCGAAAAATGTCATTAACAAAATGTTGAAACACCGCCGGGGCAGTAGTCAGACCGAAAGGCATGACAAGGTTCTCATAATGTCCCTCCGGAGTGTTAAACGCCGTCTTCCACTCATCCCCCTCCTTTATCCTAATCAGATTATACGCCCCCCTGAGATCCAACTTAGAGAACCATTTGGCGCCCACAATCTGATTGAAGAGATCAGGAATAAGTGGGAGCGGATACGGATCTCGGACCGTAATCCGATTAAGCTCACGGAAATCCAGGCAAGGGCGTAGGCCTCCATCTTTTTTCTTCACAAAGAAGAACCCCGCGGCCACTGGGGAAGATGAAGGTCTAATATGCCCCTTGGCCAGACTTTCCGAAATGTAATCCTTCATAGCTTGCCTCTCAGGACCAGAAAGGTTATACAACCTAGATTTTGGTAACTTAGCATCAGGAAGCAATTTTATAGCACAGTCATATGCGCAATGAGGAGGTAATTCTTGACACCCTTCCTCTGAAAACACATCCTCAAAGTCCTCCAGAAAAGGAGGTAAGGTTCTAGGCACGACCGTACCGATGACCGTGTTCATGCAGTTACTATTGCAAAATTCACCCCACTGGCTTATCTCTCTGGATTGCCAATTAATAACTGGGTTATGTTTAGTTAACCAAGGAAGTCCCAACACAATAGGAGTGGGAAGGCCCTCCAACACATAACAAGACAATAGTTCTTTATGTATTGCCCCCACTCGAAGGTCTATGTTATGCACGACTTGCACAAAGCTACCTTGACCGAGAGGCCTGGCGTCAATAGAGAATATAGGGATAGGTTTGGCCAATACACTCAGTTACATACCTTGCACCTGGGCAAACCGAGCGTCCACCAGATTAGCCGCGGCCCCACTATCCAGAAGAACAGAAATCCTCTCAGTTCTCGTTCCTACCACCACCTCCGCTGGTACGAGAAACTGAGACGGACTTGGGGACGAAATACATACTCCCAGATTGTCGTCCACCACACAACCTGGGATTAATAGTTTTCCGGCGACTTCTTGCTCAGTACAGTACGGGATGGACACCCCTCAATAAAATGTCCCTCTCTCCCGCAGAAGAAACACCTTCTTGTTTTGCGGCGCACCGCCGATCCCCTCCCTCGAAATGATGTCCCTCCCAACTGCATAGGTTCCTCGGAACAAACCAGGGGGACCTCAATATTAGGGACTTTAGAGGGAGGTGGAGTCATCACAGGGGGCGGAGTTACCCCACACCTCTCCCGAAGCCGTCTATCAATGCGAATAGCAAGAGCCATAGCGGCCTCCAGTGACGGGGGAGAATCATACTGAGCCAACACATCTTTTAATTTGTCAGATAAACCTTGACAAAACTGGCTCTTAAGAGCCGGGTCATTCCACTGAGTATCCGTGGCCCACCTACGGAACTCTGAAGAAAATTCCTCCGCCGGACGATCCCCCTGCTGTATCCTACGTAACTTCATTTCAGCAAGGGAGACCCGATCCGGGTCATCATATACCAGACCCAGGGCTGTAAAAAATCGGTCCACTGACTTGAGAGCCGGGGAGCCCGGGGGGAGAGAGAACGCCCAGGATTGAGGGTCCCCTTGTAAGAGTGAGATGACAATTCCCACCCTCTGATCCTCACTCCCCGACGACTGCGGCCGCAGCCGAAAATACAATTTACATGCTTCCCTGAAAGTAAAAAACTTGTCCCGCCCACCAGTAAACCTGTCCGGGAGAGCTACTTTAGGTTCAAATCTGGTTTGCTCCTGGGGGTACAAAACCTTGGATTTAACGTCCGTCAGCTCCATGGACAAACTCTGCAACTGCTGAGCTAACTGGGCTACTGGATCCATGGTGGCTGGGGAGAATCTTTAAGTGGCCGGTGAAAATGTCACGACGTATTACAGATATATTCAAAGATAGCAACCTATATCTAATGTGACATCATTCTAAATATCATATAATAGAGAAAATCAACATGTATACATAGTATCTGCCAGCAATGTCTTACCTGACATAATATCCTATGTATTGTGGGTCAAAACTGTGTACGTGTCACGCTGTCACTGGATAGAGGTGGACCGGGGTCTATCTGACCCTGAACTGGGGTCCTGACTAGTCCCTCTACCTGGAGGTACTGTTAATGGTACAGAGGTCCAGGCCGCCAGCGTAACCCTGTCTCCTGTAGATCCCTGACCACTGTAATCTAGTCCTGAGAAGGACCCTGATTACCACCACAGGGAATGGGCAGGTCACAGCTTACACACAGTCTTAGACAAACGAGACAGACAAGGGGTAAAGAAAACACAGCCTCGCATACAACACTTCCACTACAGAGGAACACAAAAGGTTAAGGAGATAAACAATAAGCAAGGAGAGGAAAGACCACAACAGGCACTCTTAGCTTAAGTCTTCTCAGAAACGATCCGCTCTGCTGGTCTGAATGAATGCTTTCACCGGCAACTTCCCCAGCAGACCAGCAGGTATAAGAAGGAAGCTAATTAACAAAACATCAAACGCAGCTGGGCGAGGCTGGTCAGCCCAGCACCGAGAGAGAAAGGATTACCGTATTTTTTGGACCATAAGACGCACTTTTTTTCCTCCAAATTTGGGAGGAAAGTGTGGGTGCGTCTTATGGTCGGAATGTAACATGTGGGGAGGGGGGCAGGGGGCAGCGGTGGAGTGGGATCAGCAGGAGGCAAGAAAATATCCCCTCTGCTGCAGGAAACAAGCGCTGGGGAAACCCCTGGTCCCTACTTAAGTGCAGTGAATATTAATCAGCCTCTTCCCGCCCACCTATCAGCTGAGCAGTGAGCGGGGAGCAGCAGATCACAGAGCCACACAGTTTCCCCAGCGCATGATTCCTGCAGCAGCTGGGCAGATCGGTGTCTGAAGGAGAAGGAGGCAGCAGGAGCAGCTGGCATACCTGACAGCCTGGGGCTGTGCTGATGGGAGGCTGAATGCTCCTGTGAAGGACCTGTGATGAGGTCATGAAGAGGGCGGGCTGGAGCATCACATGACCAAAGCCCTGCCTCTTCATGATGTCATCACAGGTCCTTCAGACACACTGTACAACAAAGAATTAATTAAAAGTTTAGGCTACTTTCACACTTGCGTTTTTTTGTGCAGCGCATCATGCGCACATGAAACACATACGTGTCACATTTCTATCAACTTGTCTCTATCATCTCTGTCTCTATCATCTGTCTCTATCATCTCTGTCTCTATCATCTGTCTCTATCATCTGTCTCTATCATCTGTCTCTATCATCTCTGTCTCTATCATCTATCTCTATCATCTCTGTCTCTATCATCTGTCTCTATCATCTCTGTCATCTGTCTCTATCATCTCTGTCTCTATCATCTCTGTCTCTATCATCTCTGTCTCTATCATCTCTGTCTCTATCATCTCTGTCTCTATCATCTGTCTCTATCATCTCTGTCTCTATCATCTCTGTCTCTATCATCTCTGTCTCTATCATCTGTCTCTATCATCTCTGTCTCTTTAATCTGTCTCTATCATCTCTGTCTCTATCATCTCTATCATCTCTGTCTCTATCATCTCTATCATCTCTGTCTCTATCATCTGTCTCTATCATCTGTCTCTATCATCTCTGTCTCTATCATCTGTCTCTATCATCTCTGTCTCTATCATCTCGGTCTCTATCATCTCGGTCTCTATCATCTCGGTCTCTATCATCTCTGTCTCTATCATCTCTGTCTCTATCATCTGTCTCTATCATCTCTGTCTCTATCATCTCTGTCTTTATCATCTCTATCATCTCTGTCTCTATCATCTCTGTCTCTATCATCTCTGTCTCTATCATCTGTCTCTATCATCTATCTCTATCAACTCTGTCTCTATCATCTGTCTCTATTTCTATGCAGCATGTATTTCTATGCAGCCGCACGCTCCAGTCTGAGTGCTGGCGGCAGTGCCGGGTGTTCATGCGAGAGACTCACACGAAATCGTGCGAGTTTCTCGCATGTGTGACCCCGGCCTTATACTCACCCTCCAGCGTCTTCACATAGTAGTTTACAGACACCACACTGGTCCCGCAGCACCATCTCCTACCCGTAGCTTCCAACATAATAACATACTATTATATATAATAACACCACATATAATAGTATGTTATTAAATATTTTACCACATTTTTTGCTTCAAATATATTTTTCCCTATTTTCCACCTCTAAAACCTGGGTGCGTCTTATAGTCCGGTGCGTCTTATAGTCCGAAAAATACGGTAACTCCCTCAGTGCCGAAAAACACCCAGCACCAGAAACTCAGCTGTGCGAAGTCAGGGTGTGCAATCGCGACGATCTCCGCCGCGACACACCCGTGACACTATCCATGGATATATACAGTTATATGAAAAAGTTTTGGCACCCCTATTAATCTTAAGCTTAATGTTTGATAAAAATTGGTGTTGTTGCAACAGCTATTTCAGTTTGATATAGAATCATAGAATCATAGAATGGTAGAGTTGGAAGGGACCTCCTGGGCCTTCTGGTCCAACCCCCTGCTCAAAGCAGGATATATCTAATAACTATTGGACACAGTAATGTTTCTGCCATGAAATGAGGTTTATTGTACTAACAGAACATGTGCAATCTGCATCCAAACAAAATTTGACAGCTGCATAAGTATGGGCACCTCACCAGAAAAGTGACATTAATATTTAGTAGATCCTCCTTTTGCAAAACTAACAGCCTCTAGTCGCTTCCTGTAGCTTTTAATGAGTTCCTGGATCCTGGATGAAGGTATTTTTGACCATTCCTCTTTACAAAACAATTCCAGTTCAGTTAAGTTTGATGGTCGCCGAGCATGGACAGCCCTCTTCAAATGATCCCACAGATGTTCAATGATATTCAGGTCTGGGACTGGGATGGCCATTCCAGAACATTGTAATTGTTCCTCTGCATGAATGCCTGAGTAGATTTGGAGCGGTGTTTTGGATCATTGTCTTGCTGAAAGATCCATCCCCTGCGTAACTTCAACTTTGTCACTGATTCTTAAACATTATTGTCAAGAATCTGCTGATACTGAGTGGAATCCATGCGTCCCTCAACTTTAACAAGATTCCCAGTGCCGGCATTGTCCACACAGCCCCAAAGCATGATGGAACCTCCACCAAATTTTACTGTGGGTAGCAAGTGTTTTTCTTGGAATGCTGTGTTTTTTTGACGCCATGCATAACGCCTTTTTGTATGACCAAACAACTCAATCTTGGTTTCATCAGTCCACAGGACTTTCTTCCAAAAAGAAATTGGCTTCTCCAAATGTGCTTTTGCAAACCTCAGCCGACTCTGTGGCGTGCTTGCAGAAACGGCTTCTTTCGCATCACTCTCCCATACAGCTTCTCCTTGAGCAAAGTGCGTTGTATAGTTGACCAATGCACAGTGACACCATCTGCAGCAAGTTGATGCTGCAGCTCTCTGGAGGTGGTCTGAGGATTGTCCTTGACTGATCTCACCATTCTTCTTCTCTGCCTTTCTGATGTTTTTCTTGGCCTGCCACTTCTGGCCTTAACAAGAACTATCCCTGTGTTCTTCCATTTCCTTACTATGTTCTTCACAGTGGAAACTGACAGGTTAAATCTCTGAGACAGCTTTTTGTATCCTTCCCCTGAACAACTATGTTGAATAATCTTTGTTTTCAGATCATTTGACAGTTGTTTTGAGGAGCCCATGATGCCACTCTTCAGAGGAGATTCAAACAGGAGAACAACTTGCAAGTGGCCACTTTAAGTAGCTTTTCTCATGATTGCATACACCTGGCTATGAAGTTCAAAGCTCAATGAGGTTACAAAACCAAAAAAAGTGCTTTAGTAAGTCAGTAAAAAGTAGGTAGGAGTATTTAAAACAAGAAAATGATAAGGGTGGCCATACTTATGCACCTGTCAAATTTTGTTTGAATTCAGATTGCACATGTTCTGCTAGTACAATAAACCTCATTTCAAGGCAGAAACATTACTGTGTCCAATAGTTATTAGATATATCAAACTGAAACAGCTGTTGCAAAAACACCAATTTTTATCAAACATTAAGCTTAAGATTAATAGTGGTGCCCAAACTTTTTCATATAACTGTATATATATATATATATATATATATATATACAGGTATTCTCTCATCATCTGAGCCAACTCAAGGGTGTAAAGCATGTGGCTGTTGCGTAGCCTGTCCCAATGTTGTCAGGACTCATAATTTTAGGAATTCTGACAGTTGGCTCAGATGATGAGAGAAAGTTGGTCACTGGTTCATTAGTATAGTGACTATGGACCAACTTGTCCCCCAAATTTTGTGATCTTCTGAATGCCATAAGGTGTCTATCTCTTGCGCAGCCTGTCCCAATGTTGTCAGGACTCGTAATTTTAGGAATTCTGACAATTCTCGTGTGTTCAACATCAAGTACTCTATTCCTTGCACATCTACCGCCGTTATCTACTATGCTACGTGCCCATGCTCCCTCATCTATGTCGGGCTCACCACCCTGCAGTTGAAAGTGAGAGTGCGGGAACATGTGTTGGGCACTAAGGCGGCTAAGGATGTGGATGACATTTCCTCCCTTAAGACCATAACGAAACATTTTAAATTATATCACAATTGCGATTTTACTCTGTTGAAGGTCTCGGGCATTGACATGCTGTGTGGGGGTATCAGGGCGGAAATGTCAGTAAACGCCTTGCCCAGTTAGAGACCAAATGGATTTGGACACTCCAAACGGTGTCTCCTCTTGGTCTCAATGAGAGTCTTTCTTTTATATTATTTCTGTAATTTTATGTGTATTTTAATCATTCTCTTGTGGGGTTTTTAGCAATCATGGACTTGTGATTCTTTCGATGTTCATCCAACCGTGTGTGAAGCCTTACCGAAGAAACACATATGCACTTTTTATATCTGTATATACGGTATATATTTTATTATATATTATTAATACATAAATTGATAATTTATATACATAATTGTTGTATTCACATATTTTTTGTATTCACTGTACCACCTCTTATGCATATATATATTTATCATCATTATTCATCACTTATTATTTTTTCCTCTTATATATTTACTCACCTTTACTTTTTCACAATGTGCCTTTTTTCATTTAGTGTGTTTCCCTTAGGCCTCTATTTTATGCATTTGCCTGGCATGGACTCACTAAAAATTTCCCTTCTGCCGTGAGATCTGATTTATTAGTTAGGTGCATGCATGTATGTACACCGAGGCTAGTTATATATATATATATATATATATATATATATATATACATGCATAGTCATTGTGGCTCTTTATTAATGTGTCAGACTTTTGTTACATATCCCCTTTTGGATTTCTTTTATATGCGCCTGATCACAGGTGTGTTTTGTAGCATTTTGGCTTAAATGATCCAGTACTGCGCAGTGCGCATGCCCGGCTTGATGTGCCAGACTTATGTTGTTAATCCCCTTTTGAATATCTCCTATATGCGTCTGATTACAGGTCTATTCTGTAGTATTTTGGCTCAAATGATCCAGTACTGTGTAGTGCGCATGTCCAGCTTGGTGTGCCGTGCGGTTGCATGGCGATGGCGTCTACATGTGAGCGGCACGCTGGTTTGACCCGGCAGTGTTGGGCCACATGACTCTCTGCACTGTGACTTCCGGTTCACGCCAGCTGCGCATGCGCCGTTGATTCACTTGTCTGGATGCAATTGACCCGGCATTGTCTGACGTCTGCTGCATTGTAACTTCCGGCGCACTCCAGTCGCGCATGCTCCGTCGATCTATTTGTCTGGATGCAGTTTATTATAAATAGTCCATGTCTACTGCGTTATACCATCCCCCTGACGAAGGAATATAATTCCGAAACGCGCGTCGGGGCGCGTTTTTTGAGGCACACCACAGTGATTTTGACTCCCAGATATTTTGTCCTCACTATTGAACAATTGCTTATTTTGCACATTGCCAATTTTTGCACTTTGTCACATCCATGCCTTGCACTATATGTTTTGCACTTTGATATATTTTTGTCCTGCATACATTTTGCCTTGCATATTTTGTCCCTTGCACCATTTTGCACTCAGCACTTTAAATCAATAATTTTTTAATAATTTTTTTGTGTAAATACTCAAATGGCTCTGTGATGGTGTCCATATTGTATATTTGATGGTCACTTACCTGGTTTTATTAACTGAGTCTATTATTACCTTGTATTATCTCATCATTTTAGTATCTGTGGTTAATTTTGTGTTCCTCATTTTATTATACACATATACATCCATGTGTGGTGTTTTGTGTTGTGCCATTTACCAATAAAGATTATTATTTTTTACCATATTGTTTTATCATTAATATTCATTATTGATCCCGATCCATCCTGCTGGTTTGTCGTACCGCCAAATCCTGAGTGTCTTTTTATTTTATCCGGATGGTCTGCCATCCACGTTGTAGGAGGTGTTATAACACTATTCATTTATTACTAATTTTTATTTTCATTTTAGTATTTATATTTGGTATTATTGGCATAATCCCCCTTCATTTTATATCACATGTGAATATCAGTAGCAGCATAAACATTTAAAGAGCTAAGCCCTGACCCTCCTTACATTGGCACTACATAAATAAAGATTATTATTATTACTATTATCAATGCATTAATATGCTCCACATAATTCTTCAGGTTTCAGCCTTACACAGAATAATAATATGAGTAATGAAACATGCTCTATATATGTGCTGCTAGTTCAAAAATCGTACCCACACATCCCTTTATAAAGGGGAAATCGACATAATACCTCTGTTAGCATACGCTATATACTGATCAAATGCGCAGCACCCGAGTAGGTGGACGGAATGCCTGGGTGCAAAATCTGTGTCTGAGGGTGAAACCACTGGCCCTTCCTCTGTGTTACATCCATCCCAGTCTACTGTCCAGGAAGGAGGCACTGAGGACTCCAGCCCACAACCTGCAGTTGCACAGACACAATGGTCAGCAACCACATCCAGTTCATTGTCCCAGTGCAGCATTCAGTTGTCCCTTGTCAACATATATGTCTCTTCCCAAATTATTAGTTAGATAGTTCATACATATTCGTTAGCTCTTTACATTGTCCGGTGCTTGACAAAGACAATTCCTGGCTTTTCCAGGCTCCTAAATGAGACTTGTGTAAACCGTCGCTTCCCTTAAATTTTAAAATGTTGTTAAAAAAAATGGTGGTGGAGTATTGACCAGTTTCTGTACATTTTAAGCAGGTCAAAGAGACTGGGTTAATATGCGCCAAAGACCAAAGCCGCAGCCTTACATATATTATAACATGTTCATTGTCATGCTAAGGCCTTCTCCTGAGCTCTGTAGCACTGCCTATCACCTGAGTAATACACTCTACAGACCTCGTCACTCTCTGGGACATATCCTATAATTACTCCATTGTTGCTCAAAACCATGCAAAAGATACATTCTATCTGGTTGGGTAGTTTCCTGAAGTGCGTAAGCTTGTGCAGATTGGTCAATGGCATGCCTTCTCTCTTTTTTTGTCTGTATTTGTGTAAGAGTGGTAGACTGTACTGACGTGTTCCTAGCCCTGAAATAATCAATCACATCATCTATATAGTGTGATGTGTCTTTTGTGTAACTAGTAGTGTTGAGCATTCCGATACTGCAAATATCGGGTATCGGCCGATATTCGCTGTATCGGAATTCCGATTCTGAGATCTGATACTTTTTGCATATCGGATACCGGAGTCGGACGTTGGCAGTAAAGTATATGGGGAGTTCCTGTGTCACAGAAGGAAGTACGTGACACAGGAACTTCCCGAAAGTGTCACTGTCAGTGTCGGTCGGGTCTGTCAGGAGTCAGGACTCAGCACTTACCTGGCAGAAGATCCCCGGTGGTCACGTCCTGGATGGCCGGCCATTACCCTCTCCCTGGCGGTAACGTGCAGCTTCTCGCGATAACTGCACGTGACTGCCGGGTACTGGGTAATCTCGGACAGCTGTACTCTCGCGACAGCTGGCCGTAAAGAAGTCCGGATGATGTCACCGCCGGGAATCTCCTCCGGTAAGCTGCTCTGCTGTGTCTGGATGTCAGGCTGAGCCTGGCATCCAGATGTAGCAGAGTTGGACTCGTCGTGGGACACTTGTTATCTTGGACTACGTCGGACAGGGAGTATTTGTGTTGGTTTGTTATTTTTGTTTTTCTACAGGAGATCGATGGCGTCGCAGGATGAGAGTGCAATAAAAAGTAATGAAAACTGTGTTGTGTCTTGTTTCATTAAAAGACTTTATTCTGGCTGTGTATTTTTTTAAACATTTACAACCTTTATGATTAATAATGGATCGGTGTCTTATTGACGCCTCTCTATTATTAACCGGGCTTATTGTCACCGTTCAATCAAAGGTGACATTAACCCCTTATTACCCCACTTTCCACCGCTACAGGGCAAGTGGGAAGAGCCGGGTAAAGTGCCACAATTGGCGCATCTTTGGATGCGCCAACTGTGGGGCTGCTGCAGCCTGGTATTTTTAGGCTGTTGAGGGCCAAAATCCGTGGGCCTTGACAGTCTTTTAATACCAGGCCGCAGCAGTCTGCTTTTTACTTGGCTGGTTAACAAAAATAGGGGGAACCCCACGCCATTTTTTTTTAGAGGGGATCCCCTATTTTTGTTAACCAACCAAGTTAAGCAGACTGCTGTGGCCTGGTATTATCAGGCTTGCAAGGTTCATGGATATTGGATCCTTACCAGCCTGAAATTCCAGGCCTCAGTAGTCTGCTTCATCTGGCTGGTTAACAAAAATAGGGGGACCCCCACGCCATTTTTTTTTTTCGAGGGGATCCCCTATTTTTGTTAACCAACCAAGATAAGCAGACTGCTGTGGCCTGGTATTATCAGGCTTGCAAGGTTCATGGATATTGGATCTTAACAGCCTTAAATACCAGGCCTCAGTAGTCTGCTTCATCTGGCTGGTTAACAAAAATAGGGGGACCCCCACGCCATTTTTTTTTTTTCGAGGGGATCCCCTATTTTTGTTAACCAACCAAGATAAGCAGACTGCTGTGGCCTGGTATTATCAGGCTTGCAAGGTTCATGGATATTGGATCCTTAACAGCCTTAAATACCAGACCTCAGTAGTCTGCTTCATCTGGCTGGTTAACAAAAATAGGGGACCCCCACGCCATTTTTTTTTTCGAGGGGATCCCCTATTTTTGTTAACCAAACAAGATAAGCAGACTGCTGTGGCCTGGTACTATCAGGCTTGCAAGGTTCATGGATATTGGATCCTTAACAGCCTTAAATACCAGGCCTCAGTAGTCTGCTTCATCTGCCTGGTTAACAAAAATAGGGGGACCCCACACCATTTTTTTTTGAGGGGATCCCCTATTTTTGTTAACCAACCAAGATAAGCAGACTGCTGTGGCCTGGTATTATCAGGCTTGCAAGGTTCATGGATCTCGGATCCTTAACAGCCTTAAATACCAGGCCTCAGTAGTCTGCTTCATCTGGCTGGTTAACAAAAATAGGGGGACCCCAGCCATTTTTTTTTTCGAGGTGATCCCCTATTTTTGTTAATCAGTTCAGTTCAGGTCAGCCGGGATTCCCTCTGACATCACTGATGCTGTGCGGTGTCCCCGGCTGACCTGAACTAATTAGCCTGGGAAGCAATCAATTACGCTTCCCAGCTGATCACTTCCTCTCCTGTCAGCCGGCAGAGGAGCTCATTCATTCAGGGGTTTACTGCGAGGCTATCAGCATTAGCTGCGGTCCCTGCAGTAAACGTTAACCCTTTCAGAAGGATTACATCGGGGGACCTGACTGAACACCGGATAGGTAAGAATAATGTTGCTTTATTATTTTATTTTTATTACAGGTGAACAAGGGCTTCAAATGGATTTACCTGGAAAATAAAATATGGTCAAAAACTGTTTCATGATTTCATTAAAATGATTTTTAATTAAAGTGTGTGTGTTTTATTTTTATTTCATACAATAGGATTAATAATTGATAGTAATTAAAGGTGTAAATTTGTTGAAAAAAATGCGTGGGCTCCAGCACTATTTTCTCAACCAGAGAGACAAAGCCAGCGAGTGGGGACAGATAATAATAATAGCCCAGAGAAGGACCATTATTTTTGGGCCCCCCCCCTGGCTACTAACATCTGCCCCAAGACACCCCAGAAAAGGCAAATCTATAATTAGATTCGCCCTTTCTGGCACTTAGTCCGTCTATTCCCATTGCCCTGTAGAGGTGGCGAATGGGTTAATAATGGGTTAAAGCCACCTTGCTATTGGAAGGTGACTTTAAGCCAGGTTAATAATTGAGAGCTGTCAATTAGACAACTATCAATTATTAATCCTATTGTATGAAATAAAAATAAAACACACACACTTCAATTAACCCCTTCATGACCCAGCCTATTTTGACCTAAATGACCTGGCCATTTTTTGCAATTCTGACCAGTGTCCCTTTATGAGGTAATAACTCAGGAACGCTTCAACGGATCCTAGCGATTCTGAGATTGTTTTTTCGTGATATATTGGGCTTCATGTTAGTGGTAAATTTAGGTCGATAATTTTTGCGTTTATTTGTGAAAAAAATGGAACTTTGGCCAAAATTTTAAAATTTCGCAATTTTCAAATTTTGAATTTTTATTCTGTTAAACCAGAGAGTTATGTGACACAAAATAGTTAATAAATAACATTTCCCACATGTCTACTTTACATCAGCACAATTTTGGGAACAACATTTTTTTTTGTTAGGAAGTTATAAGGGTTAAAAGTTGACCAGCGATTTCTCATTTTTACAGCAAAATTTACAAAACCATTTTTTTTAGGGACCACCTCACATTTGAAGTCACTTTGAGGGGTCTATATGGCAGAAAATACCCAAAAGTGACACCATTATAAAAACTGCACCCCTCAAGCTACTCAAAACTACATTCAAGAAGATTATTAACCCTTCAGGTGCTTCACCGGAACTAAAGCAACGTGGAAGGAAAAAATGGACATTTTAATTTTTCCAACAAAATTTTTCTTTTAGCATCAATTTTTTCATTTTTGCATGGGCATCAGGATAAAATGGACCCTAAAATTTGTTGGGCAATTTCTCCTGAGTATACAGATACCTCATATGTGGTCATAAACCACTGTTTGGGCGCACGGCAGGGCTCAGAAGGAAGGAGCGCCATTTGACTTTTGAATGGAAAATATGCTGGAATATTTAGCGGTTGCCATGTCGCATTTGGAGAGTCCCTGTGTGCCTAAACATTGGAGCTCCCCCACAAGTGACCCCATTTTGGAAACTAGACCCCGCAAGGAACTTATCTAGATGCAGAGTGAGCACTTTGAACCCCCAGGTGCTTCACAAATTGATCCGTAAAAAAAAAGAAAGTACTTTTTTTTTCACAAAAATTTTCTTTTAGCCTCAGTTTTTTCATTTTCACATGGGCAACAGTATAAATTGGATCCTAAAATTTGTTGGGCAATTTCTCCTGAGTACACCGATACCTCATATGTGGTCATAAACCACTGTTTGGGCGCACGGCAGGGCTCAGAAGGGAAGGAGCGCCATTTGACTTTTTGAATGGAAAATATGCTGGAATATTTAGCGGATGCCATGTCGCATTTGGAGAGTCCCTGTGTGCCTAAACATTGGAGCTCCCCCACAAGTGACCCCATTTTGGAAACTAGACGCCGTAAGGAACTTATCTAGATGCAGAGTGAGCACTTTGAACCCCCAGGTGCTTCACAAATTGATCCGTAAAAAAAAGAAAGTACTTTTTTTTTCACAAAAATTTTCTTTTAGCCTCAGTTTTTTCATTTTCACATGGGCAACAGGATAAAATGGATCCTAAAATTTGTTGGGCAATTTCTCCTGAGTACACCGATACCTCATATGTGGTCATAAACCACTGTTTGGGCGCACGGCAGGGCTCAGAAGGAAGGAGCGCCATTTGACTTTTTGAATGGAAAATATGCTGGAATATTTAGCGGTTGCCATGTCGCATTTGGAGAGTCCCTGTGTGCCTAAACATTGGAGCTCCCCCACAAGTGACCCCATTTTGGAAACTAGACGCCGTAAGGAACTTATCTAGATGCAGAGTGAGCACTTTGAACCCCCAGGTGCTTCACAAATTGATCCGTAAAAAAAAGAAAGTACTTTTTTTTTCACAAAAATTTTCTTTAGCCTCAGTTTTTTCATTTTCACATGGGCAACAGTATAAATTGGATCCTAAAATTTGTTGGGCAATTTCTCCTGAGTACACCGATACCTCATATGTGGTCATAAACCACTGTTTGGGCGCACGGCAGGGCTCAGAAGGGAAGGAGCGCCATTTGACTTTTTGAATGGAAAATATGCTGGAATATTTAGCGGTTGCCATGTCGCATTTGGAGAGTCCCTGTGTGCCTAAACATTGGAGCTCCCCCACAAGTGACCCCATTTTGGAAACTAGACGCCGTAAGGAACTTATCTAGATGCAGAGTGAGCACTTTGAACCCCCAGGTGCTTCACAAATTGATCCGTAAAAAAAAGAAAGTACTTTTTTTTCACAAAAATTTTCTTTTAGCCTCAGTTTTTTCATTGGCAACAGTATAAATTGGATCCTAAAATTTGTTGGGCAATTTCTCCTGAGTACACCGATACCTCATATGTGGTCATAAACCACTGTTTGGGCGCACGGCAGGGCTCAGAAGGGAAGGAGCGCCATTTGACTTTTTGAATGGAAAATATGCTGGAATATTTAGCGGATGCCATGTCGCATTTGGAGAGTCCCTGTGTGCCTAAACATTGGAGCTCCCCCACAAGTGACCCCATTTTGGAAACTAGACCCCCCAAGGAACTTATCTAGATGCAGAGTGAGCACTTTGAACCCCCAAGTGCTTCACAAATTGATCCGTAAAAAAAAGAAAGTACTTTTTTTTTCACAAAAATTTTCTTTTAGCCTCAGTTTTTTCATTTTCACATGGGCAACAGTATAAATTGGATCCTAAAATTTGTTGGGAAATTTCTCCTGAGTACACAGATACCTCATATGTGGTCATAAACCACTATTTGGGCGCACGGCAGGGCTCAGAAGGGAAGGAGAGCCATTTGACTTTTTGAATGGAAAATTAGCTCCAGTCGTTAGCGGACACCATGTCATGTTTGGAGAGCCCCTGTATGCCTAAACTTTGGAGCTCCCCCACAAATGACCCCATTTTGGAAACTAGACCCCCTAAGAAACTTATGCAGATGCACAGTGAGCACTTTGAACCCCCAGGTGCTTCACAAAACTTTATAACGCAGAGCTGTGAAAATAAAAAATCATTTTTTTTTCTCAAAAAATTATTATTTAGCCCCATATTTTTTATTTTCACAATGGTTACAGGAGAAATTGGACCCCAAAAGTTGTTGTCTAATTTGTCCTAAGTACACTAGTACCTCACATGTGGGGGAGAACCACTGTTTGGGCACACGTCAGGGCTTGGAAGGGATGTAGTGACGCTTTGAAATGCCGACTTGATGGAATGGTCTGCGGGCGGGCAGAGCCCCTGATGTGCCTAAACAGTAGAAACCCCCCACAAGTGACCACATTTTGTAAACTAGACCCCTCAAGGAACTTAACTAGATGTGTGGTGAGCACCTTGAACCCCCACGTGCTTCACAGAAGTTTGTAATGCAGAGCCGTGAAAATAAAAAATAATTTTTTTCCTCAAAAACTGATTTTTTTAACCCGCAATTTTTTATTTTCACAAGGGTAACAGGAGAAATTGGACCACAAAAGTTGTTGTACAGTTTGTCCTGAGTACACTGGTACCCCATATGTGGGGGGAACCACTGTTTTGGCGCATGGGAGAGCACAGAAGGGAAGGAGCGCCATTTTGGAATGCAGACTTGATGGAATGTTCTGTGGGCGTCATGTTGCCTTTGCAGAGCCCCTGATGTGCCTAAACAGTAGAAACCCCCCACAAGTGACCCCATTTTGGAAACTAGACCCCCCAAGGAGCTTATCTAGATGTGTAGTGAGCACTTTGAACCCCCAAGGGCTACACAGAAGTTTATAAACGCCGGGCCATGAAAATAAAAAAATCATATTTTTTCCACAAACATGATCTTTTAGTCCCCAATTTTTTTATTTTCCCAAGGGTAACAGGAGAAATTAGACCTCAAAAGTTGTTGTCCAATTTGTCCTGAGTACGCTGATATCCCATATGTGGGAGAAAACTACTGTATGGGCACACTTCGGGGCTCGGAAGGGAAGTAGTGACGTTTTGAATTGCCGACTTGATGGAATGGTCTGCGGGTGTCATGTTACGTTTGCAGAGTCCCTGATGTGCCTAAACAGTATAAACTCCCCACAAGTGACCCCATTTTGGAAACTAGACCCCGCAAGGAACTTATCTAGATGTGTGGTGAGCACTTTGAACCCCCAAGTTCTTCACAGAAGTTTATAACGCAGAGCCGTGAAAATAAAAAATCATTTTTTTTCCACAAAAATAACTTTTTTAGTCCCCATTTTTTTTTCCCAACAGTAACAGGAGAAATTAGACCCCCAAAGTTGTTGTGCAATTTTTCCCGAGTACGCTGATACCCCATATGTGGGGGTAAACCACTGTTTGGGCACACGTCGGGGCTTGGAATAAAAGGAGCACTGTTTGACTTTTTGAATGCAAAATTTGCAGGAATCAATAGTGGCGCCATGTCGCGTATGGAGATCCCCTGATCTACCTAAATAGTGGAAACCCCTCAATTCTAACTCCAACCCTAACCCCAACACACCCCTAACCCCAACCCTAACCCCTACACACCCCTAACCCTAATACAAACCCTAACCATAACCCTAACCCCAACACACCCCTAACCCTAATCCCAACTCTAACCATAAACCTAACCACAAGCCTAACCCTAATCCCAACCCTAACCCCAAAACACCCCTAACGCTTATCCCAACCCTAACCCTAATCCCAACCTAACCTAATTCCAACCCTAACCCTAATTCCAACCCTAACCCTAGTTCTAACCCTTACCCTAGTTCTAACCCTTACCCTAGTTCTAACCCTAACCCTAGTTCTAACCCTAAGGCTGGGTTCATATTGCGTTTTACCAGCCCGTTCAACACGTAGCGTTGACGGGCTGGTAACGGTATAGCATAACGCGATCGCGTTATGCTATACCCGCTAGTGCAGAGGAATCAGCGATGATTCATCTGTGCTAGCGGTGATGGAGCCCAGACGCTGCAGCCTGCGTCCAAGGCTCCGTCACTGAATGACGACACGTCGCGAACGCATGCCGCTTCATGGCATGCGTTGCGATGCGCACACAAATGGGGTGAATGGCAGCGTTAACGGACTGCGTTACACCGCGTTATACCGCGGTGAAATGCAGTCCATCTAACGGACTGCCATAATGCAATATGAACCCAGCCTGACCCTAAGGCCCCGTGCACACGTTGCGGATTCACTTGCGGATTTTTCTAAAATTCGCAGGTAAAACGACCTGCCTTTTACCTGCGTATTTAGCGCGGATTTGCTGCGGTTTTTCTCTGCGGTTTTACGCCTATAATGGAATAGGTGTAAAATCGCTGCGGAATCCGCACAAAGAATTGACATGCTGCGGATTTAAAACCGCAGCAAATCTGCGCTGAAAAATCTGCAGCATGTGCACAGCGTTTTTTTTTACCATTTATTTGCATTGTACTGTACATGGTTTCTGGATCTGCTGTGGATCCGCAGCGCCAAATCCGCTGCGGATCAGCAGCGAAATCAGCTGCGGATTAGCAGCGAAATCCGCTGCGGATCAGCAGCGAAATCAGCTGCGGATCAGCAGCGAAATCAGCTGCGGATCAGCAGCGAAATCCGCTGCTGATCCGCAGCTGATTTCGCTGCTGATTTCGCTGCTGATCCGCAGCGAAATCAGCAGCGAAATCAGCTGAGGATCAGCAGCGAAATCAGCTGCGGATCAGCAGCGAAATCAGCTGCGGATCAGCAGCGAAATCCGCAACGTGTGCACAGGGCCTAATAGGAAAAAAAAAAAAATTCTTTATTATTTTTCCCTACCTATGACAGGGGGGGTTCACTTACTTTTTTTTATGTTGATCACTGTGACAGTTTATCACAGTGATCAAAATAAATTTTTTGACTAGGCAGGGCGCACTGCCCATGCGCCGGCCGGCGGGCGCACTGCGCATGCGCCCGCCATTTTCCAAGATGGCGGCGCCCATGAAGAATCCCGGGCAGCCGCCGGGAAGGATCCAGGGACATCGGTGGACCGGGAGAGGTGAGTATGGGGGTCGGAAGTGAGGGGGGGGGGATCGGAAGGTGGGGGCAGCGGAGGCCAGGACGAGGGGAGCTTTTAGTGACGGCGGTGACCGACCGCTGCCATCTTTCGGTGGCGGCGGCCGATCGCCGCTGTGAATCCGTGTGGGGGGGTCAGGGCTCGGTGTCCAGCCATGGCAGATGCTATTGCAGCATCGGCCATGGCTGGATTGTAATATTTCACCAATTATATTGGTGAAATATTACAGATTGCTCTGATTGGCTGTTTCACTTTTAACAGCCAATCAGAGCGATCGTGGCCACGGGGGGTTAAGCCAACCCCCCTGTGGTGAAGCACAAAGGGTCCTGTGCCGGCGGGTCGGGTGACCTTTCAGTGACCCCGGTCACCCGACCCGCAGGGACGCGATCCTTTCATGACGCCACATAGGCATCATGGGTCGGATTGGCACTGATTTTCATGACGCCTACGTGGCGTCATGGGTCGGGAAGGGGTTAAAAATCATTTTAATGAAATAATGAAACAGTTTTTGACCATATTTTATTTTCCAGGTAAATCCATTCGAAGTCCTTGTTCACCTGTAATAAAAATAAAATAATAAAGCAACATTATTCTTATCTATCCGGTGTTCAGTCAGGTCCCCCGATGTAATCCTTCTGAAAGGGTTAACGTTTACTGCAGGGACCACAGCTAATGCTGCCAGCCTCGCAGTAAACCCCCGAATGAATGAGCTCCTCTCCCGGCTGACAGGAGAGGAAGTGATTAGTGTGTGAAGCTTAATTGATTGCTGCCCACTTTCACTTCAGGTCAGCCAGGGACACCGCACAGCATCAGTGACGTCAGAGGGAATCCCGGCTGACCTGAAGTGAAAGTGGGAAGCAATCAATGAAGCTTACCACAGTAATCAGTTCCTCTCCTGTCGCCAGGAAAGGAACTCATTCATTCGGGAGCTTACAGCTGAGCAGGCAGCATTATCTGGCTGTAAGGCAGTTAACCCTTTGTGAAGGATTACAGCGTGGGACCTGACAGAGCGGCGGATAGGTAAGAATAATGTTGTTTTATTATTTTTTCTTTATAACAGGAGACCAATGGCTTCGCAAGGATTATCAGTTAAATAAACGATGGTCAAAAAAATGCTTCATGGTGGGAACCAGGCATGTAGAGTCCATCCGTTCACCTTTCCTGCGTGCAAAGCAGTAATCAAAGCAAAAGGTGGCTACTTTGAAGAACCTAGAATATAAGACATAAATAAATGAAGACAATAAATATAGAATATAAGACATAAATGAAGTGTCGGTCCCGATTTAGTGTAAGGGACTTTCCAGAAAGAGAGAGTCGGGGTGGACCCTGCTACTGTGAGGACGTCCATGATCCCGGGCCGTGGCGCAGCCGACGCAAGGAGTGAGTTTTGAGTGAGTTTTGAGAAAAATATCAGCAACCGTAGTGAAGCCGGTGAAAGAAGTCACCGTTGGGAACCAAAGTCTGTGGGCTGACGTATCAGTAGTGCCAGCGGTAGAGCCACTGTAGGAACGCTCATCAGAAGTGTGCGTGCTGGAGCTAAGAAGAAGCGAGTGGGCTACAAGCGAGTACGCGGGCAGGATAACCAAAAGGGGGTGGACAACCTAGTAGATGTGTTATGATTTGGTAGCCGAGGAGGACAGGAGCAAAAAACAGCAAAGGCAGCCAAGCACCCAGAGAGGTTGGGAACTAATGGGTTGCAGATCCCTAAGCTAACCGCACAACTAGAAGCAGCCGTGGGACGTACCTACGGTGACCTAGACGCCTCGGCACAGCCGGAGAGATTAGCTACACTTGAAGATAGAAACAGGAAATCTAACTGCCCCGGAGTAGAGCCCCAAAGGAATAGGTAGCCCCCAAACATATAATGGTGGTTAGACAAGAAGAAACACAAATGCAGGCAGAAAATAGTGAGCAAATGCTGGGGCCAAATACTGCCTAGATAGGACAGGACAGGACAGAATACTATCTGCAACCCAGCAAAACCCTAGAAAATTCCAACACTTCTGATTTCAAAAAATGCTGAGACCATACGATCTCGCCACCCGCTAAATCAGATCTCTGGTGTGACCAAGCGGCCACTCAAATAGCAGGGACAGAGCAATGGAACAAATAAACAGTGGCTACTGATAAACAGAGAGTAGCACAGGCCCCTGGAGGGGAACCCAGCTAACCTCCCACAAAAGTGCAGACAAAAAATGGAAATTGCAAACACGATAGAAACAAGCAGAAAATATCTTATCTGAAAGTAGCAGACGAAGGCAAGACACCAGCTGACTTCCAAATGAACCAGGAAACAACAATTGATCACCGGCGAGGATCATGGGAAGGCAGCTCACTTATATCAGCCCAGTCAGTCTCTCCTGATTGCCAGTCATCGCTCGCAGGCGATGGACTTCTACTATTAAACACTGGTTCAATACCCTCAGCAACCACCAGAGGGAGCCCCAATTCAGAAGTAATTTCCAACATGCTCACAACATAGATGTGCCTGGATTGAGGGATTCTCCAGGGAAGAGATCAAAGTGTCGTTTTCACTGGGCTCCTCATCCCGACTTTACTTTGTGGTCCATTCTGGTGTAGTAGAAGAGAAGAAGCGGAGTTGTGGAAGATGTATTGCTGGTATCATGTCATGTAAGACGTGCTAATGGTGTCTTGCATGTGCTGTGTCCAAGGAAAATAAAGCAGAACTGTTTGACGTTATTCTGGACTTTGACTCTAATTATTCCTCATACTCTGAAATGGGTGGGGATCACCCCAGGAATATAGCAGTTGTCAGCGTGAAGAATACAGCTGTCGCTGGTAAGTCCACCCCTCGGCCAACCCTTTACACTTGGGAGCAGATCCTTTGATGAGTATGGGCAATGCACTCTGTCAGTGAATATTCATTATTTAATCTGTGGCTTTCCATCTCCAAAGCTTTAGTCAACATTAGGTTGCTGAGGTTTAGCTCTAGCCTAGGGGATTCACATGTCGCAGTAATGAGAAGAAACCAATCATACAAACAGCAAATGGGAGATGGGGCTACAAGTTACACCTCTCCAGAAGACCCATTAATCTTAGTATAATCTGGGGAACTTTATGATAAACATAGTCAAAATTGGACAGCTATTTTGATGTTAGGGATTCTAATTCATTTGTAATTAGTTAATTCACCTTCCTTATCTGAGCACATCCATTTGCCACCTTTCACTTGATAGTACTGGTTTTCAAAATGAAATATATGGTATATAGCAATAAATATATTAAATAAATGCCAAAAACACATAAACAGGTGCTCCCTCCCTATCTTATACTTGTAGCAAAAGTAAACATTGTAAGTCATTTTTGAGAAGGCGATTTTTTCCCAATGTCTTCCTTAGTGATCCTCAGGCTGTAATCATTCTTTTTTGTGACATCATTACTTTAAATCTGAGCTTGGGCTGATGTCACTTGTGTGATTAATAGAATTTCAGGTCACCCAACATGATTAAATCCCCGACTAACTACCCATGTGTGCTGCATTGTAAGGAGACAGATAGAGATGCCGACATTTACAGCTTCATGTTGGAATTATATCTCTGAATTCAGGTGTCATATATAAACAACTCCGGAGTTTACTCTTGTGGTTTGGCAAGATGTCTCCCAAGCTCCTAGATGTAGTTGTCAGTGTGTAATTCATTGTCCTCATCATTTATAGTGTAGTGACAACCCCAGTACAATACACATTTACATTGAAACACTGTTTCCACTGCAACATGTATTTGTTAAAGAATATGATTTTTACTTTCATGCATTGTCTAAGTTATACAGTGCAGGAACATCTACTGTATTGCTAAATTCAATAGCACTGGACTACTGGCTATTAATAATAATAAATAATAATCTTTATATAGCGCTAACATACTCTGCAGCACTTTACAGTTTTGAACACATTATTATCACTGTCCCTGATGGGGCTCACAATCTAAAATCCCTATCAGTATGTCTTTGAAATGTTCGAGGAAACCGGAGTGCCCAGAGGAAATCCACGCAAACACAAGAAGAATATACAAATGCCTTACAGATGTTGTCTTTGGTGGGATTTGAACCCAGGACTCCAGCGCTGCAAGGCTGCAGTGCTAACCACAGAGCCACTGTATTAAGAGGTTGTTTCAACTTTTTAAATGGGTAAAATTGCAAACTACTTGTAAAAGCAAGCAATTTTGTGATCTACTTCTTTTTAAATATCCTCTCAGTTCTCAAGATCAAAGAAATTTTAATTTATAGTTTACCACTCATTACATAAGTTCACAGCCACATATGCATTCTATCAAATCTGGCCAGTTTACTGGTAGCGCATGCTTGCAAGCTGTTTGGATCTTCAGTGCATTTGTGCTCCTCCTGTGCTGCAGAGGACACCATGGCAGAGTGCACATTACAGACCAGTGGCACGACCATGCCACTGGTCTGAACTGTCAATCTTCAGGAGTGCACAGCCTCCTGGACAGCAGAAAGTCAGGATGCAGAGTATTGGTGCAATCCTGATGAAAGAAGTTTACACAGCCCTTTTTAACCCTTTTTCCCTCGAGGGTGGTTTGCACGTTAATGACCGGTGTTATGTTTTGGTAGCTGAGGAGAGCAGGCAAAAACGGCAATACACCAGAGAGGTTGGAATCTACTGGATTGCAGTACCCTGACTAACCACCACAACTAAAGGCAGCCGTGGAGCGTACCTACGTTGGTCCTAGACGCCTCGTCACAGCCTGAGAAGCTAACTACACCTAAAGATAGAAAGTAGAAAACTATCTGCCCCGGAGCAGATCCCCAAAGAACATAGGAAGCCCCCAAACATGTAATGGCGGTTAGACAAGAGGAAATACAGACACAGACAGAAAATAGTATGAGCAAACGTTGGGGCCCAATCTACCTGGACAGAAAAGGATAGGAAGGACACTTACTGCAATCCCAAAAAACCCTAAAAAAATACCAACACACTAATTGCAAAAACACCTGAGATCACACGACCTCTACCACCTAAATTAGTTCTCTGGTGTAACAAAACAAAGCCGCAGCCACTGAAAAAACTGGAAAAGGCAAATGAACAAATAACAGAGGCACAGATAAACTGAGAGGAGCACAAGCCCCCGGAGGGGACCTGGCTGACCTCCACAAGAGTGCAGGAAACAATGCAAAAGGCAAGCACAAAAATACAAGCAGAAAAAAACTATCTGTTAGCAGAAGATGCAGGCAAAACACAGCAAGCCTCCAAGTGAACCAGGAACCAAAGTTGAGACAAGAACAATTGATCACCGGCAACCCTGATGGGAGGGAACCTCCCTTATATAAGACCAGTCAGTAACTCCTGATCGCCAATCTTCACAATCTTCATTGAATGGTTCAGTACTGTTTGTAACCACCAGAGGGAGCTCCCGCTCAGAATTCATTTCTAACACATTCACAACAGTACTCCCCCTTGAGGAGGGGTCACCGAACCCTCACTTGGGCAACCAGGTCGGTCAGGATGAGCTCTGTGATACGCACGGATCAGTCTCCTAGCATGGATGTCCGAAGCAAACACCCAAGAATTGTCCTCCTGACCATAACCTCTCCACTTAACCAAATACTGGAGTTTCCGTCTAGAAAAACGAGAATCCAATATTTTCTCAACCACATACTCCAGATTGCCCTCAACCAAAACAGGGTCAGGAGGCGCAGCCATAGGAACCACTGGCTCGACAAACCTCTTCAATAAGGACTTGTGGAACACGTTATGGATCTTAAATGTCCCTGGAAGAAGTAAACGAAAGGAAACAGGATTAAGAATCTCCATGATCTTATAAGGTCCAATGAATCTAGGCTTAAACTTAGGAGATGCAACTCTCATAGGGATATTTCTTGAGGACAACCAGACCAAGTCCCCCACTTCAAACCGAGGACCATCAGTCCTATGCCGGTTGGCAAACCGCTGGGCCCTTTCCTGAGAGAGGGACAACCTCTCCACTACCTGGTCCCAAATCTGCTGCATACGCTCCACAACAGAGTCAACACCGGACACACAGAAGCCTCCTTCTGTCCAGAAGAAAATCGAGGGTGAAACCCAAAATTGCAGAAAAATGGAGACATCAAAGTGGCAGAGCTAGCCCTATTATTAAGAGCAAACTCAGCCAAAGGCAAAAAAGAGACCCAGTCATCCTGATCAGCAGACACAAAGCATCTCAGATAAGTCTCCAATGTCTGGTTTGTTCTCTCAGTTTGTCCATTGGTCTGAGGATGAAAAGCCGAGGAGAAAGACAATTGAACACCAAGTTTAGAACAAAAAGTCCTCCAAAATCTGGAAACAAACTGAACTCCTCTGTCAGACACAATGTTCTCAGGAATGCCGTGTAACCGAACCACGTGCTGAAGGAACAAAGGCACCAATTCAGAGGAGGAAGGCAACTTAGGTAATGACACAAGATGTATCATTTTGGAAAACCTATCAAAATCACCCAGATAATGGTCATTCTCTGAGAAACAGGGAGGTCGGAAATGAAATCCATAGAGATATGGATCCATGGTCTCTTGGGCACAGGCAATGGCATCAACAAACCACTAGAGCGAGAGCAAGGCTTGGAGCGAGAGCAAGTCCCGCAGGACTGCACAAATTCCCTGACGTCACGAGACAAAGTAGGCCACCAAAAAGACCGACTAACCAAGTCCCTGGTACCAAAAATTCCGGGATGACCGGCCAAAGCGGAACAATGAATCTCAGACATCATACTCTTTTTCCACCGGTCTGGGACAAACAATTTCCCAATAGGGCAGCGCTCGGGTTTATCCTCCTGACACCCTTCCAGAGCCAGTCTCAAATTGGGCGAGATGGCAGAAAGAACTACACTCTCTTTCAAAATAACAGCAGGATCAGATAACTCAGGAGAGTCCGCAAGGAAACTCCTCGATAGGGCATCCGCCTTAACATTCTTAGTGCCAGGAAGAAAGGAAACCACAAAATTAAAACGTGTGAAAAACAAGGCCCACCTGGCCTGTCTAGGATTAAGTCGCTTGGCTGATTCCAGATAAACCAGATTCTTATGGTCCGTGAGGACCACCACCTGATGTTTGGCTCCCTCCAGCCAATGTCTCCACTCTTCAAAAGCCCACTTCATGGCCAATAACTCCCGATTACCCACGTCATAATTACGTTCAGTTGGAGAAAATTTTCGAGAGAAAAAGGCACAAGGGTTACTTTTAGAGGTCTCTGGATCTCTTTGGGACAAAACGGCACCTGCCCCAATTTCAGAGGCATCAACCTCCACCTGAAATGGCAGAGAAACATCAGGCTGCCGTAGAACAGGAGCAGAAGTTAATCTCTGCTTAAGTTCCTGAAATGCAGAGACTGCCTCAGGAGGCCAATTCACCACATCAGAACCCTTTTTGGTCAAATCAGTCAATGGTTTAACAATAACAGAGAAATTACCAATAAATTTACGATAAAAATTGGCAAAACCCAAGAATCTCTGAAGAGCCTTTAATGAAGTAGGTTGGACCCAATCACAGATGGCCTGAACCTTGACCGGGTCCATTTCAATAACCGATGGGGACAAAATGAATCCCAGAAATGAGATCCTCTGTACGCCAAAAAGACACTTTGATCCCTTCACATACAGAGCATTCTCTCTCAAAATCTGGAACACAGTCCGAACATGTTTCACATGAGAGTCCCAGTCATTGGAAAAAATAAAGATATCATCCAAATAAACAATCAGAAATTTATCCACAAAATCCCTGAAAATGTCATTCATGAAGGACTGGAAGACAGAAGGAGCATTAGTGAGCCCAAAGGGCATCACTAGGTACTCAAAATGCCCCTCTGGGGTATTGAATGCCGTCTTCCACTCATTCCCGTGCTTAATGCGAATAAGGTTATACGCCCCCCTGAGGTCAAGCTTGGTAAACCAAGTAGCACTTTTCACCCTGGAAAACAGGTCAGAAATCAAGGGTAACGGATATTGATATTTCACAGTGATATTGTTCAAGAGACGATAATCAATACACGGCCTTAATGAACCATCCTTTTTGGCCACAAAGAAAAAACCAGCACCCAAGGGTGAAGAGGATGGTCTGATATGACCCTTCTCCAATGACTCCTTGATATAAGACCGCATAGCGTCATGTTCAGGTACAGACAAGTTAAAAAGGCGACCTTTAGGGAATTTACTACCAGGCACTAATTCAATAGCGCAGTCATAGCTCCTATGGGGGGGCAAGGATGCAGATTTACTTTCGCTAAACACATCAGAAAAATCAGTCAAAAAGTCAGGAACATCCTGAACCTGGGGAGAGGCAGAAAAAACAGGAGTGTTGGCATTAACACATTGGCAGCCCCAACTGGTCACAGACACAGATTTCCAATCCAAAACAGGATTATGAGACTGTAACCAAGGGAAACCTAGTAAAATTATGTCATGCAGATTATACAGCACCAAAAATTTGCAACTCTCCTGATGATCAGGTTCAACTCTCATTATCACCTGAGTAGAGAACTGGGGTTTATTCTCAGCCAAAGGGGTAGAATCAATCCCCAGTAGGGGAATAGACTTCCGTAGGGGTATCAAGGGAAACCCACAACGTTTAGCAAAATCAAAATCCATCAGGTTAATAGCTGCTCCCGAATCAACAAAAGCCTGAGCAGAAAATGTGGACAGGGAGCAAATCAGGGTAACAGTCAACAGAAATTTAGTCTGAACACTACCCAAAACAACTGAGCGTGCAAAACGTCTTCCCCGCTTAGGGCAGACTGAAATAGCATGAGAGGCGTCACCACTGTAGAAACATAACCCATTGCGTTTTCGAAACTCATGACGCTGTGCCCCAGAAGCCACTCCATCACACTGCATGGGCTCAGAAGCTGGCTCACAAGGCAACACCATTCCACGCATACCTCTACGCTCACGCAAACGTCTGTCAATTTGAATCGCCAATGACATAGAATCATCGAGACCAGAGGGAGCAGGGAAACCCACCATAACATCTTTTACATTCTCTGACAGACCCTTCCGAAAAAGGGCTGCCAAAGCATCATCATTCCATTTGGTCAGGACTGCCCACTTACGAAATTTCTGACAGTATAACTCAGCGTCCTCAAGTCCCTGATTTAATGCCAACAAGGTTTTTTCAGCTTGATCAGTGACATTAGGTTCATCGTACAATAACCCCAGAGCCAGAAAAAATGCATCGACATTACTCAAAACAGGGTCCCCAGGTGTCAGGGAAAAAGCCCAATCCTGAGGATCGCCGCGCAGGAGAGAGATGACAATTTGAACCTGCTGCGCTGCGTTCCCTGAGGACTTAGGTTTTAAGGCAAAAAACAACTTACAGTTATTTTTGAAATTCAGAAATTTAGCACGATCCCCCAAAAACAAATCTGGCATGGGGATCCTAGGTTCCACAACCGGCAACCTAGCAAGATAGATAGCAATACTCCGAACCTCGGTGGCAAGCTGATCCACACGGCCAGACAACTGTGCAAGCTCCATTGAGAGAAAAAAAAAATCCTTCTCAGCATTCAGAGAAACAGAGGGAAAAAAAAAAAAAAAATCTCTGACAACTTTGACAATCCCTTTTTTTTTTCCACACTATTTTTCCCTTCTGTGAGTACCATATAATTTTCAGTTTGGGCCGGTGATACTGTTATGTTTTGGTAGCTGAGGAGAGCAGGCAAAAACGGCAATACACCAGAGAGGTTGGAATCTACTGGATTGCAGTACCCTGACTAACCACCACAACTAAAGGCAGCCGTGGAGCGTACCTACGTTGGTCCTAGACGCCTCGTCACAGCCTGAGAAGCTAACTACACCTAAAGATACAAAGAGGAAAACTATCTGCCCTGGAGCAGATCCCCAAAGAACATAGGAAGCCCCCAAACATGTAATGGCGGTTAGACAAGAGGAAATACAGACACAGACAGAAAATAGTATGAGCAAACGTTGGGGCCCAATCTACCTGGACAGAAAAGGATAGGAAGGACACTTACTGCAATCCCAAAAAACCCTAAAAAAATTCCAACACACTAATTGCAAAAACACCTGAGATCACACGACCTCTACCACCTAAATTAGTTCTCTGGTGTAACAAAACAAAGCCGCAGCCACTGAAAAAACTGGAAAAGGCAAATGAACAAATAACAGAGGCACAGATAAACTGAGAGGAGCACAAGCCCCCGGAGGGGACCTGGCTGACCTTCACAAGAGTGCAGGAAACAATGCAAAAGGCAAGCACAAAAATACAAGCAGAAAAAAACTTATCTGTTAGCAGAAGATGCAGGCAAAACACAGCAAGCCTCCAAGTGAACCAGGAACCAAAGTTGAGACAAGAACAATTGATCACCGGCAACCCTGATGGGAGGGAACCTCCCTTATATAAGACCAGTCAGTAACTCCTGATCGCCAATCTTCACAATCTTCATTGAATGGTTCAGTACTGTTTGTAACCACCAGAGGGAGCTCCCGCTCAGAATTCATTTCTAACACATTCACAACAGACCGGGCCAATTTTTACAATTCTGACCACTGTCTCTATATGAGGTTATAACTCTGGAATGCTTCAACGGATCTTCGCGATTCTGAGACTGTTTTCTTGTGACATATTGTACATCATGATAGTGATAAAATTTCTTCGATATAACTTGCGTTTATTTATGAAAAAAACAGAAATATGGCGAAAATTTTGACAGTGTTGCAATTTTCTAAATTTTAATTTTTATTTCCTTAAAACAGAGAAATATGTCACACAAAATTGTTACTAAATAACATTTCCCACATGTCTACTTTACATCAGCACAATTTTGGAAGCAAAATTTTTTTTGTTAGGAAGTTATAAGGGTTAAAACTTGACCAGCGATTTCTCATTTTTACAACACCACTTTTCTTTTTAGGGACCACATCACATTTGAAGTCACTTTCAAGGGTCTATATGGCAGAAAATACCCAAAAGTGACACTGTTCTAAAAACTTCACCCCTCAAGGTACTCAAAACCACATTCAAGAAGTTTATTAACCCTTCAGTTGCTTCACAGGAGCTGAAGCAATGTGGAAGGAAAAAATGTACATTTAACTTTTTAGTCACAAAAAAGATCTTTTACAATTGTTTTATTTTCACAAGGGTAAAAGGAGAATATGGACAGATAAAGTTGTTGTGCAATTTCTCCTGAGTACGCCGATACCCCATATGTGGGGGAAAACCACTCTCTGGGCGCACGGCAGGGCTTGGAAGGGAAGGAGCGCCTTTGACTTTTTCAAACCAAAATTGGCTGGAAATGAGATTGGACGCCATGTCGCGTTTGGAGAGCCGCTGATGTGCCTAAACAGTGGAAACCCCCCACAAGTGACACCATTTTGGAAACTAGACCATCTAAGGAACTTATCTAGATCTGTTGTGAGCACTTTGAGCCCCCAAGTGTTTCACTAAAGTTTTTAATGCCTGGGTGTAAAAAAAATAAATATAATTTCCACAAAAATGATTTTTTAGTCCCCAATTTTTTATTTTTCCCAAGGAAATTGGACCCCAAAAGTTGTTGTCCAATTTGTCCTGAGTACACTGATACCCCATATGTGGGGGGGAAAACTGTTTGGGTGCACGGCAGGGCTCGGAAAGGAAGTAATGACGTTTTGGAATGCAGACTTTGATGGGAGTCAAGTTCAGTTTGCAGAACCCCTGATGTGCCTAAACAGTGGAAACCCCCCACAAGTAACCCCATTTTGGAAACTAGACCCCCTAAGGAACTTATCTAGATCTGTGATGAGAACTTCAAACCCCTAAGTGCTTCACAGAAGTTCATAATGCCCAGGCATGAAAATAAAAAATCCTATTGTTTTCCCACAAAAAAATCTTTTAGTCACCAATTTTTAATTTTCCCAAGGGTATTTTCCCAATTTGTCCTGAATATGCTGATACCCCATATATGGGGGGGAAACTACTGTTTGGGCGCACGGCAGAGCTCGGAAGGAAAGGAGCGCCATTTGACTTTTTCAAGCCAAAATTGGCTTGAATCGAGATTGGACGCCATGTCGCGTTTGGAGAGCCCCTGAGGTGCCTAAACAGTGGAAACCGCCCACAAGTGACCCCATTTTGGAAACTAGACCCCATAAGGAACTTATCTAGATCTTTGGTGAGCACTTTGAACCCCAAGGGCTTCACACAAGTTTATAACGTAGAGCTGTAAAATTAAAAAATTATATTTTTTCCACAAAAATGATCTTTTCACCCCAATTTTTATTTTCCCAAGGGTAACAAGACCACAAAAGTTATTGTGCAATTTGTCCTGAGTAGGCTGATACCCCATATGTGAGGGTATACCACTGTTTGGGTGAATGGCAGAGCTCGGAAGGGAAGGAGTGCCATTTGACTTTTTCAACGCAGAATTGGCTGGACGTCACGTCGAGTTTGGAGCACCCCTGATATGCCTAAACAATGGAAAGCCCCACAAATCACTCCATTTTGGAAACTAGACCCCAGAAGGAACTTATCTAGATGTATGGTGAGAACTTTTAACCCCCAAGTGTTTCACTAAAGTTTATAACACCTGTGCGTGAAAATAAAAAAATAAATTTTTTTCCACAAGCTTGATCTTTTAGTCCCCAGTTTTTTGTTTTCCCAAGGGTAACAGGAGAAATTGGACCCCAAAAGTTGTGTTCAATTTGTCTTGAGTACGCTGATACCCCATATGTGGGAGAAAACTACTGTATGGGCACACGTCGGGGCTCGGAAGGGAAGTAGTGACGTTTTGCATTGCAGACTTTAATGGAATGGTCTGCGTGCGTCATGTCGCGTTTGGAGAGCCCCTGATGTGCCTAAATAGTGGAAACCTTCATAAGTGACCCCATTTTGGAAACTAGACCCCCCAAGGAACTTATCTAGATGTGTGGTGAGAACTTTGAATCCCCAAGTGCTTCACAGAAGTTTATAACGCAGAGTCATAAAAAAAAAATCATTTTTTCCCACAAAAATGATATTTTCGACGCTATTTTTTTTATTTTTCCAAGGGTAACAGAAGAAATTGGACCCCAAAAATTATTGTGCAATTTCGCCTGAGTACGCTGATACCCCATACGTGGGGGTAAACTACTGTTTGGGCGCATGGCAGAGCTCAGAAGGGAAGGAGCACCGTTTGTCTTTTTCAACACAAAATTGGCTGGAATTGAAATCAGACACCATGTCACGTTTGGAGAGCCACTGATGTGCCTAAACAGTGGAAATCCCCCAATTCTAACTCCAACCCTAACCCCAACACACCCCTAACCCTAGTCTCAACCCTAACCGTAACCACAAACCTAACCCTAACACACGCCTAACCCTAATCCCAACCCTAACCCTAATCCTAACTTTAGCCCCAACCCTAACCCTAACTTTAGCCCCAACCCTAACCCTAACCCTAACTCTAATGGGAAAATGGAAATAAATACATTTTTTAAATTTTATTATTTTTCCCTAACTAAGGGAGTAATAAAGGGGGGTTTGATATACAATTTATAGCGGGTTTTTATGTTTGGCAGCTGTCACACTCTAAAAGAGGCTTTTTATTGCAAAAAATAGTTTTTGCATCACATTTTGAGAGCTATAATTTTTCCTTATTTTGGACCACAGAGTCATGTGAGGTCTTATTTTTTGCGGGACAAGTTGACATTTTTATTGGTACCATTTTTGGGTGCATTACATTTTTTGATCGCTTTTTATTACGATTTTTGGGAGGCAGAATGAACAAAGACCAGCAATTCATGAACTTCTTTTGGGGGGGGGATGTTTATACCTTTTCACGTGTGGTAAAATTGATAAAGCAGTTTTATTCTTCGGGTAAGTGTGATTACAGCGATACCTCATTTATATCGTGTTTTATGTTTTGGAGCTTTTATACAATAAAAACAATTTTATATAAAAAATATTTTTTCATCTCTTTATTCTGAAAGCTATAACTTTTTAATTTTTTTGCTGATGATGCTGTATGGTGGCTCATTTTTTGTGGGACAAGATGATGTTTTCTTCGGTACCATGTTTATTTATATCCGTCTTTTTGATCGCGTGTTATTCCACTTTTTGTTCAGCGGTATGAAGATAAAGCATTGTTTTTTTTGCCTTGTTTTTTTTAAGGAGTTCACTAAAGGGGTTAACTAGTGGGACAGTTTTATAGAGCGGGTCGTTATGGACGCGGTGATACTAAATATGTGTACTTTTATTGTTTTTTTTTTTATTATTTACATAAAGAAATGAATTTATTGGGGAATACTTTTTTCATTATATATGAAATTTTTTTTACACATGTTAATTTTTATTTTTTTTTATTTTTTACTTTGTCCCAGGGTGGGACATCTGCGATCTGACAGGCGGTGCAGGAGGCTTCTCAGCGCCTGCTCTCAGGCCACCTGGACGGGATAGTACGCCTAGGTTCAGAAAAGAGTTAAACAGAACTCTTATCAAAATTTTTATCCTCGCAATACATTGCAGTCATCATATTCTATAGCACTGTGCACTTACAATTGCTCATTTTGTCTTTCTACCCAGTTACTTTTTCTCTTTTCCATTAGATCTATGACATTAGGTGATTAAAAACTGAGTATTTGACTCCTTCTAAACTCTAAGTTAGAACAGGAAGCCTATTTTCCCTGTGGCGGCGTCACACACAACGACAAAAAATCGGTCCGTTTTAGACGGTCGATTGTCGGATCAAAATGCAAACATCACACATCCTTCTGGCATCCGATTTTCCTTCAAAGATGTGATTTAGTCGCCTGTGTGTGTACCTTGTAACATCCGATTTTCATCCGACTTGCGAGATTTTCTCGCAGGCTTGCAAAACTGACATATAATGGATCCAAAAGAATAGTATTTCAATCACAAAAAAAAGAATAGATATATACACATAGAACACATATATATATATATATATATAATATATATATATATATACATGTCATTGTGACATGTACATATACATATATTTATAGTTCCTAGACTTCTACATACTGTTATAGCCGCTAATTCAATTGCCGGCTTCTGTGAAATCACAGAAGCCGACATGAAATGATACATTGTTTCCACACAGTTAACCATGTCATTTCCTGTATTTTGATATTTGTTTAGAACTTACAATTACATAAGTGTATTTGTGCAAAATTTCAGACATGTAGGGGTTAATTAAAGGTGTAATTTCGTTGAAAAAAAATGCGTGGGCTCCCGCTGTATTTTCTCCACCAGACAGACAAAGCAAGCGAGTGGGGGCAGATAATAACAGCCTAGGGAGGGTACATTTTTTGTGCCCCCACTGGCTACTAACATCTGCCCCCAGACACCCCAGAAAGGGCAAATCTATAATTAGATTCGCCCTTTCTGGCACTTTGCCCGTCTATTCCCATTGCCCTGTAGCGGTGGCGAATGGGTTAATAATCTCACCTTACTGTCACCTTAGTATTGAAAGGTGACCTTAAGGCAGGTTAATAATTGAGAGCTGTCAATTAGACAACTATTAATTATTAATCCTATTGAAGTAAATAAAAAAACACACACACACTTTAAGAATAAATAATTTTAATGAAATAAAAACACATTTTTTTGACCATATTTTATTTTACACTTAATCCGTGCGAAGTCATTGATCTCCTAAAATAAAGAAAAAAAAATAAAACAACATTATTCTTACCTATTCCGCCGATCTGTCACGTCCCACGCTGTAATCCTTCACAAAGGGTTAACTAGCTTTGAGCCAAGCAGTGCAAGTAATCCTGCATGCTCAGCTCAAAGCTCCTGAATGAATAAGTTCCTCTCCTGGCGACAGGAGAGGATGTGTTTCATAATGAAGCTTAATTGATTGTGTCCACTTTCCCTTTAGGTCAGGTCACTAAAGTTAAATTGCCAATAAATCAATTAAGCTCCATTCATGAATCTATTCCTCTACTTTCGCTGGGAGAGGAACTTATTCATTCAGGGGAATACAGGTCTGAGACAGCATTATTAGCTCTCTGCGACCTGTAACCTGTTAACCCTTTCTGATGGATTACACCGTGGGACCTGACTGTACATCGGATTGGTAAGTATAATTTTGCTTTTTTATTTTATTTTTATTACAGGAAATGGTTTTAGCAGGAAAATAAAATATTGTCAAAAACTGTGTGATTATTTAATTAAACTTATTTTTTATTAAACTGTGTGTGTTTGATTTTTCTTTCATACAATAGGATTAATAATTGATAGTTGTCTAATTGACAGCTCTCAATTATTAACCTGCCTTAAGGTCACCTTTCAATACTAAGGTGACAGTAAGGTGAGATTATTAACCCATTCGCCACCGCTACAGGGCAATGGGAATAGACGGGCAAAGTGCCAGAAAGGGCGAATCTAATTATAGATTTGCCCTTTCTGGGTGTCTGGGGGCAGATGTTAGTAGCCAGGGGGGGCACAAAAAAAAAGTACCCTCCCTAGGCTATTATTATCTGCCCCCACTCGCTTGCTTTGTCTGTCTGGTGTAGAAAATACAGCGGGAGCCCACGCATTTTTTTGTCAACGAATTTACACCTTTAATTAACCCCTACATGTCTGAAATTTACCACAAATACACTCATGTAATTGTAAGTTCTAAACAAATATCAAAATACAGGAAATGACATGGCTAACTGTGTGGAAACAATGTATCATTTCATGTCGGCTTCTGTGATTTCACAAAACCCGGCAATTGAATTAGCGGCTATAACAGTATGTAGAAGTCTAGGAACTATAAATATATATATATATATATATACATGTCACAATGACATGTATATATATATATATATATATATGTGTGTTCTATGTGTATATATCTATTCTTTCTAGTCTTTATTAAAGCTGTCAGTGTGATTTTACAGTATAGCCGGGGATGAATTGCCGGTTTTTCTAAAGGACACCGATGCGATTTCATCGCAAGTCACACATGCGGTCCGTTTGTAATCCGATTTTTCATCGCTCCCATAGACTTGCATTGGCGATTGTCGACCCACAATCGGTGACAATCGCAGCATGCTGCGATTGTACACGGACGTTTAAAACGGACCACAAAAAATCTGATACTGGGAGCTGCTCCATAGATCAACATAGGTCCGACTGCAATGCGATTTTTCATCGCATTGCAGTCGTCCGATTCTGTCGCCAGTGTGACGCCGGCCTATGAGTCATCTCTGCAAAGTTCCTGGCAGGGGGAAGATGTGGAGCAGCCGAGACTGGAGTTGAAAAGGGGAATGACTCATGCAGTGAAAAGAGACGTCCTGTTTCTACATACAGCAGTGACAAGAGAAAAGAGAAGAGTTAACTGGGTATAAAAGACAAAATTATCAATTCACAGCACTATATAATATGATGACTGCAATATATTAACCCCTTAATGACCAAGCCATTTTGTAGGTTAAAGACCAGGCCAATTTTTACAATTCTGACCACTGTCTCTTTATGAGGTTATAACTCTGGAACGCTTCTGCGGATCTTGGCGATTCTGAGATTTTTTTCTCGCGACATATTGTACTTCATGATAGTGGTAAAATTTCTTCAATATAACTTGTGTTTATTTATGAAAAAAACGGAAATATGGCAAAAATTTTAAAAATTTTGTAATTTTCAAACTTTTAATTTTTATGCCATTAAATCAGAGAGATATGTCACAAAAATTAGTTAATAAATAACATTTCCCACATGTCTACTTTACATCAGCACAATTTTAGAACCAAAATTTTTTTTGTTAGGAAGTTATAAGTGTTAAAAGTTGACCAGCAATTTCTCATTTTTCCAACAAAATTTACAAAACCATTTTTTTTAGGGACCACCTCACATTTGAAGTCACTTTGAGGGGTTTATATGGCAGAAAATACCCAAAAGTGACACCATTCTAAAAACTGCACCCCTCAAGGTACTCAAAACCACATTCAAGAAGTTTATTAACCCTTTAGGTACTTCACAAGAATTGAAGCAATGTGGAAGGAAAAAATGAACATTTAACTTTTTTTCCCAAAATTTTTCTTTCGACACAATTTTTTTCAATTTTGTCAAGGGTATCAGGAAAACATGAACCACAATATTTGTTGTACAATTTCTCCAGAGTACAGCGATACCCCATGTGTGGGGGTAAACCACTATTTGGGCACATGGCAGAGCTCTGAAGGGAAGCAGCGCCATTTGACTTTTTTGGCTGGAATTGAGATTGGACGCCATATCGCATTTGGAGAGTCCCTGTGTGCCTAAACAGTGGAAACCCCCCACAAGTGACCCAATTTTGGAAACTAGACCCCCCAAGGAACTTATCTAAATGTGTTGTGAGAGCTTTTAACCCCCGAGGGCTTCACAGAAGGTTATAACGTAGAGCCGTAAAATTAAAAAATCATATTTTTTCCACAAAAATGATCTTTTCATCCCAATTTTTATTTTCCAAAGGATAAAAGGACCCCAAAAGTTATTGTGCAATTAGTCCTGAGTACGCTGATACCCCATATGTGGGGGTAAACCACTATTTGGGCGCATGGCAGAGCTCGGAAGGGAAGCAGCGCCAGTTGACTTTTTTGGATGGAATTGAGATTGGACGCCATGTCGCATTTGGAGAGTCCCTGTGTGCCTAAACAGTGGAAACCCCCCACAAGTGACCCAATTTTGGAAACTAGACCCCCCAAGGAACTTATCTAAATGTGTTGTGAGAGCTTTTAACCCCGAGGGCTTCACAGAAGGTTATAACGTAGAGCCGTAAAATTAAAAAATCATATTTTTTCCACAAAAATGATCTTTTCATCCCAATTTTTATTTTCCAAAGGATAAAAGGACCCCAAAAGTTATTGTGCAATTAGTCCTGAGTACGCTGATACCCCATATGTGGGGGTAAACCACTATTTGGGCGCATGGCAGAGCTCGGAAGGGAAGCAGCGCCATTTGACTTTTTTGGCTGGAATTGAGATTGGACGCCATGTCGTATTTGGAGAGCCCCTGTGTGCCTAAACAGTGGAAACCCCCACAAGTGACCCCATTTTGGAAACTAGATCCCCCAAGGAACTTATCTAGATGTGTGGTGAGAGCTTTGAACCCCCAAGGGCTTCACAGAAGGTTATAACGTAGAGCAGTAAAATTAAAAAATCATATCTTTTCCACAAAAAATGATCTTTCCACCCCCAATTGTTATTTTCCAAAGGGTAACAGGACCCCAAAAGTTATTGTGCAATTTGTCCTGAGTACGCTGATACCCCATATGTGGGGGTAAACCACTATTTTGACGCATGGCAGAGCTCAAAAGGGAAGGAGCGCCTTTTTCAAATGCAGACTTTGATGGAATGGTCTGCGGGTGTCATGTCACGTTTGGAGAGCCCCTGATGTGCCTAAACAGTAGAAACCCCACACAAGTGACCCAATTTTGGAAACTAGACCCCCAAGGAACTTATCTAGATGTGTGGTGAGCACTTTGAACCCCCAAGTGCTTCACAGAAGTTTATAACGTAGAGCCGTGAAAATAAAAAATCATATTTTTTTCCACAAAAATAATCTTTTTGCCTCCAAATTTTTATTTTTATAAGGGTAACAGGAGAAATAGGACCCCAAAAGCTATTGTGAAATTTGTCCTGAGTACGCTGATATCCCATATGTGGGGGGGGAACCACTATTTTGACGCATGGCAGAGATCGAAAGGGATGGAGCACCGTTTTTAAATGCAGACTTTGATGGAATGGTCTGCGGGTGTCATGTCGCGCTTGGAGAGCCCCTGATGTGCCTAAACAGTAAAAAAAAAACACAAATGACCCAATTTTGCAAACTATACCCCCCAAGGAACTTATCTAGATGTGTGGTCAGCACTTTGAACCCCCAAGGGCTTCACAGAAGTTTATAACGTAGAGCTGTGAAAATAAAAAAATCATATTTTTTTCCACAAAATGACCATTTTGCCCCCAAATTTTTATTTTTCTAAGGGTAACAGGAGAAATAGGACCCCAAAAGCTATTGTGCATTTTGTCCTGAGTACGCTGATACCACATATGTGGGGGGGAACCACTGTGATCGCCTTACTGCGATCTTTGGGAGGCACAATGAACAAATCCACAAAAGGTGAAGAATTGGTTTTCTTTTTTGCGCAGTTCCTCGTGCGGTATTAGTGATTAGGCGACTTTATTCCTCGGATCGGTGCGATTACAGTGATACCAGATTTACATCCTTTTTTCATCTTTAGCTTCTGTCACACACTAAAAGATGCTTTTTTTTGGAATAATGTTTTGTAAGAAATGTTTGCATCGCCGTATTTTGAGAGCTATAATTTTTCCATATTTCGGCCGACAGAGTTATCTGTGGGCTTATTTTTTGCGGGACGAGCTGACGTTTTTATTGGTACCATATTCGGGCACATAACGTTTTTTGATCGCTTCCTATTCCGATTTTTGTGGAAGCAGAATGAACAAAAACCAGCAATTCAGGAATTGTTTTTTTTTTTTTTTTTCCTTCGTTCCGTGTGTGGTAAAATTGATAAAGCAGCTTTATTCTTCTGGTTACTACGATTACAGCGATACCTCATTTATATATTTTTTTTATGTTTTGGCTTTTTTACACAATAAAAAAATTTATAGAAAAAATAATTATTTTTGCATCAGTTTATTCCGCGAGCTATAACTTTTTTATTTTTTCGCTGATGATGCTGTATAGCAGCTTGTTTTTTGCGGGACAAGATGACGCTTTCAGCGGTACCATGATTATTTACATCTGACTTTTTGATCGCGTGTTATTGCACTTTTTCCAAGCGGTATAATGATACCGCTTGGAAAAGTATAATTTACTACTTTTTTGTGTTTTTTTTTTACGGCTTTCACTGAAGGGGTTAACTAGGGTTACGCTTTTATAGATGGGATTTTTACAGACGTGGTGATACCAAACACGTGTATTTTTTTTGTTTTTTATTTTTTTTATTACATAAAAATGTGTATTTTTTAGGGGATTTTTTTTATTATTTTTTAATATTTTTTTTACAATTTTTTTAAAAAAATGATTTTTTTTAACTTGTCCCTTTATGGGACTTTCACTTTTTTTTACTTTTTATTGCAGTTACAATGCATTGCAATGCTCCAGCATTGCAATGCATTGTACCTATAGGGAAAGCTGCTGTGAGCATGATCACAGCAGCTCTCCGTAGATAGATGACCGGAGGTTGTCATGACAACCCCCGGGTCATCAAGGCCGAGATCGGGCCCTGCAAATACATTGCAGGGCGCCGATCTGAGGCAGAGGGAGCTCCCGACCCTCTGCCTCCCCCCCTGAGCGCTGCGATCGCGCTCGATCGCAGCAGTCAGGGGGTTAACAGCCAGGGGCGGTGGGGGCTCCGCTCCTGGCTGTCAGTGCAGGAAGTCGGCCACTGCAGCGCCGGCTCCTGCACTGATCGCGCTGGAGAAGCTGAAATTTCAGCTTCTCCTGCGCGATCTCTGCTGTGTTTGGTCAGTCAGATTGACTGACCAAGCACAGCGCTGTAGGTGCGGGGACCGACGGCAAAGGTCCCCGCACCGCTTGCCGTGCCTGTCAGCTGTCTGTGACAGCTGTCGGCACTGATCTACCACTGCGTGTTTACACGCAGTGGTAGATCAAAGGCATGACGTGCACAGTCCGTCCTGGTGCCGGAACTGGCACCTTGCCATGACGGACTGTGCACGTCATTGGACATTAAGGGGTTAAGAGGATAAAAACTTTGATTGGTGGAGGAGTGCTTCTTTAAACTAAGAGAAGGGCTGCCTGGAGAATGCAGTTGAAAGGGCACTCCAAAAACCACATATAAAATAGGAGTAGAAAAGAAGGTGAACATACACTGTTTTTATTTCAATTTGGGTCCCTAATTGATTAAGCTAGGGTAGGGTTTTCAAGTAATGGCCAACCTCTAAAATTCAATGATTAAGAGGTGTGCCCAATACTTTTGTCAATTGAATATATAAAGAAAGAATTGGAGCCAGGGGTGAAACTATGACGGTTGCCACTGCGGTCAGGGACCTAGCAGGTCAGACGCACATTTGTTTCAACAGATTCCTCCTGCATGGCAACATGATCACGCAGGAGATGCTGAAATTTCAGCATCTTCCGCCAGGTCAGTGCAAGAGCTCAGCGCTGCCAGTGGCTGAGCTTCTGCACTAGCAGAACGATGCTGTGAGCCTCAGCCGAATTGTAGGTGAGGACGTTGCTGGAGCTCGGCCAGGTAAGTAAAAACTTTTTTTTTTGTAAAGCAGTGGTATGGGCACATTATACCGGTGTTGGGTGCATTATACTGCTATGGTGGGTAGGGGGGGAAGGGGATGCATTATACTGCTATGGGGCTGCTGCATTTTATACTCCTATGAGGCTGCTGCATTATACTATATATGACTATGGGGTGCATAATACTACTATGAAGTACTATGGGTGCATTATACTATGAACTGTGCAGTATATTATATAGAGGACTATGGGGTGCATTATATTATATGGAGGACTATGGGTGTGAATTATACTTCTTACATGGTCCCCATGACTTCTATGTAAGCCCCTGATGAGTATAATGGTTTATTTTCTTTTATACATTATGCAAATTGGTTTTAAGTGTCATAGCGTTTTTTGTTTGTTTTTGTAAATGAAACCCATTGATGGTATTGTGTCTCAGGGTTCTTTGGTTCACTGAAATCAATCTCAGATGCCTGTGATAATTAGTTTGCCATGTGAGCCCAATAAAAGGAAAACTGGATGTTCCACACTGTTGAGCAGGCCAGAGTTTTCAAGTAACATGGGAAAGAAAAAGGATCTCTCTGCTGCTGAAAAGCATCAAATAGTGCAAAGCCTTGGTCAAGGGATGAAACATCAGATATTTTCCGAAAACTTAAGCGTGATCATCATACTGTTAAGAGATTTGTGGCTGATTCTGAGCACAGACGTGTTCGTGCTGATAAAGGCAGAATGAGGAAGGTTTCTTCCAGGCAAATTCATCGGATTAAGAGAGCAGCTGCTAAAAAGCCATTACAAACCAGCAAACAGATATTTGAAGCTGCTGGTGCCTCAGGAGTCCCTCGAACCTCAAGGTGTAGGATCCTTCAAAGGCTTGCTGTGGTGCATAAACCTTCTATTCGGCCACACCTAAACAGTCCTCACAAGCAGAAACAGTTGCAGTGTGCCCAGATACACATGAAGACTAATTTTCAAAAAGTCTTGTTTTCTGATGAGTGTCGAGCAACCCTGGATGGTCCAGATGGATGGAGTAGTGGATGGTTGGTGGATGGCCACCATGTCCCAACAAGGCTGCGACGTCAGCAAGGAGGTGGAGGAGTCATGTTTTGGGCTGGAATCATGGGGAAACAGCTGGTAGGGCCCTTTAAGGTTCCTAAAGGTGTGAAAATGACCTCTGTAAAGTATATAGAGTTTCTGACTGACAACTTTCGTCCATGGTATAAAAAGCAGAAACGTGCCTTCAGGAGCAAAATCATCTTCATGCATGACAATGCACCATCTCATGCTGCAAAGAATACCTCTGACTCATTGGCTGCTATGGGCATAAAAGGAGATAAACTCATGGTGTGGCCACCATCTTCCCCTGACCTCAACCCTATAGAGAACCATTGGAGTATCATCAAAGCAAAAGATCTATGAGGGTGGGAGGCAGTTCACATCAAAACAGCAGCTCTGGGAGGCTATTCTGACTTCATGCAAAGAAATACAAGCAGAAACTCTCCAAAAACTCACAAGTTCAATGGATGCAAGAATTGTGAACGTGATATCAAAGAAGGGTTCCCATGTTAACATGTAACTTGGCCTGTTAGGATATTTTGGAGTTAAATAGCTTTTTTGTTCAGTGAATGTTACCTCCTAATGCTGCAAATTCCACAAATGAGCTTTTTCAGTTCTTTAAAACATATCAAATGTTTAGAAATTCTACTGTGCCTAGTAATTTGGAACAGTGCATTTTGAGTTTTTTTTCATTTTGGATATTATACGGTTATCATTGGGAGGTTTCTTCAATAAAATTCGATGTATACTCTAACGGGTGATGACTTTTATTAGACTGACTGTCATTTGCACTGACCACTTAGGAAAATCAGAGAAAAATATCATTTGCATAATAATTTGGAACATGGTATAGAACAACGGCAGAACGGGGGTTAAATATATACCAGGATAGGCCACTGAGGTCAGACTATACAACAATGCAACAAAGCTATAGTGTGCAAAATGAATAGGGAAAATGTGGGTTGAATTTGGGTTGAAAATATTTTGGCTTGGGGGGCCCATTTGAAAGTTTGCCCTGGGGCCCATAACTTTGTAGTTATGCCACTGATTGGAGCCATTGTTTTGCTAGATGAGAATCGCGGATCCCACTGGTTACAATGGTACCCTGAGGTCATGTGATGATACCAGGATACGGTGGCCTGTGAAATCAAGCTATAAGTTGGGTTTTACAGGCTGTGTCAGAGAGTGTATGAGACCAGTGATCAAACTGAAAATTATACATGTCCCACAGTGGGACTATATGAAAAAACACAAAAAAAGGCACACAAATCACTAAAATCCTTTTCGCCACACAAAACGCAGCGTTTGTGATAAAACAAAATTAAACAAAAAAAGTACACATAATTTGTTTTTCCACATACAGAATAACCTGCTCTATAAATAAAACTGGCACATTATTTATTACGTATGGCAAACGCCATAAAAAAAATTATAAAAAAAGGCCAAAATTGTTGTTTTTTCATCATACTGACATACATGTTTGGCATTATTGTAGTGGGGAGAGAGCACTTAACAATTTATGGGGTGCATGTCACAAGGTGGGCACAATGTATGGGGGTGCTACAATATATGGGAGCGCTACACAGAACGGGGACACAATGCATGGGCACTAAACTGGTAGATTTGTAATTCTCAAATAAAAAGCCTGGCATGGATGTTACAAAATAGTCACTGCAGCCGTAGACGAATTCATTGAGAGGTGCAATTTCTACAATGGGGTCACTTTGGGGTTTTTCACACGCAAACTATTCTAGCAAAATCTGTGCTCCAAAAGCCAAACGGCACATCTACCTTCTCAGCATTGATGTGTGGCCTAACAGTAATTTCTGATGACATGTAGGGCATCACCATGTTCAGGAGAAATTGCGCCATAAATTATGGGGTCCAGTTTCACCTATTACCAGAAAAAAGAGCAAAGTGTTATCCAGCTTCTTGAGTGCAAAAATGTAGCTTATTATCCAAAATTTAAAACATGATTGCAAGATATCCATGGTGATCTAAGAGCAACATGTTTCAAAAACTGAGAATGTGTATTTTTATCAAAGCTGATGACAGAATAAATCATAGCGAAATATACAGTCATGCCAAAAGTTTTGAGAATGACACAAATATTATATTTTCACATGATCTGCTGCCCTCTGGTTTTTATGTGTGTTTGACAGATGTTTTCATCACAGACAGAAATATAATAATTGCAAACATATGAGTAACAAAAGCTTATATTGACAGTTAGAATGAGTTAATGCAGCAAGTCAATATTTGCAGTGTTGACCCTTCTTCTTCAGGACCTCTGCAATTCTCCCTGGCATGCTCTCAATCAACTTCTGGACCAAATCCTGACTGATAGCAGTCCATTCTTGCACAATCAATCCTT
>JARQOD010000001.1:192707469-192745744 GCA_033576555.1 Oophaga sylvatica
TGCACAGAGATTGAAGCTTCAGAGACTGGGAGTTCTGTGGAAACTGTTTTGGTAAGAATACAAGGAGCGAACAATGGAAAGGACACCATTGTAGGCATTTACTACAGGCCGCCTATGCAAGCTGAAGATATGGATGAACTCTTTATGCATCAAATGGCCAAGTTCTCCAAAAAATATGACATAGTGGTCATGGAGATTTCAACTATCCAGACATTTGTTGGGAATCTCTCTCAGGCAAAACTAACAGGTCCAGGAAATTCTTATTCTCTCTTGCTGACAACTTTATCTTCCAAAAGATAGGGGCGAAAACAAGGGGATCTGCTACCTTGGATCTAATCCTTATAAACAGGGAGAAAATGGTTGAGGAGGTAAGAGTGGCTGGGACCTTAGGAGGTAGCGACCATGCTATTTTAGAATTTTGGATAGCTAGAGGAGGAAGACCTGTGAAGACTCAGAAGAGAAAGCAGAAGAAATTTTTAATCACTCTCCATAATCTTTGAAAATTCTTGGAGAACAGGAGAAGTACCAGAAGACTGGAGAAGAGAAAATGTTGTTCCTATCTTCAAAAAGGGGAATAAGGTGGACCCAGGGAACTATAGGCCGGTGAGTCTGACATCTATACCATGAAAGATCTTTGAACAAATTATTAAACAACATGCATGTAAGTACCTGGACAAGAATGAAGTGCTTAACCAGAGTCAGAATGGGTTTGTAACTAATAAGTCATGTCAGACTAATTTAATTTCCTTCTATGACAGAATCACTGGGTGGATCAGGAAATGCTGTAGATTTATTATTAAATCTTGACTTCAGCAAAGCACTTGACAAAGTATCTCACACAATCCTTATTGAAAAAATGACTAAGTATGGAATGGACAAGGCAACTGTTAGGTGGATTCATAGCTGGCTTAGTGATAGGACCCAAAGAGTGGTAGTAAATGGCTGCACTGTTATGTTTAGGTAGCTGAGGAGAAAAAACAAAAACGGCAATACACAGAGAGGCTGGAACCTATTGGATTGCAGTAACCTGAACTAACCACACAACTAGAGGTAGCCGTGGAGAATTCCTATGTTGATCCTAGACGCCTCGTCACAGCCTGAGAGATAACTACACCTAAAGGCAGAAAGAGGAAAGCTATCTGCCCCAGAGCAGATCCCCAAAGAAAATAGGAAGCCCCCAAACATGTAATGGCGGTTAGACAAGAAGAAGCACGGACACAGACAGAAAATAGAATGAGCAAACGCTGGGGCCCAATCTGTCTAGACAGAAAAGTACAGGAAAGGATTCTTACTGCAATCCAAAAAAAAACCTAAAAAATACCAACTCTTCTGATTGCAAAAACACCTGAGATCACACGATCTCACCACCTAAATCTGAACTCTGGTGTAACAAAACTAAGCCGCAGCCACTGAAAAAACAGGAAAGAACAAATGAACAAATAACGGTGGCTACACATAAACTGAGAGGAGCACAGGCCCCAGAAGGGGACCTGGCTGACCTCCACAAAAGTGCAGAGAACAATGCAAAAAGCAAGCACAAAAATAAAAGCAGAAAATATCTTATCTGAAAGCAGAAGATGCACGCAAGACTCAGCAAACTTCCAAATGAACCAGGAACCACAACTGAGACAAGAACAATTGATCACCGGCAACCATCATGGGAGGGAACCTCCTTATATCAGACCAGTCAGTGATCCAAGATTGCCATTCCTCGCTGAAAGGTTCAGTACTGTCTGTAACCACCAGAGGGAGCCTCTGCTCAGAAACCATCTCTAGCACATTCATAACACTGCACATCCAGTTGGAAGAATGTATCAAGTGAGATACCACAGGGCTCTGTCTTGGCCCTGTATTATTCAACATCTTTATCAATGATTTAGATGAAGGAATTGAGGGTAAACTGGTTAAATTTGCTGATGACAGAAAGCTAGGAGGGATAGCTTATACTAGAGAAGAGAGAGAGAGGATTCAAAAAGATATAAATAAACTGGAGCAGTGGGCAGCAACTAACAGAATGGTTTTTAACAGGGAAAAATGCAAAGTGCTACATCTGGGAAATAAAAATGAAAAAAGCGTATACAGAATGGGAGGAATAGGGCTAAGCAACAGCACATGTGAAAAAGACTTGGGTATACTAATAGATCACAGAATGAACATGAGTCAACAGTGTGATGCAGCAGCAAAAAAGGCAAATACAATTCTGGGATGTATTAACAGAAGCATACAGTCTAGATCACGTGAAGTCATTATTGCCCTCTACTCCTCTTTGGTCAGACCTCATGTGGAATACTGTGTCCAGTTTTGGGCACCACATTTTAAAAAAGACATCAACAAACTAGAGCAAGTTCAGAGAAGAGCGACCAGAATGGTGTCCGGTCTGCAAACCATGTCCTATGAGGAACGGTTACAGGATTTGGGAATGTTTAGCTTGCATAAAAGAAGACTGAGAGGAGACTTAATAGCTGTCTAGAAATATCTCAAGGGCTGTCACATTGTAGAAGAATTATCTTTATTCTCATTTGCACAAGGAAAGACTGGAAGCAATGGGATGAAACTGAATGGGAGGAGACACAGATTAGATATTAGAAAAAACTTTTTGACAGTTACAGTGATCAATGAGTGGAACAGGCTGCCATGAGAGGTGGTGAGTTCTCATTCAATGGAAGTCTTCAAACAGAGGCTGGACAGACATCTGTCTGGGATGGTTTAGTGAATCCTGCTTTGAGCAGGGGGTTGGACCAGATGACCCAGGAGGTCCCTTCCAACTCTACCATTCAATGATTCTATGAAAGGCCTCATCCCCAACTACAACATAAGGCACAGGTTCAATATTAACCCCTTCACCCCCAAGGGTGGTTTGCACGTTAATGACCGGGCCAATTTTTACAATTCTGACCACTGTCTCTTTATGAGGTTATATCTCTGGAACGCTTCAACGGATCTTCGCGATTCTGAGATGTTTTCTCGTGACATATTGTACTTCATGATAGCCGTAAAATTTCTTGGACATAACTTGCGTTTATTTTTGAAAAAACGCAAATATGGCAAAAATTTTGAAAATTTTGCAATTTTCAAACTTTGAATTTTTATTCCCTTAAAACAGAAATTTGTCACACAAAATAGTTAATAAATAACATTTCCCACATGTCTACTTTACATCAGCACAATTTTGGAACCAAAATTTTTTTTGTTAGGAAATTATAAGGGTTAAAAGCTGACCAGCGATTTCTCATTTTTACAACAAAATTTACAAAGCCATTTTTTTTAGGGACCACCTCATATTTGAAGTCACTTTGAGGGGTCTATATACCAGAAAATACCCAAAAGTGACACCATTCTAAAAACTGCACCCCTCAAGGTACTCAAAACCACATTCAAGAATTTTATTAACCCTTCAGGTGCTTCACAGGAGCTGAAGCAACGTGGAAGGAAAAAATGAATATTTAACTTTTTAGCCACAAAAATGATATTTTACAAACTTTTTTATTTTCACAAGGGTAAAAGGAGAAAATGGACAGATAAAGTTGTTGTGCAATTTCTCCTGAGTATGCCAATACCCCATATGTGGGGGAAACTACTGTTTGGGCACACGGCAGAGCTCATAAGGGAAGGAGCGCCGTTTGACTTTTTCAAACTAAAATTGGCTGGAATTGAGATTGGACGCCATGTCGCGTTTGGAGAGCCCCTGATGCGCCTAAACAGTGGAAACCCCCCACAAGTGACACCATTTTGGAAAATAGACCCCCTAAGGAACTTATATAGATCTGTTGTGAGCACTTTGAACCCCATAGTGTTTCACAAAAGTTTATAATGCCTGGGTGTGAAAAAAAAAAAAAAACAATTTTCCACAAAAATTATTTTTTAGTCCCAAATTTTTGATTTTTCCCAATAAAATTGGACCACAAAAGTTGTTGTCCAATTTGTCCTGATTACGCTGATACCCCATATGTGGGGGGGACTGTTTGGGCGCACGGCAGGGCTTGGAAAAAAAGTAGTAACGTCTTGGAATGCAGACGTTGATGGGGGTCATGTTCCCTTTGCAGTGCCCCAGATGAGCCTAAACAGTGGAAACCCCCCACAAGTGACCACATTTTGGAAACTAGACCCCCTAAGGAACTTATCTAGATCTTTGGTGAGCACTTTGAACCCCCAAGTGCTTCACACAAGTTTATAATACCTGGGCATGAAAATAAAAAATCCTATCTTTTTCCCACAAAAATTATCTTTTAGTCACTAATTTTTTATTTTCCCAACTGTAACAGGAGAAATTGGACCACAAAAGTTGTTGTCCAATTTGTCCTGAGTACGCTGATACCCCATATGTGGGGGGAACCACAGTTTGGGCGCACGGCAGAGCTCGGAATGGAAGGAGCACCATTTGACTTTTTCCAACCAAAATTGGCTGGAATTGAGATTGGACGCCATGTTGCATTTGGAGAGCCACTGATGTGCCTAAACAGTAGAAACCCCCCACAAGTGACCCCATTTGGGAAACTAGACCCCCTAAGGAACTTATCTAGATCTTTGGTGAGCAATTTTAACCCCCAAGTGCTTCACACAAGTTTATAACGTAGAGCCGTAAAATTAAAAAATCATATTTTTTCCACAAAAATGATCTTTTCATCCCAATTTTTATTTTCCCAAGGGTAACAAGACTACAAAGTTATTGTGCAATTTGTCCTGAGTACGCTGATACCCCATATGTGGGGGTAAACCACTGTTTGGGTGCATGGCAGAGTTTGGAAGGGAAGGAGCGCCGTTTGACTTTTTCATCGCAGAAATGGCTGGATGCCATGTCGTGTTTGGAGAGCTCCTGATCTGCCTAAACAGTGGAAACCCCTGACAAATGACACCATTTTGGAAACTAGACCCTCAAGGAACTTATCTAGATGTGTGGTGAGCACTTTGAACCCCGAAGTGCTTCACAGAAGTTTATAACGTACAGCCGTAAAATAAATCTTTTTTTTTTTTTACTAAAATGATTTTTTCGCCCCCAATATTTTATTTTCACGAGGGTAACAGGAGAAATTGGACCCCAAAAGTTGTTGTCCAATTTGTCCTGAGTACGCTAATACCCAAGATGTGGGAGAAAACTACTGTATGGGCACACGTTGGGGCTTGGAAGGGAAGTAGTGACGTTTTGGATTGCAGACTTTGATGGAATGGTCTGGGGGCGTCATGTCGCATTTGGAGAGCCCCTGATGCGCCTAAACAGTGGAAACCCCCCCCAAGTGACCCCATTTTGGAAAATAGACCCCACAAGGAACTTATCTAGATGTGTGGTGAGCACTTTGAACCCCAAAGTGCTTCACAGAAGTTTATAATGTACAGCCGTAAAAATAAAAAATCCTTTTTTTTTTTTACAAAAATGATTTTTTTTGCCCCCAATATTTTATTTTCACAAGGGTAACAGGAGAAATTGGACCCCAAAAGTTGTTGTCCAATTTGTCTTGAGTACGCTGATACCCAATATGTGGGAGAAAACTACTGTATGGGTACACGTTGGGGCTCGGAAGGGAGGTAGTGACGTTTTGGATTGCAGACTTTGATGGAATGGTCTGGGGGCGTCATGTCGCATTTGGAGAGCCCTGATGCGCCTAAACAGTGGAAACCCCCACAAGTGACCCCATTTTGGAAAATAGACCCCACAAGGAACTTATCTAGATGTGTGGTGAGCGCTATGAAGCCCCAAGTGCTTCAGAGAAGTTTATAACGTACAGCCGTAAAAACAAAAAAATATTTATTTTTTTTTACAAAAATTATATTTTCGCCCCCAGTTTTTTATTTTCCCAAGGCTAATAGAATAGGACAAATTGCACAATAACTCCTGGGGTCCAGAGTACGCTTATACCCATATGTGGGGGTAAACTACTGTTTGGGCGCATGGCAGAGCTCAAAAGTGAAGGAGCACCGTTTGACTTTTTCAATGCAGAATTGGCTGGAATTGAGATCAGACGCCATGTCACATTTGGAGAGCCCCTGATGTGCCTAAACAGCAGAAACCCCCCAATTCTAACTCCAACCCTAACCCCAACACACCCATAACCCTAGTCCAACCCTAACCACAAACCTAACCCTAACACACCCCTAACCCTAATAATAACCCTAATCCTAACTTTAGCGCCAACCCAACCCTAACTTTAGCCGCAACCCTAACCCTAACCCAATGGGAAAATGGAAATAAATACATTTTTTTAATTTTATTATTTTTCCCTAACTAAGGGGGTGATAAAGGGGGGTTTGATTTACTATTTATAGCAGGTTTCTTATGATTGGCAGCTGTCACGCTAAAAGACGCTTTTTATTGCAAAAAATAATTTTTGCATCACCACATTTTGAGAGCTATAATTTTTCTATATTTTGGCCCACAGAGTCATGTGAGGTCTTATTTTTTGAGGTACGAGTTGACGTTTTTATTGGTTCCATTTTTGAGCACGTGACATTTTTTGATCGCTTTTTATTTCGATCTTTGGGAGATTAGAATGAACAAAAATCAGCAATTCATGAATTTCTTTTGGGGGAGGCGTTTATACCGTTCCGCGTGTGGTAAAATTGATAAAGCAGTTTTATTCTTCGGGTCAGTACGATTACGGCGATACCTCATTTATATAATTTTTTTTATGTTTTGGTGCTTTTATAGAATAAAAACAATTTTATATAAAAAATTATTATTTTTGCATCGCTTTATTCTGCGAGCTATAACTTTTTTATTTTTTCGCTGATGATGCTGTATTGCAGCTCGTTTTTTGCAGGACAAGATGACGTTTTCAGCGGTACCATGTTTATTTATATCGTTCTTTTTGATCGCGTGTTATCCCACTTTTTGTTCGGCGGTATGATGATAAAGCATTGATTTTTTGCTTTGTTCTTTTATTTTTTTTTAAGGGGTTCACTAAAGGGGTTAACTAGTGGGACAGTTTTATAGGGGGGGTCATTATGGACGCGGCGATACCAAATATGTGTACTTTTATAGTTTTTTTTTTATTACAGGAATAAATGAATTTATTGGGGAATATTTTTTTTTTTTTTTTTGGAATTTTTTTTTACACTTTTTTTTTTTTTTTTTTAACTTTTATACTTTGTCCCAGGGTGGGACATCACTGTGTAGGGTGAGATCGCTGGTGTGACAGTGTGCACAGCACTCTGTCACACCAGCGATCGCTCTGGCGCTGCTGCAGGCTTCTCAGTGCCTGCTCTCAGCAGGCACTGAGGAAGCCGCCTCGCTGCAGGACCCGGCGGCCATTTTGGATCCGGGTCCTTGGAGGGAGGAGAGTCCCTCGGAACAGCGTGACACATCACGCTGTTCTGAGGGTCTCAGGGGAGCGTGCAGGGAGCCCCCTCCCTGCGCGATGCTCCCCTGTGCCCCTGGTACACTGCGATCATGTTTGATCGCGGTGTGCCAGGGGTTAATGTGCCGGGAGCGGTCCATGACCACTCCTGACACACAGTCCCGGGTGTAGCGTGAAATCTATACAAAAATGACCGGACATCCAACTTAGATCAGTGACAGGTGCTAACTAGGTCCAACTCATATACTACAAGAGAAAAGTAGCACACTGTGCGCTTAGCTTGCAAACACGAAATATGAAAAATATGAAATATACATCATACTTAGAAATATGAAATTGAGAAGTCTTAGCGCAAAGATGCCAATTATGTGACTGATAGCAGTCAAGGCTCTCTCGTATATCAGTCCCTACAATGCTACTCGCTTAGAAAAGTCGTCTGCAGGGACCTATGAATCCTCTTTTCAGACTAGTCTGAAAAGAGGATTCATAGGTTCCCATGCAGACAAAGTCTGAAAAGAGGATTCATAGGTTCCCATGCAGACAGAGTCTGAAAAGAGGATTCATAGGTTCCCATGCAGACAGACTTTTCTAAAGCGAGGATAGGCATTAGTTAGGGACCTGATATACGAGAAGAGCCTTGATGTGGCTATCAGGCTCACATAATTTGGCCATCTTATGCGCTAAGACTTCTCAATTTTTCATATTTCTAAGGTAATGATGTAATTCATTTTTCATATTTTTCATATTTCGTGTTTGCAAGCTATAGCGCTACAGTGTGCTACCTTTTCTTCTTGTATGTATATGAGTTGGTGACTCTAGGTTTAGCACCTGTTCACACTGAATCTAAGTTTGGATGTGCCGGTCAGTTTTTTGATATGTATTCATTTACCTTCTGCCTGAGCACTCCACCTGGTGGTCACAGGCCTTTTAATTACAGCAGGTTCATCACCCCTCCACAGAGATGTAGATTTTAAAGAGTCTGAAAAGAGGATTCATAGGTTCCCATGCAGACAGACTTTTCTAAAGCGAGGATAGGCATTAGTTAGGGACCTGATATACGAGAAGAGCCTTGACGTGGCTATCAGGCTCACATAATTTGGCCATCTTATGCGCTAAGACTTCTCAATTTTTCATATTTCTAAGGTAATGATGTAATTCATTTTTCATATTTTTCATATTTCGTGTTTGCAAGCTATAGCGCTACAGTGTGCTACCTTTTCTTCTTGTATGTATATGAGTTGGTGACTCTAGGTTTAGCACCTGTTCACACTGAATCTAAGTTTGGATGTGCCGGTCAGTTTTTTGATATGTATTCATTTACCTTCTGCCTGAGCACTCCACCTGGTGGTCACAGGCCTTTTAATTACAGCAGGTTCATCACCCCTCCACAGAGATGTAGATTTTAGAGTCTGAAAAGAGGATTCATAGGTTCCCATGCAGACAGACTTTTCTAAAGCGAGGATAGGCATTAGTTAGGGACCTGATATACGAGAAGAGCCTTGACGTGGCTATCAGGCTCACATAATTTGGCCATCTTATGCGCTAAGACTTCTCAATTTTTCATATTTCTAAGGTAATGTGTAATTCATTTTTCATATTTTTCATATTTCGTGTTTGCAAGCTATAGCGCTACAGTGTGCTAGCTGTGATAATCAGCTGACACCCGGCGGCGATTAGCTGCGCTCCCCCCGGGAGCGCAGCTGATCACCCTGGACGTACTATTCCGTCCATGGGAATGAGGTCCAGGGTCACATGGACGGAATATTACGTCCGATGGAATAAAGGGGTTAAAGCCAGGAAGCTGACGTGGTGGTGGTAGGTCCAACTGGTTATTGTGCAGCCGCCAACCCATAATGGAAGAATTGAAGACTCAAGAGTCTCCAGTTCTTCCATAAGCCCCAATGTCTACAATTATAAATCTGTAGTTACTGTCAACCAGAGCCAACAAAACTACAGAAAAATATTGTTTATAATTATAGAATTGGGACCCTGAGTTTGGCGGCTTACACACACAGATGTGCTTCCCATCCAGGGCTCCAATACAATTGGGAAATTGGCATTGCTCCTCAAATCCCCTGGCAATCCTCATCCAGTCTTCCAGCTTGGGCTCAGGCATGACCACTTGATGAAGTCTGATCCAGATTTGGGAACATGTATCACGAACTATGCCAGATATGGTAGATCTCCCTATCAAAAACTCCAGATGGAATGCGGCATATGAAATGCCTGTTGTGAGGAACCTACAATTAAACAAATGTAGATAGATCAAACATTACTACATGCAAAAGGTTTCATAAATTAAATATAGATCACCCGAACAGTGTGTAAATAACAAGCAAGCCAAACACTACATATACACAAGGCAAAGGTCTATGTGAATTTCACTTAAACATCATAGTATTGTTACTTAGAGCTGATATTTGGGATATATTAAGAAGATAATGAAGCAAAAGGGGTCAGTGCCAAAGAAAAGTTGAGAGAAAACACATCATCAACATACATGTATGTAGCTGAGGAATACATACCGTAACGTAAGGAGAAGGCGCTCCTCTGCAGAGATACATTTGCGCATCCTGGTGTCCTGGTAGGTGATCCCTGGGCGCACTGTCTCCAACAAAACATTAAAGGTGGCAATGCTCATCCTACAAAATAGGAAAAACTTGTCGGATGTGTCCGAAGAGATGCATAAAGGCGGTGAAAATGGCCTTTATTGAGGCGTTGCCTCAAATGCTGATGCACCCACATTTGTCTCCTCCTCCTCGGATCAACTATCACTGGGTATGGCTGCCCAAAGTGGGGGACAAAACCCAGTTGTACAGAACTCGGTCAATTGGGGTGAACTGAAGTGTGCCAGACATTATGGCAAACAACCAGCAGTACTCCAACACAAGCACAGCACTAAAATGGCCAGATTGGGGGCTGCCACCTGATGCAGAGGCAATAAATAGGGTTGCTGATGATGGTTTAAATTATTTTCAGGCCTAAAAACTATTATATGTACATTTTGCAAGGTCGCGAGAAAAAAAACGCAATACGGATGCCATATAGATTACATACGGATGCTTACATGCACAAAATACGCAGCCATAGCTTGACAACAGATGACATACGGATCACTGTTCAGGGAAATTTTCTGCGTATTCCGTCCATACAATACGGTCTGTATTTTTATACGTTGTGTCTGACGCCGGCCTAAGTGCCAGAATTCGCATATCTTAGAGATGCGCCTTTTGTGGGGTGGCTGAGAGCTGATGTTTTTAGCCAGGGGTGGCAATATCCATGGACCCTTCCTAGGCTATTAATATCAGCCCGCAGCTGGCTGCATAGCCTTTTCTGGTTATTAATTATAAGGGGACACCATGTCATTTTTTGGGGGGTCCCCCATTTTAATAGCCAGTAATGGCTAAGTATACAGTTGTGAGCTGTTATTAATAGCCTGGGAAGCTCCATGGGTATTCCCCCCTTCCAGGCTGTAAACATCTGCCACCAGTTGTCAGCTTTCCCTCTGCTGGTTACAAAAATTGCGAGAGAAACCATGCCTTTATTTTTCAGAAAAATAATCTTTTATTAAGTAAATACATGTACAGTAATTTTCACACACACTGTACTAATTGTATTTGTCACAGACATCTATATAGCTAGCTATTCTATTTGTATTTACTGTATGTAATCCTTCTCTTCTATTCTGTCGGCTCCTGCAGCTATTTTACAGAACACAGCAGATGAATTGCCGGCCTTTATTCTATCTCTCTCTCTATATATACATATACACACACACACATATATATACATATATATACACAGCTCTGCAAAATTTTCAGTTTGACTGATTTTTCTCTTTATAGGTATTTTTTGAGTAAAATGTAAATTGCTCTTTTATTCTATAAACTACTGACAACATGTCTCCGAATTTCCTAGCAATAATTTTTGTATTTATTTTCAGAAAATGAAAAATGGTCAAAATAACAAAAAAATGCAGTGCTTGTGGACCTCAAATAATGCTAAGAAAACAACTTCATAACCATTTAGAAACAACAATTCTAATGTTTTAACTCGGGAAGAGTTCAGAAATCAATATTTTGTGGAATAACCATGATTTTTAATCACAGCTTTCATGCGTCTTGGCATGCTTTCCACCAGTCTTTCACACTTGTTTTGGGTGACCTTATGCCACTCCTGGTACAAAAAATTAAGCAGTTCTTTGTTTGATGGCTTGTGACTATCCATCTTTCAATGGGGTTTAGGTCTGGAGATTGGGCTGGCCATGACAGGGATTTGATGTGGTGGTCCTTCATCCACACAGTGATTGACCTAGCTGTGTGGCATGGAGCATTGTCCTGCTGGAAAAACCAGTACTCAGAGTTGGGGAAAATTGCCTGAGCAGAAGGAATCAACTGTTTTTCCAGGATCACCTTGTATGTGGCTTGATTCATACGTCCTTCTCAAAGATTAACCTGCCTCAATTACAGCCTTGCTGAAGCATTCCCAGATCATCACGATCCTCCACCAAATTTCACAGTGGGTGCAAGACACTGTGGCTTATACGCTTCTCCAGGTCTCCGTCTAACCATTAGACAACCAAGTGTTGGGCAAAGCTGAAAATTAGACTCATCAGTAGTGTTGAGCATTCCGATACCGCAAGTATCGGGTATCGGCCGATATTCGCGTTATCGGAATTCCGATACTTAATTCCGATACTTTTTCAATATCGTATACCGGAATCGGAAGTTCCCATAATTCTTTGAGAGGCAATGTGATGTTAGTCAGCCAATGATGAATCTTATGAAGTGTGGGCACATCCTGTAATGCTGCGGTCATCTTAACTAATGGCATGGCTGTGATTGGCTGCTGAAATGATGTCAGAATGCACTATAAAAGGCGCCGCAGCCATTTTAGCGTCACTGTGCTGTGAACTCAGTTAGGGACAGAACGCTACTCTGCTCACTCTGAGGGACAGTTAGATATTGCGATTTTGTGTACTACTGTGCTTGAGGCAGGCTAGTTTACCAACCGCTGTGTAAAGCTTCATTTTGCCAGTGTTGTTTTAACAGCTCTGTGCAAGGTGTGTGTGTGACAGTGCAGGTGACGCTGCAGTTTGCTCTGCATCCACCGCTGTTTGTAGGCATCTGCACGTGTCACTGACTCTTTTTTTTTTTATTTTATTTTGTGGAATTGGTGCAGCTCCATTATATTAGAAAAAAATCAAATCTATTAGTGTGACGTGCTTCCATCCGTATACAATACATTGGTTGCAAACACTATAGAAGTACAGAAAGGAGCCTTTCACAGCTACTGAACAGTTGTCTGCAGGGTTTACTGTAGTCTGTGAGCTTTTCATTTTGTGAGTGCAGATTACGCTCCAGTTAGTTCTTCAACCACTGCCAGTTGTAGTCTGCTGAGCGTGTGTTACTGCCTCATCCTTCACATTTTTCTCTAATTGGTGCTGCTCCATTTTAGTGGAAAAAAATCTAATCTATTAGTGTGACGCGCTTCCATCCGTATACAATACATTGGTTGCAAACACTATAGAAGTACACAAAGGGGCCTTTAACAGCTACTGAACAGTTGTGTTTCAGTGTTCACTGTAGTCTGTGAGCTTTTCATTTTGTGAGTGCAGATTACGCTCCAGTTTGTTCTTCAACCACTGCCGGTTGTAGTCTGCTGAGCGTGTGTCACTGCCTCATCCTTCACATTTTTCTCTAATTGGTGCTGCTCCATTTTAGTGGAAAAAAATCTAATCTATTAGTGTGACGCGCTTCCATCCGTATACAATACATTGGTTGCAAACACTATAGAAGTACACAAAGGGGCCTTTAACAGCTACTGAACAGTTGTGTTTCAGTGTTCACTGTAGTCTGTGAGCTTTTCATTTTGTGAGTGCAGATTACGCTCCAGTTTGTTCTTCAACCACTGCCGGTTGTAGTCTGCTGAGCGTGTGTCACTGCCTCATCCTTCACATTTTTCTCTAATTGGTGCTGCTCCATTTTAGTGGAAAAAAATCTAATCTATTAGTGTGACGCGCTTCCATCCGTATACAATACATTGGTTGCAAACACTATAGAAGTACACAAAGGGGCCTTTAACAGCTACTGAACAGTTGTGTTTCAGTGTTCACTGTAGTCTGTGAGCTTTTCATTTTGTGAGTGCAGATTACGCTCCAGTTTGTTCTTCAACCACTGCCGGTTGTAGTCTGCTGAGCGTGTGTCACTGCCTCATCCTTCACATTTTTCTCTAATTGGTGCTGCTCCATTTTAGTGGAAAAAAATCTAATCTATTAGTGTGACGCGCTTCCATCCGTATACAATACATTGGTTGCAAACACTATAGAAGTACACAAAGGGGCCTTTAACAGCTACTGAACAGTTGTGTTTCAGTGTTCACTGTAGTCTGTGAGCTTTTCATTTTGTGAGTGCAGATTACGCTCCAGTTTGTTCTTCAACCACTGCCGGTTGTAGTCTGCTGAGCGTGTGTCACTGCCTCATCCTTCACATTTTTCTCTAATTGGTGCTGCTCCATTTTAGTGGAAAAAAATCTAATCTATTAGTGTGACGCGCTTCCATCCGTATACAATACATTGGTTGCAAACACTATAGAATACAAAGGCTTTCACATACTGAACAGTTTTGCAGGGTCACTGTTCTTGAGATAACATTAGCCTTATATTCTGATTTTCATCACCAGATAAGCTGAGTAACAGTGTCTGGTCGGCAGTGGTTTGCGCGGGGGACGTGGATGTGCTGCTGCGCACCAGTGCACAGCATCCACATTTCCCGTGAGCGTTCTTTGCCACTTTTGTAGAGCTCAGCGTACCCCCTTCTGCTGTAAACAAATGAAGCCGTTTTTGTGTTGGTGGCAGCCAATGCATCGACTTCAATCTAAGGCTTCCACCTCCTCTCAGGACCACAGCACTGTTGAACAACCATCAGTCTCTTCACCGCCTGCCAAATTGCCCAGGCAGTCAGAGAGCTCTGTACAGGAGCCAGCTGAGTCTCTGCTTCTGTTCTCAGAAACTGTTGGCTTGCAAACAGGGCCCAGCCAAGCAGCATTCTGGAATGTGAAGAAGAGGCAGTATGCAGTGATGCGCAACAGCTGTGTCTCTCTGAATCTGAAGAGGCGGGTGAGCCAGTGCCAATGGTCAGCACACCGCAGAACGCATCTGATGATGATGAGACTCAGTTGCCAGTTTCTGTTGAGCATGGTGCTGGCCAGACCACCCAACAACAGCAGGTGTTGGAAGAGGGTAGTGGTGGAGATGATGAGGTCCAAGACCCAACATGGCGTGAGGAACAGGAAGGTGGTGGGAGCAGCTCTGAGGAAGAGATTGCCCCAACGGTCCAAACAGTAGGGAGAGGTAGGCTGCAGACTCGCTTGCCTGTAGCCTCCAGTTTGGCACCCGTTCGGAGCAGTTCTCTTCCAACAGCCAAACCGGGCGCTCCCAGGACTTGCTCTGCGTGGTCCTTTTTTGATACAGTTGCAGATGATATTTGCTATGTCAAATGCAAGCTGTGTAATCAAAAAATTAAAAGAGGTAAAAGTGTCAGTAACCTTAATACAACAAATATGTGGAAACATGTGCGGTCAAAGCACTTTGTTGAGTTACAAAGACACACTGGAGATGTAGGCCAACCTACAGCAGCACCTACATCTTCAGCTCGTGTTGGAGCCTCTTCCTCCAGTTCACACACAGCTGGTTCGGCTTCCTCAAAGGATCGCCATGGAAGAACCTCTGTCACTGTTGTCCAGAGACACAGTGTTATTCCACCCACAGCTGCAAGTTCCCTGTCATCCTCACACACCCAGGCCACAAAACAGCCATCGGTAGCACAGGCATGGGATAAAAGACGGCCATACTCGGCAAACCATCCACGAGCACAGGCTCTGAATGCTGGCATTGCAAAACTCCTGTCCCTTGAAATGCTGTCATTCAGGCTGGTGGAGACTGACAGTTTCCGTGAATTAATGGCATTGGCAGTCCCACAATACAATGTGCCCAGCCGATTTTATTTCAGCAGGCAAGCCGTCCCTGGTCTGCAAAAGCATGTTGAGGCAAAAATTAAACATGCGCTACTAAACGCCGTCAGTAGCAAGGTCCACCTGACCACCGATGCGTGGACCAGTACCCATGGCCAGGGACGATACCTTTCACTCACTGCCCATTGGGTGAATGTTGTGGAGCCGGGTACAGATCTTGCGAGTGGCGCTGTACGTGTTCTGCCAACTCCAAGGATTGCCGGAATCAAGTCTGTCCACATTGACTCCTCCTCCTACTCCAGTTCCTCAGAATCATCGCTGCAGGAGCCGTCACGGTCTACCTCCACATGGACCCGTGGACGCTTACCTGATGCGACCGATATGAGCACAGCCGTGGCCAAACGGCAACAGGCCGTTCTGAAATTAATTCCCATGGGAATCGAAGCCACACAGCGCAGGAGGTCTGGAATGCCATCAAGCAGGAGAGCGACGTGTGGTTTTTGCCAGCGAATCTCCAGCCAGGCTTGGTAGTGTGTGACAATGGCCGAAATCTGGTGGCAGCTCTGGGCCTTGGCAAACTCACTCACATACCATGTCTGGCACATGTGCTCAACTTGGTCGTGCAGAGTTTTTTGAGGGACTATCCGGATCTTGATGCACTGCTGCACAAGGTCCGCCTAGAGTGCGCTCACTTGCGACGTTCCAGCATGGCCAGATCGCGCATTGCAGCTCTGCAACGCAGATTGCGCCTTCCTGAACATCGCATCATATGTGACGTATCCACCAGGTGGAATTCAACGTTACATATGTTGGAGCGGTTGTGTGAGCAGCAGCCAGCAGTTATGGAGTATCAGCTGCATCAGGCGCAATCAACACGCAATTTGCGCCGTCCACACTTCACCATTAATGAGTGGGCCACTATGAAGGACATGTGCCACGTTTTGCGTGCGTTTGATGAGTCAACGCGGATGGCGAGTGCAGATGATGCACTAGTCAGCCTGACTGTCCCCCTTATCTGCCTGCTTCAAAAAACACTGCAAGCAATAAGGGATGAGGTTTTGGAAGAGGTGGAGGATGAGGAGTCACAAATTCCATCACCTTCTGGAAAGTCAGCGCAACGTGGTTCCTCACAAAGGGCTGGGCAGGGCTCACTTTGTGAGGAGGATGAGGAGGAGGAGTCAATGGAGGAGGAAGACATCGCTCCAGAGGGAGGTACACAACGCTCTAGTCAGTATGTAGAGCGAGGGTGGGGTGATGCAGAGCAGGCAGAGATAACGCCTCTTGCAGAGGACAGCGTTTCTTTGCCAGTTGGGAGTCTGCAGCACATGGTTGATTTCATGCTGCAGTGCCTAAGAAACGACCGCCGCATCGCCCACATTCTCACGACGTCTGATTATTGGGTGTACACCCTCCTAGACCCTCGCTACCGGGACAACGTCAAAAGCCTCATCACACCGTTGAACCGGGAGCGTAAAATGCGGGAGTACCAAGACACACTGGTGCAATCCCTAATGTTCTACCTTACTGCCGAGAGCACTGCTGCTGCTACTGCTTTACAAAGCAGCTCTGTGCGTCGAGGCAGTGTAGAGAGCTCTGCAACAAGAGGGAGCACACGCAGTGCCTCTGCACAGGGAAAGACCAGTATGTTAAAAATGTGGCAAAGTTTTGTGGCAGCGCCACAAATGTCTACACCATCCGAGAGGGCTCCAGTCAGCGGAGGCAACGTATCCGTCAGATGGTGACAGACTACTTGGCTTTGCCTCTCAGTGTACTCCCAGATGGCTCTTCCCCATTCAAGTTTTGGGTCTCTAAGCTGGATACATGGCCAGAGCTTAGCCAGTATGCATTGGAGGTGCTGGCTTGCCCTGCTGCCAGTGTATTATCGGAGCGCGTCTTTAGTGCTGCAGGTGGTGTACTAACAGACCGTCGCATGCGACTATCCTCCGATAATGTAGACCGGCTTACTTTTCTGAAAATGAACAAGGCATGGATCTCGGCAGAATTTGTCTGTCCGTTTTCAGATTAAATAACTGGTTCGCAACGTTATCCATGTCTCCTGTTATGTTCATCTTTCTACCACCTGAACTCTACTCCCTGGGCTCCAACACTGCCAGTTGCTGCTCAGAAGTGTCGTGTCCACAGAACAAAACACAAGCTCTACTGTTAGTGGGGTTCAGTAACGCCAGCTGTTCCCCTGCTGTGTGAACGGCAAGAAGTCTCCTGTTCCCGACACATGGACAGAAAAACACATGACCAACATGCTCCAAATAGGGAAGAGCCGTCACCCTGCTTGTTATGCTGAAAACATGAAATTGTGAAGTTTTGCAGGCCTAGAATGATAAATTTTTATGACAAATATGGACAAATAATAATTTGTCATCACAGCGCATATCTGCACATGTCTATTAGAAATGGTAACAAAAAATAAAACATAGTCTACTCTTCACATTTTGAAATTAATGCATAAAAGTACATTTCAGACTTATGAATTAATGCTTTTTAAGGAACTTTATCTGTACCTGTAAGATAATGCAGTCAATGGATGTACGAATCATTAAATCCTCATCATCATCATCACGAGTTTTATTTATGACAGACATTATAAAATACACATACTGATGCCAACTGTAACTTCAAACACCATATATGAAATGGCCAGCATGTAAACATGGTAATAATGTCCAATAATAAATTATTACATCTAGAAAGTGCATCATGCATACTGACAATAGGTAGTTATACCTGCAAGTGCTGTTGAAACAACCACAAGAAATATAAATTAATGCTGGTATATAGGTATCACAGTGCATAGTTACTCATGGACAATGTTGATGTAATACTGTATCTCAATTAAGTCAGCGTCAACCATTAGGCTTGTTAGTCTTGTACATTGTTAAAGAGGGAACATAATTTTTTTGTTTGTCATAGGTGGAGTATTACACATTAAATTATTACTGCTGTATTTTTTTTGCGTCCCTAGTGAGCAATAACGCAGCCTAACCTCACATTTGATAGTCAGCTAATTGCCACACGCTACCTACCCTACGCGTGACAGTAGCAAGGTAGTGTTGACGGATAAAGCTTTGCGCAACCAGACATTCTTTTACCCTCTTCAACACTCTACAAGCAAAAAATGCATGATTTCAGCCGCAGACTTTATTGACGTACAGTATAACATCGGCATTACCCATCAGAGGCTGTCCACTGTCTGATACAGACATAGAATATACCTTTGCTATCCGTAGCCTTTGTTTCACCTACACTTGCAGGCACACACTTAAATTGTGACAAACAATGCCTAATGTTTTTTTAAATGGTTATTTTTTATCGTACATTATTGTGTCATCAATCACATTGATGAGTCCATGCTGGACATGTCATACATGCTATAGAAAGTTACGATTTTATGAACTTAAATAATTGAAATGTCTGTGACTGTCACATAAAATTTGCGATGATGATGATGAGTGACTATTACAAAATCCATTGTCTTCACTATGTTATGGTTTAACATAGCGTTCCTTAAGCATTATTCATAAAAAAAAAATGGACTTTTATTCTTAAATTTACAACACTATATTTTGTTACCAATTTTTTGGGTGTTGTGTTGTTCCATTTATTTTTGGCATGTGCATATATGCGTTTATATTTGTATTTTCTTTATTTTTCCTTCTTGAAATTAGAAAACATGTGTATCTTTGTACCGTGTTAGCCAGTAGATAGAAAAATATTTAGACTTCAGAGTCAGCAGTGGTTGATACCTTTTAATGGATAACTGAAAAGATGGAAACAAATTGCAAGCTTTCAAGGCTACTCACGTCTCTTCATCAGGGAAAGACTAAATAAAAAAATTAAGCATCACATATTTCTATACACAACAGGACACAGGAATAGTGCAATAGGTAAGACAAGTAAGTGACGTGTATCAGAACTGTCATTATCTCACAGGGATGAACATAAATATTGGAACAGTTCCTAGATAAGGATAGAAAGTTTGATTGCCCTCTCATTGGCGTCTTTTTTGGGTTTTCATGACCCTGGAAGGGCATAGACGCAGATTCCTTAATTGATATAGAATGACATAAATCCATGTGATCTATTCATTCCATCACTAACAGTGTCAAAGGTCATGATGAGCTTATATTCTGAAACCTTTGTACGTTTCTCATATTTGAAGTTATATTTTAATACCAGTAATTCCATATCCATGATGCTATGACCGGGCATACAAAAGTCTTTTGCCACAGTAAATTCATTAATTTATCTGTGATTGTGTGGCGCTGATAATTCATCCTTGTTCTCCTTTTTGTTGCCGGTCTCCCCTCACTTGTCCCTCCCTCACTTGTCTTAGCTATTCCTGTGTCCTGTTGTGTGTAGAAATATGTGATTCTTCATTTTTGGCTTTACTCTTAGCCTGATGAAGACACCTGAGTAGTCTCGAAAGCTTTGAATTTGTTACCATATTTTCAGTTAGCCATTAAACGTTATCAACCACAGAGGACTGTCAAGTATAAATATTTTTCTATTCTTGTAATTGAAATTCATCATTTTATTGTCGTAGTAAAACTTCATTTATTCTTGTTTGAAGTACATACATTTGCAATGGCCACGTAACAAGGCAATAACTCAATATTTTGTGCCTACACCCTCCTTGACCCTCGGCTTCAACAGCGCCAGTTGCTGCTCAGAAGTGTTAGATGCACAGATGAAAACAATCGCTGATGTGTTTGTGGGGTTCAGTAACGCCTGCTGTTCCCCTGCTGTGTGTCTGGCAAAAATTACTGCTGCTAACTACAACTTCAACTTCAAACGTCTCATACTAGGCCTCTGCCTATACCCTCCTTGACCCTGGGCTTCAACAGCGCCAGTTGCTGCTCAGAAGTGTTAGATGCACAGATGAAAACAATCGCTGATGTGTTTGTGGGGTTCCGTAACGCCTGCTGTTCCCCTGCTGTGTGTCTGGCAAAAATTACTGCTGCTAACTACAACTTCAACTTCAAACGTCTCATACTAGGCCTCTGCCTACACCCTCCTTGACCCTGGGCTTCAACAGCGCCAGTTGCTGCTCAGAAGTGTTAGATGCACAGATGAAAACAATCGCTGATGTGTTTGTGGGGTTCAGTAACGCCTGCTGTTCCCCTGCTGTGTGTCTGGCAAAAATTACTGCTGCTAACTACAACTTCAACTTCAAACGTCTCATACTAGGCCTCTGCCTACACCCCTCTTGACCCTGGGCTTCAACAGCGCCAGTTGCTGCTCAGAAGTGTTAGATGCACAGATGAAAACAATCGCTGATGTGTTTGTGGGGTTCAGTAACGCCTGCTGTTCCCCTGCTGTGTGTCTGGCAAAAATTACTGCTGCTAACTACAACTTCAACTTCAAACGTCTCATACTAGGCCTCTGCCTACACCCTCCTTGACCCTGGGCTTCAACAGCGCCAGTTGCTGCTCAGAAGTGTTAGATGCACAGATGAAAACAATCGCTGATGTGTTTGTGGGGTTCAGTAACGCCTGCTGTTCCCCTGCTGTGTGTCCGGCAAAAATTACTGCTAGCTACCTAATCATGGTGAAAAAAACATGACATCTCAAAGTGTCTAGTGCTACACATAGATATGAGGCTACACCATGATTTCTAAGCTGTAAACATTTGAAACGTCAACTTTCAAACCATAAAATGATTTGTCTGTCACAAATCTGTAACAAAATAATTGTGACATATTATTACAGATATGCACATGTCGAAAACAAATGCAAACACAAAAGCCTACTTATGCTATAGGATACTGATGGTCAACCTTGTCACTCCATAGCTTAGACAAATCCAACTCACATCATGATGACTCAAATACTGCAATGTTGGAAGTGCATAATGTGGGTTGAACTTTGACAACTGCTGCAGTGCGAAGGTTATACTTCAGTGTTCTTGCCTTTGAAATAAAAGCATACAAGTAAATATAATATCCAATGTTGATTAAGGGACGTGATGTACACCTGTAATATTGTGCAAACAATGCATGTAGGAATAGTCCTCTTCAACATTACTTATATTTGTGTCATTTTAAAAAATACATATTTGATTAGAAAGTTAACAGCCCATATCATAAAGGTCCTTCATGTAAACATGATAATCGCTAACAAAAATCATGCATTACCTTGGTAAAGTCAATAGTGCATAGTCACAATAGCAAAATATATACCTGTAAGTGGTGCTGAAAGAACGACAACTGATAGAATAGGTGAATGATATCTATTTATCAGACTGAATAGCGACACCTGTACAATGTCGATATAATACTGTACCTTAACAAAACAGCTGTGTCACACCTCACACGCATTTTTCTTGTAGCTTGTTATGTAATAGGGCACATGCGTGTATGTTTCATCATAGGTGCATGTTTACTGAGTAAAGCAGTCATGACAACGCCTTTGTGTTGTCGGTACGCTTGCGATGATGAACGATGCGCACCGTGAATGTTAGTCTGCGTCATAAGACGCACAGACGCTCCAATACCCAACGCGTCACAGCAGGAAGCCAGTCTGTGCGTCCAAACAAAGGCGCAAGCATACATGCACGTACCCTTTTATAAAGCTATATAAAAAAAAGGATGTAGTAGTAACGCACACTTTATTGAGGTACAGTATTACATCGCCATTCACCATCTGTGGCTATGCAGTCTCATCTATATATACCTTATCTATCCGTTGTCATGCTTGCAAGTCCACAGTCAGGCATAAATAGCTGTTTTCACTATGCACTTTTTAAAGGTTTTTTTTGTTAATATAAATGATTGGCACATATTATCAGTATTACATGATGGAAATTTTAGATATTTTTAAAAACTTTTTAGTGATATTATTCAGCAAATGAAAATGGTGTACATACTGTTACTTATCCATCATTAATGGATTCTGATATGTACTTGTATGCTTTTATTTAAAACCGTATAGCAGATTATTTAACCGATTTTTATTGTGGTTTGCATTGCTTTTCAACATGTTAATGTATGCGTTTATGTTTGTCAATTATTAATTTACATATATTTTTTAAAGTAAAATCATCATCTTATGGTACTAAAGGTTATATTTCTCTTGTTTGGAGTATAGACATTTTTAATTGACACGTAACAAGGAAAATACTTGATCTAGTATTTAAACATCCTCCTTGACCCTGGGCTCCAACACCGCCAGTTGTTGCTTGGAAGTGCTGTTAGCACAGTCTACACTTGCTCCTGTGTTACTGGGGTTCAGTAATGTCAGCTGTTCCCCTGCTGTGTGTACGGCAAAAAGTCCTGCTGCCTCCACCATGTTCTCTTCTCATCCCTGGGCTACAACACCGCCAGTTGTTTCTCGGAAGTGCTGTTAGCACAGTTAACACTTGCTCCTGTGTTACTGGGGTTCAGTAATGTCAGCTGTTCCCCTGCTGTGTGTACGGCAAAAAGTCCTGCTGCCTCCACCATGTTCTCTTCTCATCCCTGGGTTACAACACCGCCAGTTGTTTCTCGGAAGTGCTGTTAGCACAGTCTACACTTGCTCCTGTGTTACTGGGGTTCAGTAATGTCAGCTGTTCCCCTGCTGTGTGTACGGCAAAAAGTCCTGCTGCCTCCACCATGTTCTCTTCTCATCCCTGGGTTACAACACCGCCAGTTGTTTCTCGGAAGTGCTGTTAGCACAGTCTACACTTGCTCCTGTGTTACTGGGGTTCAGTAATGTCAGCTGTTCCCCTGCTGTGTGTACGGCAAAAAGTCCTGCTGCCTCCACCATGTTCTCTTCTCATCCCTGGGTTACAACACCGCCAGTTGTTTCTCGGAAGTGCTGTTAGCACAGTTAACACTTGCTCCCGTGTTACTGGGGTTCAGTAATGTCAGCTGTTCCCTGCTGTGTGAACGGCAAAAAGTCCTGCTGCCTCCACCATGTTCTCTTCTCATCCCTGGGCTACAACACCGCCAGTTGTTTCTCGGAAGTGCTGTTAGCACAGTCTACACTTGCTCCTGTGTTACTGGGGTTCAGTAATGTCAGCTGTTCCCCTGCTGTGTGAACGGCAAACAGTCCTGCTGCCTCAACTTTAATTTCCATGGGTACCTTCTGCTACCCATCCGGGTTCCAGTACCGTCAGCTGGTTCTCCGCAGTGCCTTTGGCCTAGGTGCCTCCATGTCGGTATCCGAGTTCCAGCAACGTCTGCTGGTCCTTGGTAGTGCTTTGGAGCACAGGTACCTCCTGCTTAGTAACCGTGTCCCAGTAACGTCAGCTGGTCCTCGGTTGTGCCATTGGCTCTTTTCCTTCTGCTGACCCTCCGGGTTCCAGCACAGTCAGCTGGTCCTCGTTACTTTCATTGGCTCTTGTACCTTCTGCTACCCATCCGGGTTCCAGTACCGTCAGCTGGTTCTCCGCAGTGCCTTTGGCCTAGGTGCCTCCATGTCGGTATCCGAGTTCCAGCAACGTCTGCTGGTCCTTGGTAGTGCTTTGGAGCACAGGTACCTCCTGCTTAGTAACCGTGTCCCAGTAACGTCAGCTGGTCCTCGGTTGTGCCATTGGCTCTTTTCCTTCTGCTGACCCTCCGGGTTCCAGCACAGTCAGCTGGTCCTCGTTACTTCCATTGGCTTTTGTACCATCACCAACAGGACAAAGAAGGTTAAGACAAACTACAAGATACAGAACAAGAGACAGAAGAACAATAAGCAGAAGATCAAAAAGCAGAAGAACATTAAGTATAAGACCAAAATGAAGAGCAAAATATATGCTCTAAATTCTAAGCAGAAGAAGACTAAGCAGTGTATGGGGGTGAGTCCGTTCCTCCTCGTGGTGCCCCTGGAAAATGCCTGATGCTGCTGCAGGCTAAACTGAACGCGGACAAATACTGTTGTAATTAAAATCTTTCGTGACAGCAAGAACGGAAGGATGAAAATTCAGAGTTTTACAGATTACAAGTACAGGAATGTCTGTCACAAATAAGAATATGATGAAAAGGATGAATAGGAAGAAGATGAAGAAGTAGAATATGAAGAATAATAACTGTTTAATAAGAACAATATAAGTAATGTTAACAAAAAGATGAATAGCAAGAAGTTTTAGAAGATTAAGAAGGTGAAGATGAAGAATAATTTGATGAGAAAGATGATGCTGCTGAAGATTATGAAGGAGAAAGTGTGTGAAAAGTTAAAAAGGTGAAGAGCATGGAAGTTGTGAAACAGACATATTTGACAAAATAGAAAAAAGGTTAACAACATTGTCAATTTCTTCGTCAATCCAAACGTATTTCAAAAAAAGAAATATTAATGCTATTCCATTGCATTGTGTTAAACATCTATGCCTTTAATGTCTCCTCAACCTCCCCCAATAAATTCTACATTACTCTTTGTTGTTTTCCTTCATGTACAATTAACCAACAAGGCAAGAATGGGTTTTTTTTAATTCCGATATTTTGTTCCCATAGACTTACATTGTATTTCCGGTATCGGGTATCGCCGATATTTTTTGTGTATCGGCGATACCATTCCGATTCCGATACTTTTGGATATCGGAAAGTATCGCTCAACTCTACTCATCAGAGAAGATTACTTTACTCCAGTCCTCTATGGTCAAATCCTTATGGTCTTTGGCTATCTTCTGCCTGACTCTAGCTTCTCATTGATGAATGTTTTTTTCTAGCTTTACATGACTTGAGCCCTGCCTCTAGGAGCCTGTTACAAACTGTTCTTGCCATGCATTTCACCCCAGCTGCCATTTGCCATTCCTTTTGTAGGTCACTTGATGTTATCCTGCGGTTGCTGAGTGACATTCGAATAAGATGACGGTCTTCCCGGTCAGTGGAGAGTTGTTTTCGCTATCTGCCGGTCTGCAGCTTTGTTGTCCCCAATGTCTGCTGCTTGATCTTGTTGTAATGGACTGCCATCTTAGAAAATTTAAGGATGGGAGCAACATGACGCTCACTGTATTCCTCTGCTAGTAAAGCCCTGCTAGTAAAGCCAGAATTGAGCCCTTCTTTTCCTCACTCAAGACTTTTCTTTTCAACTCCTTTGGCATGGTTAAAAGTTATTTTTTCATTCCTATTACTTTTGGGATATTACTAGCACTTGTTTTGCCATCCAGCTTGTCCTATTGCAAGAGGATTGTGAACACCACAGCAGTGTTTTTTATGCTTTCCTTCGTTAAATAAGATTTGGTTCAGGTGATCACCTAATCAGAAGAACATTAAGTAGAATGAGGTGTACTCTGGTTGGAATTTAACTGACACTGGAATGGAATGGCTGTCAGACATGTAGAGAAGCTCATGTTTATAAAACTGTGCAGTGGTCTCTTAATTTTTTCCAGAGTTATATATATATTGTGAGACAGTGAAGGAATATGTGTTGAATGGGGTGTACATTTCACCTAGGTACTGTGTTGTATGGTATAAGGGAAATGTGTGGCTTTGTAAACCTAGTGGTAGAGAAAGGTCACTACACCTCACATTCAACACACACTTGCAGCTCAGGCCTGAAATCACTCAGGTCTTAATTAGGAGACCAGAAGTAGGTGTCTGCAAACACAATCAGCGAGCTGGCTTAGCCTGGACACAGGAAGGTGTCCCGGCACAAGAAGCAGTCTCCAAGAGTGGAGCTGGCTTAGCCTGGACACAGGAAGGTGTCCCGGCACAAGAAGCAGTCTCCGGGAGTGGGAGCACGCTCAGTCTGGACACAGGGAGGTGTCCCGGCACAAGAAGCGTCTCCAGGAGTGTGAGCTGTCTCAGTCTGGGTGCAGGAGGTACCCCGGACACAGGAGTAGTCTCAGTGAGAATCCGTGCGAATAGCGGCTGAATAGGAGTGGAACTCTCTCAAGTCTGGACGCTGAAGGGGCCTTCAGACACAAGGAGGAGTATCTGTGAAGCTCCATACTGGTAACATATATCATGTGTGTTGTTTTGGGCATAGACTGGTAGAGTCTGGACCCGGAGAGACAGGGAAATCGATCTATGTGTAATTAGTGGCTAGACAAGCCCAGGTTTTCTGTTTATGATTTATTTTTATCTGTTTGCTGTGGACTTTAATAAAGCTGGTTGCGACCAGTTTTCACTAGAACTGCTGTCTGAATGAACTGTTTTCATGCCATTCTGTCTACCCAGACAGCGATCCTAGAGCTATACCCCCTGGAAATGTTACAATATATATATATATACAGTACAGACCAAAAGTTTGGACACACCTTCTCATTTAAAGATTTTTCTGTATTTTCATGACTATGAAAATTGTAAATTCACACTGAAGGCATCAAAACTATGAATTAACTCATGTGGAATTATATACTTAACAAAAAAGTGTGTAACAACTGAAATTATGTCTTATATTCTAGGTTCCTCAAAGTAGCCACCTTTTGCTTTGATGATTGCTTTTACTTTGACAAGCCAGAGCTGGTATGTCACTCTCCACAAGGAGAAACCTTACCCCTTAGACCTCAGTCCAGAGCCTCTCAGCTAGCCAAATCATATCTCATACTTTACACTGACGAGGACCTATAGTCCGAAACACCGTGTCTGCAAATTGAGATATGATTTGGCTTTTTTCCTAAGTCACATTACAAGACTCGTTAAAGGGTTAATTGTGACTTGCAGGATTGCTACTTCCAATAGGTGGCGCTATAGAGTTCAAGTCCTCTTTTTCTCTTAAGAGGCAATTTGCATATTAAATTTCCCAGAGGAGCATTGCACAGCGAATAAGCCTCCTTACTTTGACAAGCCAGAGCTGGTATGTCACTTTCCACATAGAGAAACCTTACCCCTTAGACCTCAGTCCAGAGCCTCTCAGCTAGCCAAATCATATCTCATACTTTGCACTTACGAGGACCAATAGTCTGAAACACCGTGTCTGCAAATTGAGATATGATTTGGCTTTTATCCTAAGTCACATTACAAGACTCATTAAAGGGTTAATTGTGACTTGTAGGATCGCTACTTCCAAAAGGTGGCACTATAGAGTTCAAGTCCTCTTTTTCTCTTAAGAGGCAATTTGCACACTCTTGGCATTCTCTTGATGAACTTCAAGAGGTAGTCACCGGAAATGGTTTTCACTTCACAGGTGTGCCCTGTCAGGTTTAATAAGTGGGATTTCTGACCTTATAAATAGGGTTGGGACCATCAGTTGTGTTGTGCAGAAGTCTGGTAGATACACAGCTGATAGTCGTACTGAATAGACTGTTAGAATTTGTATTATGGCAAGAAAAAAGCAGCTAAGTAAAGAAAAACGAGTGGCCATTACTTTAAGAAATGAAGGTCAGTCAGTCTGAAAAATTGGGAAAACTTTGAAAGTGTCCCCAAGTGCAGTTGCAAAAACCATCAAGCGCTACAAAGAAACTGGCTCACATGAGGACCGCCCCAGGAAAGGAAGACCAAGAGTCACCTCTGCTTCTGAGTATAAATTTATCCGAGTCACCAGCTTCAGAAATCGCAGGTTTACAGCAGCTCAGATTGGAGGCATTTCCATGTGCTCGCCAGAGGTAACCTGAATGCCATTAGGTACCGAGATGAGATCCTCAGACCTCTTGTGAGACCATATGCTGGTGCAGTTGGCCCTGGGTTCCTCCTAATGCAGGACAATGCCAGATTTGATGTGGCTGGAGTGCGTCAGCAGTTCCTGTTATGAATGTGCTAGAGATGGTTTCTGAGCAGAGGCTCCCTCTGGTTGTTACAGACAGTACTGAACCTTTCAGCGAGGAATGGCAATCTGGGTTCACTGACTGGTCTGATATAAGGGAGGTTCCCTCCCATGATGGTTGCCGGTGATCAATTGTTCTTGTCTCAATTGTGGTTCCTGGTTCATTTGGAAGTTGCTGAGTCTTGCCTGCATCTTCTGCTATCAGATAAGATATTTTCTGCTTTTATTTTTGTGCTTGCTTTTTGCATTGTTCCCTGCACTTCTGTGGAGGTCAGCCAGGTCCCCTCCGGGGGGCTTGTGCTCCTCTCAGTTTATCTGAAGCCAATGTTATTTGTTCATTTTCTTTTTCCTGTTTTTTCAGTGGCTGCGGCTTGGTTTTGTTCACACTGAGATCTGATTTAGTGGGTGGCGAGATCGTGTGATCTCAGTATTTTTGTAATCAGAATTGTTGGATTTTTGTAGGGTTTTCTGGGTTGCAGAAAGTAATCTCTCCTGTCCTATCCTATTTAGTCAGCTTGTGGCCCCAGCGTTTGCTCATTCTATTTTCTGTCTGTGTTCGTGCTTACTTCTTGTCTAACCGCCATTACATGTTTGGGGGCTTCCTATTTTCTTTGGGGATCTGCTCCGGGGCAGATAGCTTTCATCTTTCTGCCTTTAGGTGTAGTTATCTCTCAGGCTGTGACGAGGCATCTAGGATCTACGTAGGAACGCTCCACGGCTACCTCTAGTTGTGTGGTTAGTTTAGGAATCTGCAACCCATTAGTTACCAACATCTCAGGTGTTCGGCTGCCCGGCTGTTGTTCCTGTCCTCCTCAGCTACCTAACATAACAAGTTCCTGCAAGATGAAGGCATTGAAGCTATGGACTGGCCCACCCGTTCCCCAGACCTGAATCCGATTGAGCACATCTGGGACAGCATGTCTCGTTTCATCCACCAACGTCACGTTGCACCACAGACTGTCCAGGAGTTGACGGATGCTTTAGTCCAGGTCTGGGAGGAGATCCCTCAGGAGAACATCCACAACCTCATCAGGAGCATGCCCAGGCATTGTAGGGAGGTCATACAGGCACGTGGAGACCACAAACAATACTGAGCATCATTTTCACTTATTTCCACTTTTATTTTGTCTTGTTTTGATTTTAATTTTGACTTGTTTCCACTTTCATTTTGGATGGTCTTTCCAAATCCAGGCCTCCATTGGTTCAAAAAATTTTTTTTCCATTGACAATTTTTGTGTGATTATGTTGACAGCACATTCAACTTTGTACACAACAAAGTATTCAATGAGAATATTTCATTCATTTAGATCTAGGATGTGTTATTTGAGTGTTCCCTTTATTTTTTTGAGCAGTGTATATATATATATATATATATATTTGTACCGTATATACTCTAGTATAAGCAAACCCGAGTATAAGCCGAGGCACCTAATTTTGCCACGGAAAACTGGGTAAGCTTATTGACTCGAGTATAAGCCGGGTATGTATTGTCCTCTCTTCCCTGTCCTGCTATGCGTGGCTCCCCCCATCCTGTCCTGGTATGTGGCTCCCCTGTTTTGTCCTGCTACGTGTGGCTCCCCCATCTTGTCCTGCTATGTGTGACTCCTCCCATCCTGTCATGCTATGTGTGGCTCCCCAATCCTGTCCTGCTATGTGTGGCTCCCCTATCCTGTCCTGCTATGTGTGGCTACCCCTGTCCTGTCCTGCTATGTGTGGCTCCCCCGTCCTGTCCTGGTATGTGTGGCTCCCCTGTCCTGTCCTGCTATGTGTGGCTCCCCCTGTCCTGTCCTGCTATGTGTGGCTCCCCCATCCTGCTATGTGTGGCTTCCCCGTCCTGCTATGTGTTTGTCCCCCATTCTGTCCTGCTATGCATGGCTCCCCGTCCTGTCCTGCTATGTGTGGCTCCCCTCCTGTCCTGTCCTGGTATGTGTGGCTCCCCCTGTTGTATGCATGGCTTGGTTCCCCTGATCGTTGTATGCATGGCTCGGCTCCCCTGGTCTTTGTATGCATGGCAAACCCCCATCCCATCGTTGTAAGCATGGATCACCCTCCCCCGTCCTACTCACCTCCTCGCGCCGTCTCTGCATCTACGTTGTCCCGGTGCGGCAGCTCTCCTCTGCTGAGCGGTCAAGTGGCCCGCTCATTAAGGTAATGAATATGCGCTCCACGCCTATGGGAGAGGAGATGCGTGCATATTCATTACCTTAATAAGCGGTACCACATGATTGCTCAGCACAGGAAAAGTTGCCGCCTCTGGGATGGAGATGCGACGATGGAGCAAGGAGGGTCAGTATGATGTCTTCTGGAAGCCGGCGGCTGCAGTTACAGCTGTCACTGTGCCACAGCCGCCGGTTCCTGCTCCTGCTCCGCCACTCCCCCTCCCCTGCCAGCTTTCTGGACAATAACTTGTGTATAAGCCGAGGGGGCATTTTCAGCACAAAAAAATGTGCTGAAAATCTCGGCTTATACACGAATATATACGGTATTTGTGTGTCACTGACATATATACATCTATTCTATGTGTATATGTCTATTCTATTCTAACTTGTCACTCTGTGATTATACTGTACACGGCATATGATTTGTCGGCTTTTAATCTATCTAATACATATATATATATTATATATATGCGTGTGTGTTTTGAAGAATATTTCCTTTGAAAACGATGCATAAATGACAGAGAATTGCTGTATGCAAAAGCTCATGTTAAAATCGCGTTGCAATCGGATAGCAATCGCACTGTGTTCGGATGTAAATTGGATGCTAGGTGTGAGAAATTGGATAGTACTCGCACTCGAATGACACTCGCATTACACTCCTGTGACTCTCGGTAGGGAGACTCAGACTGATTTTTCATACGTTAAGTGTGACCCCGGCATAAGGACCAACATCATATTTCCCTTTTTACAAATCCAAGGAGACTAATCACTCCAGGACATACCCTCTTCAAATGTCTAATCTTTAAACAGTCTCAGGTGAAATGATCCTCCAATAGGCAATCCATCAGGGACAGACATATCAATGGTGCAACCTGTGTGGTCGCACAGGGGTCCAAGAGGTAAGGGGGTCCCTTTCCACAGCCAAACGATGTGGAATTGTGCATTATGATGCACCATTGTGCTTCAAAGGGCCAATATTAAGTTCCTGCACAGGGGATCTCTTTTGTCTGTGTCCATTACTACTAGTGTACTCTATCGTGAGCTTAAATATTCTCCCCTACTGGTGCAAATGTTTCCTTTTATCTGTTGTCCTTCCCTGCAGCCCTCTTGTCACAGCGTGGTAGCACAATACATCGGTGTCTTAGTGCATATCTGCAATAACAGTTTAGAAGACTATTATTCTTTCAGCCATGTCCACATCGTTTCTCAATTTCACTACAGGAAACCATGATCAACAGTTTGACATCCTATAAAGAAAGCAATATTAACCCCTTAAGCCCGGAAGTATTTTCATTTTTCCCTTTATGTTTTTAGCTCCCCTTCTTCCCAGAGCCTTAACATTTTTATTTTTCAGTCAATATGGCCATGTGAGGGCTTGTTTTTTGTGTGACGAATTGTACTTTTGAACAACACCATTGGTTTTAACATACCATTTACTGGAAACCGGGAAAAAAATTCCAAGTGTGGTGAAATTGCAAAAAAGTGCAATCTCACAGTTGTTGGGTTTTTTTTTTTGCCATGTTCACTAAATGCTAAAATTGACCTGCCATTATGATTCTCCAGGTTATTATGAGTTCATAGATACCAAACATGTCTAGGTTATTTTTTATCTAAGTGGTGAAAAAAAATTCCAAGTTTGTTAAAAAAAAAAAAGGCACCATTTTCCGATACCCATAGCGTCTCCATTTTTCTTGATTTCGGGTTGGGTGAGAGCTTATTGTTTGCGTGCCAAGCTGACGTTTTTAATGATACCATTTTGGTGCAGATACAATCTTTTGATTGCCCGTTATTGCATTTTAATGCAGTGTTGCGGCGACCAAAAAAACTTAATTCTGGCGTTTTTACTTTTTTTCTTGTTACGCCGTTTAGCGATCAGATTAATTTTTTTTTATTTTGATAGATCGGGCAATTCTGAATGAAGCTATACACATATTTGGTATGTTTGATTTATTTTTTTATTGTTTTATTTTGAATGGGGAGAAAGGTGGGTGATTTGAACTTTTATTTTTTTTTACTTTTTTAATATTTTTTTTTTAAATTTTTTTTATTTTTGGCATGGTTAAGTAGTCTCCATGGGAGACTAGAAGCTGCCATAATCCAAACGGCTCTGCTACATACAGTACAGGCGATGATCAGATCGGGCAATTCCACCCCCAGCTGTTAGAGGCACATGTCAGCTGTTCAAAACAGCTGACATGTGCCGGAAAAGATGTGGTCTCAGTGCCAGCGCCCAAATCAAAGGGAGGGAGTCCGACATCGACGTACTATTACTCCCGATGTTGGAAAGGGTTAAGCACGCAGCATGTACTACCCCAACTCAAAAAAGTTGACACCAGGTTAAAATGTAAAGAAATCAAGAATTCAATGATTTATAGACATATTGTATTCACAGCAGAATACAGATCATAGATCAGAAGGTGAAAGCTAGACATTTTTTAATTTCATTTGAAAACATTAACTCATTTAGAAACTGATGGCAGATACTCATGTCAAACATATCTCAAAAAAAGCTGAGACAGGATTAAAGGGAATCTGTCACCCCATTTTGGCTGTCAGATAAAGATATGACTGAATAGTGCGTCCCATAAGTAACCTATCGGTATCTATCATATATCCTGACACCCCCGTTTTCATGCCAAAATAACTTTGTAAAGTTCGGATTTCGGTATGCAAATCCGGGCGGTCCGGTCCGGAGGGCGGTGTTTTTTACTTCCTCCCCGTAGTGTTCCCGCGATGGCACATTTTAAAATCCCCTCGCGCCTGCGCAGTGTGCTTTGCCCAACAGTGGGCAAAGCATAAAATCATTACAGCGCATGCGCAACTATTTTCGGTCACTTTCCTTGCCCGGAAGTCGTCCAAGGCAAGCAGTCATTTCCGGGGCAAGGAAAAAATAGTTGCGCATGCGCTGTAATGATTTTATGCTTTGCCCGCTGTTGGGCAAAGCACACTGTGCAGGCGCGAGGGGATTTTAAAATGCGCAATCGCGGGAACACTACACCTTCGGTGCTATGCACAGACGGACCTATGCAAGAGAAGCCGAGGAGCTGGGGGAGGAAGAAAAAAACACTGCCCTCCAGACTGGACTGCCCGGATTTGCATGCTGAAATCCGAACTTTACAAAGGTATTTTGGCATGAAAACGGGGGTGTCAGGATATATGATAGATACCGATATGTTACTCATGGGACGCACTATTTAGTTATATCTTTATCTGATATAGCCAAAATGGGGTCACAGATTCCCTTTAACAAATGGCTGGAAAAGTAAGTGATATTAATAAAAACTGCTGGTGTGTCAATTTTGTCATACTGGATGTGTAAAAGAAAAAAGCGTGATGGAGAGGCAGAGTCTCTCAGAAGAAAATATGGTCACAAGTTCACCAATCTGTGAACAACTGCATCTAAAAATTGTAGAACAATTTGAGAAAAATGTTCCTTAATGTAAAATTGCAAAGACTTTGAAAACCCAACATTTACGCTGCATAATATAAAAAGATTCAGAGATTCTGGAGAAATCTATGTACACAAAGGACAAAGACAATGGTTAATATTGGCTTGTGATCTATAGGCCCTCAGACGGCACTGCATTTGCAACATGCATGATTTGGTCGTCTAAATCACTGGATGGGCTCAGGAATAAGTCCAGAAATCATTGCTTGTGAAAGCTCTATGATGTAGTGAAGTAACCATGTACCAACACAATCCAGAAATGCTGCCGTCTTCTGTGGACCAAAGCTAATTTAAAATGGACTGAGGCAAAATGGAAAACTGTTTTGTGGTCAGATTAACCAAACTTTGAAATTCTTTATGGAAACCACAGATACCATGTCCTTCATACTCAAGTTAAGATGGACCATCCAGCTTGTTATCAGCCTACAGTTGAAAAACCTTCATTCAGATGGTACAAGTTGAATTATTGCCGAAGTAATGGCCAGCTTACACATCTTGAAAGGCTCTATAAATGCTGAGCATTATATTGAGGTTTTAGAACACATGCCCCCATCTAGACCGTATCTATTTCATGGAAGACCTTGCAAATTTCAGAGAGACCATGCTAAATCACATCATTCATCACAATGACTTTGCATCGGAAGAGTTTGTGTGATATACCAGCTGCCTGCAATCCAGAGCTTTCACCGATAGAAAACATTTAGATCATTATGAAATTAAAAATCCAACATAGGTGACCCTAGATTGTTACGCAGATAAACTCTTGCATCAGGCAAGAATGGGCCAACATTCCTCTACCAAAACTTCATCAACTTTTGTCTTCACATCCTAGACGTTTACAGAAGAGGGGATGCTACACACTTGAAGAAATGGCCCTGTCCCAACTTTTTTGAGATACATGGCTGCCATCATTTTGTAAATGAGTTTTTTCAAATGAAATGGAAAAATGTCTAAGCTTTAACTTTTGATCTGTGTTCTATGTTCTGTTGTGAATAAAATATGGCTATTTGAGATTCCCAAATCATTGCATTCTTGTTTTCTTTAAATTTTACACTGCGTTCCAACTATTTTTGGAATTGGGGTTGTACATAAAAACACACAGTCTTTCAGATAACTCAGTCCCTTTAAAGAATACTTTATTAATCCATAGGTTACTATAGAATCATGATGATCGAGCAGTTCTCCCCTTTCTGCTCAAGACCTAAAAAGGGGGATTTTGTCTTAAAATAGGCTTATGTAATTTTAAAAATAACTGCTCACTGGGTCAATACTAGAACAAAATGTATTTTTATTTTTCACACAAGTAACAGCTTTCATTCAAATCTCTACTGAATAATCATTACAATAAAGGTAGCAATAAAAATTAGGATGGTGTCGGTAATCATGACAGATTTTGGAAACAATTATCCACATTAACATAAACAGTTGTATAATTTGAGCTAAAATGTAAATTCACCTTGACAGGTACAATTTAAGTTATGTATTAGAGATACAAAAGGGTTTAATTATTTATTGCATTTGTAAATTTTAACACTGAATAGTAGTAGACAAACAAATGAAACTGACCATATATTTCATTAATTAGAAAATCTCCAAATATAAACTATATTGCAAGAAAACTAATATATCTATTTGAACTCTAATACGTATTAACCTGTAAATTGTTTTTATACCATTTAACACAGAAAGAGTAATTTTCTTTGCATTAGCAAACTGATGGCTCAACATCAGAGAGAGGCAAATAATAATTAACCCCTTTACCCCAAAACCTGTTTTCAACTTCATGACCAGGCCAAATTTTACAATTCTGATCAATGATAGTGGTAAAATTTCATAGATATAACTTGCATTTATTGGTGAAAAAAAGGAGAAAATTTTTATGTCCTTTAATCAGAGTTATATCACACAAAATAGTTAATAAACAACATTTCTCACATGTTTACTTTACATCAGCACAATTTTTGAAACATTTTTTAGAAAGTTATAAAGATTAAATGTTGGCCAGCAATTTCTAGTTTTTCCAACAACATTTACAAAACCATTTTTTTTAGGGACCACATCACATTAGAAGGGACCTTGAGGGGTCTATGAGACATAAAATACCCAAAAGTGACAGCATTCTAAACACTACACCCCCCAAAGTATTCAAAACCACATTTAAGAAGTTTATTAACCCTTCAGATGCTTCACAGGAATTAATGGAATGTGGAACAAAAAATTAACATTTAACTTTTTTCACATAAACTTTACTTTAGACCCACTTTTTTAATTTTCAAAAGGGTAACAGGAAAAAATGACTCCAAAATGTGTTGTGCAATTTCTCCTGAGCATGCTGATACCCCATATGTGGGTGAAAACCAATCTAAAAAAAATTATATTTTTTCGGAGAAAAATGTTTTTTAGTCCCAAATTTTGCATTTTCACAAGGGTAACATGAAAAAATGGACCCTGAAATTTGTTTTACAATTTATCCTGAGTACGATGATACCCCGTATGTGGGAGTTCATTTCATAATCATTTTTAAGGACCTTCTATCTCCCTCCAACTTTGTCATTGGAACTAATGTGAACCATAACCACTGGGATTTCCCCTGCCCCACCAACCAATCTGTCTATCAGATCTGCAATATGCCGAACCCAATCATCTGGCAAATAACACACTGTCCGGCATTCATGGTCTTGGCGGCAGATGACCCTGTCTGTCCACCTAATTATAGAGTCCCTACCACCAACAACTGTCTGGCCTTTTCTGCACTTCTATTTCCCGCCTTCCTGGAGCAGTCATTTTCTTGGTTGCTAGGAGCAACATCCTGCTGTAGTGATCCTAGTCCTGGGCTTACATTCCTAATGTCAGCCAAACAGGCATATTTACTAGGTTGTGCCAGGTCAGGCCAAGTTCCCTGACACTTTTTCCCCTAACCCTTCTTCTAACTGTTACCCAGCTACCTATTTCTGCGTCCTGATCTTCCCCACCTCCACCATCCTCTACATCACTAGCCCCAGCCAGCGCATGCTCAGTGAACTCTAAACTCTCCAGGTTTGCAATGTTCCTGAGTGTTGCATGCTGCATATTTAGATCCATTACCTGGGCTTCCAAACATGTAATGCTGACATTGAGCGCAGATATATTCACCGTCAAACAAATATTCAAGGCATGCATACATCTCACAAGATGCACATCTAGTAGCATTGTCCATTGAGCACATACTAATGGGCATAAACAGTGCAGATAAAAACAGAAAACAATGGTAAACTAGTAAGGAAATCACAAAACTATGCTCTTATGTTAAACTATGATATTCTGTTTAACTATAAACTTATCTGCAGCCCCTGCACTTAAAATGCAGCCCATGATCTGCTCAGCAGTCTCACTATAGTTACTGTAACTTGTAGTTCTCCAACCAGCAAAACACAGATGTGGCTACTATAAACAATACTACAGTACTACATACTGATGTAAAAATCTTATCAAATACTCAAAATGTGCACATGGCCTAAGAAATAACTGAGTTTTAAACAGAGATGTACTTTAGTGAGAGTGATTAGTAAGATGTAGCTCAGTGAGTTTGACAGTGATGGTAATCAATGAGTGGAACAGGCTGCCACCAAGGTGGAGAGTTCTCCTTCAATGGAAGTCTTCAAAGAGAGGCTGGACAGATATCTGTCTAAGATAGTTTAGTGAATCCTGCATTGAGCAGGGGGTTGGACACGATGACCTGGAGGCCCCTTCCAACTCTAACATTCTATGAGTATGGCGTTCTTAGATAATCTAATTACTTCATAAAGTATTATATTAGCTACATGTATCAGCATAGTAACATTGACCTTCAAATATATATGATTTACTACTTTCTGTAAGCTATAGAAAACAGGCACAAAAAACAAATGTCCAAAAATAAAAAAAAATTTTTTGCAAAAATTGCATGAAGGTAGTAATAATTATAAGGGTATTTAGTAAACATAATTTTGATCAAAAGAATGTACAAGCCATCCCGCCACGTCAAGGCAACCCTTTGTGGGACAGTCCTACTCTAATATTAAAAACCTTTCCACTTGTCAAGTGATGTAAATGTGAACAAGGCAGAGGGACTGAACCCTCCAGTTGAAGCATAGGCCAGACAGGATGGATTTCTCAATTCAGAAACAGGGCGGTCCCACCCTTATATGCACAGAATGCACTCTGAACTACATAGAAAACTAGATCTGAACTGAAAAAGTAAGTTGATGTGTATGCAAAATGTAAATGCATATTAACACATGACCATTACACAGAAAACAGGCACAAAAAACAAATGTCCAAAAAAAAAAAAAAAAAAAAATTTTTGCAAAAATTGCATGAAGGTAGTAATAATTATAAGAGTATTTATTAAACATAATTTTGATCAAAAGAATGTACAAGCCATCCCGCCACGTCAAGGCAACCCTTTGTGGGACAGTCCTACTCTAATATTAAAAACCTTTCCACTTGTCAAGTGACGTAAATGTGAACAAGGCAGAGGGACTGAACCCACCAGTTGAAAAAAACAGGTTTTTAAAATTAGACTAGTACTGTCCCACAAAGGGTTGCCTTGATGTGGCGGGATGGCTTGTACATTCTTTTGATCAAAATTATGTTTACTAAATACCCTTATAATTATTACTACCTTCACGCAATTTTTGCAAACATTTTTTTTTTTTTGGACATTTGTTTTTTGTGCCTGTTTTCTGTGTAATGGTCATTGTTAATATGCATTTACATTTTGCATACACATCAACTTACTTTTTCAGTTCAGATCTAGTTTTCTAT
>JARQOD010000001.1:192745844-192780943 GCA_033576555.1 Oophaga sylvatica
AAAACTTTTTATATGTTTACCCAGCCGGCATTCTACTGTTGGCAATATTAAATATATTATAACTCATTTAACTTGTGCAAAAATTGGCAAACATTCTTAAACTTTTTACAACTTTTTTATGGTTAACCCTATATGGATCTCACGGTTCTTTTATATTTAACTATTCATTTATTCAATACATTTCCACCCGGGGGCTGGAACAATGCAATGGGCCCTAGATCCCAGGACTAACAAGTCGTGACCTGCTATTGGGGTTTGAGTTGCACAGTTCTTGTGCGAACCTTAGGGGCGCAACGGGTACATTCTCCTTGCGAGACACCGATTGCGTTTCAATCTGAGTCACAGTTAACGTATTGATCGTGTCATGGATTGCGATGGAAACGGGTGCATGTTGCGATGTAGAAGGATAACGGTATACAGGTGTCGCTTCCACTTGCGAAGTACCTGCAGGGGGCGATGCTGGGGCACGGCCGGATACGCTTGAGCTGGAGGCAGGGACGCTGCGGTAGTGGTGACGTTACTGCGTCGGGGACAGGGTCACGGACGATGGTGACGTTAAGGGCATACCATCCCTTCATTCCCCAGTGCCCGTGTATACGTGACAATGTCTCCATTAACTAAGTCCCTCCCGGGATGGCCTTGCGGTGGTGGGATTCTACGTCACGCCTGCTGACAAAGGACCCCTGGGTAGAGGCCCGGTTCACGGATGAAGCCCCAGCCCTTCCGGAGCTGGAACTCAGTCACACACCCCTGCCGCCGCGGTTCCCTCAGGGTACCTTTCTCTCTCCGGACACTCTCCTTGTCCGCGATCAGCTCTGCATGTTGCCGCTGTCGATTCCGCTGAGCTTCCCGCTCTTCTCCTGCTGGCGTTTCTGCTTTCCTCACGACGCTGCCACTCACATTCCCACTGGGCGGTATAGGCGACGTACCAGGCGCGCCATTCGTCCCAGTCGACGTCTGTAACCGACGGACAGGACCCCTCCGGTGTCCCTGCCGGGGATCGTATCTGCTGCGGCCTCCTGGCCGGCGGGCGTTTCGGAACTGGCGGTACCCTCCTCAACCTCCTTCGCCTCACACCGCTCACCCGGTGGGATCAGGATTGGTACTTTCGGGGGCAGCCTCGGTTGCTCCTTTGCCTTGGGCAGCAGAAGTTTTGGTAACTCCAGACGTAGGGGATCATCGAAGGGGGAGAACACCGCGTCCCACAGCCGCCGCTGCTCCAGGGTACGCCGGCGTCTCTCGATCTCTTCAATCCAGGTTGTGGCAAAATCATCTTTCTTAGTCGTGCATTTTCTTCTTTAACCTCCAGCAATGCTTGCTGCAGGTGCAGGACCACGGATGACTCCGGTTGCGGTGGCAGCTTGGCTGGGCACGGGGCCTGCCTTCCTCCGCTCCCTGCTCGGCTGCACACGTTCCTGCTTCCATGATGTTCCAGAAGATTTTTACAATCTCCCTTCAGAGACGTCGGTCTCTTCCGTGGAGGCGGGGTTTGCGTCTCCTCCTCTTTGCAGGAAAGGTGAAGAGGAGGCGGACCTCCTTTGCTGTAGGGCAGGATCGCATATTGTAATAGCACTTGAGAGGGCAGGCATTTTCTTCGCGCCACAGGGGGGTACACGCCCACGAAGGTACGCCACCTTCTTCTCCAGCCCTGAGGGTGCGAATTTGGCGACAAAGATGGCGATTTTTGCGCCAAAAGTGCAAACAGTCCTTTTCACAAAAACAACTCCATAGGCACACAGGGCTCGCAATTTTGCGAGTTTCGCATCCTGTTCGTGACGCCAAAGTTTGTGTCGACCCGCCACCACAATTGTGGATTACCAGGGCAATGGGGTACTCAGAGCCGAGCCCATGGAAGTCTATGGGGTTTGTCACAGGTAGCGGTGGCTCTGTCTGTGGCCCTGGCGGTCTGGCGTATGTTGGGGGGAATATTTACAGGGGATAGATATATTTACAGTTCGTGACGCCACCTGTAGTCTCTGGAATTTGTACCAGCGCTGCTGTAGATCTCTGAGGGGTGTGAGGCAGCTAGATGTCGGGTCCCCTACAGGTGGGACTCTTCCCTCAGTCGATGGTTAAAGCAGGGTTGTGCAGGCATGCAAGTAAATAACTCAGTCTCCACGGTCAGCGTTCTTTCCATACCTTTATTGTAAGATGGTAAGGCAGGTCCCAGGGAGGCTGATCCAAGGAGAATGTATTTCGAGATAGCGCTGGACCAAGTTAGGGCCTCCTTTACTTTCACAACGATGAGTACAACCAGATGAAGCGTAGTTCCTCTATAACTCCAGCTATTCCATAGCTGTACTGCCCAGTCAGTTTTGTGGTCGGAGCCTTCCTGTGAGAGAGCTGAATTCCTTATCTTGCTGATCAGGCTCAAAGTCTTCACTCCCTGACCCCAGTTACGTACCGACTATTTAGGGGCTGTTGCCGCGACCTAAGGTCCGATAAGCCTTGGTTTCTTACCACTAAGCGTGAAGCTTTTAGTGATCCTTCGGTCCCCAGTGACCGGGTAACAATGTGGCAGGACTTCTTCAATCCAAAAGCACTTTTCAAATATTCCTTTCCACTGTGCCTTTCGCCTGTCCGCGCTTGTAGCATAAACACTCACACTTGCAAAAGTCATATAATCACTCCTCTTTTCTTTCCTTCAGAGTTAGTTGACAGACTCTCAGTAATCCACTAGGCAGGAGCACGTCTCGAACCTTTTCACTGTCCTTGGGACAGGAGACTGAAGTATTTCTGTACTAAGCTCTTCTTTCTTTATCAATGTCTTCAAGTGAGGTACAGTCTGACCAGGCTGAGGTGATCTATTATCTCGCCCTTACTGGCCTCCACTTGCTGAACTGCTGATAGAACCAGGCTGGACTGCTTCCCCTCCAGTCCCAGCTAGACTCCAACGTCTGCTCTGTCCGAGGACAGGAAACTGACTACTCTAATCAACTCAACAAATACACACTGACCACTCCCTCACAAGTGACTACACTACCCTAAGGGTGTGTCCTATGTTGTTGAGTGAATGGGTATTGAGCATTGAACTGCTATCTCTCCACACATTCTCCAGGGTACTGCGTGTGCCTAACACCAGGGCTACACACAGTCCAGCACCTGAAGTTCCTCCTGATTTCGCCTGCCAGAATATGGCAGTGTCTCCTCATTAATGGAACATCCTGGAAGAGCTCTTCAGAGATATCACTGCTTTTTATTACATTATTTATGGCACTGTTTCTTCTTTAAAGGTTGTTAGCATTGAGCAGGTCAAACATCCTAAAAGAGGCTGAACTGTCACAATATACTTTTGAGGGAGGTGTATTGGATACGCTTACTAAATGCACGTATGTCTGATAAAAAAGAAACAGAAGCATAGCCCTACACAATATCATTATCTTTCCGTTGTTCCCCCCACAGTAACAGTATCCCTTAAAATAAAATATATTACAGTAGTGACACTAGATATCAGGGGTCTCAAACTAGGCTAGGTATATTTGCAGAATATAGAAAAAATTTGAATTTGCTGGGCCGCATTCTTTAAAGGACAACGTGACATTTTTAGAGATACTATTTTTATTCTATACACAGTTTGAACATATTTGACGTTTTTTGTTTTTTTTTTAGAGCTTGAGTAGTTATGCATGTGGTGCACTCATATTGTAGTTTTGTCCCCATATTGTAGTTATGTCCCCATCCAGGTCCCCATATTGTACAGTCATGGCCAAAAGTTTTGAGAATGACACAAATATTATATTTTCACATGATCTGCTGCCCTCTGGTTTTTATGTGTGTTTGACAGATGTTTTTATCACAGACAGAAATATAATAATTGCACACATATGAGTAACAAAAGCTTATATTGACAGTTACAATGAGTTAATGCAGCAAGTCAATATTTGCAGTGTTGACCCTTCTTCTTCAGGACCTCTGCAATTCTCCCTGGCATGCTCTCAATCAACTTGTGGACCAAATCCTGACTGATAGCAGTCCATTCTTGCACAATCAATGCTTTCATTTTGTCAGAGAATTTTTAGGTTTTTGTTTGTCCACCCGTCTCTTGATGATTGGACCACAAGTTCTCAATGGGATTAAGATCTGGGGAGTTTCCAGGCCATGGACCCAAAATCTCTATGTTTTGTTCCCTGAGCCATTTAGTTATCACCTTTGCTTTATGGCAAGGTGCTCCATCATGCTGGAAAAGGCATTGTTGATCGCCAAACTGCTCTTGGAGGGTTGGGAGAAGTTGCTCTTGGAGGCCATTCTGGTACCATTCTTTATTCATAGCTGTGTTTTTAGGCAAGACTGTGAGAGAGCCGATTCCCTTGGCTGAGAAGCAACCCCACACATGAATGGTTTCAGGATGCTTAACAGTTGGCATGAGACAAGACTGGTGGTAGCGCTCACCTTGTCTTCTCCAAATGAGGCGTTTTCCTGATGTCCCAAACAATCAAAAAGGGGATTCATCAGAGAAAATAACTTTACCCCAGTCCTCAGCAGTCCACTGCCTGTACCTTTTGCAGAATATCAGTCTGTCCATGATATTTTTTCTGGAGAGAAGTGGCTTCTTTGCTGCCCTCCTTGAGACCAGGCCTTGCTCCAAGAGTCTCCGCCTCACAGTGCATGCAGATGCACTCACACCTGCCTGCTGCCATTCCTGAGCAAGCTCTGCACTGCTGGTAGCCTGATCCCACAGCTGAAACACTTTTAAGAGACGGTCCTGGCGCTTGCTGGTCTTTCTTGGGCACCCTGAAGCCTTTTTGGCAACAATGGAACCTCTCTCCTTGAAGTTCTTGATGATGACTGAGGTGCAATCTTTCTAGCTGCGATACTTTTCCCTGTTAGGCCATTTTTGTGCATTGCAATGATGACTGCACGTGTTTCTTTAGAGATAACCATGGTTAACAGAAGAGAAACAATGATGCCAAGCACCAGCCTCCTTTTAAAGTGTCCAGTGGTGTCATTCTTACTTAATCATGACAGATTGATCTCCAGCCATGTCCTCATCAACACCCACACCTGTGTTAATGGAGCAATCACTGAAAAGAGGTTAGCTGGTCCTTTTAAGGCAGGGCTGCAATGATGTTGAAATGTGTTTTGGGGGATAAAGTTCATTTTCTAGCCAAATATTGACTTTGCAAGTAATTGCTGTTAAGTTGATCACTCTTTATAACATTCTGGAGTATATGCAAATTGCCATTAGAAAAAGTGAAGCAGTAGACTTTGTAAAAATTAATATTTGTGTCATTCTCAAAACTTTTGGCCATGACTGTAGTCATGTCCCCATATCCAGGATACAGGTCCCCATATTGTAGTTATATCCCCATCCAGGTTCTCATATTGTAGTTGTATCCCCATCCAAGTTCTCAAATTGTAGTCATGTTCCCATCCAAGTTCTCACACTGTAGTTATATCCCCATTCAGGTTCTCATATTGTAGTCATATTCCCATATCCTGGTCCTCATATTGTAGTTATGTCCCTATATTGTAGTTATGTCCCCATCCAGGTCTCCATATTGTAATTATGTTTCTATCCAGGTCCCCATATTGTAGATAATTCCCCATCCAGGTTCTCATATTGTAGTCATGTCCCCATATTCAGGTTCCCATATTATAGTTATGTCCCCATCCTGTTCCTCATATTGTAGTTATGTCCCAATATTGTAGTTATGGCCCCATCCAGGTCCTCATACTGTTGTTATGTCCCTAGGTTTTAGAGGAGGAAAATAGTACAGAATTGACCAAATTTTTTCCTTCACTTTTTTTCTAATATCTCCCATCCTGGTATATATATATTCCCTCAATCCAGGCCCCCTCATCTATATCCTGGTATGCATGGTGCCCATCCCCATCCTAGTATGCTTGCCCCCTCATTCATATCCTGATATGCATGGCCCCCTCATCCCTATCCTGGTATACATGACCCCTATCCCTATCCTGGTAAGGATCCGTGACGTGGGTTGCCAGCTTACATATTTTGGCCAGAATATCAACTAATACCTTACATATGTCTTTTTGCACATTATACTTTTGCAGAGTGCAGTTGGGCCCAAATGGTTCTGTACACTGTGGCCTCTGTTTACACTGGATGCATTATAGTTAGCACTGGGCAGCCCGCATAAGGCGTAATTAATAGGCTGTGAACCAGACGCTCTGCATTCCTAGTGTGAACATTGCCATATACAGATTGTACTTTTGTGCACTGGTGTACCACACGGCCAATCCCTGATTGAAGGCTGGCTGTTTAATTTGGTATTAATGCACCTGTGTACTGTAGTTGCCATTTTACTTGAGTCCGCTGCACTCTGTCAGTGCATCAGTATTGAGGCCTTTTCAGACAGGTAAGCATCTCTGCCTGTTTTTGGTGGTGCCATCCTGGTATGCGTGGTCCTCATCCCTATCCTGGTATGCATGGCCCCCTCATCCCTATTTTGGCATGCATGGCCTCCTCATCCCTATCCTGGCATGCATGATCCCCTCATCCTTATTCTGATATTCATGGCCCCCTCATCCCTATCCTGGTATGCATGGCCCTCTCATCTCCATCCTGGTAGCATGGCCCCCTCATACCTATCCTGGTATGCATGGCCCTCTCATCCCCAACCTGTTATGCATGGCCAACATCCCCATCCTGGTATGCATAGCTCCATCCCCATCCTGGTATGCATGGCCCTCTCATCTCCATCCTGGTAGCATGGTCCCCTCATCCCTATCCTGGTATGCATGGCCCTCTCATCCCTATCCTGGTATGCATGGCCCCCTCATCCCTGTACTGGTATCTATGGCCTACTCATCCATATCGTGGTATTCATTGGCCCTCTCATCCCCATCCGGGTATGCATGGCCCCCTCATACCTATCCTGGTGTGCATTCCCCACTCATCCTTATCCTGGTATGCATGGCCCCCTCATCCCTATACTGGTATGCATGGCCTACTCATCCCGATTGTGGTATTCATTGGCCCTCTCATCCCTATCCGGGTATGCATGGCCCCCCTCATCCCTATCCTGGTATGCATGGCCCCCTAATCCCTATCCTGGTATGCATGACCCCATGGCCATCCTGATATGCATGGCCTTCTCATCCCCAGCCTGGTATGCATGGTCAAAATCCCCATCCTGGTATGCATGGTCCTCTCATCCCCATCCTGGTATGCATGGCCCCCCTCATAACTATCCTGGTATGCATGGCTCCCTCATCCCTATACTGGGATGCATGGCCTACTCATCCCAATCGTGGTATTCATTGGCCCTCTCATCCCCCTCCGGGTATGCATGGCCCCCCTCATCCCTATCCTGGTATGCATGGCCCACTCATCCCTATTTTGGTATGCATGGCCCCCTCATCCCTATCCTGCTATGCATGACCCCAGTGACATCCTGATATGCATGGCTCCCTCATCCCTATCCTGGTATGCATGACCCCATGCCGATCCTGATATGCATGGCCCTCTCATCCCCAGCCCGGTATGCATGGCCAACATCCCCATCCTGGTATGCATGGCCCCATCCCCATTCTGGTATGCATGGCCCTCTCATCCCCATCCTGGTATGCACGGCCTACTTATCCCTATTGTGGTATTCATTGGCCCTCTCATCCTCATCCTGGTATGCATGCCCCACTCATCCCTATCCTGGTATGCATGCCCCACTTATCCCTATCCTGGTATGCATGGCACCTTCATACCCATACTGGTATGCATGGCCTACTCATCCCTATCATGGTATTCATTGGCCCTCTCATCCCCATCCAGGTATGCATGGCCCTCTTCATCACTATCTTGGTATGCATGCCCCACTCATCCCTATTCTTGTATGCATGGCCCCCTCATCCCTATCCTGGTATGCATAGACCGCTCTTACCTATACTGGTATGCATGGCATACTTATTACTATCGTGATATTCATTGGCCCCTCATCCCTATCCTGGTATGCATGGCCCCCATCAGAAAACTTAAAAAAACTTAAACCATTCTACTTAACTTCCCTGCAGAGGACAGCTGCAGGAATACTCACTGCTCTCCACGCCAGGACTATAGGAGTGGAGAGCAGTGAATATTCATTGATCTTTAATAGCGGACACAGTAGCCAGCTTCCTACTTAAGGGAGTGAATATTCACTGCTCTCCACTCCTATTGTCCCGGCATGGAGAGCAGTGAATTAATTCCCTTAAGTAGCGGGCACATGTGATCACCCATCCTCTGCAGGAACTGGCGGCTGCGTTTACTGTGCTCGCTGTTAAAAGAGAAATGAATATTCACTGCTCTCTAATCCCATGGGTGTGTAGCGTCGTGAATATTCATTTCTATTAAGCAGCAGACACAGGGGTTAGCTTTGGCAGCTGGTTCCTGCGACCCGCCACTCCCCCACCTCCCCACCACAGCAAGTACATAATTTCAATTGAATGAAGTAGCCTCATGGGCCGTATGTGGCTCGCAGTCTGCGTGTTTGAGACCGCGACTATATACAGTAAATAGTACACTAGACTTTACCTTCACCCGCCTCTGCTCCCTATCTAACCTCACAACCTCACCCCCCTCTATCTGACCACCATCTACTCACTTTCTCAATTCTGACCCCTGTCCTTCTCACCTGTCCCCATGTTCAGAAACTAGCACACCCTTGCAGAAACCACGCACATCTAGACATTCACATACTCTGACTCTATTGCACCGCTGTCCTACATATCTTCACTCCATGAGACAGATAGTGCCACAGTTTTCTACAACACCACACTGACATCAGCTATTGACGCGTTCGCCCCTCTCATGCGTGGCAGAGTGCAACGAATCAATAAACAACCCTGGCACAATACTGGCACAATAACCACACTAAAAAGCTTTAGCAAGTGTCCATAGTGGCAGAGCAGCGTTGGAAAAAAACACACTCTCATGAAGATTTCATCGTATTCAAAAAGCAATTTTTTATATTCAAATCAGCCCTCCCCTCTGCTAAACAGGTCTATTTCACAACCTTTGTATCTTCTTTATTCCACAACCTCAAACAGTTATTCAACACTATAATTCCCTCCTCCGATGACCTTCACCATCTCTGCAGAAGACTTTGCACCACTTTTCAAAAATAAGTTCGAACAAGCAAGGCAAGTCTTTACTCCCATTCCCACACTACCTCCTCATCCCGCCCTCTCTCTGGGACAACTCAATGTCCCTTGGCTTCCAGTGTTATCTATACGCTGATGATACTTAGATCTACCTCTCTGGCCCAGATGTCACTTCACTGTTGCTGGACTCGCCGAGGTTAGGTGAGGGCAGGGCAGGATTTGAGAACATATGGGGCGTGGGGGCAGAATGGAGACACATGGTGCCAGGATGGGAGGACATATGGGGTCGGAGTCCGGAAACAAGGATTGCACAAGCGCACAAAATCTAACATTAACTTCCTGGTCCATAATGGATAATGTATGTGCGCATGCGCGCAGGGAATTCCACTATCACATAGTGTTTGCTACAACATGGTGGATGTCTAGCAACGCATGCGCAAGACAATGCAGCAGAAAGGACCTGGTGGTCACATGTTATCGCATGAGCAGTACGAATCCCTTATGGCAAGTCTTGTGGCATGAAAGGACCAGTGTATAAGGTCATTTTGGTCAAGTAACAACATACTGCGGGTAGCCTATCTTCACTGCAGAAAAAAGCACACAAGCAACACATGCACAAACAGGAAAAGCAGAGTAAATATCAAAAACGTGGCACATACGAGTGAACAGATGATTGCTTACAAAAAATAATGGATGTAAGTCTCACACAGCAAATGACGCATACAGTTGTAAGATCCTCGGCTACTCCCTCTCTCCTTCCTTGGATGTGGTCATTAATGTGTATTGTCCTGTAATGTTTACTGTATGTATTTATGTGCTGTGTTTGCCTTGTCTTACTGTATCACCATTGTCTATTGCCATGTATGTAGTTTAGGGATAGCAAAGGGTTAAGTTAGTGGGCTGGGTCAGCAGCCTCCAAAGCAGACAGGAAGTCTCAGTCTGTAGTTCAGAGCCTGGGAGCCTGGCCTGGACCCCAGGAGGGGTAAAGACTGTTACCTGGACCCCAGGAGGGGTAAAAATTGCTGCCCCAGGACGTTGGGCTGCACAACAAGCACTGTTACTGCATGAGTGCTCTGCCGAAGGGACTTCAAACGTCCAGATTCCAGCACATGGACTATCTCCTCTTTCGGCCGCCGTGGCTGTTGTGGGTACGGCCATGGTCGTCGCTAGTGACTGAATAGAAACCATCCGTCTCTTGTATTTTAATAATAAGGAATGGAAATAAACAAGTTGTCAGTGTTGGGCCCTATACAGTATGAAGCATGTTTCATCAGGAGGACACTGTCCAATTATGTAGAACAGCTACAGGACTTTTTGTAATTTTGGCCACTGACTTGAGCAGTCTATAATTTTAAGGGTAGGTTAATTTTAACATTGAGAGATAGAATATCAAAAATAAAATCCAGAAAATTACATTGTATAAATTTTATATAAATTTATTTGCATTTTGCAGTGAGAAATAAGTTTTTGATCCCTCTGGCAAACATGACTTAATACTTGGAGGCAAAATCCTTGTTGGAAAGCACATCAGTCAGACGTTTTTTGTAGTTGATGATCAGGTTTGCGCACATGTCATTAGAATTTCGGTCCACTCCACTTTACAGATCATCTCTAAATCATTAAGATGAGGCTGTCACTTGGCAACTTGTAGCTTCAACTCCCTCCATAAGTTTTCTATGCGATTAAAGTCTGGAGGCTGGCTAGGCGACTCCATGACCTTAATGTGCTTCTTTTTGAACCACTCCTTTGTTGCCTTGGCTGTATGTTTTGGGTCATAGTCTTGCTGGAAGAGCCAGCCACGACCCATTTTTAACCCCTTAACCCCCAAGGGTGGTTTGCACGTTAATGATCGGGCCAATTTTTACAATTCTGACCACTGTCTCTTTATGAGGTTATAACTCTGGAACGCTTCAACAGATCTTCGCGTTTCTGAGAATCTTTTCTCATGACATATTTTACTTCATGATAGTGGTAAAATTTCTTCGCTACTACTTGCGTTTATTTATGAAAAAATGGAAATATGGCGAAAATGTCGAAAATTTTCCAATTTTCAAACTTTGAATTTTTTTCCCTTAAAATAGAGAAATATGTCACACAAAATAGTTACTAATTAACATTTCCCACATGTCTACTTTACATCAGCACAATTTTGGAACCAAAATTTTTTTCTTAGGAAGTTATAAGGGTTAAAAGTTGACCAGCGATTTCTCATTTTTACAACAAAATGTAAAAAAAACATTTTTTTAGGGACCACCTCACATTTGAAGTCACTTTGAGGGGTCTATATGGCAGAAAATACGCAAAAATGACACCATTCTAAAAACTGCACCCCTCAAGGTACTCAAAACCACATTCAAGAAGTTTATAAACCTTTCAGGTGCTTCACAGGAGCTGAAGCAACGTGGAAGGAAAAATTAAACATTTAACTTGTTAGTCACAAAAATGATCTGTTACAAACAATTTTTTTATTTTAACAATGGTAAAAGGAGAAAAAGGACAGATAAAGTTGTTATGCAATTTCTCCTGAGTACGCCGATACCCATATATGGGGGAAAACCACTGTCTTGGCGCATGGCAGGGCTCGGAAGGGAAGGAGCGCAGTTTGACTTTTTCAAACCAAAATAGGCTGGAATTGAGATTGGAAGCCATGTCACGTTTGGAGAGCCCCTGATGTGACTAAACAGTGGAAACCACCCATAAGTGACCCCATTTTGGAAGCTAGACCCCTTAAGGAACTTATCTCGATCTATTGTGAGCACTTTGAACCCCAAGTGTTTCACTAAAGTTTAATGCCAGGGTGTGAAAAAAAAAATTTCCACAAAAATAATTTTTTAGTCCCCAATTTTTGATTTTTCCCAAAGAAATTGGACTCCAGAAGTTGTCCAATTTGTCCTGAGTACGCTGATACCCCATATGTGGGGGGGAAATTGTTTGGGCGCACGGCAGGGCTCGGAAAGGAAGTAATGGCGTTTTGGAATGTAGACTTTGATGGGTGTCATGTTCAGTTTGCAGAGCCCCTAATGTGCCTAAACAGTGGAAACTCCACAAGTGACCCCATTTTGGAAACTAGACCCCCTAAGGAACTTATCTAGATCTTCACACAAGTTTATAACGTACGTAGGTCGTAAAATTAAAAAATCATATTTTTTCCACAAAATGATCTTTTCACTCCAATTTTTATTTTCCCAAGGGTAATAGGACCTCAAAAGTTATTGTGCAATTTGTCCTGAGTACGCTGATACCCAATATGTGGGGGTAAACCACTGTTTGGGTGCATGGCAGAGCTCGGAAGGGAAGTAGTGACGTTTTGCATTGCAGACGTTGATGGAATAGTCTTCGGGCGTCATGTCACATTTGGAGAGCCCCTGATGTGCCTAAACAGTGGAAACCCTCACAAGTGACCCCATTTTGAAAACTAGACCCTCCAAGGAACTTATATAGATGTGTGGTGAGAACTTTGAACCCCCAAGTGCTTCACAGAAGTTTATAACGTAGAGCCATAAAATAAAAAATCATATTTTTTCCCACAAAAATGATATTTTTGCCCACAATTTTTTATTTTCCCAAGGGTAAAAGAAGAAATTGGACCCCAAGAGTTGTTGTGCAATTTGTCCTGAGTACGCTGATGTGCCTAAACAGTGGAAACCCTCCAATTCTAACTCCAACCCTAACCCCAACACACCCCTATCCCTAGTCCCAACCCTAACTCCAACCCTAACCCAACACACCCCTATCCCTAGTCCCAACCTTAGGCACAAACCTAACCCTAACACACCCCTAACCCTAATCCCAAACCTAACCCTAATCCTAACTTAGCCCCAACCCTAACCCTAATGGGAAAATGGAAATACATTTTTAAATTTTATTATTTTTCCCTAACTAAGGGGGTGATAAAGGGGGGTTTGATTTACTATTTATAGCAGGTTTTTATGTTTGGCAGCTGTCACACGCTAAAAGATGCTTTTTATTGCAAAAAATTGTCTTTGCATCACCACACTTTAAGAGCTATAATTTTTCCATATTTTGGCCCACAGAGTTATGTGAGGTCTTATTTTTTGCGGGACGAGTTGATGTTTTTACTGGTGCCATTTTTGGGCACATGACATTTTTTGATCGCTTTTTATTATGATTTTTGGGAGGCAGAATGAACAAAAAACAGCAATTCATGAATTTCTTTTGGGGAAGCGTTTATACTGTTCCGCGTTTGGTAAAATTGATAAAGCAGTTTGATTCTTCGGGTTAGTACGATTACGGCGATACCTCATTTATATAATTTTTTTATGTTTTGGTGCTTTTATACAATAAACACAATTATATATAAAAAATAATTATTTTTGCATCGCTTTATTCTGCGAGCTATAACTTTTTTAGTTTTTCACTGATGATGCTGTATGGTGGCTCATTTTTTGCGGGACAAGATGACGTTTTCAGCGGTACCATGATTATTTATATCCATTTTTTTGATCGCTTGTTATTCCATTTTTGTTCGGCTGTATAATGATAAAGTATTTTTTTTTGCCTTTTTTTAAGGGGTTCACTGAAGGGGTTAAGTAGTGGGAAAGTTTTATAGGGCGGGTCGTTACGGATGCGTCAATAGTAAATATGTGCACTTTTATTGTTTTTTCTTTTTTTATTTACATAAAGAAATGAATTTATTGGGGAATATTTTTTTTCTTTAGGAATTTTTTTTTACACATGTTAATTTCTATTTTTTTTACTTTTTTACTTTGTCCCAGGGTGGGACTTCACTGTATAGTGTCAGATCAAAGGTCTGACACTGTACACAGCACAGTGTCAGACCTTCGATCTGACAGGGACTGCAGGAGGCTTTCTCAGCGCCTGCTCTCGCAGGCACTAAAAAGCCACCTCCCTGCAGGACCCGTAAGGACCTCGGGCCATCTTGGATCCGGGGTCCTGCAGGGAGGAGGCCCTTGTAACATCGCGCTGTTCTGAGGGTCTCAGGGAAGCACGCAGGGAGCCCTCTCCCTGTGCGATGCATCCCCATACCGCCCGAACACTGCGATCATGTTTGATTGCAGTGTGCCAGGGGTTAAAGTGCCGAGAGCTATACTTGACCGCTCCTGACACTTAGTGCCGGGTGTCAGCTGTGATAATCAGCTGACACCCAGCCGCGATCAGCTGCTCTCCCCCATGAGCGCGGTTGATCGCGTATGACGTACTATTCCATCCTTGGGAATTAAGTCACAGGTCACATGGACGGAATAGTACGTCAGATGGCAGAAAGAGAGTAATATCCTGGCGGAGGTAAGGAGATTGTCTGTCACTCAGGATTTTACGGTACATGGCTCCATCCATTCTCCCATTGATGCGGTGAAGTAGTCATGTGCCCTTAGCAGAGAAACACCCTAAAACATAATGATTCCACCTCTATGCTTGACAGTGGGGACATTGTTTTTTGGGTCATAGGCAACATTTCTCTTCCTCCAAACACGGTGAGTTATTGCCAAAGAGCTCAATTTTTGTCTCAGCTGACCACAGCACCTTCTCCCGATCACAGATCACATCCAGGTGTTCATTGCCAAGCTTCAGAAGGGCCTGCACATGTGCCTTATTGAGCAGGGGGACCTTGCGGGCACTGCAGTATTTTAAACCTTTGCGGTGTACTGTTACCAATGGTTTTTCTGGTGACTGTGGTCCCAGTTGCCTTGAGATCATTAAAGGGAACCTGTCACCTCCTTTTTTGGATATATGCAGCCACCGCCTTTATAATATGCTCATCCGGGAGGCGGTCCGGTCTGATGGGCGTCGCAGGTCCGGGTCCGGCGCCTCCCATCTTCTTGCAATGTCGTCATCTTCCTTGCTTCCTGTCGCGGCTCCTGCACTGGCATACTGATTTGCCCTGTTGAGGGCAGAGCAAAGTACTGCAGTGTGTAGGGGCCAGGCCTCTTTGACCTTTCCCGCCGCCTGCGCACTGCAGTACTTTACTCTGCCCTCAACAGGGCAAATCAGTACGCCTGCACAGGAAGATGACGACATCGCAAGAAGAAGGGAGGCGCCGGACCTGCGACCCCCATCGGACCGGACCGCCCCCTGGGTGAGTATAATATAGCTTTTTTTTCTTATCTTTCAGGTTACATCGGGGTCTTATCTACAGCATTACAGAATGCTGTGGATAAGCTCCTAAAGGCGGTGGCCGTAGCTTATATCCAAAAAGGAGGTGACAGGTTCCCTTTAACAAGTTCCCCCGTGTAGTTTTGTGCTGATCTCTCACCTTCCTCATGATCAAGGATGCCCCACGAGGTGAAATTTTGCATGGTACCCCAGATCAATGTCGATTGACAGTCATTTTATATTTCTTCCATTTTCTTACTATTGCACCAACAGCTGTCTCCTTCTCACCAGTCTTACTTATGGTTTTGCCAATAAACAAAAGGGAATAGCAGCCAAAAGATCCCATAAAAAATTTCTTTATTTTTTATGGGATCTTTTGGCTGCTATTCCCTTTTGTTTATTGGCTTAGCTCTTTGGCAGTTTCCCTACTAGTCCTATCTATTTGATTATATTCATCGGTACAACTTTTGGTGATGTTTTCCATCTATACTCTGTTACTTATGGTTTTGTAGCCCATTCCAGAAAGTAATATAATATTTGCATGTAGAATAACAGTTAGCTTCCATAGTCAATGCTACAGATGGGTCCTTGGCACATTGGCCACTAGTGCCTGGAGTGTGCATAGCAGTAACGTTCCAGGAGAGGAGTTAACTCTTAACATCCTAGTCAGCTCTGTCCAGCCAATTGATTTAAGGGGAAGGTGCCGCGTTTTTTTAATATTTAAAAAATAACATGTTGTCTTAACCTACGATTTATTAAATTGTATTTATGTTATTTTTTAAATACTTTTTAATGCAGCCACTGGGGGGGGCTGCCATTTTATTTAGCAGGTTTGTAAGGGTTGCTGCACAACACTTACAGTCTGCAAATACGACCGCCCCTGGGCATAGGAGACAGCACTCAGATGCCAAACCTATCTCTTATATTATAGCCACATCAGCTGTGAACTGGGCACGCCTCTGTGGGCTGCCCATTTCACAGCTGTAGATGTTGTAGGAGCCATTTTATTGTAGACCAGCACTATTTGCTGAGCTCCACTTACCTTCTATTGCCATGACCTGTAATCTTAAGCTGTACTGTACAATTCCAGTATTACAGGTCCTTGGCTGCGAGGAGATTGGAGGAGCTGTGGAGACCAGAGGAGCAGCAGACAGCAGCGAAGATCATGAACCATAGGAGCAGGGCCGACTTAATCCATTGGTAAGTATCAGGGCTGTAGCGGTGAAGTGCCAGGCATGGTCCTTTTGCGCAGTGGCAAAAATATTATGGGGAGAAATATGGTTTGTGCTGTGGGGAGAGAAACATGGAATGTACTGTGGGGAGAGAGTCATGGAATGTGCTGTGGGGGAAATATAGAGTGTGCTGTGGGGGTGTGAGATAGCGCTCACTGAATGTGTTGGGGAACACTCTCTTGGCAGTGGGATTAAGGCACACAGGAACGGTTTTCCACTTAAACAGTCTCTTCGGTTTATTTACACAGCATAAACCGCATAAATTATAGTCCATTTCATTACATCAACGGAACCTGTTATGACCACGATCTGTTCCAATAGCAGATAGACCTGTCTGCCTTTACTACAACCCCCTTGTCCGAGGTTACCTTCCAGGAGCTCTGCTCGACACGCTGACCTCTTGTCAGTCCTGACTTCCAGGAAAGCTGCCTTACTGGGATCACTGACCCATACTATAACTTGCTTGACAAGCTCCAACCTGTCAGTTCCAGACCCTCCGAAGGACAGTAGTTTTCCCAAGTCAGATAGCCATCATGGACTCTGCAGGCACATGTCTCCTCCATGTGCTTTCCAGGAAACCTGTCCTCTTCCAGGACCTTCCAACACAGACACCATGTGACCAAACAACAGTCTCATTATATCCCATGAGACACACCCATTGATGGGAGGTAGGTGGTTAGCCAGACCAGCCCAGCTCTCCGTCTAACCTGCAAGCCTGCCCACATAAACTAAGCAAGGCTCGTGGAACTACAGGTCCCAGAGCAACATTCCAGGCTTACAACGCAGAGGACCTCCACCTCTGCGACACATACCGGCCATTCACAATAACACCGGTCACTGTCTCACAGGGGAAACATGGAATGTGCTGTGGGGAGACACATGGAATGTGCTGTGAGAAGAGACATGGAATGTGCTGTGGGGAGAGACTTGGAATGTGCTGTGGGGACATGGAATGTGCTGTGGGAAGAGACATGGAATTGTTGTGACCCGCACCACAATTGTGGGTTACCAGAGCAATGGGGTACTCAGAGCCGATTCCATGGAAGTCTATGGGGTTGTCACAGGTAGCGGTGGCTCGGTCTGTGGCCCTGGCGGTCAGGCGTATGTTGGGGGGTATATTTACAGGGGATAGGTGTATAACAGTTCGTGACGCCACCTGTAGTTCTCTGATCACTAAGACCAGCGCTGCTGTAGATCTCTGAGGGGATGGTGTGGCAGCTAGATGTCGGGTCCCCTACAGGTGGGACTGGTCCCTCAAAGTCTATGGAATTAATGATGTCGGGTGCAGATAAATAAATCAGTCTCACACTATCAGCGTCTTTCCATACCTTTTACTTGTCAGACGATAAGGCAGGTCCCAGGGAGGCTGGTCGGGTTGAGGATGTGCTTCGAGATAACAGCTGAACAGGTTAGGGGGCCTCCTTAACTTTCCAATATGATGAGTCCAACCTGCATAGAGCTAAGTTCACTCCAATTTCTCCAAAGCTGTACTGCCCGGTCAGTTTTGTGGTCGGAGTCTTCCAGTGATGGAACTAGGTTCTTGCTTTTGTCGTTGCACTGACTCAAAGTCCCTACTCCACTTGACCCCTGTTACGTACCGACACTCCAAGGCTGCTTTCTGCGACCTAAGGTCCAGTAAGACTCTGGTTTTTCTATCTCTACACCTGAAGCTGTAGTGACACTTCGGTCTCAGTGACCGGAGAACAATGCCGGATAGTCCAATCCTTAAGGCACTTTTATAATTCTTTCCTCTGCGCCCTTCGCCTGCTCAACTCTTGATATCAGCACTGACTAGGCTAGGATAATATTCGGTTATCCGTACTAGCCTCCACTTTTGCACTGTCTCTCTGTATTGACAGGAATCTCGTTTCTCCAACAGGCACTAGTCCTGACTTCCTCCACTCTCTCAGGAGAACTTCAGACCACCACTGTCTGCATGCTCACAGGAGAACTCTCTGACTGCACTGTGCTACAGGACACTCCCCTATACACCCCTGCTGGGTGTGTTTGAAGTGTATGTGAGTAATGTCGAGCTCTTAACCGTTACCTCTCCACACATCCTCCAGGGTACTGCGTGTGCCTTCACACCAGGGCTACACATTCCCCCATGGTAAAATACAGCACTCCGGGCTGTGAATTACAAGAAGACATTTTGTTTTTCATTAACAATAAACATTAAACTCTTCCCATCCGGGAGGTAAGAATTTCTTAAACGTTGCATTATGTACAGTAGGAAAATACAAAAGTATTAAAGCATCAAAACATTCAATAAATACACAGATTTCTTGTGAAGGACCCGCACCAAACCTTCAACGTGGGTCCTGGGTGGGCTGCAGGACATCTGGCTGCAGACCTCGCTCAGTGCCACACCACACGGGTTTTATGTTCAGAGGTAATTGTTACAGTTTGATATAGAACCACGAAAATGCATGAAATGCAACTATATACATTATCAGTTCTGGGCCGGCATAGTCCACAGCCTCAAAGTCCATTTTTCCACATATTTAGTGGTGCACAATACTATAACAATACTTTTTACATATTCACATAAGGTAACCTTTTTCTGGGTTAAATTACATTATTTTACTTGAACTACTGTTGATATCGAATGGGTATTTTCCCTTTCGTGGTTCGCTCTGATCTACGTGGAGTAGCTTCAGGTATATTGGTCTGTAATCTATCTGCTCTGCGTAACGGCAAACTATAGAACTGCCTCAATCTTTCTATGGATCTGGCAAGCGTACTGATGGTGGGCGGTGTGAGTCAGCTTCACCAGGGGATCCCATTAGCATGGGGCGCTGCTGCTGATGGTCCTTCTTGAGATTCTGTAGGCTGGGGTGTTACTGGAATAGGTAATCCTGAACTGGCTCCACTGGCACCATGGGCACAACTGGAGGTAGAACTTCCTCTTGTGGCTGATAAAACTGCAACACGGATGATTACAGATCTCCCAGTCTGGGCCAATCCGCAGGGAAATCTCCCAGATCGTGTGTATGACCTCTTCTTTTCTTTCTTCTTGATTGATGACAGGGTTCTTTTCACGAAGCTTTAAGGGTTCTGGACACAATTTCAAATGGTCTCTGGACACAGTGGATATTGTTCTTCCTCCGTCCTTACTGATGATACAAATTTTCTGTTGTCATATTTGGAATCTTGTACGACGTAGGGGTTTTTGTTCCCACTGGTTATCCAATTTGTGCATCTTCCTTTTTCTTTTCAATACTACTTCTCCAGGCATCAAAGGCTTGGCAGGAGCACTCCTGTTGTAAATATCTTCTGTTTCTCCCGTGCCTTGTTGAGACTTTCTTCTACACAGACTTGCACTGTCTGTACTGCTCTTGCCGATTGATGTCCAGTTTTCGTCGTCTGCCTCCGGTTCTACCACTCCAAGTTCTAAATCCATTGGTAGTCTTCCGGGCCTTGCTTCATAAGATAGGCTGGAGTGCAGTTAGTGGAACTTACAGGTATATGGTTATACAAGTCAACCAAATCAGGTAGTAAGTCCGGCCACCGATTTCTGCTTCAACGGTATGGATTTCAGCAAATCAAGGACAATGTGGTTCATTTTCTCGCAAAGGCCGTTGGTTTGGGGTGGTATGGTGTTGTTCTAATTTTCTTACACCCATACATGTGACAGAATTCCTTGAATAGGTCAGCCTCGAAAGCAGGTCGTTGATCAGTTAATACTTGCTCCGGATACCCATGCGGTCTGCAGAAGCTTGCTTGAAAGGTTCTTGCTGCCGTCACTGCTGTCTGATTCTTTACTGGAACAACCACCGAAATCTAGAGTAATGGTCCACCATGGTCAGGGTGGATGAGTATCCAGATTACTTGGCGACAATTTAACGTGGTCCAAGGCCACAATTTCCAAGGGACGAGTCGTCCGGATAGGCTGCAGGGGTGTCCTCTGACTACCGTAGTCCTTTCTTCTGAGACCACGGGTCCACAGTTCCGCACCACCTCTCGATGGAGCTGCGCATCCCTACCCAGTAGAACCGGCACCTCAACAGGGTCTCCAGCTTTCTCCAGCCAAAGTGTCCTGCTTGATCGTGGTATGCTTCCAACACCATTGGGACGTCTGCCTTGGGGACCATATCTGCCAGACCATCTCGTGGGTCCTGGGGTTGACGTATCTCCTGCACAACTTCTCACGGTATAGGAACAACGGCTTCTCTCGTTCCACAGGAGCTTTGCTGACATAGGTGCATCTTTTTCCAAGGAGGAACCTTCCTGTCTTAACAACTCCTTGATACGGCTGACCACTGGATCGCTGTCTGCGTCTCCTTCCAGCTGTGATGGGGTAAGGGATTTAACGTTGCACCATACTGCTTTCTGTAGACTCGATGCTCGTGGACTACCCCATTTCGATGGACGCGGTAGCTCAATTTCTTCCAGGTCGTCCGATTCTTCTTCCGTGTCAGGTCATGCGGCATTCGGGACAATGCGTCAGCATTAGCATTCTTTCGGCTGCCCGGTACTTGATGGTAAATGGTAATTGGAAAAACCGAGCCATCCAACGCGCTCCATGGCGCCCGCTTGGCGGTTTCCAGATGCGTTAAGGGGTTGTTATCTGTAAACGCAGTGAACTGATTGGAGGCCAGATAATGCTTAAATCTTTCAGTAATGGCCCAGACCAGCGCCAGAAACTCCAGCTTGAAGCTGCTATAATTTTCCGGATTCCTCTCAGTTGGCCTGAGTTTCTGCTGGCAATGCGATGACTTTTTCTTGCCATTCTGCTTCTGACTGAGAACTGCTCCCAAACCTTCATTACTGGCGTCGGTGTACAGCAGGAACGGTTGGCTGTAATCAGGATAGGTTAAGATCTCATCACCCGTAAGGATCTCTTTCATCTTTTGGGAATTGCCTCAGCCTGTTCTTTACCCAATTAAAGGGAGGGTTTCTGCTCTTTAGGGATTGTCCTACTAGGAGGTCCTGTAAAGGGGCTGCCTTCTTCGTGTAATCTTTCACGAACCTTCTGTAGTAAAACCCGTTAATCCCAGGAAAAGTCGCACTTCCTTGAGGTTCTTCGGCTCCGGCCACTTCTGGATGGCAGTGACTTTCTCTGGGTCGGCGCTACTCCTTCCGAACTGACGATGTGCCCCAAGTATTGTACCTTCTGTTTGAGTAGATGGCATTTGAGGGTTTCAACTTCATCCCGTACCTAGACAGGGACTCAAAATACTTCTGCCAGGTGCTTCAGATGGTCTCATATGTCTTGGAATACACGATGACGTCGTCTAGGTATAGCAGCACGGTTTCAAAATTGAGATGTCCCAGGCAGTTCTCCATCACTCTCTGAAATGTTCCTGGGGCACTGCTGAGCCCAAACGGCATTCTGTCGAACTCACAGAGCCCCATTGGGGTGGTGAAAGCCGTTTTCTCACGATCCTCCTCAGCCACAGCCACTTGCCAGTAACACTAGTCAGATCGAGGGTAGAAAAAGTAGTTAGCCGTTTTCAGAGCAGCCAATGATTCCTCTTATACGTGGTAGCGGGTATGCGTCCTTATGTGTTATGCGATTCACCTGCCTGTAATCCACACACATTCTCAAGCTACATCTTTTTTTCTAACCAGGACTAGAGGTGCTGCCCAGGGACTACAACTATCCCTGATTACTCCGGCTTCTTTCATATCTCGCAACATTTCTTTAGCCTTCTGATAATGGGCTGGGGGTATAGGCCTGTACCGCTCCTTGATGGGAGGATGACTGCTGTAGGGATATGATGTTGTACTCCCTTAATTATCCAAAATCAAGTGGATGCTTGCTAAACACTTGGGCGTACTCTTGGACCACCCGTAATACCCTTGCTTCTGGTGAGCGGGAGTGGTGTCCGTCCCAACATGGAGCTGCTGACACCATTCCGCCACCTGGGTTGCGGGTCATTGTCCTCCGCTATCTGGCAGGAGTCTAAGGACTCAGCCGGGAGAATAGAATTATTGTCGACAGCATGTAGTTTAGCAATGGTTGCATAACGGGGTAAGTTTACCTCATCATCTCCCCAATTGAGAAGCCGTACCGGTACTCTTCCATTCACCACTTCCACTACCCCCCTAGCAGTCATAAGTGTAGGTCTATGTTCTGATGGTGGGGTTCTACTACAGCTTGGTAGTTCTGTCCTCTCAGACCTATGGCTGCCCTGCACCAGATTATCATTTCACTCATTGGGGGTATCACAATGGGATTCGAGTCAGTGACCCGTACATTACCAATTTCGCCGTCTGTAAGCTTCGCTTGCTGCTGACACAACAGGCCCGGATCTCTCTTTGGATTACTCCCTTCTGCCTTGGTCGGGCAATCTCAGCGAGCTGTTGGAGTAAGAACACAACTTCTCCCAGACAATTACTGATAATGTTAGTACCCAAAATTATATTTAAACCGTTCTCCTCATTTACAGTCTTTACTACTAGAAGCCCCTGGTCCTTCAATTCCTTCTGCCCACTTTCACATCCACGCATTTGGTCCCGAGTACTTCTACAGGAAGACCATTAGAAGCGTACACGGTAAAGTCAGGGCTCGGGGTTTAAGACTGTCCATTGACCAGAACTTAGTATATAGGGCATCAGGTATTAGGTTCACCTGAGACCCAGTGTCTAACAATGCCGGAACTGCAATACCATCTAGAATGTAGACAGGTAGGGTCGCCCACCCACATACCTGCGGTTCCAGTCTAGGGGGCCTGACGGGTCTTCTCCTGGGTGTTGCCCTCGGACCCAGGTTCTGCCCGTTTAAAGGACACTGTGGAGACATATGACCTTTCCGGTTGCATCGGTAACAGGTGATCTCCCGACGAGGAGGGTGTTGATCAGAGGTCGCTCCTGGGTGTTGCGTTGTCCTCCTCCGAGGGGGCGACGTCTTCCTTCTTCTCCGTTCATCCACGGGACGTCTTTGGGCAGTCAGCTAATAAGATCTTCCCTTCTTCCTCTCTCCGCACTGCAGGGCCTCATCACAGCAGCCAGATTTTTAGTCAGCTGGCGCCCTCTGCGCCAGACAGTCCAATTCACTAGGGGGTGTCACCTGCGTTTTTTGCTTCTGCCACTAGCGAGGAAAAGGGGGGTGCCCCGCCGGGTTCCCCGAGTGACTTCACCCTGGTGATGTTGGGTTGACACCTCAGGTTTGCCAGGGGTCGCAGCCCTTTTATTGCCATGTCCTTTAGGGCATCAAAGGTAGCATCAGGATGATCTAAGGACCACCAGTTTACAGTTCTGCGCTCCTCTTGGGATCTCAATCCCTGTATAAATTGCTCTTTCAGCATCTTATTCTCGTCGATAGCATTTAAATTATTAATCTGCTTAAGGGCTTCAGGGCTCCTTGTAGTCGGCAAGCGTAGTCCCTGATGCTGTCACCTGGCTGCTGTGAACAGTGGTAGAAGGCCATCCGGAGATCCGTTTTGTGGGGGTCTTCAAAATGGCATGTAGCTTAAGGGGATCGCAGGTACCGACTCTGATCAACGGCATCCCAAAGTCTCCACTTTCCCTTCAGCAGCGCCAGTTAGCTGCCCTATCAGCACAGCAGCTTTTTTGTCTCTCAGGATGGAGTACATTTCTAAGATGCTGCATAACTTCCGCTTGAAGCTGCTAAAGTGCTGGCTCACGCTTGTACTGGGGGGAAGCCATTTCGCCCCAGGCATATATGGGAGCGTTAGTGGCATGATCGGGACTACCGGACTGGGTGCGGGGCCTGGCCCCCATCTGGCGCTACAATGCCAGGCGGTGCGGGATCGGGGCCTCGGCGGGGCCGCACTGTCGGCCGGTTTGTTGTGACATCTTAGCGCCCCCTGGTTAAACGGAGCCTACCGGTTTCAGAAGCTGCTATTCCACAGGCACAGCGGTGGGGACAGGACCTTCGTCGCAGGCGCTCTGATGTCAGAGCGTCCCATTCCTGTTGCAGGACCTGCCGCTGAGTCAGAGCCGGGGGCGTGTCCAAGACTTTGCGCGCTCTTTCAGGTACGCCCACCTTCTTCTCCAGCGCCTTAGGGCGGCGAATATGGCGGCAAATATGGCGGTATTTGGCGCCAAACAATAGCAACATCTTTTTCACCAAAAACACTCCACAGGCACACGGGGCTCGCATTTTGCGAGTTTCGGATCCTGTTCGTGACGCCAAGTTTTTGTTGTTGACCCGCCCCACAATTGTGGGTTACAGAGCAATGGGGTACTCAGAGCCGAGCCCATGGAAGTCTATGGGGTGGTCACAGGTAGCGGTGGCTCGGTCTGTGGCTCTGGCGGTCAGGCGTATGTTGGGGGGTATATTTACAGGGGATAGGTGTAATAACAGTTCGTGACCCACCTGTAGTTCTCTGATCACTAAGACCAGCGCTGCTGTAGATCTCTGAGGGGATGGTGTGGCAGCTAGATGTCGGGTCCCCTACAGGTGGGACTGGTCCCTCAAAGTCTATGGAATTAATGATGTCGGGTGCAGATAAATAAATCAGTCCTCACACCACCCAGCGTCTTTCCATACCTTTTACTTGTCAGACGATAAGGCAGGTCCCAGGGAGGCTGGTCGGGTGGAGGATGTGCTTCGAGATAACAGCTGAACAGGTAGGGGGCCTCCTTAACTTTCCAATATGATGAGTCCAACCTGCATAGAGCTAAGTTCACTCCAATTTCTCCAAAGCTGTACTGCCCGGTCAGTTTTGTGGTCGGAGTCTCCCAGTGATGGAACTAGTTCTTGCTTTTGTCGTGCACTGACTCAAAGTCCCTACTCCCCTTGACCCGTTACGTACCGACACTCCAAGGCTGTTCTCGACCTAAGGTCCAGTAAGACTCTGGTTTTTCTATCTCTACAACCTGAAGCTGTAGTGACACTTCGGTCTCCAGTGACCGGGAGAACAATGCCGGATAGTCCAATCCTTAAGGCACTTTTATAATTCTTTCCTCTGCGCCTTCGCCCTGCTCAACTCTTGATATCAGCACTGACTAGGCTAGGATAATATTCGGTTATCCGTACTTTGCCTCCACTTTGCACTGTCTCTCTGTATTGACAGGAATCTGTTTTCTCCAACAGGCACTAGTCCTGACTTCCCCACTCTCTCAGGAGAAATTCAGACCACCACTGTCTGCATGCTCACAGGAGAACTCCCGACTGCACTGTGCTACAGACACTCCCCTATCACCCCTGCTGGGTGTGTTTGAAGTGTATGTGAGTAATGTCGAGCTCTTAACCGTTACCTCTCCGCACATCCTCCAGGTACTGGCGTGTGCTTCACACCAGGGCTACACATAATGTGCTATCTGGAGAGAGACATGAAATGTGCTGTGGGGGAGAGAGAAATGGGAAAGTGGTGTGGGGAGAGAGACATGGAAGGTGGTGTGTCGGAGAAAGACATGGAATGTCATGTGGGGAGACATGGAATATGAAGGGGAGAAACATGAGAATGTGAATGGGGAGAGATATGGTATATGATGGGGAGACACTGGAATGTGATTGGGAAGACATGGAATGTGATGGAGGAGAGACATAGAATGTGATGGGGAGAGACATGGAATATAGGGGGGAGGGGACATGGAATGTGCTGTGGGGAGAGATATGGAATGTGCTGTGGGGAGAGACATATTCTCATATTCCATAGAATCATAGAATGTTAGAGTTCGAAGGGACCTCAATGCAGCACAGGGTTCACAAAACCATCTCAGACAGATGTCTGTCAGCCTCTGTTTGAGACTTTCATTGAAAGAGAATCCCACCTCTATTGGCAGCTGTTCCATTCATTGATCACACTCATGTCAAAAAGTGTTTCTAATATCTAATCTGTATTTCTCCCTTTCAGTTTGATTTAGTTGTTTCTCGTGTTTCATGTGCAAAGAGTAAAAGGATGATCCTCTCACTGTGACATCCCTTAGGTATTTGAAGACCACTTTAAGTCTCTTCTTAGCCTTCTTTTTTGCAAGCTAAACATTCCCACATCCTTTAACCGTTCCTCATAGGACATACTTTGCAGTCCGCTTAGCATCTGGTAGCTTTCTCTGAACTTGCTCCAGTTTTTCAATGTCTTTTTTAAAATGTGGTGCTGTGAACTGGAACGTATTCCCGCTGAGGCCTGCCAAGGAGGAGAAGAGGGGATAATTACTTCATGTGATCTAGACTCTATGCTTCTCTTAATACATCGAAGAATGTCTTTGCATATTTGGTGTGCTCACACTGTTGACTCATGTGCATCTGTGATCTATTAGTATACCCAAGTCTTTTTCACACGTGCTGTTTTCTTAATTCTATTCCTCTATTCTGTGGATTTAATTTTTGTTTTCTTGAACAGATGTAGAATTTTCCTTTTCTCCTGTTAAATACCTTCCACTTATCATGCCCATTGTTCAAGCTTATCTAGATCCTTCTGAATCCTTTCTCTTTCTTCTCTACTGCTATCTATCCTAGCTTTGCATTGTCTGCAAATTTAATTAGTTTACCGTGAGTTCCTTATTTAGATCATTATAAAAATGTTGAACAAGCAGGTCTAGGACAGAGCCTTGTGGTACCCCACTTGAAACACTTTCCAATTGTTGTGCTACAATTTATTACCACTCTTTGAATATGATCACGGAAAAGCTTGAATCCACCTAACCATACCTTGGCAATCCCTACCTGGTATTTTTTGAATGGGATGGTATGGATACTTTTCAACTGCTTTGTGAAGTCGAGATATACTAACTATCGCATTCCCCGATCCACCTAGTCATAAATTCCATCAAGAAGGAAATTTGATTAGTCTGGATGATTTGTTTCTACAAACCCTGCTGGCTTGGTTAATTACTGTTTTTTTTCCAAGTAATAACATAATGTATTTATTAATTTGTTAAAGACTTTCCTGGTATAGAAGTAAAGGTACTGTCCACTAGGCGAGATCGTGCGATTCGTTAAGGACACCGATTTTATACGCAGCGCAACTCGTCAGCGATGTCCTGGTGTGACATGTAGCAGCGATGGGCCCCCTGCTGCGATGTCGTGATCGCACGAACATTCTGGGCTGATTTTGATCGTTGGCGCCCGCTGGGGAACCCTGATCGCTGAGTTTGACCCCTTTATGAAAACAAGCGACCTCGTGGCGACTCTATGTCAGCGCGCAGGCGGGACTAGGTTTTCTTTAAACCCAGGGAAAAAGCAAAAAGCGGCACGAGGATCGCAGTAGCTGCAAAGCAGAAGGCTGCATGACGCGGGTATGGAAGGAGCTGGAAATTCGTATACCCTTGCGCTGGGAAAACAATGGAAGGGAGCGAATACGTCTTTTTATGATGCGGTCGTCCAATACCAAGCGAGAGCTGTGACAAAAACAGTATGACATACAGTGACCACCCAATTCGTGCTGAGGGGGTGGAAAAGGTTGGTCAATAACGCTATCAAAGGTCGGGATCTTTACAATACATCTTGTGACAGGTCCCAAACGACCCCAAGGGTTATACAGTCGCTAATGCTGTGTTCGTTTATGAGATCTTCCTGTTGGAAGCTAACTAGGGCCCATCAAGCAATGTACAAACGATTCTGCCAGGTCGTGTCGTCGTGTCGTGGTGCGATCGTTAGTGTGGCCCGTCCTTAAGGCTCCATTTCTTTTCCTTTTTGAAGATAGGGCAACATTTCCTTCTCCAATTTCTGGGACTTCTCTGTTCCCAGGATTTTTTCAAAGCTCTGGCTAGTGGTTCTGCAATTTTCTCTGCTAACTTTTTCAGTAAACTAGGATGAATTCTCTGGACCAGGAGATTTAAATTTATTTAAATTGCCAGTTTATAGGGGTAAAGCTTTTTCCCCTGAGGGGAGCTACAAGCTGTTCCGTAAAAGTTTGGGGCCGTGACTTTCCTTCCTCTAAATCCAATTGTGGTTGCATAGCCTGTGGTTTGTATGGATGTTTATACTTTTTGTTAAGCATTCATATCTAATTTTTTCCCCAGCTTTTCACTATTGCATTACATCTTTTTTACATCGGGGCCTTTGATTTATACAGTTTTTACTATGTATATTGAATACTGTGATATTTAAAAATATTTAATTTTGTTCTATATGTAAGAATGGTTAGTGTGCCATGGGCCCTCGGTTACTTAATATATTAATTTTTTGCATGTATTCCTTGCTATTGTGGGAGTCGTCTTTTATTTCTAAAACCCTTTTTTATTATGACATGGTTAATGTGCTTTTGCTGCAAAACGGGTTTTCTTTCCTCTTGCTTTTTTTTAATTTTTTTATATGTTATTTGTGTATTTTTTTGGTATCCCAAAAAGTATCTTTTCCACCTTTTGATATAGTTTTGTATTTATTGTACTATTTTGGATATTTGGGCCTTTACCCTCCCTTCTTCGATTTAGTATACCTTTTTTTGTGTTATGATACACTTCCTATTAATTGTTGTGGTGCTGTTTTATTGCTGTTTTTGACCCTGCTCAGTCTAATTTTATGGGAGGTATAATATTTGGGAAGGCGGGGTCACACCATTAACTACTGTCCATAGAAGTGGTGGGGCGGTGTCATACATTAGATATGCATATTAATCCATCCTGTGTGTACACTGCATGGTCAATATTCATCCATCATGTCATAAACAATTAGCCCTGATCTCATTTGTTATGTTAGTGTTGAGCGATACTGCCCGATTTCCAAAAATATCGGATCGGATTGGATCGGCCCGTACTCAAAAGTATCGGGTTACCGACCGATACGGAAACCCAATGCAAGTAAAAAGGGACAGAAATATCGGAACTAAAAAAACCTCTTTCTTCCTTGAAAAACACTAGAATCACACATAGAATACATGTATATATATATATATTTTATATATATATATATATATATATAAATTTATATACGTCATTGTGACTATATTAAAATATTTATGTTCATAATTCTACTAGTAAAATGCCTCTGTTCAATTGCCGGTAATGCCGGCTTTTGTGAAAATACAGAAGCCCCGACATGAAATGACACATGGTTACATAGATTAACCATGTCTTTTCATGAGTTTGATTATGGTTTTCCCACAAACAAACATGAGTGTAAGTGTGCAAAATTTGAACATGTAGGGGTTAATTAAGGTGTAAATTCTTTTGTTTAAAAAATGCATTTTTTTGCTACGAATTTACACTTTTAACCCTTCCCGGCCATCGGACGTACACCCGTCCATGGTACCTGGGCCCGTATGACCGGGGACGGGATAGTACGTCATAGGCGATCAGCTCGCTCTGAGGGGGAGCGGCTAACGCCGCCGGGTGGTCAGTGTTATCACAGTGACACCCATGACGGTGGTCAGGAGCGGCCCGGGGGACGCTCCCGGCACAATTAACCCTTCACACCCGATCAAACATGATCGCGGTGTACTGGGGGACAGGGGGGGATCGGCAGGGTGGGGGCTCCTGGCGCCCCCCTGAGACCCTAGAGCAGCGCGAGTTTGCGCTGTTTGGGGGCTTCCCCCTCCCAGGACCCGGATCCAAGATGGCGCCGGGGCCTGGAGGGAGGCGGTACCTAGTGCCTCCAGGCAGGCATGGAAGCCTGCATCTTGCCTGTGCGACGTGGTGTGACGGTGCTGTGCACCTGTAACACCAGAGATTGTATAAAATACTGTGATGTCCCACCCTGGGAAAAGTAAAAAGTTAAAAAAGTAAAAATAAAATGTGTAAAAAAAAAATCCAAATAAATTAAAAAAAAAAAAAAAATATTCCCAATAAATCATTTTCTTCCTGTAAATAAAAAAAAAAAACAATAAAAGTACACATATTTGGTATCGCCGCTCCGTAAGACCCCCCATAAAATTGTCCCACTATTTAACCCTTTAGTGAACCCATTAAAAAAAAAAAAAAAACGAAGCAAAAAATCAATGCTTTATCCAACTCCGAAAAAAAAGTGGAAAAAAGCCGATCAAAAAGACCGAAAAAAACTATGGGCCCGCGGAAAACGATCTTGTCCCGCAAAAAACGAGTGTCAAAAAGAATATCGGAAAAAATAAAAAAGTTATAGCTGCAGAATAAAGCGATGAAAAATAATTATTTTTATATAAAATTGTTTTTATTTATAAAAGCGCCAAAACTGAAAAAATGTATAAATGAGGTATGCCTAAACGTCTGCCCGAGAATAAAAAATGCTTATCAATTTTACCACCAGCGGAACGGTTTATAAAACCCTCCCCAAAGAAATTTCCCTGAATTGCTGATTTTTGTTATTCTAACCCCCCCCAAAAATCGAAATAAAAGGATCAAAAAGTCACGTGCTCAAAAATTGCACCAAAAAAAAAATGTCAACTCGTCCCGCCAAAAAAAAAAACCTCCATGCTCTGTGGGCCAAAATATGCAAAAATTTAGCTCTCAAATGTGATGATGCAAAAACTATTTTTTCAATAAAAAGGTCTTTTAGCGGAAGCTGCCATATAAAAACCCGCTATAAATAGTAAAATCAAACCCCCCTTTTCACCCCTTATAAGGGAAAAAAAAATAAAATAAAAAAAAAAGTATTTATTTCATTTTCCCTTAGGGTTGGGTTAGGGGTTTCGGTAAAGTTAGGGTTTGGGTTTGGCGCTAAAGTTAGGAATTTTGGGTTTTGGGTTGGGATTAGGGGTGGTTAGGGTTGGTTTGTGGTTAGGGTTGGGACTAGGGTTGGGGTGTGTTGGGGTTGGGTTGGGTTAGAATTGGGGGTTTCCGTTTTGCACATAGGGGTCTCCAAAGTTTAATGGCGTCTGTTTCAATTCAGCCAATTTGCGTTGAAAAAGTCAAACGGTTTGCTCCCTTACTTTCAGCTCTGCCATGCGTCCAAACAGTAGTTTATCCCCATAGGGGATCAGGTACTCTGGACCCCAAGAGTTATTGTGAATTTGTCCTATTTCTTCTGCTCCCTTTGGGAAAAAAAAAAACGGGGCGAAAATATCATTTTTGTACAAAAAAAAATTATTTTTTTTTTTTTTCGGCTGTACAATTAAACTTTGTGAAGCATTGGGGCTTCTAGTGCTCCCACACATCTAGATAAGTTCCCTTTTGGGGTTATTTTCCAAAATGGGGGGGGCTTGTGGGGATTTCCCTTTTAGGGCATCGGGGCTCTCCAAATGGACATGACGCCCCCAGACCATTCCATCAAAGTCCCGCAATCCAAAAGTCCTATTCCCTTCCGAGCCCCGACGTGTACCCTACAGTAGTTTTTTTCCCCATTTGGATATCAGGTACTCCAGGACAAATTTGGGCAAAATTTTGGGGTCCATTTTCTCCTGTTACCCTTGTGAAAATAAAATATTGGGGGCGAAAAAATCTTTTTTTAAAAAAAAAAAGGATTTTTTTTTTTACGGCTGTGCTTAAAACTTCTGTGAAGCATTCGGGGTTCAAAGTGTCACCAACATTAGATAAGTTCCTTGTGGGGTCTATTTGCCAAAAAGGGGTCACTTGTGGGGGGTTTCCATGTTTAGGTGCTCAGGGTCTCAAAATGGGACATGACGCCCCAACCATTCCATCAAAGCTGCAATCCAAACGTCACTACTTCCCTTTTCCCAGCCCCGACGTGTGCCATACAGTAGTTTTCCACTATTGGGTTCGTTACTCAGGACAAAAATTGGGACAAAATTTTGGTTCCAATTTTTTGTTACCCTTGTGAAAATAAAATATTGGGGGCGAAAAAATCTTTTTGTAAAAAAAAAAAAAAGATTTTTTATTTTTAGGCTGTACGTTATAAACTTTAGTAAAACACCGGGGGGTTCAAAGTTCCACCACACTCTAGAAAAGTTCCTTGAGGGGTTAGTTTCCAAAATGGTGTCATTTTTTTGGGGGGTTTCCCTGTTTAGGCGATCAGGAGCTCTCCAAACAGACATGGCGTCCAGCCAATTCTGCGTGAAAAAGTAGACGGCGCTCTTCCCTTCCAAACCTGCCATGCACCCAAAAGTGGTTTACCCCCAAAGGGGGTATCAGCGCACTCACGACAAATTGAAATAATTTTGGAGTTTGTTCCCCTTTGGGGAAAAATAAAATTGGGGTGAAAAGATCATTTTTGGGAAAAAATATGTTTTTTAAAATTTTTTCGGCCTCTACGTTATAACTTGGTGAAGCACTTGGGGGTTCAAAGTTCATCAAAAAATCTAGATAAGTTCTTAGGGGGTCTAGTTTCCCAATGGGGCTTTGTGGGGGGTTTCCACTGTTTAGGAATCAGGGGCTCTCCAAATGAACTTTGGCATCCAAACTCAATTCCAGCCAATTTTGGTTGGAAAAATAAATGGGGGCTCCTTCCATTCCGAGTCTGCCGTGCGCCCAAACAGTGGTTCCCCCCCACTATGGGGATCGCGTACTCAGGACAAATTGTACAAAAATTTGTGGTCCAATTTTCCTGTTCCCTTGGAAAATAAAAATTAGTGACTAAAAGATAATTTTTGGGAAAAAAAAGGATTTTTTTTTCATGCCCGGGCTTTTAAAAACTTGTGGAAAGCACTTGGGGTTCAAAGTGTCACCAAAGATTAGATAAGTTCCTTGGGGGTTAGTTTCCAAAAGGGGGTTTCACTTGTGGGGGTTTCCTGTTTGGCTCATTGGGGCCTGCAAACGGAACAGACCCCATTAACGTCTGCATTCAAAATTTTTATCTTCCTTTCCAAGCCCTGCCGTGCCCCCCCAAACCAGTTCCCCCCCCCCATATGGGGTATCAGGTACTCAGGAAAATTGGGCAACAAACTTTTGGGGTCCAATTTCCTTGGGAAAATTCAAAAATTTTGGGACTAAAAAACATTTTTTGTGGAAAATTGATTTTTTTTTTTTCACACCCAGGCTTATAAACTTTTGTGGAAAACTTGAGGGTTAAAAAGTGCTAAACGTCTGATAATTTACCTTAGGGGGTCTAGTTTCCAAAATGGTGTCCTTGTGGGGGGTTTCCAAGTTTGGGGGTCAGGGGCTCTCCAAACGCGCTGGCATCCAATCAAATCCACCAATTTTGTTTGAAAAAGTCAAACGTCGCCCCTTTCCCCTTTACGAGCTCGGGCGTGTGCCCAAAAGTGGTTTCCCCCACATTGGGGTATTGGCGTATCAGGAGAAATTGATAAAACCTTATTTCCATTTTCTCCTTTACCTTGTGAAAATAAAAAAAAATTTGTAAAATCATTTTTTGGGCTAAAAAGTAAAAATTCATTTTTCCTTCACGTTGCTTTTGTTACGTGAAGCACCTGAAGGGTTAATAAACTTCTTGAATGTGGTTTGGTCCTTGAGGGGTGCGTTTTTAGAAGGTGGTCATTTTGGGTATTTTTGCCATATAGACCCTCAAAGTGACTTAATGTGAGGTGGTCCCTAAAAAAATGGTTTGTAAATTTGTTGTAAAATGAGAAATCGTGGTCAACTTTTAACCCTTTTAACTTCCTAACAAAAAAAAATTTGGTTCCAAAATGTGTGATGTAAAGTAGGACATGTGGGAAATGTTATTCTTAAACTATTTTGTGTGATATTTTCTCTGTTTTAAGGGAATAAAAATTCAAAGTTTGAAAAAATTTCAAAAATTTTAAAAATTTTCGCCATATTTGCGTTTTTTTTTAAAATAAAGCAAGTTATTCGAAGAAATTTATGACTAAATGAAGTACAATATGTCACGAGAAAACAATTCCCGAAGCGAAGATCCGTTGAAGCGTTAGGTTATAACCCCCATAAAGAGACAGTGGCAGAATTGTAAAAAATTGGCCCGGGCATTAATGTGCAAACCACCCTTGGGGGGAAGGGGTTTAAGGTCATGGTTTATATGCAATTAAATTTTCATAACTAATTATTTTTAGTTCAGACCCATTTTTCTTGTTGAAAAAGGGCAAAAGGAAAACTCGCTTAAGTTCTGAAATGCAGAGATGCCTCAGGAGGCCAATTCCCCACTCAAAAACCCTTCTTGGCAAATCATTTTAAAGGTTAACAATAACAGAGAAATTCCAATAAATTTACGATAAAAATTGGCAAAACCCAAGAACTTTAAAAAAGTTTAATGAAGTAGGTTGGACCCAATCACAGTACCCCAAATTTGAGGGTCCCTTTAAAAAAAAGGGGGGGCAAAATGAAACCCAGAAAGAGATCCTCTGAACGCCAAAAACATTTTTTCCCCCTTTCCTAAGAGCATTCTCTTCAAAATCTGAAACACAGTCCCCAAAGTTTTTACAAAAAGGAGGGGAAAATTTGGAAAAATCAAAAATCATCCAATAAACCCCAACAGAAATTTATCCACAAAAACCCCAAAAAGTCATTCTGAAGGACGGAGACAGAAAGCAGCATTAGTGAGCCCAAAGGGCCCAAGGACTCAAAAAGCCCCCTTTGGGGGATTAAACCGTTTCCATTCATCCCCCGGGGGGGAAAGCAATAAGGTTTATGCCCCCCCAGGTCAGTTGGAAACAGTAGCTTTTTTTCCCTGGAAAACGATCAGAGATCAAGGGAAGGTTTGATATTTTCCCGTAATATTTTAAGAGACGTAATCAAATTCACGGTTAATGAACCTCTTTTTGGCCCCCAAAGAAAAAAAAACCCGGACCTAGGGGGGGAGAGGTGGCTGATATGACCCCTTTTCCAATGATCCCCTTATATAAGACGCATAGGTCATTTAGGTACAGACAAGTTAAAAGGCGACCCTTTGGTTTTCTCCCCGGACTAATTCAATCGAGTCAAGCCTATGGGGGGGGGAAGGATGCAGATTTTCTTTCGCTAAAACACATCGAAAAATCAATCAAAAAAATCAGGAACATCCTGAGCCCGGGGGGGGGGCCAGAAAAACGGAGTGTTGGTTTAAAATTGGCACCCAACTGGTAACAGACACAGATTTCCAATCCCAAAAAAAGGATTATGGATGTAACCAAGGGAAACCCC
>JARQOD010000001.1:192781043-192799521 GCA_033576555.1 Oophaga sylvatica
AAAATCAAAACCATCAGGTTAATAGCTGCTCCAGAATCAACAAAAGCCTGAGCAGAAAATGAGGACAGAGAGCATATCAGGGTAACAGTTAATAAAAACTTAGTCTGAACACTACCAAGACAACTGAGCGAGCAAAAGTCTTCCCCGCTTAGGGCAGACAGAAATAGCATGAGAGGCATCACCACAGTAGAAACATAACCCATTGCGCTTTCGAAATTCATGACGCTGTGCCCCAGAAACCACTCATCACACTGCATGGATTCAGAAGCGGTTCACAGGCAACATTATTCACGCATACCTTTCCGCTCACGCAAACGTCTGTCAATTTGAATCGCTAATGAACATAGAATCATTGAGACCAGAGGGAACAGGGAATCCCACCATAAATCCTTTACATTATCTGACAGTCCCTTCCGAAAAAGAGCTGCCAAAGCGTCGTCATTCCATTTGGTCAGGACTGCCCACCTACGGAATCTCTGACAGTATAACTCAGCGTCCTCAAGCCCCTGACTTAATGCCAACAAAGTTTTTTCAGCTTGATCAGTGACATTAGGCTTATGTACAATAACCCCAAAGCCTGAAAAAACGCTTCAACATCACTCAAAACAGGATCCCAGGTGTCAGGGAAAAAGCCCAATCCTGAGGATCGCCGCGCAGGAGAGAGATGACAATTTGAACCTGCTGCGCTGCGTTCCCTGAGGACTTAGATTTTAAGGCAAAAAACAATTTACAGTTATTTTTGAATTCAGAAACTTAGCTCGATCCCCTAAAAACAAATCTGGCATGGGAATCCTAGGTTCCACACAGGCAACCTAGCAAGATAGTAGCAATACTCCGAACTTCAGTGGCAAGCTGATCCACACGGCCAGACAACTGTGCAAATCCATGAGAGAGAAAAAAAAATCCTCCTCAGCCCCAGAGTACAGAGGGAAAAAAAAATGCAACAAACAGAAAAAAAAAAATCTCTGACAACTCTGACAACTTTTTTCTTTCACAATATTTTTCGTTCTGTGGTACCATATAATTTTCAGTTTAGGCCGGTGATACTGTTATGATTTGGTAGCTGAGGAGAGCAGGCAAAAAGGAAATACACCAGAGCAGTTGGGAAAAAGAGATTGCAGTACCCTGACTAACCACCACAACTAGAGGCAGCCGTGGAGCGTTCCTACATTGGTCCTAGACGCCTCGTCACAGCTGAGAAACTAACTACACCTAAAGATAGAAAGAGGAAAGCTATCTGCCCGGAGCAGATCCCCAAAGAACATAGAATGCCCCCAAACCTGTATGGCGGTTTAGCAAGAAGAAATACTGACACAGACAGAAAATAGTATGAGCAAACGTTGGGGCCCAAACTTACTAAATAGAAAAGGATAGGAGGAACTTACTGCAATCCCAAAATACCCTGAAAAGCACCAACTCTACTAATTTCAAAAACACCTGAGATCACACGACCTCTACCACCTAAATTAGTTCTCTGGTGTAACCAAAAACAAAACAGCAGCCACTGAAAAAACTGGAAAAAGCAAATGTACAAACATCAGTGGCCGAACTGAACGAGAGGCAAAAGCCCCCAAAGGGGACCCTGAAGGCCCCCACAGAAGTGCAGGACAAAATGCAAAAAACAAGCACAAAAACAAAAAGAAGAAAATGTCTTATCTGTTAGCAGGAGATTCAGACACGACACAGCAGGCTACCAAGGAAACAGGAATCAAGGATTGAGACCAGAACAATTGATCACCGGCAACCCTGATGGGAAGGCGACTCCCTTATATAAGACCAGTCAGTAACTCCTGATTCCCAATCCTCACAATCTTCACTGGACAGTCCAGTACCGTTTGTAACCACCAGAGGGAGCTTCTGCTCAGAACTCATTTCCAGCTATTCACAACACAGCAGTCTGCTTAGCTTGGCTGGTTAACAAAAATAGGGGATCCCCTCGAAAAAAAAATGGCGTGGGGATCCCCCTATTTTTGTTAACCAGCCAAGTAAAATGCAGACTGCTGCGGCCTGGTATTAAAAGACTGTCAAGGCCCAGGATTTTGGCCCTCAACAGCCTAAAAATACCAGGCTGCAGCAGCCCCACAAATGGCGTATCCAAAGATGCGCCAATTGTGGCACTTTACCCGGCTCTTCCCACTTGCCCTGTAGCGGTGGCAAGCGGGGTAATAAGGGGTTAATGTCACCTTTGATTGATCGGTGACAATAAGCCCGGTTAATGCGTCAATAAGACACCGATCCATTATTAATCATAGTATGAAAATTAAAAAAAAAAAACACAGCCAGAAAAAAGTCTTTTAATGAAATAAAACACCACACAGTTTTCATTATTTTTATTACACTCTCATTCCTGCGACGCCATCGATTTCCTGTAAAAAAACAAAAATAATAAAAATAATAAACCAACACAAATTCTCCCTGTCCGACGCAGTCCAAAATCACGAGTGTCCCACGACGAGTCCAGCTCTGCTACATCTGGATGACAGGCTGAGCCTGACATCCACATAAAGCAGAGCTGCTTACCAGAGCTGCGTCCCCGGCGGTGTCGTCATCCGGACTGGTTTACGGCCAGCTGTCACGAGAGTACAGCTGGCCGAGATTACCCAGTACCCGGCAGTCACTGCAGTTATCGCAAGATTCTGCATGTGACCGCCAGGGACAGGGTAATGGTGGCCATCCAGGAGGACGTGACCACCGGGGAAGGGGATCTTCTGCCAGGTAAGTGCAGACTCTGCTGAGTCCTGACACCTGACAGACCCCGACCGACACTGACAGTGACAGTTTCAGGAAGTTCCTGTGTCACGTACTTCGTTCTGTGACACAGGAACTCCCCTAGACTTGGTCGGAAAAACTCAGATTCCGGTATCCGATATGACAAAAATATCGGAACTCAGAATCGGAATTCCTATACAGCAAATATCGTCCGATACCTGATATTTGCAGTATTGGAATGCTCAACACTACTTATGATACAGCGAGCAGCACCAACTGACAGATTCGGTGCTGCCAGCAGTCCTCGGTGACACGAAACAAAATGGCTACTCCTGTGATCCTAAACTTTATCCTTTCTTATCTTTATACAAACACCCAGAAGGGGAGGAGAGGGGTGACGTCACACCCATATTAGCAGATCACACCCACATTTACTGCAGTTGTAATATGAGCTAGCATTACACTTAGTTTTCATGGCAAATTTCATCAGCTGCTCCCCCTAGTGTTTAAAAGTTGAAATATCAAACCTTTTTAAATTATTTTTCATATTTTACTTCAATAAATGCAAATGATAATATTAAAAAACATAATATTTTACATTTTTTTCAGTTGTTTAAAATAACATTTTCTGATGGCACCTTCCTTTAAGTATAGCAGTTAGCTGCTAACCTCCTTCCCACTGCCGCTTAGCTGTTGACAAGCTGCTGTTATAAGAAAAAACTAGGGGGCACTACTAATAATTAGTGTATGGGATCACCAACCACATGCTAAAAAAAAGTAGGGGATGCTCAAAACAGAAGAAAGTAACATGTAAAGGTAAGGATCACCAGAAATAGTATAACAATAACAAAATAGATTTTATTAAGACAATTAGGTGAGACAAGCAACAGACTGTTTAAAAACAATTAAAAAAAACCATGAGGTTTTACAAATAGCAGCACGGAGGGCCTTGTAAGTGCCCACCCACGCAAGAAAAAAGCCAACCTCTACTATGTGCCCGGGAGTGTGTTATAATAAACACACTAAACAGCTAATAGTAGTGACAAGAGCTAAAAGAGCTCAATAAAGTAAATCCTATATACTCACAGGTTATAACAGAAATAATGATATAATACAATCATGGTATCAAAAGCAAATGAAATTCAACAGGAAAAATCCTAGATCCTCCCAAAAAAAGTAAATTAACAGGATACGATGGTAGAAAATACCTGAACCCCCCTAACTTGACACAGACATCAATGCAAGTCGCAAGTGACATGCAACTTGCTGAAACTTGGATGTTGTAGTTTACAGCAAAATCAGAGTTTAAAATAGTCGCAGAACACCAGTCACAGATAAGTTGTACAGATATTTTGTGGTGTGTCTTTTCTGAGAATTGCTGTTGCACAGCCCTGGCCTAAATCTTGGAAATCACCAGCCTCCACCACTTTCATGAGTTGTGTGGTTGTTCAAATGCCCTGCTTCCTCTATGTGCAAATAAATGTATATGAAGAGCACGCTAGTTGCAATTAACTCTTTCCTTTATTCCATTGATACTTCAATACATCAATAAATATAACACATATGCATTAATGTACTGAAGTTTCAATGCAATAAAGAGTTAATTGCAACCTTCATATACATGGGACTCCATCCCTTGACACGATCACCACCACTCTTCAGAGTGCTGACTGTAAACATACAGTATATGGCATGTAGATAGCAGTGTACGCTACAGAATGAGCTACTGATAACTGAAAGCGTTGAAGAAGCACACCTACTACCATCAAAATTGTTATCATCATAATATATAGAAGTCATCATATTGTATAGCACTGTGTACTTACAATTGCTCATTTTGCCTTTCTACCCAGCTAATTCTTCTCTTTTCTGTTAGGTCTATGACATCTCGTGATTATTATTTATTATTATTTATTATTATTATTATTATTTATATAGCACCATTGATTCCTTAATGCTGTACATGAGAAGGGTTTACATACAAATTACAGATATCACTTACTGTTGTCGGGGTCGTAACGACAAACTACTCATCCTCCAGTCACTCCAAATTAGACTAAGAGCACGGGTCGACCGAGAATGAATCAGGCAATACGCTGGTTCAGACTTCAGAACGTGCCCTAAAGAAAATGGTGCTATTAGGCGGCCATCTCCAGTAAGCACTGAACTTTTATTCACGTACATAAGATTACATACACAGAATATTGGGGTGGAGTAAAGGCGGGATTGAGGAGAAAGAGATATGCTGAGTCATGCCCATATATGTACACATTCAGCATCTGGTCATCCTAATTGGTCCTTAGATCTTCTTCTAAGTCCTCCTTGATCGTGTTGTCATCCTCAGTTTCGTTTCTTGAAGAAAGATTCTATTGTTCTCGTGTATCATGTGGTTCCTCAATTCCCCAAAGGTGGGGGGGCATTTCAGTGGATCCAGTTCAAGTTATTAGATAGTTAGTGTAATACAGTGATAGGACACAAGGTGGAGACAGACACCAGCAGATACTAACATTGTCCTAAAATAAGTTTCAATCTGAATAATATCATTTAAGGGAAACTTCGTGTTTACAAAATACATATACACACTATAAATATAAAAGTATAGTAGAAAATTATATTTTACCTTGACACTGTAAACAAACTAACAATGACAGACTGATACAGAGGGGAGAGGACCCTGACCTTGCGGGCTTACATTCTACTGGATGATGTGGAAGGAGACAGTAGGTTGGGGGTTGCAGTAGCTCCGGTGTTGGTGAGGTGGTAGATCCGGTAGTGGTGAAGAGGCAGTGGGGTCATTGCTGGCTGTAAGCTTTCTTGAAGAGGTGGGTTTTCAGGTTCCGTCTGAAGGATCAGAATGTGGTTGATAGTCGGACGTGTTGGGGCACAGAATTCCTAAGGATGGAGGATATTTGGGAGAAGTTTGGAAGTGGTTAGGTGAGGAGCAAATAAGTGTGGAGTAGAGAAGGAGGTCTTGGGAGGACCGGAGATTACGTGAGGGAAAATATCGGGAGATTAGTTCGGAGATATATGGAGGAGACAGGTTAAAGATGGCTTTGTAGGTCAGTATTAGTAATTTGAACTGGATACAGTGAGGAAATGGGAGCCAGTGAATAGATATGCAGAGGGAAGAAGTGGAGGAGTAATGAGGAAAGAGATGAATTAGTCGGGCAGGAGAGCTAAGGATGAACTAGAGAAGTGCGAGGGTGTTAGCAGGGAGGCCACAGAAAAGGATGTTGCAGTAGTCAAGGCGGTAGATAATGAGGGCATGCACAAGCATTTTAGTAGATTGAGGGTTGAGGAAAGGAAAGATTCTGGAAATATTTTTGAGGTGGAGGAGACAGGAGGTGGAAAGAGCTTGGATGTGCGGTTTGAAGGACAGGGCAAAGTCAAGGGTTACTCCAAGGCAGCGGACTTCCGGTACGGGGGAAAGCATGATGTCGTTAATTGTGATAGATAGATCAGGTAAGGAAGATCTGTGAGATGGAGGAAAGATGATGAGTTCAGATTTGTCCATATTGAGTTTGAGGAAGCGAGAAGAGAAGTAGGAGGATATGGCTGATAGACACTCCGGGATTCTGGACAGCAGAGAGGTGACGTCTGGGCCAGAGAGATAGATCTGAGTGTCATCAGCATTAAGGTGGTACAGGAATCCATGGGACTTCATGAGTTTTCCCAGGCCAAGTGTATAGATTGAGAAGAGTAGAGGTCCTAGAACAGAGCCTTGGGGGACTCCAACAAAGAGAGGGTGGGATGAGGAGGTAGTGTGGGAGTGGGAGACACTGAATGTGTGGTTGGAAATGTATGAGTAGATCCAGGATAGGGCGAGGTCTTTGATGCCAAAGGAGGAGAGGATCTGTAGTAGGAGGAAGTGGTCAACTGTGTCGAAAGCATAGGACATGTCTAGAAGGAGAAGTATAGAGTATTGTCCGTTAGCTTTGGCTGTAAGTAGGTCGTTAATAATTTTGGTCAGGGCAGTCTCACTGGAATTATGGGGGCAGAAACTAGATTGTAGATTGTCAAAGAGCAAGTTAGATGAGAGGTGGGAGGAAAGTTCAGTGTGGACATGCTGCTCCAGGAGTTTGGAAGGAATGGGAGCAGCGATAATGGGAGATAGCTGGACATAGCAGTTGGGTCGAGGATAGTCTTTTTAAGGATAGGCGTGATTGTGGCATGTTTGATAGCAGAAGGGAAGGTACCAGAAGTTAGTGATAGGTTGAAGAGGTGCGTTAGGGATGGGATAAGAGTGGTGGTGAGATTGGGGAGGAGATGGTATGGGGTTAAGTGCACAGGTGGTGAGGTGTGATTTGGAGAGGAGATGATTAAGCTCCCCTTCAGTGATGTTGGAGAGGGAGGTTATGGGGGATGGGCATTGATCTGGTATATAAAGGGGTTGTGGTGGTTGAACAATAAAGACTTGCCTTGTTTGGTCGATCTTATTTTTGAAGTGTGTGGCAAAGTCCTCTATAGAGATGCGGGAGGTTGGAGGGGGCAGTGGTGGGCGGATGAGGGAGTTAAGTTTTGAATAACTGTTTGGGGTTGTAGGATAGGGAAGATACGAGGATTGTGAAATAGGCCTGTTTAGCAGAGGTGAGGGCAGATTTGAAAGCGGGTGTGTTGCATGTTGGAATGCAATGAAGTCATCTTGCAAATATGTTTTCTTCCAATGTCATTCTGCCTCCATGGACACTTGCCGGAGCTTTTTAGTGATGTTATTGTGCCAGGGTTGTATATTGATACGTCGCATTCTGCCATGAACGAGAGGGGCGACCACGCCAATAGCTGATGCTGAGAGTGGCATTGTAGAAAGCAGTGGCACTGTCTGTGTCGTGGAGTGAGGATATGGATGCCAGTGGTAGAATAGCGTCAGCGAGCGTGTGGGTGTCTAGGTGTGCGAGGCTTCTGCAGGGGTGTGCATGTTGCTGTACATGGATGACAGGTGAAGGGGACAGGGATGAGAAAGTGAGTAGATGGTAATCGGATAGAGGGAGAGGGGAGGTTGTGAAGTTAGAGAGCAGAGACGAGTGAAGACCAAGTCTAATGTATGTCCATCTGTGTAGGTGGCTGAGGAGGATCACTGAGCAAGTCCAAAAGATGAAGTAAGGGACAGGAGTTTGGAGGCTGTTGACTGAAGTAGGGATGTTGAAGTCACCCATGATGACAGTGGGGATGTCAGTGGAAAGAAAGTGAAGAAGCCAGGTAGAGAATTGGTCAATAAATGCAGTGGCCGGGCCCAGAGGTCGGTATATGACGGCCACTTGGAGGTTGGAGGGAGAGTAGTTGCGGACAGAGTGGACTTCAAAAGAGGGGGGGGTAGAGGTAGGATTGGGTTAAAGGTGCAGCGAGAAGAAAGGAGAATTCCCACTCTTCCACCTTGTATGTTTCCGGGGCGAGGAGTGTGGGTGAAGTGGAGGCCGCCGTAACACAGCGCAGCAGAGGAGGCGGTGTCAGAGGGTGTCAGCCATGTTTCTGTGAGGCTGAGGAAGGCAAGATTGCGAGAGAGAAAGAGGTCATGAATCACATGAAGCTTATTGCAGATGGAGCGGGCATTCCAGAGTGCTCCAGAGAGAGGGAGCAGGGGGGGTGGGCGTCAAGGGCACGGGTTTTATGTTGGAGAGATTGCGGTAGTTCATATTAGATAGTGAGCGGTAGGAGGGGGAATTAATGGGAAATATTAGCTGTGGGGGTCCAGGATTGGGAGATATGTCGCCAGCAGTGAGGAGATGCAGAGAGAGGGAGAGCAGATGGGAGAAGGAGAGTGGCCGGCTTGTTATATGTTTTATTAGGACAGATCTAAGGTTGAGGAGCAGGTCAGCAGAGGAGGTCAGGTGGGGTTGGAAGGGGAGATGATTATTTGGTTAGAGGGTGCTGGGTTTTGGGGATAGTGAAGGAGAGTGAGGATTAGTGGAGCAAACACTGTAAGGGCATATGTAAACATGGTGAAGGAGTAAGATGGGTTAATAGAAAAGCTAAGTCCAAGTAATAAGAAGTGCTTACTTGGCCAACATACCAAAAGAGACAGATACATAGTGTGTGTCATCTGATTCCTGCCGTGACTAACTGCTGTTGAAATAACTGCAGCTTCTGCATACTTGATGCAGGTATACTTTGCTGCAGGGTGACGCGTGCCAGACCCCACACACGTACACCCCTTAGAATGCTACTAAATTTATAGGACTGAGCAGAGGATCAGGTGAAAGGGATTGTGGGAGCTGGTTTGGGATAAATTATAGTAGCTGGCCAGCATACCAGGGGTGGATAGATGATCAAAGATGCCAGGTCTGGCTACATCTATATGCTATAACACCTTACACCAGATAACATCTAGAGTGACCCAGCATGGATATACAGCAGTATTAACTACAATGCAACAAATGAATTATACCAAAGATTTAGCAGGCACATTAAAAAAATGTTGCAGGATGATAGGCAGCATATGAGAGACAGCAAACAGAGATGTAGAGTTGTACCATTAAAAAATGTTGAAGGATGATAGGCAGCAGAGAGACAGCAAGCAGAGTTGTAGAGTTGCACCATTAAAAAATGTTGCAGATGATGATAGGCAGCATATGAGAGACAGCAAACAGAGATGTAGAGTTGTACTATTAAAAATGTTGCAGGATGAGAGGCAGCAGATGAGAGACAGCAAGCAGAGTTGTAGAGTTGTACCATTAAAAAATGTTACAGGATGATAGGCAGCAGATGAGACACAGCAAGCAGAATTGTAAAGTTGCACCTGTGTGAAGAGATGAGATGGATATTAATTCCTGGCCATTGAAATAACTGCAGCTTCTGTATAATTAGCTGCAGGTATATTTTGCTGCAGGGGGACCCATGCAAGAGCCCACACCTGACGAAAACTGATGAGCTGAATCCTTCTAAGCTCTATGTAGAAACATGAGGTAATTTTTCCCTGCATGTGTGAGGAGGCCAGGGTAGTAGTTGTGGCTAGGTCTGTTGCATTCTCACACCCTGGCACCCCACAAGGGAAACAAAGTAGAACACTCACTTTAGATTCTAGGGTTCCTTCTGCCTCAGCCATCCGGGATCCAGATTCCCAGTTCTCACAACCGACTCCAGAATCTATGTCCATGCGTAACAGTTTAACTTTACTTAGCAACAATGTTCTTGTTACAGATGCAGCACAGTTCTCATGCAATGACATTCCTGGAGCTTTTCCTAATAATCTCTGCTTCTCCCGGTAATCTGTGCCTCGTCCGACAATCTCTGTCTCTTCCGGAAATCTCTGCCCCGCTGGACAATCTCTGTCCCTTCTGACAATATCTTTCTCTTCCGGCAATCTCTACCCGCAGGACAATCTGTTCCTTTTGCAATGTCTGTGCCTTTAGGTCCACCAACTTCCTCCCATTCCCTTTGTTCTGTTTCAATAGGAAAAGATAAAAGGTGCACTCAGCTCTGCCTAATTCCGGCCGTTGGTCGCGGATTTCCTTGGAATGGTTACCGTTTAAGATGGTGACCACTTGCACGCTCTGCAGCCTGGGGTCCCTTCTTGCCTTAGCAACTTCACCCCCACGGCTGACTACCTTCTTTCACTGCCCCATCTATACTCTTCACTAACCAGGAAGTACCTTCACTATCCCACTGCTCTGCACTACACCCATCTATAACTCCTCCCAGCCTGGCACTCTCATTTCCTACCTCTACGGTGCCCCACTATTCTATGCCTACTATTGTCCATTGCTACTGCTACCTTCTATCCTTTTTTGGATCCCTGATCCTATATAAAACACATGTCAATTACATACAAATTACAGTAATGGTAAATGAATACATTAACATAAACACTATGGAACTGCACACATTTAATGTGAATAATGTTCACAGAAAGAATCTCATTCCTGTAATGTCTGTATACTTTTTTGCTTCCTCCCCTGCCCTGGAGCTGTGGTATGATCAGACCATGTCCCTGCACGGTCAGACACGACCATTACACAGTACACAGCAGGGGCACATTTAGACAGAAATCACAGTGTGTCCGGTACGTGTGAAAACTGTCACCACACATACTGAGGTGTGACAGAGGCCTAAAGGGTATGCCACACTAAACGAGATCGCAAACGAGATCGCTAACGAGATCACTACTGCGTCACCATTTATGAACGCAGTAGCGATCTCGTTAGCGACTTAGCTGTGTGATTCTAAACACATCTCATCAGCGATCTGTGATTCCAAACACATCTCATCAGCGATCTGTATAATGACCTCTGTGGTCGTTGGGAAAATCTAGTCGCACCTGCGATGCTGGTGAAGTCGTTCATAAAGGGTGTCACACTCAGCGATTCAGGCTCACCAGCGGGACACCAACGACCAAAAAACGGCTCAGAACGTTTACAAACGATCAGCGACATCTCAGCAGGGGCCACATCGCTGCTACATGTCACACACAGTTAAGTCGCTAACGAGATCGCTAACTGCGTCATAAATGGTGACACAATTGCGATCTCGTTAGCAATCTCGTTTGCGATCTCGCTTAGTGTGGCATACCCTTAAGGCTCGGTTCACTCTTCTCTTGTGCTCTATGCTAACCACTTAACTTGGGATTTCTGTCTAAATGTGCCCATGCTCTGTACTGTGTAATTCAAATGAATGGGTCTATGCACATATCAGCGTGCTTTTACAGACCATGTGTCAGTGTGCAAAACACGCTGACATGTCCGTTTTTTACCAGCAGCACGGTCCTCAAACTGTGCCGCACACGTGCACACTGAGAACACACATTGGTGTTTCTGTGTGACACGTACCGATGCCGGTGAAGAATCGCTACAATAAGCGCTGTTCTAGGTGCTGAAGACAGCTCTCAGCATTCTCCACTGTTCTGCCGGCAAGCAGAGCGAGCAGGGGAGAATGATGAGAGTTATAGTAAAGTCAGAATAATGACAGCAGGTGGGGCTTTTGGGACTATTAGTCACATCATATGACACCTGCTGCCATCTTTCTGGCTTTACTATAACTCTCATCATTCTCCCCCGCTTGCGCCGATCGCCAGAAGAGCAGGCAGAGAATGCTGAGAGCTGTCTTCAGCACTTGCCGCTGGGGGACAGCTGTTACTGTAGCGCTTCTTCCATCCGTGCAGTAAGGATGCGGCACACAGGTGTCACACAGTTGCCACACGTGTGCTGCAAAAATCATGTTCATGAGCCACTGGACGCTGACATCTCCAGTACGGAAAAATCAGGACGTGTGAAACCGGCCTTATAGCCATTTTTGGAAGGCAGAATGAACAAATAGAAAGCAGTACAGCATCATGTTGTAAAAGTGATTAGACAGCATTATAATTCAGGTTAAGATAATTACACTGACGCCATATTTATACAGACTTTTTATGTTTTGCTACCATTACACACTAAAAACTTTTTTTGGCAGCATGTATCAGATGACAGATTTATTTTAACTGGTCACTGTAGCTAGCAGACCCCAAGGCCATTATTTGGTAACCATCAATTAACCATCTAGATGCTGCCATCTTTATAGACTGCAAAATCTAAGAGGTTAAAAGGCCATGATCGGTAACAGCACAGATAATGGCCAAAACAATAGGGCGTTTGTTAACCTCATGCAGTGCCTGACAGCAGGCTCTGATGACATTACAGATATCATAACTGCAAAATTAGGCTAAACTAGCTTGCTCCAGTCATTGTCATTTGTCTGTATGCCCGGCCTGGCGCTCTGGGCACAGGCGCATCCTCTGCAATCATAATTGTTATGCCCATGGGTAAGGGGTAGTTCTAGCCACTTATCACAGCCACTTACTAGCTTCAGTCCTGTCTGTATTACAATGGTGCTTTTTTATTTATGTATTTTTCTCATTTTTGTTTTTTCTTTGTTTTGTATTTAAGCCTTAAAGGGATTGGGGACTTTTTTTTATGTATTTTGGGCTAAAAATCATTTTTCCAATTGGGTTTCATCACAAATGTTGCTCTGTTTGACTTTTACAGGGTCTTGGTTTCCTGTCTATAAATCAGCTGGGAAATGCTCAGAAAAACATAGGTACATAGTTAGCAAGGCCAAAAAAAAGACATTTGTCCATCCAGTTCAGCCTATATTCCGTCAGAATAAATCCCCAGATCTACGTCTTTTTAAAGAACCTAATAACTGTAAGATACAATATTGTTATGCTCCAGGAAGACATCCAGGCCTCTCTTGAACCCCTAGACTGAGTTTGCCATCACCACCTCCTCAGGCAAAAAGTTCCATATTCTCACTGCCCTAACAGTAAAGAATCCTCTTCTATGTTGGTGGAAAAACCTTCTCTCCTCCAGACGCAGAGAATTCCGCCTTGTGAACATCAGATAGACAGATAAAAGACAGATTTAAAAATAGTAACAGACTTTTTTATTAAAATCTGTCAGTGAGCTTTAATAAAATTGTATTTCATGACACCATCTAGTGTTATTCGCAGAGCTCTTTGTCCTTTCTTGGTATATGTGCTTTTGCCGTGCGAGCATGTATTGCGCAGACCAGTCCTGCACAACATATAGCTCACAGGCCACATGCGGCAAACCAAAGGGTTTGCTGAGGCCCGCTGGGCTGTTTTGGAGGTGCTGCTCCTTCTTATATTCAAATATATTTGCATTTTTCAGACGAGAATACATTTGACACTGTGACCCCAGGATCATCACGCTGCTGATGTTATCACACTGCTGCTGATGCCTGAGCACCAAAGTGCCGCAGAGGACTGGAGGTGGCACAGACAAGAGCAAGTGCCCTATCAAGGAGCCAAAGATTACATGCAAATCATTTTTGATAAGGGGGGAAAGAGGGTTAATGTTAAGGGTATGCCACACTAAACAACATCGCTAACGGGATCGCTAAAAAACGTCACTATTTAGCGATCCCGTTAGCGATGTTGTTCAGTGCGGCAGCTTCCAGCGACGAGCTTCCTGCTGTGATCTCGCTCGTCGCTGGAATCGTTCCGGACCCTATTTTCGTCGCTGGCGCCCCGCTGGTAAGTATCTAATCGCTGAGTGTGGCACCTTTTCTTAGCGATTTAGCGGTACTTTTGTACCGCTAAAGTCGTTAAGGAGATCGCTAACCGCGATAGCGTCCTAACGACATCGCTAAAATAGGTAGCCACTAGCGATATAGAAACAATCCCGCTAGCGATCTCATTAGTATGCGACGCTAACGAGATCGCTAGCGGGATTGTGTAGTGTGGCAGTACCTTTACTGTGAGAGCATATAATGGGGATGACAATTGTGAAAGGGGACACAGTTTTGTGAGAGGAAGTGGTGGTGAGTGGATTACTTTATTCAGCGGGGCAGTGTGGGGGATATTTTACATAGGGCCAGCGTGGGTGGAGGGGATATTTTCCAAAGGGTCAGTTTGGGGGGAATATTTTGCAGAGGGGCAGTGTGTGGAGGGGGATATTTTGGAAGGGCAGTATGCGGTGGATATCTTGGAGAGGTGACATTTTGCAGAGGGGCGCTGTGCAGGGGACATTTTTGAGGGGAATATTTTGCAGAAGGGCAGTAGGGGGTGGACATTTTTCAGTACGGTGGCTCAGTGGTTAGCACTGCAGCCTTGGAGCGCTGGAGTCATGGGTTCAAATCCCACCAAGGACAACATCTGCAATGAGTTTGTATGTTCTCCCGTGTTTGTGTGTATTTCCTCCAGATTCTCCAGCTTCCTCCCACACTCCAAAGACATGCTGATAGGGAATCTAGATTGTGAGCCCCATCGAGGACAGCGATGATAATGCATGTGAAGCGCTGCGGAATATGATAAAGCTATATAAGCAAAGCATAATAAATGATAATAAGCAAAGGGGCAGTGGGGGGGCATTTTGCAGAGGAGCAGTGTGCATGGGACATTTTGCAGAGGGGCAGTGTGCGGGGACATTTTGCAGAGTCAGCGTACATAGACATATTACAGAGCGGCAGTGTGAGGGGGATATTTTGGAGAAGGGCAGTTTGGGGGATGTTTTGTGCAGTAAGCACAGGCAATTATTTATTCAGGAGCACAGCATGGGAGATATTTTTATTAAAAGGGCAGTATAATCATACTTTTAGTTTTAAGGGCATGGTGTTGGGAAGAGTTGCTGAAGATGGAGAAGAGGGAAGCGTACAGTGTACAGAGGTGAGCTTTGGGCTTGGAATTTCATTATGGTGCCTGTGCTACATGGAGACAAAAAGTGAAAGGAACGACTTCAAGCAGAGAATGTCAAATATAAGATACCTGGATGTAAAAGTTTATTTGTGATGCTTCCTGTATCTAATTAGTGCTCATCAGATGACTGTTAGCAAACCGTCACTACATGATTAATTCATGTAGTGACGGTGATTCTGGTGCTGCATTCATGTATTGACGATTGTACTTGCAATGCATTTATGTGCTTACAGTGGCTCTGATATTGTAAACATGCAGCAATTCAAAACGTACTTAATGGCTATGTTAAAACTTAAAAATTCTCACAACTGAGATTATGAGGAGAATTAGTGAGATTCTGATCAGATTTTGCTCTAAAAATCAGTGTAATTTAGTGTATGTTCACACTTATTTATTCTACAAATCCTCTTCAAATATTCAAAACTTGGTTCTGGTGATATATTAAAGGGAATCTGTCATCCATTTTGGCTATATCAGATAAAGATATGCCTGAATAGTGCGTCCCATAAGTAACCTATCGGTATCTATCATATATCCTGACACCCCGTTTTCATGCCCGAATACTTTGTAAAGTTCGGTTTTCGTATGCTAATCTGGGCGGTTCTTTGCTTCCTCCCCCCCCCCCCGCTCTTTGGCTTCTCTTGCGTAGGTCGGAAATGACTGCTTGCCTTGGACGACTTCCAGGGCAAGGAAAGTGACCGAAAATAGTTGCGCATGCGCTGTAATGATATTATGCTTTGCCCATTGTTGGGCAAAGCACACTGCGCAGGCGCGAGGGGATTTTAAAAAGCGCAATCGCAGGAACACTACGCGGACCTACGCAAGAGAAGCCGAGGAGCGGGGGGAGGGGAGGAAGCAAAAAACACAGCCTTCCGGACCGGAACGCCCAGATTAGCATACAGAAACCGAACTTTGCAAAGGTATTTGGGCATGAAAACGGGGGTGTCAGGATATATGATAGATACCGATAGGTTACTTATGGGACACACTATTCAGGCATATCTTTATCTGATATAGCCAAAATGGGGTGACAGATTGCCTTTAATGTACTGATGGTGGCTTGGTGATGTATTCATGTAAGTACTCCTTTAAATTGTTTGCATATCTTTGGATTGGTTCAGTATGGCATTGCAGCCCTTGGAACAAAATATGTTGTGCAGGGGTGGCCTAGCATTTATATGTTGTTTGTGTCTGTCAGTTTGCAATATGTGAAATGAAATGCAAACAAAACATTTGCTTTGTTCTGATAACAATAGTAAGATTGAGACTCTTTCAACCATAAAATAATATATTATTGGTTGCCTTTTTAAGCTTTTGATGATTTATTTTATAAAAAAGATACTGAAAACTCTTATAAAGAATATAATAATTGTGCTAACACTACCAACAATTTTTTATATTTATGCAATCATTGATTGCTGTTATTTCATATAGCAAGGAAATTAGACATAGTTTTAGTTATGAATGCATGTTTTAGCTAGAATATACTGTACATATATGAAAATGGGATGAATTATAATCCAGTACAATCTGAACGGCTGAAACCTGGATCTCATATGGACAAATATTTTTTATTTTCACTTGGTTATTGAGTGTTTTTTTTTTGTTCAAAATTATTCAGTGGCAAGATTTAGAGCTTTAACTAACATGTTGCTTCTTTTTCAATGCTGCAAAAAAGATGGAAGAAAATGTTCACTACAGGGGTATATGCATACAAGTCTGGCACAGTTTTCGATGTAGAAAGATACTTCAGGAAGACCCCCGGCGGTGTTTTCCCTAAATTGTCTTTTCTGACTAATTTTAGAATGTCTATGCCATCGTCATCACTTTTTCTTTTCACAATGTACACTGCTCAAAAAAATAAAGGGAACACTCAAATAACACATCCTAGGTCTGAATGAATGAAATATTCTCATTGAATGCTTTGCCTGATGAAGAGACCGGAGTAGTCTCGAAAGCTTGCAATTTGTTTACCATCTTTTCAGTTAGCCATTAAAAGGTATCAACCACTGAGGACTCTCAAGTCTAAATATTTTTTTGTTCTGTACAAAGATTAATGTGCTGACAACAAAATCACACAAAAATCATCATGGAAATCAAATTTATTAACCAATGGAGGTCTGGATTTGGAGTCACCCACAAAATTATAGTGGAATGTAATGTCCTTAAAACAAGTCAAAAAGATGCTCGGTAGTTTGTGTGGCCTCCACGGGCCTGTATGACCTCCTACAACGCCTGGGCATGCTCTTGATGAGGCGGCGGATGGTCTCCTGAGGGATCTCCTCCAGACTTGGACTAAAAGCATCCGCCAACTCTAGATCTGTGGTGAACGTGATGTTGGTGGATGGAGCGAGACATGTTGGCCCAGATGTGCTCAATCGGATTCAGGTCTGGGAAACAGGCGGGCCAGTCCATAGCTTCAATGCCTTCATCTTGCAGGAACTGCTGACACACTCCAGCCACATGAAGTCTGGCATTGTCCTGCATTAGGAGGAACCCAGGGCCAACCGAACCAGCATATGGTCTCACAAGGGGTCTGAGGATCTCATCTCGATACCTAATGGTAGTCAGGATACCTCTGGCGAGGACATGGAGGGCTGTACAGACCTCCAAAGAAATGCCACCACACACCATTACTGACCCACTGCCAAACCAGTCATGCTGAAGGATGTTGCAGGCATCAGATCGCTCTCCACGGTGTCTCCAGACTCTGTCACGTCTGTCACATGTGCTCAGTGTGAACCTGCTTTCATCTGTGAAGAGCACAGGGCGCCAGTGGCGAATTTGCCAATCCTGGTGTTCTGTGGCAAATGCCAAGCATCCTGCATAGTGTTGGGCTGTGAGCACAACCCCTATCTGTGGACGTCGGGCACTCAGACCATCCTCATGGACTTGGTTTCTAACCATTTGTGCAGGACACATGCACATTTGTGGCCTGCTGGAGGTCATTTTGCAGGGCTCTGGCAGTGCTCCTCCTGTTCCTCCTTGCATAAAGGCGGAGTTAGTGCTCCTGCTGCTGGGTTGTTGCCCTCCTACGGCCCCTCCACGTCTCATGGTGTTCTGGCCTGTCTCCTGGTAGCGCCTCCAGCCTCTGGGACACTACGCTGACAGACACAGAAAACCTTCTTGCCACAGCTCGCATTGATGCGCCTCCTGGATGAGCAGCACTACCTGAGCCACTTATGTGGGTTGTAGAGTCCGTCTCATGCTACCACGAGTGTGAAAGCACAACCAACTTTCAAAAGTGACCAAAACATCAGCCAGAAAGCATTGGTACTGAGGGTCTGGTCTGTGGTCCCACCTGCAGAACCACTCCTTTATTGAGTGTGTCTTGATAATTGCCAATAATTTCCACCTGTTTTTCTATTGCATCTCCACAACAGCATGTGAAATTGATTGTCAATCAGTGTTGCTTCCTAAGTGGACAGTTTGATTTCACAGAAGTTTGATCTATTAGAGTTGTATTCTGTTGTTTAAGTGTTCCCTTTATTTTTTTGAGCAGTGTATATAGTTAAAATATTGGTGACTTCCTGGCACAAGCTGACAGAAGAATGGTCGGTCACTTCTTTTCGGGCCCTTTCACACTGCGCTTTGTCCCACGTTTGTTGGTCCTATTGGGCCTTACATCCAAACTAACCCACCCCC
>JARQOD010000001.1:192799621-192846296 GCA_033576555.1 Oophaga sylvatica
AGTTGCAAGACCAAGCTCCAAAAGGAGAAGAAGAGCTGAATGCGAAAAAAACAAAAACGTGAAGAAGGAAGGCTTTCAATAATGGACTTCAAACTCTGCCTACCACAAAGTATGCACCCTATGGTGGTCTAATGGGCACATGGACCCACACCCACATATCAAAGACACAGATGAATGATTGATTGGTGCTTACTGTTTAGCTTCAGGATCTCCACCCTAACAGCCAAATTCACCAGCAGCTGTCTGACCGGGCGGCAAAGCAAGCCTGGACGTATGGAAGAAAGTCCCCCTCACCTCATCTGGAAAGACCACTTACCAGCTTCAAAGGATCCAGATAGACCACATCCAGATATCGCCAAGTGAAGGATTCAAATACGCCATTGTGGTCAAAGAAGTATTTTCAAGATGGACAGAAGCCTTCCAAGTCAGCAAAGACTGTGCAAAGAAGCTACTTTCGGAAAAATAGTGTGCAGATACGGGGTTCCAGAAATGATAGAAAGTGATCAGGGACCCGCATTCACAGCAAATCTGACACAAGAGATCTGGTTAGCAGTAGGGTCAGATTTAGGCCTACACATCATTACCACCCCCAGAGCAGCAGGAAGGTAGAAAAACTGAACGGAACACTTATGAATGAATGCTGAAATTGCCCAAGAGACACGCAAAACCATGGCATGACACACTCCCAATTGCACTTTTTTAGCGTAAGGCACACTCCCAGAGACCCAGAAAAGCGTCACCATACGAAATTTTGTTTGGGTCTAGTCCAAGTTAGGTGCATTCTTCCCTCAGCAGCAGAATATGCAAAATGATATCTTGTTTGCTTATATAATTGAATTGGTCAAAATCTAATGTCCATTCTCGAGTTTTTTCTCTTCACTGCCAGATTTGATGGTCCTGTCCAAGAACCCCAGATGACACCAACCTCTGTGTAACTAGAGGGAAAGCCTGTTGGATCCACGTATCGCATTGCAAGGAAGCTCCCGTACCAGGAGAGACACCTTAGCCATGAAGGATGTCGGGGAAAGCTTGACTGACCAGACAGATGACCTCCCTGATGAAGAATACACACTTTTTTTTTTTCTGAACATGCAGTTAAATAAAGAGACTATGATTGCAAACACATAACCCCGACAGGGACAGTCCTCCTGACGCCCATTTGCGAAAAGTCTGTATTCGGTGGGGAGGATGTATTAGGCATGTCTCAACTCGTTGGCAGCACAAAAGAGTTGCAGCGCTTTGGGCCAGGAGCAGGTTTTAGGGCAAGTGGTATCTAAGGGGGGACTGTCATGGAAATATATATGTATTCCATATATTCAAGTATATTCATATATATGCATTCACAGTTAGATAGATCTCACTTGCTAAAAATCCTGTGTTCACACATATCTATGCAAAAGCTGATGTCAGCTGTAATCAGTCGTTTTAAACGACTGGCCTTCATAAAGTACAGAAAGTTTTAATAGATATCTATTGTTTACTTTATAGTCATGCAAGAAAACTAGGGCAAAAGAACAAAAAAACAATAAATCTGCAACTTCAGCCTTTTATCATAAATTATCATAATTATCATACTTACACTAGAACAGCCAATAATCTAGCAGCTTTTAATTGTATGTTAATTGACTAACCAGCCCTTTTTGTAAACGTATAAAAACCTTGAATGAATAATAAATGAGTAGTCTTGACGAACTGCTATACTGACACTTCCGTTGTGGACAGTCTCATTTCGTTCTGAGCGCTCAAAAAGACATTAAATAGAGAATTGGACACGGCAAGCAGCAAACACTGAAGGATATATTTATCCTAATTAAATTTCCATAACACAAATTAGTAGTGTGATAATCAAAAACTGGAATGTTGAATACTTAAGCTAAGAACAATGCTTTGGAATGTACATTTACATACTTATGTTATATGTTAAAAATTAATAACAATTATTATTTAAAAAAAATGAAAAAAGTTTGTAAAAAGATCATTTTTGTGACTAAAAAGTTACCGTATATACTCGAGTATAAGCCTACCCGAGTATAAGCCAACCCCCCTAATTTTGCCACAATAAACGGGGAAAACTTACTGACTCGAGTATAAGCCTAGAGTGGAAATTAGATTATGCCCTATATGCTGCCCATGTATTATGCCCCCATAGATGCTCCATAGATTGTGCCCCCATAGATGATCCATAGATTGTGCCTCCATAGATGATCCATAGATTGTGCCTCCAAAGATGATCCATAGATTTTGCCCCATAGATGCTCCATAGATTATGCCCCCATAGATGCTCCACAGATTGTGCCCTCATAGATGCTCCACAGATTATGCCCCCATAGATGCTCCACAGATTGTGCCCCCATAGATGCTCCATAGATTATGCCCCCATAGATGCTCCATAGATTATGCCTCTATAGATGCTCCACAGATTGTTCCCCCATAGATGCTCCATAGATTGTGCCCCCATAGATGCTCCATAGATTGTGCCCCCATAGATGATCCATAGATTGTGCCCCCATAGATGATCCATAGATTGTGCCCCATAGATTGCTCCATAGATTATGCCCCCATAGATGCTCCACAGATTGTGCCCCCATAGATGCTCCACAGATTGTGCCCCCATAGATGCTCCAAAGATTGTGCCCCATAGATGCTCCATAGATTGTGCCCCATTGATGCTCCATAGATTGTGCCCCCATAGATTATGCCCCCATATATGATCCATAGATTGTGCCCCATAGATTATGCCCCCCTAGATGCTCCATAGATTGTGCCCCCATAGATGATCCATAGATTGTGCCCCCATAGATGATCCATAGATTGTGCCCATAGATGCTCCATAGATTATGCCCCCATAGATGCTCCACAGATTGTGCCCCCATAGATGCTCCACAGATTGTGCCCCCATAGATGCTCCATAGATTGTGCCCCCATAGATGCTCCATAGATTGTGCCCCATAGATTATGCCCCCATATATGATCCATAGATTGTGCCCCCATAGATTATGCTCCATAGTTTAGGCCTCAATTACTGCCGCTGCTGCAGCAACCGAAAAAAAAAAAAGACATACTCACCTCTCGTTGCTGGGGGCCAGGTGCCGGTGTCCTGAGCAGGCGAGGACACCGGCGCTATGGGGACAGGTGCCGGTGTCACCGCTCGCTCAGGGCCCCGACACCTGAGACATTTACCTGTCACCCGCTCCACCGCTGCTTGCCGCTGTCTTCCGGGTCATCCAGCAGTCAATGATCAGGCAGAGGGCGCAGCGCTCACTAATGACGTCATCGCGCCCTCTGCCTGAACATCGCAGCAAGAGGACCCGAGGACACAGCGGAACGGGACAGGTAAAATATCGCTTATACTTACCCTTCTGCCGGCGCGTCTCTGCCCTGCTCTTCTCCCATGGTCCCGGCGCCAGTGTTCAGCGGTCACGTGTTACCGCTCATTAAAGTCATGAATATGTGCATATTCATGACTTTAATGAGCGGTACCAGCTGACCGCTGAACACTGCCGCCGGGACCGTGGGAGAAGAGCAGGGGCTGCAGAGACCGCGCCGGCAGAGGGGTGAGTATATAGGACAGCTGCGCTCCCCCTCCCCCGCCTACCCCCTGGTATATGACTTCAGTATAAGCCGAGAGGGGGGACTTTCAGCCCTAAAAAATGGGCTGAAAATCTCGGCTTATATTCGAGTATACAGTATACGGTAAATGTTCATTTTTTCCTTCCACGTTGCTTCAGCTCCCGTGAAACACCTGAAGGGTTAATAAACTTCTTGAATGTGGTTTTTGAGTACCTTGAGGGATGCAGTTTTTAGAATGGTGTCACTTTTGGGTATTTTCTGCCATATAGACCCCTCAAAGTGACTTCAAATGTGAGGTGGTCCCTAAAAAAAATGGCTTTGTAAATTTTGTTGTAAAAATGAGAAATCACTGGTCAACTTTTAACCCTTATAATTTCCTAACAAAAAAAATTTTGGTTCCAAAATTGTGCTGATGTAAAGTAGATATGTAGGAAATGTTATTTATTAACTATTTTTGTGACATATTTCTCTGTTTTAAGGGAATAAAAAGTCAAAGTTTGAAAATTGCTAAATTTTCGCCATATTTGCGTTTTTTTTCAAAAATAAACGCAAGTTATATCGAAGAAATTTTACCACTAGCGTGAAGTACAATATGTCACGAGAAAGCAGTCTCAGAATCGCAAAGATCTGTTGAAGCGTTCCAGAGTTATAACCTCATAAAGAGACAGTGGTCAGAATTGTAAAAATTGGCCCGGTCATTAACGTGCAAACCAGCCTTGGGGGTGAAGGGTTAACATTGATGAGATAGGTCATCAATGTCTGATGGGTGCAATACCCTGCAGTCCTGCTGGTCAGCTGTTCCAGGTTATGGCAGCTACCAGAAGTGCTGCGTTATGGAGCTGCTCCAACTACTGATAGTGTCTGTGGCCGGGTACTGCACATTCACCCCCTATTGTTTTGAATAAGTGGCGGATTTGCAGCACCTAGCCACAGCCTCTATCTGTAGATAGAGTATGTATATGGATATGTACTATATGTAATTCCCAATACCTATAGTTTGAAGCGTGTCCTAAAAACACATTTTATTCAGACTGGCCTATTGCCTCAGTTATCTATCTATCCCTATTTTGCCATGTAAGTTGCCTTGGGGAGGTGGGCCGGGAGATAAACCTGGAATAATACTTTAGTACTTATAGAACTAAAAGGGTCAATCGGCCTTGACAGTTTGTGTCATGTATAGTGTACAGTTCCTATAGCGTCTTGTGCTTGGGTGCGAGGAAAACACAGGAAACATAGGTTGAAATGAAATGACTTGTATTACTTCATACAAGCATGCTGAAAAGTTCACACAGTTTGCAGGAACAGCGACAGGAGACACAGCAGGCCAGAGTAACTTCAAGCACTACAATAAATCTCCAAAGCAGATTCAGGATCTCTTCTCTGTACCGTAATTCCTCTGCAAACATGGATTCACCAAACAGCAGGTTTCCAGAGTCCAAAAGTGTTCCAAGGTTCCTCAGTAGGGAATAGCTGGAGTACAAGTCCAAGGCTTCCAGGAGTCAGGTCACAGACTGACTGAGGCTTGATTCAGGAGCACTGATTGTTCAGCTGAGGCTGCTTAAGAAGCAAGAGGGAAGAATCAGGGCGGGAACATGAAAACTGGAAACTCCATATTAACTGAGGGCAAGAGCTGCAGAAAGACAGAAAGCAAAATGGCCGACGGAAAACTGAGTTTCAAGGAACATGTCAACAGAGACAAAGAACCTTACATTACTCCCCCCTTAGGGACAACCTCCGGATGACCTCAGACCAGGCTTGTCAGGGTACCTCTGATGAAACTGGCGGAGCAGGCGAGGAGCATTTACATTATTGACTGGTTCCCATGAGTTGTCCTCCACTGGGTAGCCCTGCCATTTAATCAAATATTGCAACTGATTTCTGTACAACCTGGAATCTAGAATCCTTTCCACCATAAATTCTTCCTGACCATCGACCAGCACTGGGTCAGGGCAAGGAGAAGAACGTCCAGGAAACGTATTGGGTGTTGCAGCCTTTAGTAGGGATACATGAAAGACAGGGTGGATTCTCATAGTTCTGGGCAGTTGAAGACGACAAGCAACAGCACTTATAATCTTATTGATCTTATAAGGTCCAATGTACTTATGTCCCAATTTAGACGATGGAATCTTTAATTTAAGATTTCTGGTTGACAGCCAGACCAAATCTCCTACCTTGAAAGCTGGTGCAGGTTTACGAAATTTATCTGCTGCTTTCTTGTACCTTTCCTGAGCCAATTCTAGATTTTCCTTTAGAAGATCCATATTCTTTTGTAAAGAAGTGATTCTTTCAGCCACTGCCGGCAAGGGCGTATCTATGGGAAATTGAGGAAGAATGTTAGGATGATAACCTAGATTGGAGTAAAAAGGAGACTGCTTAGTGGAGGCGCTCTGAGAGTTGTTATAAGAGAACTCAGCCAGTGGAAGTAGATCCACCCAATCATCCTGTAGGTGGCAGATAAAGCAGCGGAGATACTGCTCCAGGGTCTGATTGGTTCGTTCTGTCTGTCCATTAGTCTGGGGATGAAAAGCAGAAGAAAGGTTTATTTTAATGTCCAATGCTGCACAGAAATTTTGCCAAAACCTTGAAGTGAATTGCACCCCTCGATCCGAAATGACCTCATCCGGTACTCCATGTAAGCGAAACACATTCTTAATCATCAAGTCTGATGTCTGTTTTGCAGTGGGTAAGCCGACACAAGGGATAAAATGAGCTGCCTTTGTTAGACGGTCAACCACCACTAGAATGGTGTTCTTCCCTTGAGAGGTTGGTAACTCCACAATGAAGTCCATAGAAATGGATCCCCACGGGCGGGACGGGGTGGGAAGAGGTTGCAACAGACCAGTTGGTGAGGAGCGAGGTGTTTTGCATCTTGCACAGACTTCACATGAAGTGACATAGTTTAAGACATCTTTCCTGTAAGTGGGCCACCAAAAGAAACGAGAAAGAAATTCTTGTGTCTTTAGAATTCCCCTATGCCCGGCTATCTTGGAATCGTGGATGAGTTGCAATACTCTCAATCTGACTGTTTCAGGTATATACAGACGTTGTGTCATGGGTGTATCGCCACGAGGATCGTCGCGATTACACACTCTGACTTCTCACAGCTGAGTTGCTGTTTCTTTGTGTTTGGTAATGAGGGAGTTAGTTTTGCCTGGCTCTTTGCTGAGACTAGGTCCAGCCTCGCCCGGCTGCTTTTGGTTATGTTCTAATTGGATTCCTTCATATACCTGCCAGTCTGCTTGTTAGAGGCCGGTGAAAGCATTCATGTAGTCTAGCAGACTGGATCGGTTCTGAGAATACTTAAGCTAAGAGCTCCTTAGTTGTTTTTACTCTTACAGCTTATAGTTTATCTCTGAGACCTTAGGTGTTCCTACTGTGTGTGAGTGTTGTATGTAAGACTTTATTTACTTTATTTCTTGTCTTTCTTGTATGTCTTTCTGTTCATTAACCGTTACCTGTTCATTCCCTTTGGTGGTAATCAGGGTCCTTCTTAGGACTAGATTACAGTTGGCAGGGATTGATAGGAGACAGGGTTTACGCTGGTGGCCTGGACCTCTGTGCCTTTAACAGTACCTCCAGGTAGAGGGATTAGTTAGGACCCCAGTTTAGGGTCAGCATAGACCCCGGTCACCCTCTAGCCGGAGACAGTGTATAACGGATTCCGTATTGACCCACTGGACATTGTCAGGTAATTCTATGTTATCATATATCTATGCGCATGTTATATAGGATGTTGCCCTTTTGATATAGATTACTGACATCACATATATATATATCTGCTATACAGCGTGACACGTTGTCCCTGAATCCACACACCATTCTTAAAGACAAGACTTACGTCCCTTGGGGGTTGAGCCAACAAAGAATCCACATGGTATGCTTCCTTGATGTCCTTAAGTAGGTCTTGATTATGAATCACTCCCAGGAATTTAGAGTCAGGAAGAATAGTCTTAGGAGGAGTAAGTGGACATGTCTCTGCTGAATGAATCCTAGAGAGTGCATCAGCCTTTCCATTGCGCGATCCTGGTCTATAAGAAATGACAAAATTAAATTGGTTTAGGAAAAGATTCCAGCGAGCCTGGCGAGGAGTCAGGCACTTAGCCGACCTGATAAATTCAAGGTTACGATGGTCTGTCAGGACGACTATTTGCTGTGCAGCTCCCTGAAGAAGGTGTCTCCATTCCTTGAAGGCGGCAATAATGGCCAACAATTCTCTATTGCCCACATCGTAGTTCCTCTCAGCCGAAGACAACTGCTGGGAAAAGAAGGCACAGGGATGCAAGACATTCTTCTCACCTGTTCTCTGAGAGAGTATAGCTCCAACGGCACAGTCTGAAGCATCCACCTCTATTATGAAGGCAAGCTCGGGGTTGGGATGTACTAAGATAGGTGCGGTGGTAAATTTATCCTTTAAACAGGAAAATGCTTCCTGAGCTTGCGGGGTCCAGGAGAACCTAGACTGTTTCCGGGTAAGTTGGGTGATAGGTGACACTACCTCAGAGAAATTCTTAATGAAACGTCTATAGAAGTTGGCAAACCCGATGAAACGCTGCACCTCCTTCACATTTCTTGGAATTGGCCAATCCTTGATGGCTTGGGTCTTGCTTCCATCCATACTAATCCCTTGCGTAGATAGTACATACCCCAGAAATTGAATTTCGGTCCTATGGAATTCACATTTTTCAAGTTTGATGTAGAGATGGTTTTGTCTTAGGCGTTCTAAGACCATTCTCACATGTCCATGATGTTCCTCTGTGGAGTTAGAAAAAATTAGAATATCATCCAGATAAATCACCACAAATGTATCTAGGAGATCCCTGAAGATATCATTCACGAAGTGTTGGAAAGTGGCTGGGGCGGTACTCAGACCAAAAGGCATAACTAGATATTCAAAGTGTCCATAGCGTGACCTGAAAGCAGTCTTCCATTCATCCCAGGTCTAATACGGACCAAGTTATAGGCCCCACGGAGATCCAGTTTAGAGAAAATTTTGGCATGCCGCACTCTCTCCAACAACTCAGGGATTAAAGGCAATGGATAACGGTTTCTAATAGTAACCTTATTGAGTTCCCTATAGTCTATGCAGGGTCTCAGAGATCCATCTTTCTTCTTCACAAAGAAGATGGGTGCACCTGCGGGAGATGAAGAGGGGCGTATGAAGCCCTTGGCTAAATTTTCGTCTATATAATCCTTCAAAGCTTTTAGCTCGGGCCCCGCTAGGGGTAGATCTTACCAAAAGGTATCTCGGCTCCAGGCAATAATTCAATTGGACAATCATATGGACGGTGAGGAGGAAGCTGATCAGCGTTCTTCTTGTCACATAAATCCACATAGTCCTGGTATACAGCTGGTAGTTCAGGGACTGACATGGTTCCTTTAGGAACAGAGCAAGCTGAAACTCCTTGACTCATCTGTTTCTCCGGAAAGTGTAATTCCTTGGTCTCCCAGTTAATCGTAGGATTCTGCGCCTGCAGCCATGGTAGCCCTAGAATAATGGGAAAGTGGGGAGAAGAGATAAGCATAAAAGACATTTTCTCCTGATGATCTTTACCCATAAGGACCCTCAAAGGCTCTGTTTCTTGATCCACTGGTCCAGAAGTCAGTAGAGAGCCATCCACAGTCTCCATCTGTACTGGAGTAGCCTTCTTCACTGAACGTATCCCCTGTTTCAGAGCAAAGGAGATATCCATAAAATTTCCACTTGCTCCTGAGTCGATCATAGCAGAGCTAGACACCCAGACTGAGTCAACCCAGAGTTTGATGGAAAGGAAGCAATGAGAATTGTTTCTTTTACAACTCAGCTGGGACACCGCTGAGGAAACTTGAAAAATTGCAGCGTTTATACCGTCATCGTCCCCAGAACTAACAGAGTTTAAGTCCGAGAAATCAAGATCTCTTGCAGCAGATCTCTCTGGAGCCTGAGGCTCGGACATGACAGAGCTCCTCTCGCAACACTCACAGTGAATGACTGCTGCAGTAGTCTTACGAGAACGGCTGGGGCAGTTTATAATGAAGTGCCCTGACTTACCACAGTAGAAACATAGATTTTCCTTTATACGATGTTCTTTGCGTGCATCACTAACCCGTCTTTGTAAAGAGTCCACCTGCATGGGTTCAGGTTCTGGTTCCCTTGTGATCCTACTCAAAGGTTCCTTAGCTGAGGAGGGAGGTAGTAAAAGGTTAGTGCGATTATTTTCGAACCATCTCTCTTGTCTGCGTTCAGTCAGACGAGCATCAATACGGATACAATAGTTAATAAAGTCACCTAACGCAGTGGGAGGGTCGGCACGAGCAAGTTCATCCTTAATCAGTGGAGACAACCCTTTCCGAAAAATAGATTTTTTAGCGGAAGTGTCCCAAGTGGTATCAAGAGCCCATCTCCTGAAATCCAGGGCATATTCGGCTACTGAACGCTTACCTTGGCGCAAAGTTAACATGGCTGCTTCAGCTGTTGCACCTCGATTGGGGTCATCAAACACCTGCCCCATGGCTGAAATAAAAGCATCAAGGTGATTCAAACAATCATCCTCAGTCTCAATCAGAGGGTTTGCCCACATCAAAGCCTTATTGGTAAGCAACATGATTATAGTAAGCACTTTGGATCGTTCAGTGGGAAATTGTGAAGCATGTGCAGAGAAAAATAAATTGCATTGATTAATAAATCCCCTGAATTTCTCACGTTCACCGCCAAAACGAAAAGGAGGTAATTTGGGGATCCCAGAACTTGGGGTTATGGCAGGAGCCTGGGCTCGTTCCTCTAGAGCCTCAATCCTGGCTCGCAATTCCTGGGTAGTCTGTCCAAACACTTGCAAATTATGATTAGTGAGGTCCTGTAGGCTTGCAAAACGGGTTTTTAAAGTCTGTACATCTGAAAGGATTGTATCAGTCACTCCGCAAAGTTCCTTTATGCGGGCCTCCATCTTCCAGATCTTTTAAGGCAGAAGTGCTGGAAGGAGAAGAGGAAAGGAAAAAAAAAAAAAAAACAATAGTGTTTACCTGTGGTAACACTCCAGAGTAAAATTTTAAGGGAATGCGCTCACCTGGAATGGTTGTGAGAAGTCACAACCACTGTCATCACATAAGGTATTAAACGGACATCTGATATCCACAGTCACAGCAGACACGGCTTTCCCAGACCCAGCAGACACTAAACATTGGCTCCTGAATCTTGTCATGTATAGTGTACAGTTCCTATAGCGTCTTGTGCTTGGGTGCGAGGAAAACACAGGAAACATAGGTTGAAATGAAATGACTTGTATTACTTCATACAAGCATGCTGAAAAGTTCACACAGTTTGCAGGAACAGCGACAGGAGACACAGCAGGCCAGAGTAACTTCAAGCACTACAATAAATCTCCAAAGCAGGTTCAGGATCTCTTCTCTGTACCGTAATTCCTCTGCAAACATGGATTCACCAAACAGCAGGTTTCCAGAGTCCAAAAGTGTTCCAAGGTTCCTCAGTAGGGAATAGCTGGAGTACAAGTCCAAGGCTTCCAGGAGTCAGGTCACAGACTGACTGAGGCTTGATTCAGGAGCACTGATTGTTCAGCTGAGGCTGCTTAAGAAGCAAGAGGGAAGAATCAGGGCGGGAACATGAAAACTGGAAACTCCATATTAACTGAGGGCAAGAGCTGCAGAAAGACAGAAAGCAAAATGGCCGACGGAAAACTGAGTTTCAAGGAACATGTCAACAGAGACAAAGAACCTTACAGTTTGATTATGAGCAGCTAAATTATTGGGAGAGATGGTTGCTCACCATGTCTCCATCCTTGGGTGTAGTTCACTGTGTAAAATGAGACCTGTTAGTCTCACACCTATTTGTGTGTATCTATCGAGGTGTGCAGATCTCCTGGATTGAGAGCTGTTGCTAAAGGTTTAAGAAGCTGGCTTCATGCCAGGTGAGCTAACCAGCACTGTTGTATGGACTTGTTATCCAAGTAAGGATTGTTACAGCCCATGCAAAACTTTCTTCAAAAACAAAACACTCATAGCATGTGTTCATATACCCTCCATCAACTAAGTAGCTTTGTGTCTGTATTTGTACATGTACTGGCTGGTGACCGGTTCATACAGCATCATTATATATGTGGCATTTATTATAATGATGGTATACCTCAGATCGCTCCCAAGTGAGTAGCATTGTTATATTTTGTGGAGAATGTGGACAGCGTTCTTAGGGAACACGTGTGACTGCTACAGAAATACTAAAAATAAACTAGGCACTCAACTTAAAGATGAATTTTTTTACTTTTTAATGTAGTCAACGCAAAACGTTTCGGCCACATTTGGCCTTTATCAATTACAAACTATACAGGAGTGTCAGCGATTCGTGGGAATCCTGTGGATATTTAGTGAGGCACATCTCCATATGGTCACTTTCACAAGAGTGTGGGGCGTTAAAGAGGAAAAACCCCAATGGTAAGTATGCCAGGGGACCTGGATGTGTGTACGTGCCTGGAGGAAGACGCAGCGTCCGCTTGTCGTTTTTGGAAAAGTATTAACCAAATACCCTTGTTTTTCCACATTTTTTTTATTGGCACTTGCAGTTTACTGTTATATTATATTCTTTTTGCAACAGAGTATTTTTGGTTTTACTGTGCTTGTTTTGTGTTTTCATGTTGTGAGTAAAGGCAGCTATACGACGGGGAGCTACGTAGGTCAGACAGCATGGAGGACCTGATTAAACACCTGGTGCAAGCCCAGCAGCAACAGCTGACACAACAGGAGACAAATAAGCTGCCTATGCAACAGCTCCAGCAGCAACAGCACTGACAACAGCAGCAGCAGATTGAATTACAGAGATAGTTCGTAGCTCCGACTCCAAGGGCAGCTGATGATTTTTCTAACCTGTAGGCGGTGAGGAGAGCCTTGCAGAAAATGTCCTGGTGCCATACTTAACGGACAAGCCACAAAAGACCTTCTATGATTTAGCCTTACAGGACGCCAAAGAATATGTGAAATTAAAACTGGAAATTCTGGTGCACTTGGGGGTGACAATGTGTAACATCCCTGCCGGCATCACTGCATGGCTACCCATCTCCCATGAGGCTGATACACCAACTAACTCACCACTCCGGGCCATGCTGTGAGTTCTGCCCTCTGCCTGCTCCATGCTGTAGATCACGTTTCCTCTGCTTGGTGTGTGCATGCTTCCTGACTGTATGCTCTAGGGCGGCGGCGCCTTAACTTCCTGAGTCTTATAGAGACAGTGTGCGCATTCCTAATCTGTCCCCAGCCTATTGCCAAGAGGTACCGGGTGCTTAAGGCATCTCCACTAATTAATAGATGCCTGAGCAGCAAACTCAGTCTGCTTTCTGCTACTGTATTTCCAGGTCCTGTCCAGTTTCTGCCACCCGGGGGGCTGTATACCCAGGCCCGTACCTGTATTCTACGTGCTTTGTTTTCACCTCCCTGGGGGCTGTATATCCAGGGCTGTACCTGTATTCTATGTGTCTTGTTTCTGCAACCCTGGGGCCTGAATCCTTTGTCCTGAACTTGTTCTCGTGTCTGACCTTGTCTGAACTAAGACCTTTAACTGTACCTTTTTGTATCCTTGTCTGAAGCCTTCCCTCCCCTGCTGTGTCTATCCTTGTGTCTGCTCCATCTTTCCCTCAGTGGCTCTGCTCTGCTCCCTATTTGCCTCAGCGGCTGTGCTCTGCTCCCTCTTCGCCTCAGCGGCTCTGCTCTGCTCCCGTCCCGCATCCTGCGGCACTCCTTTGTTCCACACCAGTGGCTTTTGTCCTTCCACCTTCCAGTCTGAACTGGTTCCTACCTGTTCGTATCCCACTCGTACCGCCAGTGTACCTGTCCTTCCCGAAACAGTTCCTGTCCTCCAGTCTCAACTGGTTCCTACCTGTTCCCTTATCCCACCGTACTTTCAGTGTTCCTGTGTTCCGAAAAGTTCCTTTCTCTGTACGAACAGTGCCAGCCGTGCCCGCCTGCCTGCCAGAGTGCAGCCGTGCCTCCCTGCCTGCCAGAATGCCATCGTGTCCACTTGCCTCAGAGTGCAGCCGAGCCCGCCTGCCTGTACATCATCTGTGGCGCAGTACTTGCAGTCTAAACTCAGCTTTCTTCTGTATTTGCCTGTGCCTGTCTTTTGTGTCTGTTCCTGAGAGATCAGCTGCTACTGCCAGACGCTGCACTGAGTGGTACCTGGCAGCTACCTCCCGCACAAGCCTGACCTCACCACTAGAGGCTCCAATGAACCAAGATAGTGCTTAGTAGCCCTCCAGGTTTGTCTGCTTGTGGAACAGTGGGCCACAATCCTCGCTTGCGCCATTCAGTCTGGGCGCGAGTGTTACACAATGTTTTTCAGGTACAGCAAGTCCACCGCTAGGCATATTCACATGACAACCGCTCACTCCAAATGTTTGTCTGCTACATATCCAAAGTGTTGCAGCCAGAGTCCTCTACTCAGCACAGATGTAGAGCAAGTTGTAATGAACTGGTTCATGCACTCCCTTCCAAGCCAATGCGGGATTGGGAGATCCCCAGAACGCTGATAACTTGGTTGAACTGGTCGAAAAGTATCAGGAGGTGGAGGCTAAAAAAGAGTAAGACAGCGAAGGTCATGCGGGGTCCTCATCAGGGTATATATTTATGGTATGGAGACTTCCCGGCCCAGGTCATATAGCTGCCATTGTCCTGACCACCGAGCAAATGGAATGTAGCATGGGACACTGGTGATATCTATGTTTCAGGCTGCAGTGTAGCCTGACACCTCACAAAGGGCCTCAAGTTTGTCCATGTAAAAGTCAATGGTTTGCAATGACTGGACTCCTAGACTAGGGTCAGAGTTGGTGACCCTCGTGAGGCTACAATCCCTCTCCAATGATCCTGGGAAGTTGAGCGTCCACTGCATTCACGGGGATGCTAAAGACTATTGGTGCTCAGAGTAGTCATTGAGCCAGCCCGAGTACTGAGTCCATGAAGTCGGCATGTGTAGTATTTATGCACCAATTATCATAGGCGGACTTCCTGTTGTTTTGGGACTTATAGGGAGAGCAGAGACTCAATTGTGGGTAAGAGACAGGCTGGCCCTAAAAAAGTCTCACCAAACCAAATGGGTTTCCCTGCTGTGTAAGGGTAGGAGATGAGGAGGTAGTATTCTGGAGGCCACCTTCTTATATAGGGGTGACTGGAGAAAATTTGGTCCTCCAACAAAAGGAGCTAACTCTAAAAAAAAGCGTTCATATAAACTAACTGCTATAACAGCATAGCACAGGAGCCTGGGGCTGGCAACAGGTTTCCTATTTATGTTGAGTGGGGACTTATTGTATGAGGTACTAAGGTAAGGTAGGGAATAGTGGACAATTGTTGGTACCAGGACCCAAGACGAAGGTTGTGGACATGGCCTTTCACATGTCTTGGGTGGCCATCTAGGGTGGACAGAACTCAAGAACGGTTCATGTGGTGGTCTATTCGCCCGGATGTCACTGGGATAATCCTAAGGTATGCAAGTCTTGTCCCTCTTCGAGTTACCGCTCCCACTTTTCACTTTCGTATCCCTTTGTGCACTACCTCAAGGCATGGCAAGATAGGGACCCGTTGAAAATGTATGCTGGTTAAGCCTGAAGGGGAATTGAAGATGACATAATTGAAGAGACGCTGTCAAAGCCCAAAACAGCAATGACTGGAATTGCTACAGCAGAACCAGGACCTGTTCTCTGATTTGCCAGACTGTACCGATGTAATGAGCACAGAGTTCTGATGGTGAATTCAAACCCTACCAAATTCCAGGGGCTGTCAAGTATTGATCTTAAGGAAGTGAAGCCACGTAAGGCTCTTCTCGTATAACAGGTCTATCTAATGCAAATCCTCGCTTAGAAAAGTCTGTCTGCATGGGAACATATGATCCTCTCTTCAGACTAAAATCTACATCTCTGTGGAGGGGTAATGAACCTGGTGTAATTAAAAAGCCTGTGACCAACAGGTGGAGTGCTCAGGTAGAAGGTAAATGAATACATATCAAAAAACTGACCGGCACATCCAAACATAGATCCAGTGTGAACAGGTGCTAAACCTAGAGTCACCAACTCGTGCACATACAAGAAAAAAAGGTAGCACACTGTAGCGCTATAGCTTGCAAACACGAAATATGAAAAATGAATAGCATCACTGCCTTAGAAATATGAAAAATTGAGAAGTCTTAGCGCATAAGATGGCCAAATTATGTGACCTGATAGCCACGTTGAGGCTCTTCTCGTATATCAGGTCCTATCTAATGCCAATCCTCGCTTGTTGGTTACAGGCTTTTTAATTACACCAGGTTCATTACCCCTCCACAGAGATGTAGATTTTAGTCTGAAGAGAGGATTCATATGTTTCCATGCAGACAGACTTTTCTAAGCGAGGATTGGCATTAGATAGGACCTGATATACGAGAAGAGCCTTAACGTGGCTATCAGGTACACATAATTTGGCCATCTTATACGCTAAGACTTCTCAATTTTTCATATTTGTAAGGTAGTGATGCAATTTTTCATATTTCGTGTTTGCAAGCTATAGCGCTTGTAACGCTGGTATTGTCTGTACTTTGTTTTCCAGCGTTACTCTGCATGTCTTTTGCATTAACCCTTTTGCTCCTTTCCCCCTAACCAGCTGGGATACTGTTGTCTGTTACCTGTATGGATGCTGCTCAGTTCCCAGCTCTGCTGCGTGGCCGTACTTGCGTGAGTGTCTCTGCTGTGTTGCATGACCACCCGCATGTGCGGTCCCTGACCTGCTGCAGAAGCCATCCGTAGCTTGCAAAGTCCTCTGCAGTGATGCATGACTAACTACGTGTGTGGCAGCAGCTTCTGTCAGGCGCCTGGCCTGCTGTGAAGACCATCCGTAGGTTGCAAAGTCCTCTGCAGTGATGCATGACTTACTACGTGTGTGGCAGCAGCTTCTGTCAGGCGCCTGGCCTGCTGTGAAGACCATCCGTAGGTTGCAAAGTCCTCTGCAATGGTGCATGATTTACTACGTGTGTGGCAGCAGCCACTGTCAGTTGTTCCTCTGTAATGAGTTGTCTGGCTCTGCATAGGGGGCGCGGCCCACACCTGTCCTGCTTTTATGAGGATTGGGTGTGTACTAGAATTACTGCTCCAGCCTATTGCTGTGAAGCAGCTCATATATAAAGTTCCCCAGCCCTAGTGGGCGTTGCCAGAGCTTCACATTGAATCCACATTGAATCCCTGAACCTAGCCGTATGTGGTTGTGTGTTCAGCTCCTGCTCTGAATTTGATCAGCTCTGGAGAGCTGATTCCCTGTTCCTGCTGTGTCTTGTTCCCTGATCCTGGATCTAACCGGTACCTGAATGTCTGAACTGTGTTCTGTTTTCCGCCTATGCTGGGGCTGATTACCCAGATCGCCGTTCCTGGAGGCTGTATATCCAGGCCTGTTCCTGTTGTATCTTGTTTCCTGAATCCTGATCCTGGATCTAACCCGTACCTGAATGTCTGACTGTGTCTGTGTTCCGCCTATCTGGGCTGATTACCCAATCGCGTCCTGGCTGTATTCAGGCCTGTTCTGTTGTGTCTAATTACTGAACCTCTGATCCTTGATCGCATCTGTACCTGACTGTCTGAACTGTTCCCTGTGTTATGTTCCTGAATCCTGCTGTGTCCAGAACCCTGTGCCAGTGACTGTGAATCCTTGCTATATAACCTGAGTTCATCTTGGAAGGAGGAGTCCGTGTGTGCTGAGTTTCTGTTACTCTGTGCTCAGCTTCTGTGCAATCCCCGGCCAGCTCCCGTTGAGCCTGGCGGGGCTTGCACCAGACCGCTGGGGTTCCTTTTCAGGTCGCTGCCAGATGTCCGGATCCTATGCCTGATGACCATGGCCTGATGTCCGATGTCCGACGACCACTTCCAGATGTCCGGATCCTATCCTCCCTGCCTGATGTCCGGATCCTGCCGATCGTTGCCAGATGTCCGGAGCCTGCTGATCGGTGCCAGATGTCCGGAGTCCGATGCCTGTGTTCCAGTCCGTGTTCCTGTGATCCAATCCATGTTCCTGTCCGTGTTCCTGACTCCCTGAGATCCAATCCGTGTTCCTGATGTTCCTGTCCGTGTCCTCCCTGATGACCACTGCCTGATATCCGATGTCCGATGACCACTTCCAGATGTCCGGATCCTATCCATCTCTACCTGATGTCCGGAGCCTGCCGATCGGTGCCAGATGTCCGGAGTCCGATGCCTGTGTTCCAGTCCGTGTTCCTGTCTGTGTTCCTGATTCCCTGAGATCCAATCCGTGTTCCTGATTTCCTGTCCGTGTTCCTGTGTCCCTGAGATCCAGTCCGTGTTCCTGATGTTCCGATGTCCTGCCGGTTCCTCCTTGGTCTACCCTGTGATGACGTCTGTCCTGGGTTGGTGTCTGATGTTCTCCTGCTGAGCCTGTGCTACGCCTGAGGCCTGAGAGAGAGGCCTTCCTAGTATGCCTGTGCCACATGACCCTGGACTTCATCAACCCGTGATGACCCGCCATCGTCTGACGTTCGTCCTGGGCCGGTGTCTGATGTTCTCCTGCTGAGCCTGTGCTACGCCTGAGGCCTGAGAGTGAGGCCATACTAGTATGCCCGTGCCAGATGATCCTGGACTGCATCTACCCGTGATGACCCCGCCATCGTCTGAAGTCTGTCTGAGGTCGGTGTCTGATGTTCTCCTGCTGAGCCTGTGCTACGCCTAAGGCCTGAGAGAGAGGCCGTCCAAGTATGCCCGTGCCAGATAACCCTGGACTGCATCTAACCGTGATGTCCTCCAGCACTCGTCTGTGATCCTGAGTCGTGTACCCTTCTCTGATGTGCGGAATCGGGAGCCCGGTCTTATGTTCTGTTTATGTACTGTGTTTCTTTAAGTAAACTTTATGTTTCTTCTTACCTGAAGTTGTGCGGTGTTGTCTAGTCCTGCAGGTCGCCACCTTGCCCACATGCTCAGCTGCCAGGGATCCCGGTCGCTGCCCTTCCCTAGTCCGGGCAGGCCCGGGTCTCCCTCCGTGGTCCAGTGGGTCCACATTCTCTTACCATCTGGGACCCATGCCTCACGTCGTCGTGGACTGGCGGCGTAGGAGCATTGGCTAGCTAGGCAAGCTATGCCATGTCCCGACGCCCCGCAGCCGTGGGAAGCGTCACAGAAAGCTCTGGCCATGGACTCCGCTGAGCATGTGTGGTTTGCAGGACTTTTCTCCAAGCTCCACCTGATCTACGAACTAGACTGCTTGGTCCCCACATGGTAAGTGGACTAGTCTGCTCGATTCCCCGCTTAGTCAGCGGTTCGGACTTTTCGAGCTATGAATTCTGCTGCCATATTGTGAACTGTGGGACTTACCGCCAAACCCAAGTAAATTTTCTGGGGAATTTTTTTTTACTTGGGTCTTCAGAAGAGGGGGCCTGAGGAGGGGGATACTGTAACGCTGGTATTGTCTGTACTTTGTTTTCCAGCGTTACTCTGCATGTCTTTTGCATTAACCCTTTTGCTCCTTTCCCCCTAACCAGCTGGGATACTGTTGTCTGTTACCTGTATGGATGCTGCTCAGTTCCCAGCTCTGCTGCGTGGCCGTACTTGCGTGAGTGTCTCCGCTGCGTTGCATGACCACCCGCATGTGCGGTCCCTGACCTGCTGCAGAAGCCATCCGTAGCTTGCAAAGTCCTCTGCAGTGATGCATGACTTACTACGTGTGTGGCAGCAGCTTCTGTCAGGCGCCTGGCCTGCTGTGAAGACCATCCGTAGGTTGCAAAGTCCTCTGCAGTGATGCATGACTTACTACGTGTGTGGCAGCAGCTTCTGTCAGGCGCCTGGCCTGCTGTGAAGACCATCCGTAGGTTGCAAAGTCCTCTGCAATGGTGCATGATTTACTACGTGTGTGGCAGCAGCCACTGTCAGTTGTTCCTCTGTAATGAGTTGTCTGGCTCTGCATAGGGGGCGCGGCCCACACCTGTCCTGCTTTTATGAGGATTGGGTGTGTACTAGAATTACTGCTCCAGCCTATTGCTGTGAAGCAGCTCATATATAAAGTTCCCCAGCCCTAGTGGGCGTTGCCAGAGCTTCACATTGAATCCACATTGAATCCCTGAACCTAGCCGTATGTGGTTGTGTGTTCAGCTCCTGCTCTGAATTTGATCAGCTCTGGAGAGCTGATTCCCTGTTCCTGCTGTGTCTTGTTCCCTGATCCTGGATCTAACCCGGTACCTGAATGTCTGAACTGTGTTCTGTATTTCCGCCTATGCTGGGGGCTGATTACCCAGATCGCCGTTCCTGGAGGCTGTATATCCAGGCCTGTTCCTGTTGTATCTTGTTTCCTGAATCCCTGATCCTGGATCTAACCCGGTACCTGAATGTCTGAACTGTGTCTTGTGTTTCCGCCTATGCTGGGGCTGATTACCCAGATCGCCGTTCCTGGAGGCTGTATATCCAGGCCTGTTCCTGTTGTGTCTAATTACCTGAACCCCTGATCCTTGATCGCATCCTGTACCTGACTGTCTGAACTGTGTCCTCTGTGTTATGTTCCTGAAATCCTGCTGTGTCCAGAACCCTGTGCCAGTGACTGTGAATCCTTGCTATATAACCTGAGTTCATCTTGGAAGGAGGAGTCCGGTGTGTGCTGAGTTTCTGTTACTCTGTGCTCAGCTTCTGTGCAATCCCCGGCCAGCTCCCGTTGAGCCTGGCGGGGCTTGCACCAGACCGCTGGGGTTCCTTTTCAGGTCGCTGCCAGATGTCCGGATCCTATGCCTGATGACCATGGCCTAATGTCCGACGACCACTTCCAGATGTCCGGATCCTATCCTCTCTGCCTGATGTCCGGATCCTGCCGATCGTTGCCAGATGTCCGGAGCCTGCTGATCGGTGCCAGATGTCCGGAGTCCGATGCCTGTGTTCCAGTCCGTGTTCCTGTGATCCAATCCATGTTCCTGTCCGTGTTCCTGACTCCCTGAGATCCAATCCGTGTTCCTGATGTTCCTGTCCGTGTCCTCCCTGATGACCACTGCCTGATATCCGATGTCCGATGACCACTTCCAGATGTCCGGATCCTATCCATCTCTACCTGATGTCCGGAGCCTGCCGATCGGTGCCAGATGTCCGGAGTCCGATGCCTGTGTTCCAGTCCGTGTTCCTGTCTGTGTTCCTGATTCCCTGAGATCCAATCCGTGTTCCTGATTTCCTGTCCGTGTTCCTGTGTCCCTGAGATCCAGTCCGTGTTCCTGATGTTCCGATGTCCTGCCGGTTCCTCCTTGGTCTACCCTGTGATGATGTCTGTCCTGGGTCGGTGTCTGATGTTCTCCTGCTGAGCCTGTGCTACGCCTGAGGCCTGAGAGAGAGGCCGTCCTAGTATGCCTGTGCCAGATGACCCTGGACTTCATCAACCCGTGATGACCCCGCCATCGTCTGACGTTCGTCCTGGGCCGGTGTCTGATGTTCTCCTGCTGAGCCTGTGCTACGCCTGAGGCCTGAGAGTGAGGCCATACTAGTATGCCCGTGCCAGATGATCCTGGACTGCATCTACCCGTGATGACCCCGCCATCGTCTGAAGTCTGTCTGAGGTCGGTGTCTGATGTTCTCCTGCTGAGCCTGTGCTACGCCTAAGGTCTGAGAGAGAGGCCGTCCAAGTATGCCCGTGCCAGATAACCCTGGACTGCATCTACCCGTGATGTCCTCCAGCACTCGTCTGTGATCCTGAGTCGTGTACCCTTCTCTGATGTGCGGAATCGGGAGCCCGGTCTTATGTTCTGTTTATGTACTGTGTTTCTTTAAGTAAACTTTATGTTTCTTCTTACCTGAAGTTGTGCGGTGTTGTCTAGTCCTGCAGGTCGCCACCTTGCCCACATGCTCAGCTGCCACAGATCCCGGTCGCTGCCCTTCCCTAGTCCGGGCAGACCGGGTCTCCCTCCGTGGTCCAGTGGGTCCACATTCTCTTACCATCTGGGACCCATGCCTCACGTCGTCGTGGACTGGCGGCGTGGGAGCATTGGCTAGCTAGGCAAGCTATGCCATGTCCCGACGCCCCGCAGCCGTGGGAAGCGTCACAGCGCTACAGTGTGCTACCTTTTTTTCTTATATGTGCACGAGTTGGTGACTCTAGGTTTAGCACCTGTTCACACTGGATCTATGTTTGGATGTGCCGGTCAGTTTTTTGATATGTATTCATTTACCTTCTACCTGAGCGCTCCACCTGTTGGTCACAGACTTTTTAATTACACCAGGTTCATTACCCCTCCACAGAGATGTAGATTTTAGTCTGAAGAGAGGATTCATATGTTCCCATGCAGACAGACTTTTCTAAGCGAGGATTGGCATTAGATAGGACCTGATATACGAGAAGAGCCTTAACATGGCTATCAGGTACACATAATTTGGCCATCTTATACGCTAAGACTTCTCAATTTTTCATATTTCTAAGGCAGTGATGCAATTCATTTTTCATATTTCGTGTTTGCAAGCTATAGCGCTTCAGTGTACTACCTTTTTTTCTTGTATGTGCACGAGTTGGTGACTCTAGGTTTAGCACCTGTTCACACTGGATCTATGTTTGGATGTGCCGGTCAGTTTTTTGATATGTAGTCATGCATCACCATCTGGCCTGGTTCTGGCGGCGGTCCAGATGAGGTCATCAGACTGTGAGACTGTGAGAGGTAGCCATGCCCTTCAAATGCCTTGGAGCCTGGCTTGCAGGCCGCCAGAAATAGTCTCGGTTTCCCCAGTGTGCTAGTTTGTTTTTGCTATTGTATCTCTGACCTTTGCCTGGATTTCTGACTCTTCTACTGCCTGCCAACTTTGTACCTTTGCTGCCCGCCTGGTTTTGACTTTAACTTTAGCCTGGACTTCTGACTCTTCTACTGCCTGCCGATTTTGTACCTTTGCTGCCCGCCTGGTTTTGACTTTAACTTTAGCCTGGATTTCTGACCCTTCTACTGCCTGGCTATTTTGTACCTTTACTGCTCTCCCGGTTTTGACCTTGACTCCTGACTATTCTTTCTGTCCAGTTTATTATTCCCTTCCTAGCGTCCTTCCTGACCAGGTCCACTGCTCTCATAGGCAGCTACCCCCTGGGCTTCGCTGTAATTCCAGATCCCTGTATAGGGGTAAAGGGTCTCGGGGTTTCTCGGGGTGCTGTCTTACCTGCAGTTCAGACCTGCAGTGGGCGGACGTCACATTATATCTGGCCCTAAAAAGCTGTTTTTATATATATTCTGGATATATATAAAAGCATGTCCTAACCTTTTCCCTGAATTTTTTTTCCTTCCTCTCTTTTTCTGAGCTGATTCTGTTGCTAAAGCACCTGTGTCCTGCTTCATTGCTCAGTCCTGTGGAGGATCACTCCCATCATCTCTTACTAACATGCTGCACAAGCCACAGTCTGGAGACCTCTGGGAGAACACTGGACGTCAGAAGCCTTCACTCCCTGGACGTCATCACCTGGGTAGCTCTGGCCATGCCTGCCCAGGTATTGCCCGCTGATGCGGCCAAAGTCCTTTTACCTACTTCTTTGTCTTACCTGAAGAAATCTGTGTGTGTGTGGAGGCTTATGTGGATAGTGGTTCAGAAGGGAATTTCATAGATCTCCTGGTAGCGAGGAATCTTGGTGTACCACTGCTAAGGCTTAATGCGCCCATTAAAACCACTGCGATTAATGGCACTCCTATCATCCAGAATGGAGTGGAGTTTGTCACTGAGGAAGTATCAATGTCAGTGGGATCGTTACATGCTGAACATGTGTCATTTTTTGTTATCAGTAATTTATCATCCGCTGTTATTCTGGGTATGCCATTGTTACGCAAACATAATCCAGTCATTGACTGGCACTTGGGTGATATCGTGCGCTGGAACCCAGAGTGTCAGGATAATTGTATATCGCTATCAGTGAACCAAGTTAAAGTCACACCTCCCTTTGTACCCTATGTATTCAGAGATTATGAGGATGTATTTTCTGTATTGGAATCAGAGAAATTACCCCTCATAGAAAGTACGATTGCCCCATAGACTTAGCAGCGGATTCTCGTCTCCCTAAGGGGAGAATATTTAACCTCTCTGGTCCAGAACATCAGGCCATGAAAGACTACATAGCAGACAGTTTGCGAAAAGGGTTTATTAGACCATCCACCTCACCAGTTCTTTTTTGTGGAAAAGAAAGATGGTGGTCTCAGACCTTGCATTGATTGCCATGAGTTAAACGCAATCACTGTGAAAAACCAGTATCCGCTTCCACTCATTCCTGATCTTTATAATCAGCTGTTGGGAGCCCGTTGGTTTACTAAACTTGACCTCCGAGGAGCATATAATCTTGTCTGTAAAAGAAAGGGAGATGAGTGGAAGACCGCGTTTAACACACCCCTCGGCCACTTTGAGTATCTCGTAATGCCGTTCGGGCTCAGTAATGCACCTGCAGTGTTTCAGAATTTTGTGAACAAGATTTTCAGAGACATTAGTGGTGTTTATGTGGTCGTTTATTTGGACGACATCCTGATTTACTCTTCTGACCTTAGGATGCACGTCCAACACGTCTGCTCTGTCCTCCAGAGACTCAGAGAGCATTCTTTATTTGCCAAACTAGAGAAATGTGTCTTCATGATGCAGGAGATACAGTTTCTGGGGTATATTTTGTCGACTAAAGGGTTTCGCATGGATCTTTCTAAAATTCAACCCACTAAGGAATGGGTACAACCCAAGTCTCTAAAGGCACTGCAGCGATTTCTGGGTTTCGCTAATTACTATCGTAAATTTATTAAAGGTTTTTCCGAGATAGCCAAACCACTCACTGATTTGACTCGGAAAGGGGCGGATGTGTTTAACTGGAAGCCTGAAGCACTTCATGCATTTTCTGCCTTAAAGAAATGTTTTTCCTCTAACCCGATATTGGTTCAGCCTGATCTGGACCACCCCTTTATTGTAGAGGTAGATGCCTCTGAAGTCGGAGCGGTGCTATCGCAAGGCACTGCATCCCTCACTCAACTTCGTCCGTGTGCCTTCTTTTCCGAAAATTCTCTTCCACCGAGAGGAATTATGATATAGGTAATCGGGAATTGTTGGCAATCAAATGTGCCTTAGAGGAATGGCGCCACTTCCTCGAAGGTGCCAAACATAAGATCACTGTAATTACTGACCACAAGAACCTGACCTACTTGGAGTCAGCAAAAAGACTGAATCCTAGACAGGCAAGGTGGGCCTTGTTCTTTTCTAGGTTTGATTTTATTACTTTTCGACCGGGTACTAAAAATGTAAAGGCTGATGCCCTTTCTCGAAGTTTTTGCCCCTCACAGGTCGAGGACTCTGAACGGACTCCAATACTAGCCAAGGGAATTGTTATTTCAGCTGTATCCTTGGATCTTCTGGAAGAAATCCGTAGATCCCCAGAACAGGCCCCTGACACTACTCCTCCCCAAAAACTATTTGTCCTGGCCACATTCCGACTTCAAGTTCTGAAGGAATCACATGATTCTGTCCTTGCAGGGCATCCAGGCATCAAAAACACCATCAGACTTGTAACTAGGAATTTTTGGTGGCCAACTGTAGTAAAGGACTGTAAGGACTATGTACTGGCCTGTGAAAGCTGTGCTCGCGCTAAGTCTCCCCATAATCTCCCTGCTGGGTGGCTCCAGTCCTTGTCTGCCCCTGAGAGTCCTTGAACCATATATCCATGGACTTTATTACTGATCTACCACTCTCAGAAGGGAAGACGTGTATCTGGGTGGTGGTGGATAGATTCAGCAAGCAGTGTCATTTTTTTCCTCTGTCCGGATTACCTAATTCCGAGACCCTGAGCAAACTATTCTTTACTCATGTTGTGGGATGGCATGGTATTCCTGTGAATATTGTGTCCGATAGGGGCACCCAGTTTGTTTCGAAATTTTGGAGGGCATTCTGTAAACGAATTGGAATGGAATTGTCCTTTTCCTCTGCCTATCACCTTGAAACCAATGGTCAAACCGAACGCACCAACCAAGCGCTTGAGCAGAATCTACGTTGTTATGTCTCTGAGCATCAGTCCGATTGGGTGGAACACCTACCACTAGCAGAGTTTGCCATGAATCAGTACCAGGAGTCCATCAAGACTACCCCTTTCTACTGTAATCATGGGCTGCACCCGCGCTTTGGTTTGTTCTCTTCTAGGATGTCAGATGTCCCTGGGGTAGAAAGGACGGTTGATCAGTTAAAAACTATCTGGTCAGAAGTCAACGAAAACTTGAAAGGGGCTCAGACTAGATAGGCTTCGTCTGCTAATAGACGGCGCTCCAAGGGCCCGGACCTGGAAGTTGGGGACAAAGTTTGGCTTTCTACCAGGAATATTAAGCTCAAAGTGCCGTCTGCCAAACTAGGTCCCAGGTTTAATGGTCCGTATGAAATTATTGAGGTGATTAATCCAGTAGCCTTTTGTCTGAAGCTCCCTCAATTATTTAAACTGCCCAATGTATTCCATAAGTCCCTTCTCAAATTGTACCGATCTCCGATTCGTCCTGTCCAGTCCCTTCCTCCTCCGGTTTTGGTAGGGGATGCTTTGGAATACGAAGTCCAAAGTATCTTTGATTCCCGTTTAGTGAGAGGATCTGTGCAGTATCTGGTGCATTGGAAGGGCTATGGTCCGGAGGAAAGGTCCTGGGTGCCTGCCAGTAACGTCCATGCCAAGGGTTTGATCAGGAAGTTTCATCTCCTTCATCCCAACAAACCGGGTTTTGAGGGTCCAGAGGCCCCTCTTAGAGGGAGGGGTACTGTCAAGTCGCTGTTGGACTCAGTGGCTGGTGTTCCTGCCTCGGCAGCTGGGAGGCACCGGACTCCTTCAGCTGGTGGTGCCGGTGATAGGAGAGCGGTATCCTGATATGGTTCCGCTCCTTTGACGCCGGCCTCTGTCGCTGCGCATCGCCATGTTTCTCCTTTGGGTAATGTTGGTGACAGAGAAGGGGTCCCTGCGCAGGCGTCTTGTGGGCGCAGGCTTCGCTCTTCTGTCAGAGGTGAAGTGGTTGGTGTCAGTCATGCATCACCATCTGGCCTAGTTCTGGGGGTGGTCCAGATGAGGTCATTAGAATGTGAGCTTGTGAGAGGTAGCCATGCCCTTCAAATGCCTTGGAGCCTGGCTTGCAGGCCGCCAGAAATAGTCTCGGTTTCCCCAGTGTGCTAGTTTGTTTTTGCTATTGTATCTCTGACCTTTGTCTGGATTTCTGACTCTTCTACTGCCTGCCGACTTTGTACCTTTGCTGCCCGCCTGGTTTTGACTTTAATTTTAGCCTGGACTTCTGACTCCTCTACTGCCTGCCGATTTTGTACCTTTGCTGCCCGCCTGGTTTTGACTTTAACTTTAGCCTGGATTTCTGACTCTTCTACTGCCTGCCGATTTTGTACCTTTACTGCTCTCCCGGTTTTGACCTTGACTCCTGACTATTCTTTCTGTTCAGTTTATTATTCCCTTCCTAGCGTCCTTCCTGCCCCGGTCCACTACTCTCATAGGCAGCTAAATTCCAGATCCCTGTATAGGGGTAAAGGGTCTTGGGATTTCTCGGGGTGCTGTCTTAAGGGTATGCCACACTAAACAATATCGCTAACGGGATCGCTAAAAAACGTCACTATTTAGCGATCCTGTTAGCGATGTTGTTCAGTGCGGCATCTGCCAGCGACGAGCTTCCTGCTGTGATCTCTTTCGTCGCTGGAATCGTTCCGGACCCTATTTTCTCGTCGGCGCTCCCGCTGGGTAAGTATCTAATCGCTGTGTGGCACCTTTTCTTAGCGATTTAGCGGTACTTTTGTACCGCTAAAGTCGTTAAGAAGATCGCTAACGGCGATAGCGTCGTTAACTATATCGCTAAATGTGGCCGCATTTAGCGATATAGAAACAATCCCGCTAGCGATCGCATTAGTATGCGTCGTTATTGTGATCGCTAGCGGGATTGTTTAGTGTGGCAGTACCTTTACTTGCAGTTCAGACCTGCAGTGGACAGACCCATCAAATAGCAAAGCAAGTTGACAGCACTCTCAGGTATAGGGGTGCACATACCAGATCCAAGGAACCAACTCGGAAAGTCCATACAATGAAGGAAAAAGAAGAACAGCGCTCCATCCGGGTGTAAAGTGTAGAAAAAACTTTATTCAGCCATAAAAACGACGTTTCGACCTAACCAGGTCTTTGTATATACTTGACAAAGACCTGGTTAGGTCGAAACGTCGTTTTTATGGCTGAATAAAGTTTTTTCTACACTTTACACCCGGATGGAGCGCTGTTCTTCATTTTCCTTCACTGCAGTGGACAGACGTCTAGTGTTGAGCGATACTGCTCGATATCTAAAAATATCGGATCGGAATGGTATCGCCGATATCACTAAAATATCGGCGATACCCGATACCGATACCGGAAGTCCAATGTAAGTCTATGGGAACCAAATATCGACATTAAAAAAAACCCATTCTTGCCTTGTTGGTTAATTGTACATGAAGGAAAACAACAAAGAGTAATGTAGAATGTATTGGGGAGGTTGAGGAGACAATAAAGGCATACATGTTTAACCCAATGCATTGGAATAGCATTAATATATATTTTTTTGGAAATACATTTGGATTGACGAACAAATTGACAATGTTGTTAACCTTTTTTCTATTTTGGCAAATATGTATGTTTCACAACTTCCATGCTCTTCACCTTTTTAACTTTTGCCAGTGCCACACTTTCTCCTTCATAATCTTCAGCAGCATCATCTTTCTCATCAAATTATTCTTCATCTTCACCTTCTTAATCTTCTTCTTAAACTTCTTGCTATTCATGTTTTTGTTTACATTACTCATATTGTTATTATTAAACTATTAATCTTCATATTCAAATTCTTCATCTTCTTCCTCTTCATCTTCTTCATCATATTCTTATTTGTGACAGAGATTCCTGTACTTGTAATCTGTAAAAGTATGAATTTTTCATTCTTCCGTTCTTGCTGTCACAAAAGATTTAAATTACAACAGTATTTGTCCGTGTTCAGTTTAGCCTGCAGCAGCAGGCATTTTCCAGGGGCACCACGAGGAGGAACGGACTCACCCCCATACACTGCTTAGTCTTCTTCTGCTTAGAATTTAGAGCATATATTTTGCTCTTCATTTTGGTCTTATACTTCATGTTCTTCTGTTTTTTGATCTTCTGCTTATTGTTCTTCTGTCTGTTGTTCTGTATCTTGTAGTTTGTCTTAACCTTCTTTGTCCTGTTGGTGATCTTCTTCAGGGTAATCTTTTATTTTTTCTTTGTGATGGTGTTCAGGCTGGTTGGCTTCATGCTCGTCGTCCTTGTTGTCGTCATCTTCTTCTGGGTGGTCTTTAAGGTCGTCTAATTTCCGAGAACCAGCTGACGTTACTGGAACCCGGACGGGTATCAGATGGAACAAGAGACAATGGAAGTAACGAGGACCAGCTGACTGTGCTGGAACCCGGAGGGGCAGCAGAAGGAAAAGAGGCAATGTCACAACCGAGTACCAGCTGACGTTACTGTGACACGGTTACTAAGCAGGAGGTACCTGTGCTCCAAAGCACTACCAAGGACCAGCAGACGTTGCTGGAACTCGTATACGGAGATGGAGGCACCTAGGCCAAAGGCACTGGGGAGAACCAGTTGACGGTACTGGACCCCGGACGGGTAGCAGAAGGAAAAGAGGCAATGTCACAACCGAGTACCAGCTGACGTTACTGTGACACGGTTACTAAGCAGGAGGTACCTGTGCTCCAAAGCACTACCAAGGACCAGCAGACATTGCTGGAACTCGTATACGGAGATGGAGGCACCTAGGCCAAAGGCACTGGGGAGAACCAGTTGACGGTACTGGACCCCGGACGGGTAGCAGAAGGAAAAGAGGCAATGTCACAACCGAGTACCAGCTGACGTTACTGTGACACGGTTACTAAGCAGGAGGTACCTGTGCTCCAAAGCACTACCAAGGACCAGCAGACGTTGCTGGAACTCGTATACGGAGATGGAGGCACCTAGGCCAAAGGCACTGGGGAGAACCAGTTGACGGTACTGGACCCCGGACGGGTAACAGAAGGAAAAGAGGCAATGTCACAACCGAGTACCAGCTGACGTTACTGTGACACGGTTACTAAGCAGGAGGTACCTGTGCTCCAAAGCACTACCAAGGACCAGCAGACGTTGCTGGAACTCATATACGGAGATGGAGGCACCTAGGCCAAAGGCACTGGGGAGAACCAGTTGACGGTACTGGACCCCGGACGGGTAGCAGAACGCACCCATGAAAATGTAAGTTGACAGGACGCAAGCCGTCCGCAGTTACCGAATCACACAGTCCTACAGTGGGTGCTTGTCCTATTGTCACAATGGAAACAGCCTTTATTTACATATCCCACAGCACACATAGGAATCACCTAAACTGCAGGCACCATAGAGTCGGCTAACCCGAATGCAACACGACAGCACAACTTATTGGAGGATAATTGACGTTCACACTGCCAGGAAACAGCTGTCGTGCTGTAACCAGGCTGGCCAGGAGTCAGTACCCCTGCCAATTACTTACGAGCAACAAATGGCGGTGTTGTAGCCCAGGGAGTAGAGTTCAGGTGGTAGAAAGATGAACATAACAGGAGACATGGAAAACGTTGCCAAACAGTTATTTAATCTGAAAACGGACAGGCAAATTCAGGTGAGATCCATGCCTTGTTCATTTTCAGAAAAGTAAGCCGGTCTAATTCTCTGAGGATAGTTGCATGCGACGGTCTGTTAGTACACCACCTGCAGCACTAAAGACACGCTCAGATAATACACTGGCAGCAGGGCAAGCCAGCACCTCCAATGCATACTGGCTAAGCTCTGGCCATGTATCCAACTTAGAGACCCAAAATTTGAAAGGGGAAGAGGCATCTGGGAGTACACTTAGAGGGAAAGACAAGTAGTCTGTCACCATCTTACGGAAACGTTGCTTCCTGGTGACTGGAGCCGTCTCGGATGGTGTAGACCTTGCTGGCGCTGTCACAAAACTTCGCCACATTTGTAACATACAGCTCTTGCCCTGTGCAGAGGCGCTGCTTGTGCTCCCTCTTGTTGTAGAGGTGTCTACACTGCCTCGACGCACAGAGCTGCTTTGTAAAGCAGTAGCAGCAGCATCTCTCTCGGCTGGAATGTACAACAGTATGGATTGCACCAGTGTGTCTTGGTACTCCCGCATTTTACGGTCCTGGTTCCCCGGTGTGATGAGGGTTTGTAAGTTGTCCCGGTAGCGAGGGTCTAGGAGGGTGTACACCCAATAATCTGACGTGGTGAGAATGTGGGCGATGCGGCGGTCGTTTCTCAGGCACTGAAGCATGAAATCAACCATGTGCTGCAGACTCCCAACTGGCCAACAAAAGCTGTCCTGTGGAAGAGGCGTCATCTCTGCCTCCTCTGCATCACCCCACCCTCGCTCTACATACTGACTAGAGCGTTGTGTACCTCCCTCTGTAGGGATTTCTTCCTCCTCCATTGACTCCTCCTCCTCCTCATCCTCCTCACAAAGTGAGCCCTGCCCAGCCCTTTGTGAGGAACCACGTTGCGCTGACTGTCCTGAAGGTAATTGAATTTGTGACTCCTCATCCTCCACCTCTTCCAAAACCTCTTCCTTTAGTGCTTTCAGTGATTTCTGAAGCAGGCAGATAAGGGGGACAGTCATGCTGACTAGTGCATCATCTGCACTCGCCATCCGCGTTGAGACATCAAACGCACGCAAAACGTCGCAGATGTCCTTCATAGAGGCCCACTCAGTAGTGGTGAAGTGTGGACGGCGCAAAGAGCGACTTGATTGCGCCTGATGCAGCTGATACTCCATTACTGCTGTCTACTGCTCACACAACCGCTCCAACATATGTAACGTGGAATTCCACCTGGTGGGTACGTCACATATGATGCGATGTTCAGGAAGGCGAAATCGGCGTTGCAGAGCAGCAATGCGCGATCTGGCTATGCTGGAACGTTGCAAGTGAGCGCACTCTAGGCGGACCTTCTGCAGCAGTCGCAAGTCCGGATAGTCCCTCAAAAACTCTGCACGACCAAGTTGAGCACATGTGCCAGACATGGTATGTGAGTAAGGTTGCCAAGGCCCAGAGCTGCCACCAGATTTCGGCCATTGTCACACACTACCAAGCCTGGCTGGAGATTCGCAGGCAAAAACCACACGTCGCTCTCCTGCTTGATGGCATTCCAGACCTCCTGCGCTGTGTGGCTTAGATTCCCCATTGAAATCATTTTCAGGATGGCCTGTTGACGTTTGGCCACGGCTGTGCTCATATCGGTCGCAACAGGTAAGCGTTCACGGGTCCATGTGGAGGTATACCGTGACGGCTCGTGCAGCGATGATTCTGAGGAACTGGAGTAGGAGGAGGAATCAATGTGTACAGACTGGATTCCTGCAATCCTTGGAGTTGGCAGAACACGTACAGCGCCATTGGCAAGATCTGTACCCGGCTCCACAACATTGACCCAATGGGCAGTGAGGGAAAGGTATCGTCCCTGGCCATGGGTACTGGTCCACGCATCGGTGGTCAGGTGGACCCTGCTACTGATGGCGTTTAGTAGCGCATGTTTAATGTTTCCCTCTACATGTTTTTGCAGAGCAGGGACGGCTTGCCTGCTGAAATAAAATCGGCTTGGCACATTATATTGTGGGACTGCCAATGCCATTAAGTTCCTGAAACTGTCAGTCTCCACCAGCCTGAATGACAGCATTTCAAGGGACAGGAGTTTTGCAATGCCAGAATTCAGAGCCTGTGCTCGTGGATGGTTTGCCGAGTATGGCCGTCTTTTATCCCATGCCTGTGGTACCGATGGCTGTTTTGTGGCCTGGGAGTGTGACGATGACTGTGAACTTGCTGCAGTGGGTGGAATAACAGTTTGTCTATGGACAACAGTGACCGAGGTTCTTCCATGGAGATCCTGTGAGGAAGCCGAACCAGGTGTGTGTGAGCTGGAGGTAGAGGCTCCAACACGACCTGAAGATGTAGGTGCTGCTGTAGGTTGGCCTACATCTCCAGTGTGTCTTTGTAACTCAGCTACGTGCTTTGTCCATACATGTTTCCACATATTTGTGGTATTCAGGTTACTGATATTTTTACCTCTTTTAACTTTTTGCTTACACAGCTTGCATTTAACATAGCAAATATCATCTACAAGTCTGTCAAAAAAGGACCACGCAGTGCAAGTCATGGGAGCGCCAATTTTGACATTTGTAAGAGAACTGCTCCCAACAGGTGCCAAACTGGAGGCTACAGGCAAGCGAGTCTGCAGCCTACCTCTCCCTCCTCTTTGTACCGTTGGGCCAATCTCTTCCTCAGAGCTGCTCCCACCACCTTCCTGTTGCTCACGCCATGTTGGGTCTCGGACTTCATCATCTCCACTACCCTCTTCCAACACCTGCTGCTGTTGGATGGTCTGGGCAGCACCGTGCTCCACAAAACCTGGCACCTGAGTCTCATCATCATCATGAGATGCGTTCTGCGGTGTGCTGTCCATCGGCACTGGCTCACCCGCCTCTTCAGATTGAGAGAGACACAGCTGTTGCGCATCACTGCATACTCCCTCTTCTTCAAATTGCAGAATGCTGCTTGCCTGTGCCCGTGTTTGCGAGCCAACAGATTCTGAGAACAGAAGCAGAGACTCAGCTGGCTCCTGTACAGAACTCTCTGACTGCCTGGGAAATTTGACAGGCGGTGAACAGACAGATGGTTGCTCAACAGTGTTGTGTTCCTGAGAGGAGGTGGAAGGAATTGAAGTCGATGCATTGGCTGACATCCAACCAACAACGGCTTCAATTTGTTCTTCCCGCAGCAGGGGGGCACGCCGAGCTCCTACCAAAGTGCGCATAAAGGAACGCTCATGGGTAAAACTGGTGGATGCTGTGTCACTGAGGGCGGCAGCAGCCACAGAATCCCCACGTCCTCTCCCTGCTGAAACTCCACGGCCACGACCACGTGCCTTATTCACTGACTTCTTCATCTTGGTAGATTGATAAAGAAAGTCAGAAAAGTTATAAAGCCTAAGTGTGGTTATTACGCAGAGACTGAAGTGAACACTGAAACACAACTGTTCACAATCTGTGAAAGGCTACTCCTTTGTCTACTTCTATAGTGTTTGCAACCAATGTATTGGATACGGATGGAAGCGGTCACACTAATAGATTATATTTATTTTAAATGGAATGGAGCAGAACCAATTGGAGAGAAATGAAAAGGATGAGGCACTGAGACACGCTCAGCAGAGTACAAGCAGCAGTGCTTGAACAAGTAACTGGAGCGTGATGTGCACTCAAAAAATAAAAAACACAGACTGAAGTGAACACTGAAACACAACTGTTCACAATCTGTGAAAGGCTACTCCTTTGTCTACTTCTATAGTGTTTGCAACCAATGTATTGGATACGGATGGAAGCGTGTCACACTAATAGATTATATTTATTTTAAATGGAATGGAGCAGAACCAATTGGAGAGAAATAAAAGATGAGGCACTGAGACACGCTCAGCAGAGTACAAGCAGCAGTGCTTGAACAAGTAACTGGAGCGTGATGTGCACTCAAAAAATAAAAAACACAGACTGAAGTGAACACTGAAACACAACTGTTCACAATCTGTGAAAGGCTACTCCTTTGTCTACTTCTATAGTGTTTGCAACCAATGTATTGGATACGGATGGAAGCGCGTCACACTAATAGATTATATTTATTTTAAATGGAATGGAGCAGAACCAATTGGAGAAAATGAAAAGGATGAGGCACTGAGACACGCTCAGCAGAGTACAAGCAGCAGTGCTTGAACAAGTAACTGGAGCGTGATGTGCACTCAAAAAATAAAAAACACAGACTGAAGTGAACACTGAAACACAACTGTTCACAATCTGTGAAAGGCTACTCCTTTGTCTACTTCTATAGTGTTTGCAACCAATGTATTGGATACGGATGGAAGCGCGTCACACTAATAGATTATATTATTTTAAATGGAATGGAGCAGAACCAATTGGAGATAAATGAAAAGGATGAGGCACTGAGACACGCTCAGCAGAGTACAAGCAGCAGTGCTTGAACAAGTAACTGGAGCGTGATGTGCACTCAAAAAATAAAAAACACAGACTGAAGTGAACACTGAAACACAACTGTTCACAATCTGTGAAAGGCTACTCCTTTGTCTACTTCTATAGTGTTTGCAACCAATGTATTGGATACGGATGGAAGCGCGTCACACTAATAGATTTATTTTAAATGGAATGGAGCAGAACCAATTGGAGATAAATGAAAAGGATGAGGCACTGAGACACGCTCAGCAGAGTACAAGCAGCAGTGCTTGAACAAGTAACTGGAGCGTGATGTGCACTCAAAAAATAAAAAACACAGACTGAAGTGAACACTGAAACACAACTGTTCACAATCTGTGAAAGGCTACTCCTTTGTCTACTTCTATAGTGTTTGCAACCAATGTATTGGATACGGATGGAAGCGCGTCACACTAAAATTTAAATTGCTAGGACAGCAAGAATTACACTGAAGAAAAAAAAAAGATCTGTGAGTGACACGTGCAGATGCTACAGACAGCGTTGCATGCAGAGCAATGCAGCGTCACACTGCACTCCACAACCTTGCAGAGCTGTTAAAATACACTGCAGCAAAAGAAGCTTTATACACGGTGGTGCTAGACCTGCCTAAGCAACAGACACTCAATCGCAATCTCTAACGCCCTCAGAGGTACAACACTGCAGCGGTACTTCCCTTATGAATTCAAGCCAGTGACCGTACAAAATGCGCTATGCGCCAGGCCTTCTTCGATCAGACTGCATTCTGACATCTACATTTTCAGCATCCAGTCACAGCCATGCCATTAGTTAACATGACCGCAGCATTACAGGATGTGCCCACACTTCTTAGGATTCCTCATTGGCTGACTAAAATCACATTGCCTCTCAAAGAATTATGGGAACTTCCGATTCTGGTATACGATATATGGAAAATATCGGAACTAAGTATCGAAAGGCCGATACAGCTAATATCGGCCGATACCCGATACTTGCGGTATCGTATCGCTCAACACTACAGACGTCACAACCTGGACGATATCATAATCTTCAGTTCGGATTTGGGAAGTCATCTGGAAAAGGTTCAGGCGGTGTGGGATGCTCTCTGGAAGGCGGGGTACTCTATGAATACAGAAAAATGCGCCATGGGGAAAGAGGAGAAAAATACAGTGGATATGTAGTAGGGAGAGGCAAAATCAAACCCCAGATCAATAAAGTGGACGCAATGCAGAACTGTCCGAAACTATTCTCAAAAAAATAAGGGCCTTTCTGGAAATCATGGGGTGCTACAGGAGGTTTGTTTCAAATTTTGCGTGGCTGCACCCCGATCTCCTTAAGGGGACAAAATCAGTCATGGACAAATGGATGTTGGAGGTGGAGACGGCTTTTCATGAACTGAAGGTAGCTCTGTGTAAGCAGCCAGTCCTGGTTGCCCCTGACTTTAAGAAGGATTTAGTACTCCAAACAGATGCCTCAGAAATCAGATTAGGAGCAGTCCTTTCTCAGAAGATACAGGGAGAGGAGCATCCTGTTCTCTACCTGAGTAGGAAACTATCGGCATGTGAGAAAAATTATCCCATTCTAGAAAAGGAATGCTTGGCCATAAAGTGGACAGTGGACACATTGCGATACTATCTGTTAGTGCGAAAATTTAAATTAGTGGCAGACCATGTCCCACTCAGATGAGGGAGAAAAAGGGGTAAAAATGCTCTTGTTTCTAGCCCTGCAGAATTTCCACTTCAATGTGGAACATAGAGCCGGGAGTTACATGATAATACCGATGCCAACTCGAGAATCCCATGTCTAGTGGTAGAAGGTGCCAAGCCCACGACTTTAGGCAGAGCGGGAGGTATGTAAAGTGTTTGTAGGACAGACTAGTGGATGGGAGATAAAACTGGAGTAATGCTTTAGTACATATAGGACTAAAAGGGGTTAATTGGCCATGGCAATTTGATTATGAGCAGATGAAGAGCTGGGACAGACAGCTGCTCACCATATCTCCACCTGAGACCTGTTTGTCTCACACCTAGGTGTGTGTATGGAGGTGTTCAGATCTCCTTTGCTAAAGGACTAAGAAGCTGGACTCTACGGCATGTGGGCTAACCAGCTCTATTGTATGGATTTGTTGTTTTATGTTTTATTTTATGCCAGCCAATGGCTGTATTTGAGTTTCCTGTGATATGGTTTATGAGGACTGAAATAAACGAGACGGATTTTAAATAGAAACGGTTCCTGTGATACCTCAGATCGCTCCCAAGTGAGTAGGATTGTTACAACCCATACAAAACTTTCTTCAAAATCAGGACCCTCGTAGCATCTGTTCATATAACCTCCATGCACTAAATAGCTTTTGTGTCTTTATTTGTACATATACTGGCTGGTGACCAGTTTGACCATACAACATAAGCACTTTTTACCATTCACCTTTTGTGTCCCCCTATTTCCTCATAAATTGTAAGCTTGCGAGTAGGGACCTCACGCCTTTTGGTATCTGTTGCTTTATGTGTAATTCTGTAATGTCCTTATTGTCTGTACAAGTGCATTTTAAAAATTGAAAATGCTACGCAATATGTTGGAGCTATAGAAATAAAAAATATTATTATTACTATGCAGTTTCACTAACTTAACCATTGTTTCATTCTTTGTGTCTGTGTGCACTGCTTCTGACGATATTCTGCAGAATCTTGCTGAGTGTGCTCACATACCACAATATCAGACTATATTTGAAAAGCATCAAAACAGAAATGAAACCTTCAGTTGCAGGACCAGTGTTTTATGTTTCCTAAAAAGGCATGCATTCTTTTTGTTATCCATTTTTGTACAGACTACAAATGTTTGTCCAAAAAATATACATCTCTGTATAAAAATACATTTAGCCTGTAATGAAGAAGAATTTTTAGGGCTTAAGGCAGAGAATATTGTCCAATCTTTGCAATGTAGCCTGCCATGCTAGAGGTTCTGTATTTGAATCTTGGCAAAGACCACACTTCAAGAAAAGGAAATCCTTTGTTAATTAGATGTAATGGCATGTAAATGAGTACAGGCATACAGTGGTATGTAAAAGTTTGGGCACTACTGGTCAAAATTACTGTTATTGTGAACAGATAAACAAGATGATGAAATGATCTGTTAAAGTCCTAAAGTTAAAGATGACAAATTTCCTTTGCATTTTAGGCAAAAAAAAATAGGAAAAAGAGACAAAGAACAACCATGTTCGAAACGCGTTGTTTGCTGATATCCTGTCCTTAATTTTTAAACTTTGATGGAATTAAGATTATATCTGAAATGTACCATAAGCTGGAACTCTTTCTCTTTTTCCTATATTGCCAACATTAGTGGTTGGCTCGTGGTTTCGTGCACACTGGATTCTTGCTTACTTCTATGGTGAGCTGGCATTACTATTTTCTTTTAAAAAATATATGTAATTTTTTTCATGTCAAAAATTACAAAAAGGAACACTTTAAAAATTACAAAAAGGAAAATGGGCTGATGCAAAAGTTTTGGCACCCTGCAAGGTTAGTACCTAGTGGCACCCCCTTTTGAAAATATCACAGCTTGTAAATTATTTTTTGTCATTCATTCTTTGAAAAATTCTTCCCTTTCTGTGGGATTCCTGGTTCGTCTTGCATGCACTGCTATTTTGAGGTCTAGCCACAGATTTTCAATGATGTTCAGGGGACTGTGAGGGCCATTGTTAAACCTTCAGCTTGCACCTTTTGAGGTAGTCTGCTATGAGTTTTGTCGTGTGTTTGAAGCCATCTGTTTTTCAATTTCAGCTTTCTTTTTTTACAGATGTTTGCATCAAGAATTTGTTGAAATTTAACTGAATGCATTCTTCCGTCTACCTGTGAAACATTCCTCTTGCCATTGGCTGCAACACAACCCCAAAGCATGATTGATCCACCCTATGCTTAATGGTTGGCAATATGTTCTTTTCCTGAAAATCTGTTCCCTTTTTACTTCACACATACCTTCTGGTCATTGTGGCCAAAGAGTTCTATTTTAATCTCATTGGTCCACAGGACTTGTTTCCAAAATGCATCAGGCTTGTTTAGATGTTCTTTTGCATACTTCTGACTCTGAAGTTTATGCTGAGGTTACAGGAGAGGTTTTCTTCTGATGACGCTTACATGAAGGCCATATTTGTCCAGGTATCTCTGAACAGTACAACAATGTACCACAACTCTAGAGTCTGCTAAATCTTTCTGAAGGTCTTTTGCAGTCAAGCAGGGGCTCCGATTTGCCTCTATAGCAATCTTATTCTAACTGAAATTTTGCTTGGTCTTACAGACCTTATCTTGACCTCCACTATTTCTCATTAACTACAATTTCTTAACTACATTTCAAACTGAGGAAAGGGCAACTTGAAAATACTTTGCTATCTTTTATAGCCTTCTCCTGCTTTGTGGGCCTCCACCATTTTCAGAGTGCTTAGGCAACGCCTTAAAAGAACCCATGGCTGCTGCGTTTTTGCACAAGGTTAGAGGAGGATGGATTTTTATAAAGCTGGGATATTTGCATTACCTGGCCTTTCCTAACAATGATGGTGAACTAGCCATAACTATTCCCAAATGTCCTGAATTAGAGGAGAGGAGAAAACAGAAATAACACATCAACGGTCCTGACTAAGCAACATCCAGTGTGACTGGGCCTCCCTCCCCACAGGCCCTTGTGCACCCTAGCTAGATACATATGTGGTATGTCACTACTTGGATTCTTTCTTAGGCCATGTTCATACATTCAGTATTTGGCCAGTGTTTTGCATCAGTATTTGTAAGCCAAAATCAGCAGAGCAAAAAATCACAGCATGCTGCGAGTGGATGTGAGAAACGGATCACACTCACCAATGCAAATCAATGAGTGCGACAAATAAATCACTTGACACACCGGCCATGTGTGCGCCATCCTATTTTTATGAACACATTTCAAAAGAAACCCCACATTTAATCAGCCAAGTACAATATATTCACAACCTGAACTATCAGAGTAGAATACAGATATAGAATAAATAGACAGAAAGACAGAATAGAGATATAGAATAGACAGAACAGATAAATAGGATAGATGTCACGTAGAAATTTTATGTCAAGCCCTTGGGGTCCCCCCTATTTTTAATAACCACCTAAGGGAAAGCAGACAGCTGTGGGCTAATATTATCAGGCTGGGAAGGGCCAGATAACCAGAGATTTTCACAGCCTATTAATAACAGCTCACAGCTGTCTGCTTTGCCTTTGCTGGTTATAAAAAAATGGGAGGGACCCTAAAAAAATGAAATGTCGTACCCCCCATTTTGGTAACCAGCAAAAGCAAAGCAGACAGCTGTGTGCTGATACTAATAGACTGAGACGGTAAATGGTTATCTGGTCCTTCCCAGCCTAAAAATGCCAGCCTGCAGCAGCCCCAATTCTGGCACTTTGTCTCTGCTCTTCTTGATTGCCCTTGAACTTATCAGACACCCCCATTACTAACTCAGTAATTTAAAAGAAAACACACAGAAAAAATTGTTTATTTTATAAAACACTCCCCAACACCTTGCTCACCTATTTAATAAAAAGCAAACAAAAAACACTTTGAAGATCCAGAAATTGGAACCTAAAAGGAGAGAATTAAATAAAGACAAGAAACATTCCCTCATTCACCAATTTCTTATTTAAAAAAAATCCCAGCAGCTTCGACATAATCCATGGCGTTCCCACGATGTCCAGCGATTCTGTACTGCAACCTATGGAGTGTCGTTCTGACAACGACGCTTCATAGGCCTCTCCCGGTCATGTCTCACAATTGATGACGTTAGTAACTCAGTAGCATCAACACACTTGAGAAATGACTGTGAGTAACGTATGAAGCGTTATTCACAGAACAACGCTCCATAGGTTGCAGTAGACATTCAAAGTTGCCAGCTATCGGCTATCTCCGAGAGCTGCTACTGCGCAGGTGGCGCCATCTTGGAGGAGGATTTTTTTTTCTCCAGTAAGATGGCGCCACTGGCGCATGCGCTGTAGCAGCTATTGGATCACAGCTATATACACCAATAGCTGCTACTGCGCAGGGGCGGCGGGTGCCATTTTCAAATATATTTATTATATATATTTATATATATATGCACAGATCTGGCAAAAATTAAGAGACCACTGCAAAATTTTCAGTTTGTCTGATTTCTTGCTTGATAGGTATATATTTGAGTAAAATGTAAATTGCTCTTTTACTCTATAAACTACTGACATGTCTCCGAATTTCCAAGCAATAAATTTTGTATTTATTTTCTGAAAATCAGAAATGGTCAAAATAACAAAAAAATGCAGTGCTTGCAGACCTCAAATAATGCTAAGAAAACAAGTTCATAATCATTTAGAAACAACAATACTAATGTTTTAACTCAGGAAGAGTTCAGAAATAAATATTTTGTGGAATAACCATGAGTTTTAATCACAGCTTTCATGCGTCTTGGCATGCTTTCCACCAGTCTTTCACACTGCTTTTGGGTGACCTTATGCCACTCCTGGTACAAAAAATGTTAGCAGTTCTTTGATGGCTTGTGACTATCCATCTTCCTCTTGATTACATTCCAGAGGTTTTCAATGGGGTTCCCATCTGGAGATTGGGCTGGCCATGACAGGGATTTGATGTGGTGGTCCTTCATCCACACATTGATTGACCTAGCTGTGCGGCATGGCGCATTGTCCTGCTGGAAAAACCAGTCCTCAGAGTTGGGGAACATTGTCTGAGCAGAAGGAATCAACTTTTTCCTGGATAGCCTTGTATGCGGCTTGATTCAAATGTCCTTCGCAAAGATTAACGGGCCCAATTCCAGCCTTGCTGAAGCATTCCCAGATCATCACCGATCCTCCACCAAATTTCACACTGCGTGCAAGACACTGTGGCTTGTACGCTTCTCCAGGTCTCCGTCTAACCATTAGACGACCAGGTGTTGGGCAAAGCTGAAAATTAGACTCATCAGAGAAGATTACCTTACTCCAGTCCTCTATGGTCCAATCCTTATGGTCTTTGGCAAACTTCAGCCTGGCTCTCCTTTGCTTCTCACTGATGAAAGGCTTTTTTTCTAGCTTTACTTGACTTGAGCCCTGCCTTTAGGAGCCTGTTACAAACTGTTCTTGCCGTGCACTTCACCCCAGTTGCCATTTGTCATGACTTTTGTAGGTCACTTGATGTTATCCTGCGGTTGCTGAGTGACATTCGAATAAGATGATGGTCATCCCAGTCAGTGGAAAGTCGTTTTCGCCCTCTGCCGGTCTGTAGCTTTGTTGCCCCAATGTCTGCTCCTGACCTTGTAATGGACTGCCGTCTTAGAAATTTTAAGGATGGAGGCAACATGACGCTCACTGTATCCCTCTGCTAGTAAAGCCAGAATTGAGCTCTTCTTTTCTTCATTCAAGACTTTTCTTTTCAACTCCTTTGGCATGGTTAAAAGTTATTTTTTCATTCCTATTACTTTTGGGATATTGCTAGCACTTGTTTTGCCATCCAGCTTTTCCTATTGCAGGAGGATTGTGAACACCACAGCAGTGTTTTTTATACTTTCCTTTGTTAAATAAGATTTGGTTTAGGTGATCACCTAATCAGAAGCACATGAAGTAGAATGAGGTGTACTCTGGTTGGAATTTAACTGACACTGGAATGGAATAGCTGTCAGACATGTAGAGAAGCTAGGACTACTGTATTTACATCACATAGGAGACGCTGAGACAGTTGTATATACACCTGTTGTGAATGTGTTAGAAATGAATTCTGAGCAGAAGCACCCTCTGGTGGTTACAAACAGTACTGAACCATTCAATGAGGATTGGCAATCAGGAGTTACAGACTGGTCTTATATAAGGGAGGTTCCCTCCCATCATGGTTGCCGGTGATCAATTGTTCTTGTCTCAACTGTGGTTCCTGGTTCACTTGGAAGCTTGCTGAGTCTTGCCTCTTCTCCTGCTCTCAGATAAGATATTTTCTGTTTTTTGTTTTTGTGCTTACCATTTGCATATTTGTCAAGATCCCGTCTGGGTTGGAGCCGATGTTACTGCAAACACTAGGGGAAGCAGAGGCAGGTAGCGTAGTCAAGTGGCAGCCGGAGGTCGGTACACAGGAGAGCAGTGTTTGTAGCAATGGATCAGGCGGATAACGTAGTCAGGTGGCAGCCGGAGGTCGGTACACAGGAAAGGCAGTTCGGTAACAGAGGAGCAGGCAGATAACGTAGTCAGGTGGCAGCCGGAGGTCGGTACACAGGAGAGCAGTGTTTGTAGCAATGGATCAGGCGGAGAGCGTAGTCAGAAGGCAGGCCGAGGTCGGTTCACAGGAGAGCAGTGTTTGTAGCAATGGATCAGCAGGAAACGCTTGACTAAAGGCTTGGAGCTCAATAATCTCGCAATGACACACCCACAGGGCCAGGTTTATATAGGGTGTGTAATTGGCAATCAGAGGCCCAATCAAGAGAGCACTAGGTGTAGCCAATCAGGAAGAAAAGTCAATGGTATCTGGGTTCAGCAAGGAACTTTGCAGCCAGCAGAATAGCTCAGATGGTAGAGCTGCTGGCCAGTGGACAAGAGGTACTGGGTTCGACTCCTGACAGTACTCTCCTCCTTCCAGGATGGCCTCTGGACATCTCAGGAGCTGACTTATCCGGGTACCTCTGATGAAAGGCTCTTGTTAGTCTAGGAGCATGGACGTTGTCCCTTGGTTCCCATGAACTTTCCTCTGGTCCGTAACCCTTCCACTGCACCAGATACTGCAGTTTACCTCTGAATTTTCGGGAGTCCAGAATCTTATCCACAATGTATTCTTCTTCACCACGGATCCTTTCTGGTGGAGGAGGTGGCTGAATTCTTCCTGGAAACGGGTTTTCACAGAAGGGTTTGAGCAAGGATATGTGAAACACTGGATGAATCTTTAGATTGTTGGGAAGTTTTAAACGAAAAGCAACCTGGTTAATTTTTGCAGAAATTTGAAAAGGTCCAATGAATTTCTGACCCAATTTGGAGGATGGCACATGTGTCTTAAGGTTTTTAGTGGACAGCCAAACTTTGTCTCCAACCTGAAGAGCAGGGGGCACTCTCCGATGTTTATCTGCTGCTTCCTTATATACTTCCTGGGTCTTGAGTAATATCTCTGATAATTCCTTCTGGGATTCCTGTAATTTTGCAAGCCTGTCATTTACAGCAGGAATGGGAGTGTTCACTGGCAGATTAGGAATAAATACTGGATGTACTCCATAATTAGCAAGAAATGGGGTTTGAGATGTAGCGCTATGTATGGAGTTGTTGTAGGCAAACTCTGCTGTTGGTAAATAGTCCACCCAGTCATCCTGAAGATAGGAAATGAAGCAACGGAGGTATTGCTCCAAAGTCTGGTTCGTTCTCTCCGTCTGGCCATTGGACTGAGGATGGAAAGCGGTAGAAAGATTCACCGTGACTCCCAAGGCTGTACAGAAACTCTTCCAAAATTTTGACGTAAACTGAACGCCTCTGTCAGACACCACGCTGTCAGGAATTCCATGTAACCTGAATACCTCTTTGATTATCAGTTCTGCAGTTTTTTCAGCAGTAGGAATTCCTTCAGTTGGAATAAAGTGGGCCATTTTTGTGAGTCGGTCCACTATGACAAGGATGACGGTCATCTGTTTGGAAGGGGGTAGTTCCACAATAAAATCCATGGAAATAGATCCCCAAGGCCTGGATGGAACTGGAAGTGGTTGCAAGAGTCCTAGAGGAGACGATCGTGGGGTCTTGTTTCGTGCGCATGTTAAACAGGTTGAAACATATTTCCTCACGTCCTTCCTACAATTAGGCCACCAAAAGAAACGAAGTAGTAAGTCTTGTGTTTTTGCAACTCCAAGATGTCCTGCCAGTTTAGAATCATGGACACTTTTGAGGACTTCAAGGCGAGAAGATTCAGGTACATATATTTTGTGTTTCTGCATCCAAAACCCCTCTTTGAATGAAAGATCGACGTCTTCCGAAGGATGGTTAAGGAAAGAGTCCTCTTGATATCCATCTTTAATTCTATTACATAGTCCTCTAGAGTGCAATATTCCCAAAAAATTTGTAGGGCCTAGAATTGTATCGTCATTACTAGACCTCTCCTGAGGTTCCGAACACATCCTGGACAGGGCGTCAGCCTTGCCATTTCTTGAACCAGGCCGGTAAGAAATTATAAAATTGAATCTTGAGAAAAATAAGGCCCGTCGTGCTTGTCTTGCAGACAATCTTTTTGCTGTACGGAGGAATTCAAGATTCTTGTGGTCCGTGAGGACAGTCACAGGGTGATTGGCACCTTCCAAAAGATGTCTCCATTCGGAGAAGGCAACTTTAATGGCTAACAGTTCTTTATTACCGATGTCGTAGTTCTTTTCTGCAGATGACATGGTGTGGGAAAGAAACGCACATGGGTGAAGTTGCATTTTGTCCCCAACTCGCTGAGACAGAATGGCTCCCACTGCAGAGTCCGAGGCGTCCACTTCGACAGTAAATGGCAATTCAGGATATGGGTGTACTAACAATGGAGCAGACGTAAAAAGAGTTTTCAATTTGTCAAAAGCCTCCTGTGCCTCCGGAGACCAGAAAAATGCTTTGGTCTTTTTTGTTAGTGTAGTAATTGGTAGTATGATCCGTGAAAAGTTCTTTATAAATTTTCGGTAAAAATTTGCAAATCCTATGAAACGCTGGACGTCTTTTAAATTTCTTGGAACAGGCCAGTCCACTACAGCATTGATTTTGCCGGGATCCATGCTCAGACCTTCTGGGGAGATGATATATCCCAGAAATTGGATACTGGTTTGTTCAAACTCACATTTTTCAAGTTTAATGTAGAGATGGTTCTCCTGTAGTCAATCCAAGACTAACTGGACGTGCCTGCGATGCTCTTCCAAGGTGTCTGAAAATATAAGAATGTCATCGAGATAAGCCACAACGAATTGGTCCAAGAAATCTCGAAATACATCATTAATAAAATGTTGAAAGGTGGCTGGGGCATTGCTAAGACCAAAGGTCATAACCAGAGATTCAAAATGTCCATATCTCGTTCTGAAGGCGGTCTTCCACTCATCTCCTGGGCGAATCCGTATGAGGTTGTAAGCCCCCCTAAGATCCAGCTTCGTAAAGATTTTCGCAGAACGGAGTCTCTCAAATAGTTCAGGAATCAAGGGTAGCGGGTAGCGATTCTTGACAGTGATATTATTTATCTCTCTGTAGTCAATACATGGCCGCAGAGTGGAGTCTTTCTTTTCAACAAAGAACAGGGGTGCCCCAGCTGGAGATGTGGAAGGTCGAATAAAGCCTTTCTCTAAATTTTCATCCAGGAACTTTCTTAATACCTTCAATTCAGGTTCGGAAAGATTGTAAATCAGTCCAAATGGAATGGTTGCTCCTGGCAGCAATTCAATGGGACAGTCGTAAGGACGGTGAGGAGGTAATTGATCTGCTTTCTTCTTACTGCAGACATCAGAGAACTGCTGATATTGAGGTGGTAGTTTCTCTTCCTTCTCATGCGAAATCTCAGAGATTTGGACTTGTTGGAGAACAGAGGGTTCCTTACGACAATTATTCTTACAGTAGTCAGATGGAAAGGTGATGGTCCTTGATGCCCAGTTGATAGAAGGGTTATGGACTGAAAACCAGGGGATCCCTAGAATAACCGGAAATTTCGGAGATGAAATAAGGTGGAAACTGACAGCTTCATGATGATCCGGTTCAATACAAATCTCCAGTTCGATTGTCTCATGCGTGACAGGTCCAGAAGACAAAGGTGATCCATCCACAGTTTCCATTTCAATTGGTGTGGATTTGGTCCTACTGGAAATATTATTATCACGTTAAATTTTAAGTCCATAAAATTTCCTCCTGCTCCCGAATCCAACAGGGCAGAGCATTGTATTTTTTGGGTGCCCATTACAACCTGAATGGGGATTACAAAATGAGATGATGTAGTATGTATTTTGTCTATTTCTGGCGTTACTGATGAGATAGTCTGCAAGATGGAATCCGACTGCTGAGAAAGGTCCATATTGCTGGCAGACCTGTTGTTGGTAAAGGCTATAGTCCTTTTGTTAGGACAGTTGATGGCATAGTGTCCAGTGTCCCCATAATAGAGGCAGAGATGTTCTGCACGTCGCCTCTCCTTCTCCTGTGCAGAGAGTGG